>WNWU01000016.1:9763298-9841829 GCA_012654045.1 Ptyas mucosa
ATAGAATAGAATAGAATAGAATAGAATAGAATAGAATAGAATAGAATTCTTTATTGGCCAAGTGTGATTGGACACACAAGGAATTTGTCTTGGTGCATATGCTCTCAGTGTACATAAAAGAAAAGATATGTTCATCAAGAATCATAAGGTTAAACAACACTTAACGATAGTCATAGGGTACAAATAAGCATTAGGAAACAGTCAATATAAATCGTAAGGATACCAGCAACAAGGTTACAGTCATACAGTCCTAAGTAGGAGGGATGGGTGATAGGAATGATGAGAAGATTAATAGTAGTGCAGACTTAGTAAATAGTTTGACAATGTTGAGGGAATTATTTTTTTAGCAGAGTGATGGCATTCGGGAAAAAACTGTTCTTGTGTCTAGTTGTTCTGGTGTGCAGTTGCTCTATAGCGTCATTTTGAGGGTAGGAGTTGAAACAGTTTATGCCCAGGATGTGAGGGATCTGTAAATATTTTCACAGCCCTCGTTTTGACTCCTGCAGCATACAGTTCTCAATGAAGGCAGGTCAGCGTTCCAGAAAACCCCCACTCCGAGTAAAGACGCAGAAGCAAGCATTTTCCAAAGTTCTCTTTATTAGAATAGGTAAACTGGCACATCTGGGAAAACCCGAATCTGAAAGGTCTGGGTTTTCCCTTAGTAAATGAAAACACCCTCACTCCTCAGTCGATCACATGCTCCAATCACCGTCCATCCCATCTCGACTCAGCACTCCAACCACTCCTTCTCCAGATGCTGGATCGCCCTGACCTTGACCGACAGGAAGAATGCTATTATGTCTACAAACAACCCCTCTACTAAATCCCCCCTCCTACTTTCCCACACATGAGAAGGTGGCAGCATGGAAGCTTCCGGCCTAATATGGCTTCCAACACTGACAAATTGTTTTTTCTGCAGCTCTAATTATCCTCTGGAGTCTGTGTTTGTCTTGTTGGGTTGCAGAACCAAACCAGACAGCTATAGAGGTGCAGATGACAGACCCAATAATTCCTCTGTAGAACTGTATCAGCAGCTCCTTAGGCAGTTTGAGCTTTCTGAGTTGGTGCAGAAAGAACATTCTTTGTTGTGCTTTTTTGATGACATTTTTGATGTTAGCTGTCCATTTTAGATCTTGTGATATGGTAGAACCTAGAAATTTGAAGATCTATACTATTGATATTGTGTTGTCTAGTATTGTGAGAGGTGGAAGTATGGAAGGGTTTCTCCTAAAGTCTACCACCATTTCTATGGTTTTGAGTGTGTTCAGTTCCAGATTGTTCTAGTTGCGCCACAAGACTAGTTGTTCAACCTCCCGTCTATATGCGGATTCATCATTGTCTTGAATGAGACCGATCACTGTTGTGTCATCTGCGAACTTCAGTAGTTTAACAGTTTAATAAGCATATAATATTTATAAGGTGCTGGTTGTCAAGGTGTAGAGACTAAGATAGAAACCACTATCTTAGGTAACCACTATGTAGGTAATCCTCAGTTTATGACCACGATTGGGATCAGAACTTCTGATTCAAAGCAATGTGGTCATTAAGTGAGTCATGCCTGATTTTGCAACCTTTTTCTTGCTGCAATTATTAAGCAAATCACATGGTTGTTAATTGAATCCTGCTTCTTTTATTGACTTTGCTTGCCAGAAGCCACCTGGGAAGGCTGCAAATGATAATAAGGTGATACCCAGATCCTGCAACCCTTGTGAATATATAGTGGTTGCCAAGCACCCAAATTTTAATCTTGGAGACACTGGGATGATTGTGAGTGCAAGGATTGATTGCAGGTCACTTTTTTCACCTTCAAAACTTCAACTTTTCATAACTTCAAACAGTGATTGAATGAGTGACCATAAATCAATGGCTATCTCTATTTGGATTATGCAGTTAAGTGTTATCCATGTGAAAAGGTTTCAAGGTTCTTGCACATCTATTGTGAGTTGTCAGCATGTGGCATATATGGAACAGAATAACATCATGATCTAATACACATATGCACACACATACACAGCAACTAGAACTATATGTTTTTCCTCGATGTATAACATCCTTTTTCACAATATCTTCTGACATCAAGGTCAGAGATGTCCTGAGAGATGCTTATGGAAATAGGGGAAGGCAGTTAGAAAGTTGTGTCATTACTCCACCAATCCCCAAATGACTGCACCAGAAGTGGGAGCCAGCAATCTAATCAGGAGAGAGGACCTTCACACTCCAGAAGATCTGGCATTTTGTGTATGTCACACTCTGAAAGAATGCCAAGAACGAGGCAATTGAAATTTGAATTTAAATACCTATTATTATTTATAACCTGACAAATACTGAAGTCATTACATAGCCTTTTAGCTATCAATATCCATAAGAACTCCTGAAAGTCAGTTGAACATGGGCATGATTTCCTGGGAAATTAAGGGAATAAAATTAAGGGGCATCTGAAACAAAACAAAACAGTACACGTTCTGGATCCATGGATTATTACACACTCTCTTTTTTTTTTTTAAATCACAGTGAGGTCGGACTTTATAGTTACTGAATGATAGCCAGTCTTACATTATTATTTTCTTTTTCTATAATCTCATTTAAAAACAGACTGATGAGGTTGTTGCTACCTAACAGAATTTCAGGGAACGATAAATTGGGAAATGCAGATTAACAGATAGATTAACAAATTAACAGAGTTGGAAGGGACCTTATAGGTCATCTAGTTCAACTCCCTATTCAAGCAGGAGACCCTACACCATTTCTGGCAAATGGCAGTCCAATCTTTTCTTGAAAGTCTCAAGTGATGAAGCTCCCACAACTTCTGTCCCATTGGTTGATTGTTCTCCCTGTCAGAAAGTTCCTCCTCATTTCTAAGTTGAATCTCTTCTTTGTCAGTTTCTATCCATTATTCCTTGTCTGTCCTTCAGGTGCTTTGGAAAACAGCTTGACCCTCTCCTCTCTGTGGCAGGCCCTCAAATATTGGAAGTTGACTATCATGTCTCCCCTAGTCCTTCTCTTCACTAGACTAACCATGCCCAGTTCCTGCAACCGTTCTTCATATGTTTTAGCCTCCAGTCCCCTAATCATCCTGGTTGCTCTCCTCTGCACTTTTTCTAGAGTCTCAACATCTTTTTTATAGTGTGGTGACCAAAACCGGATGCAGTACTCTAGGTGTGGTCCTATTAAGGCTTTATAGAGTGGTATTAGTACCTCACTTGATCTTGATTGTATCCCTCTGTTAATGCAATTTAGGATTGCATTGGCTTTTTTAGCTGCTGCTGCACACTGCTGGCTCAGGCAAGACCTGTATTACAAATTGTATAACAAGTTCTCATGCAAGAACTGTATTCGGTAGTTTTGCCACTTGGGGCAATATAACTGAAAGAGGTTGGGTTTATGAAGGGGTAATTTCAGGGCCTGCATTATGTATGAACATACACAATCACCTTTCCTGATGTAAAACAATACATTCTTTAAAATCCAAGATATATTGAGTTCTCAAATATTTCTAAGGGAAGCTACTTTTTTGAACAGAAGGCAATGTGGTATTGTTTCTCTGCAACCAACAAGAGACATTTCCTATAGAGATGTTAAAAACAAAAAACCAAAGATGGATTTGTATGGAATGAATTAAAACAATTCATCCAACCATCTTTGATGCAGCTTCCATTTAGCAATGCATGAATTCTATCAGCGCCTATCTTTCTATTTTTCCTGGTCAAAAATCTACAGTGTTTATTTACAGTGTTCATTCACACAGTGTTTATTTACATATTTACATATATCTGGAAAAGGAAATATAAAGGAAAGGAATAGTTGAAGCACAAGACGCATTTGCATTAGAAGGACCCAACGTATGTGGAAGTCTCTGTATATACCGGTAGATACTTATTAAAAAGCGCAAATGAGGAAAATTAAGTTTAAAATCAGTGGAGGAATTTTATGTTTAAAGCAGCTATAATAAGGAAAATTCCATACGGCATTCTGTATAATAGCTTAAACAAATTTATATATTACTAATGCATGCAAGTTCTTGTTATGAATATATGAAATCTAGTAAAAATCCTTATGGATCAGAATGCAACCACCCTATCCAGGAGAGCTAGGTGGAACCAATTCAGGGAATCTGTTCATTCTTATCCAATATAGAAAAATAATGTAAGCTAAATCCAATGGTACCTTTCTGTAAATGGACATAGTCAATTTGAAGGTGAGCCATTTCTTTTCAAAATACACATTTTTTTCTCCCGGGAAATGATCCTACAAAGAGAAGAAATGGTATTTCTAGCTGATTCCCCTTCCCTAGGGCTTGGTATATTACTCTGGCTTGTGCCCCAGCAGATCTTCTGGGAAATGAAAGATGCTTTAAGGAATAATAAGAGGAAAAAATGATTTGGGTGGGAAAATTCCAAAGAACTCAGCATCCAATTTCCAAAAATAAGTAACTGTTGCTAGTCATAATGAGACCAAAATGAAATAGTGTTCATCATTATATCATGATGTCAGCCCCACTTTTTTACTCTTGCACCAGGGGGCACAAGCAAAGTTGTGAAACATGCAGCATGAGATTTTGATGTACATAAGGGATAGAGTTTGGATTAAAATCTCATGCTGCATGTTTCACAACTTTGCTTGTGCCCCCTGCTGGACATCTATGTCTGAAACTGCAATGTATTACCCATAAATTATTTTTTATTTCATTATTCTTCCTTCTGTACATCCACTTCCATTTGTGGGCACTGCTGCCTAGTATTCTGTTCAATAGAGCTTAGTCTCAGGTAATATTCAATTTCTTATCAGATCCTGTGGCAGGTGCTTGCCGATAAAAACCCAGGTCATAGAATGATGTAGCTTTTTTAATACTGTTTTTTCTGAAAGCAAAGATTAAAAGAATCTTCTTTATCTATCACCAACTATACAAGGGCATAGGGTTGATGCTTCTCAATCTCTGATTCTTATCTACAAAAAAGCTTGCTTATCAAATCAATGTTTAAACTGCTTCAAAAGTTTTATATGATTCAATATCAATTAATAACAGTGACCTTGGATAAGTTGCTTGTAGTCTCTCTGTTTTGGTTTCCTTCTACCCCACTGTTCATTTATTTGATAAATCTTTGATGGGAGGTTGTCATCTCATTTTGTACTCGCACTATCCAGTCAAGCATGCCTCAGAGCCTAGTCATTTAAATCCTATAATATGTTTTAAATATTTAATTATAATTTCCGAAGACACTGTTAATGGCCATTGCATTTCACACTGCTTTTAAAACTCTAGGCTTCATCTGTCACAATTTGGGAGGAAGGAAGGAAAGAGAATAAGAGAAAAAGAAAAAGGTGTTTCCTTCAGCATTTCCAACTCCAATTATCTTGATCAGTCACTTCTTTCTACTTGTGTGCAGATTTGTTTCAAATTTTAAATCCTTTGGACAAGTTCTGTACTTTTTCCAGTCCTGGATATGTAAGTTTCTTTGGTTATATTGCATTCTGCAGATGGAAATGTTTGGACTTTTGTTTTTTGCTTCTGTTTTCTGGTTGAAGTGTTGTGATGGCCTTGTAACAGCTGTCAGCCCACTCAACGGGCAGACAAAGGAGAAAGCAAACAATATATGAAAGGGATTTCAACATGTAGTTCCAGGAACATGATAATCAAAGCAGGAGCAAAGGTCCCTCTGCAGCTCATTATTGTAGTCAGTGTGGGGTACAGTGTCTCCTAAGAGATAGAGGAAATGCAACAGTCTTCCCCTCCTTTCTTTTTCAACTTGGGGAATCCACTGTAGCCAAAGATAATTCTTACTTACTTACTTACCTACTTACTTACTTACTCATTTGTCAGCAAGTACAAGGAAACAAGTAACAGTGTAGACATAGATATGGACACATGAAAAAAATCTGACACAAATAAAAGGAAATAAATAAGCAACACATAGCCATAAATGCATAAAATGAGTACATATAAATGAGAACAGTAGTACAGGAACAGTAGGCACGCTGGTACGCTTATGCATGCCCCCTTAGAGACCTCTTAAGAAACATGAAAGGCCCATGATAGACAGTTTAAGGTAAAAGGTATGGGGATTAGTGAGACTAACAACAGGGTCAGGTAGAGTTTCCAGACATTTATTACTCTACTGCAGAAGTCATATTTCCTGCAATCAAGATTAGAGCGAATTACATTGAGTTTGAATCTGTTGATAGCCCTTGTGTTATTGTGGTTGAAATTAAAGTACTCATTTACAGGTAGGACTTTTTGGGAAATAATCCTATGAACTAAACTTAGGTCGGAATGTAGACAGTGTAGTTCGAGGCTATCAAGGCCTAAAATTTCATATTCTTATTATGCAATTCCCTTTTCTAGATAATACTTTCATTTTCTCAAATAAATTTTGGAATAGTGCCAGCGATGGTCTCAGAGGCAGTAGATATGCACAGATCTAAGATATCCTCATGCTTTCTTTGCTCTCAAACATATTCAGGAAGAAGAATGTCCCTCTTCTACAGTTGATTCTCTAGATAAGGGCTGTCAAACTCCTGGTCTGCGGGCTGGATGCATCACGCGCTGGCCATGCCCAAGCCTGGTTTAGTGTAGGGAGAAAAGTCCTAATACATCACATGATGCCACCTTCACGACATGAGTTTGACACCCCTGGTCTAGATCCTTACTTTTCTAGGCCATTAAAAGGGAATATTAGCAGTTCATCTGAAGATATTTTAAATTCTGCCACTTCGACCTCCGTGATTTATACACTGTTATTGTAAAGACTGAGGTATCTGTCAATAGAGGTTCTGTTGGGATGCTGTTAATTGTGGAGGTAACTTGGGTGATTACCAGAGATTAGGACCCTTTTGGTGGTTATGAAAACTCTGCCTAAATATTGTACCAGTTGGTAAAACTGCTCAGAAGCAATATTTCCAATATTTTTAGACACCATGTAAAGCTATTATTTTTTTACCTTATTATTTAATATTATTATTTAAAATATATTTTCTTAATTTATTTGCCTGCCCATGAACAGATGTTCTCTGGACAGCTCATAAAAAAAGAGACAATATTAAAATGAAGTAACTAAAATGAAACAAAGGGAGTAACATGAAGATTTAATATTTGCTTCTAGTGGAAGAAAAGTAACAACAGTTGGCCATGCAAATTATAGAATAGAATGAAATATAACTATTAAGAGTAATATTTCAATTTGCCTTTTTTTAACTACACTGAAAACAAAAAGGATGTTCATGAATATAAATGTTTTCTCTTGGCATCAACGGATATCATTGAGAATGTGGCCAGTGAATATCACCAGGAAAGGTACTCAGTTGCTGAAATGTCATGCTCTGGAAGGCTTTCTGTGTTATGCCAACTCTACTTGGGAAGTAACATGGAACACTTCTTCTGAAAAATTGATCCAAATGACTCCAGACTATTATGGCTTTAAAGATTAAAATTTATCCCATAAAGACTGAATCAGTGCAGGTGATAAAATGTATTAGGGAAACACAGCTAAAACACTAATTTCCAGGCAATGCCTATCCCCACTGCCCAGAATGGGCTGAAAATGGGACGTGCGGAGGCCGAAAATGGGATGCATGGAGGCTGAAAATGGGGCACGTGGAGGCCGCAATAGGTGACAGCGCCAATGGGTGGCGCCGGCACTGATGCGCAACGGCAATCCCCACAGCCTGGAACATCTGATAGGAAATATTCCAGGAGACAGATCCAACCGCCAATCAGCTGTTCATGCTAAATCAGGCTGTGCTGAAGCTGACCATGCTGTTTGCTGTTTGCAAGGAGGCAAATTGCTGGGAGGCAAAGGCAGAGGCAGATTTTCTTTTTTCCTCTCCAAAAGCTAGGTGCATCTTATACTTTGGAGCGTCTGATAGTCCGAAAAAATACGGTAAACTGTGATGTTGGTTTTGGGGTCAGACTTCATCAAAGCTAACCCCAAATCTAATCCTAGATGGTTTTTCCATTTCCAATATGGTTTCCCCATGTAATGTGCCCAAAATTTCTATGCAAAAAGAATTGAAAGCAAATAGGTCCACTGAGCATAAAGCAGCTCTCTAAACTGAACCATGGTGTTTATTTCTGGGTCAGACTTCAGGAGGACTCACCCTAAACTTAGATAACTTTTGCATCTCCAACGGGGATTCCCGTGCAATTTGCCTATGATTTCAAGGCAGACAGAATAAAAAGAAAATAGGTCTACTACACATGTTTGTTTTTTAGGTCAGACCTTTGTAGGCCTAAGTGTAACCCTAACCTTGACAACTTTTCCATTTCCAAAGGCTTTTCTCATGCAATTTGCCTAGTATTTCTAGGGAGACAGACTGAAGAGCAAACAGGTCCACTAGGCATAAAGAGGCTTTGTAAACTGAACCATGATTTTTTTTAAAAAAAAATCAAACATCCTGGAAGCCTAACACTAACCATAAGCCTAGAGGACTTTCCAAAAAAAGGAGGTTTTAAAATTACTATAAAACAGTAAGAAAAAACTTTCTCTGAATCTCACAGTATTTCATAATTTCCAACCAATTCCTTATTTGACATTTTTGATCATATGTCGTGCCAGTGTGAAAGAATGCTCATTGGAAGGTGACAACAAGTCTGCAGCCTCAGAATTTTAAGAAGCATATGGCTTCTTAGCATTCTGAACCTAAGCCTCAGAAGTTCAAAGCTCTTTACAAATATGGCCTGGGGCCACAATAATAATATAAAAAGAGAATCTGAAACAATGCACAAACTTAGAAAACATAAGTAAGTATGGATTTAGGTCTTTGGACGTAGTTCTTTTTAAGAAGCAGGCCACTTCACAAATTAAAAGAAAATGTAGAAGTAGGGTTCACCTCATGAGAATGGATTCTTTCTCTGGATGTATGAATCAGCTTTGATCTAATTCAAAATGTTGGCTCAGATAGAATTAAGATTGTTGAGACAATACAAATCATATGGATTCAAATCCAATTATTTGATGTAGACCAATTCAATTCAGATTAATAAGGACAAAATGAGTGTAAAATATATGAAAGTCATCCAAAGTGGTTAAATAAAATTAAATTGGATGTGTCCAATTTAAACGATTAGATTATTCAATCTGAAAATTTAATTCAAAGCAATTGAAACATATTTAAATACAATCACTAGGTCAAATATTTACAATACATTCATTACTGATGTTAGCAGTACTAACCTACTAGAGGCCTATTTTGGATTATTCTACATAATCTCTTGACCCTTATGTTGTTTTCAAACCTGTTCTTGATACCTGACATCTGTTTGAAATCCATTTTCATTTTCATTTATTGCTGATTTATATGTTGCTTACAATTGATCTCATTTGTAAAGTGATTGTTTGCTATTGATACAGGTTCTGTTGCCCTACATGCCTGATTCCTGAAATATCAGGAATATTTGTGGAAATTTCATCTTTTGTCCTAAGTACCCTGTTTCCCCCCAAATAAGACATCCCCTGATAATAAACCCAATCCAGCTTTTGAGTGCATGGCAATAAGGCCAAGCACTTATTTCAAGGTTCAAAAAAATATAAGACAGGGTCTTATTTTGGGGGAAACATGGTAGGATAAGTTATACTGAGATGGGCAGAGAGCATGAATATCATTCATTATGATATTCTGTGGAAAGCCTAATTGGCTGGTACAAGGAGTCAGTGATTTATAATGCTTCTGAAAAAGTTTCAGAAGTAGATTTCTAATACCAGCAATCTGTATCTGACATCATACCTGTTGGCCAATAATTTCCTCAGGGACATTTTTCTTCTCTTGCTATTTCCCTAAGTTCATTATCTACTTTTATACTGTTATTGTCAGCCCTTTGAGGTAGATCAGTTCAAGAAACAAATATGACTGGATACCAGGAATGTTCTTTCTTGTTGTAAAATAGAATAATAGAATCTTCAAATATGTCCAAATTAACTTCTAACCCATATTAGCAAAATGAAGTTGAAACTGTATTTCCTACTTCCATCCATCTAGGACTCTCTCTCTCTCTCTCTCTCTCTCTCTCTCTCTCTCTCTCTCTCTGTGTGTGTGTGTGTGTGTCCCTTAATGTCTACTCTATCCCACCTCTCTTAATGGGTCTCTAATAGCAATGGCAATAGGACTTAGATTTATATACCACTCCACAATGCTTTACAGCACATGCTGGGTGGTTTATAATGTCAGCATATTTTCCCCAACAATCTAGCTCTTCATTTTATCAACCTCAAAAGGAGAGAAGGCTGAGACAATCTTGAGCTGATCAGGATTGAATTCCTGGCAGGGGGCAGAGTTAGCCTGCAATACTGCATTTTAACCACCACATCTTTCATACCTTTGCCAAGTTCAGCTTTAAATTCTTCACAATAATGATGCAATCCAATTTTATATTTTCTTTTCATTTAATTCTAAAAAAAATAATAATGAATTAGATAAGAAGAGTAGGTTGAAATTTACACAAGGAAACAAAAATCTGACTTGTATTGGTTATTCCATGATTCATTATTCTATAAATTTCATATCGGCAGTGGCCAGAAATGCATTTGCAGAACAAACAAATTTATTTTCTCTTTGTTTAGGTAAACCAGCAGCCAATCAAAGGGATTCTGATTAGGAGATAAAGCATTTTGACTAAAGCTGAGGAATACCTTTTCCTATTCTATAATTCTATGGTTTGACAAACGTTACTCTTGTATAATTTTTATTGCCTAAATATAATTATGAATGCTGTGAAGGAAGTAAATGAAATGTACTCCCCATACTCTTCCTTGTTGTCTCTCTCATACAAACATTCTAGCATTCTCTGTGCTAGAACTCAAGGTCGTACCATGATATTGATTGGCAGTAAGCTCAATAAAGGCAAAAAGAACTACTTCCTTCTTTCCTTCTTCATACAAGCATAATTAATGATTGAATTCATTATTCTACTGCGTTCTTCTTCTTCTTCTTCTTTTTTACAACAGATGGTTTGTGATTTATGAAATACTCAGTTTAACACTAATACCACTCAAAAATATGAAAAGCAACAGGCTGGAGTAATAGTGAAAGTGCTCATAATTCAATCGGAGAAATGTATGTTGTAGTGAATATTTAGAAAAATAAAGAAGCCAGTGAATTTATTATTCTGTCATCATATTAATTTGATTGGGAAATTTTGCACACTACAAATAAATATTGTACTTAATAATATAGGTCAGAGTATGATGACAATAATATTTGTTATATCCCAGACTTTTTTTCTGGGAGTTCAAAGTGGCACATATAGAAGTCCCTCCTCCTATTATTTCCTACAGTATTAATCCTACACCTTTGAGATAGTTTAAGCAGAGAAAAAACGATTGATCCAAAATCACTCACTGAGCTTTCCCAGTTGAGGATGAATTGACCATGTGTCTTCCAAACCTATTCAAAATCAGACAACAGAATCACTACACTGCCTCTTCTTCAATTAAGTAAAAGTGTATAGGAAAACAATGAATTGTGAACCACTTTGTTTCCTACAGCTCTAAAATCTTTTTAGACACTTGTAGTCTCCACTTTGGTTGTTATGGCATCCAATCCTCACTGAATACAAATCTGACCCAAGCAACAAACACCACCATAAAGGCTATTAATCTCATTCTGGCCATTTAATTCTCATTTCATGACTTCATCACATTTTCAAACTAGATTAATTAATAAGAATATTTATTAGCCATTTAGGTCATATTCATCAACAGCAGCTGGATTAAAATCTGAAGATATAAATTTGTTGTATGTTCCAGTGGGAAAGGGGCATGGGAACATTGAGGCTATGCATGTAAAATGTATCATATCTTAATTTCAGAATTGATATGTCTAATCTAGTGAAAAGAAGTACTAAGGATGAACGATAGCAGTGTTCCAATATCTAATATCTAATGTGCTGCCACAAAGAAGAGGGGGTCAACCTATTGTCCAAAGCACCTGCAGCAGGGGTGGGTTATATTTACCTTTACTACCGGTTCGCAATGGGCTCATTTCACTCGCGCACACACCTTGCTTCTGCGCATGCGCAGATCGCTTCTGATGACATCAGGGGCAGTAGGCGGAGCCTCCTGCTGGTTTTACTACCAGTTCTATAGAACCGGTCAAAACCGGGGGCAATCCACCACTGACCTGCAGGCAGTACAAGAAGCAATGGATGGAAATTAATCAAGGAGAGAACCAATCTAGAACTAAGGAGAAATTTTCTGACAGAATAATTAATCAGTGTAATGACTTACTTCCAGAAGTTGTGGGTTCTCTAACACTGGTGGTTTTTAAGAAGACATAGGACAATCATTTGTTGAAATAGTATAGTGCCGTGATGGTGAATCTATGGCACGCGTGCCACAGGTGGCACATGGAGCCATATCGGTGGGCATGCGAGCTCAGCTTCGGCATGCATGCACACACTGGCCAGCTGATTTTCAGGTCTTTTGGGCCTACTGGAAGTCAGGAAAAACGCTGTTTCTGGCTTCCGGAGGGCCTCCGGGGGAGTGGAGAAGGCCATTTTTGCCTTCCCCAGCCTCCTACAAAGGCTCTGGAGCCTGGGGAGAGCAAAAAACAGGCCTACCTTGCTATCACATGCCAGAAGTTGGGGTAGTGCAGGGGATTGCACACACATGTGCGGGGATGGGATACATAGAATTATGGGTGTGGGCATGCGCGTGAGCGACCCCCCACTCCCCCCACTTTTGGCACGTGATGACAAAAAGGTTAGCCATCAGTGGTATAGTGCCTCCTTTTCTAGTCCTAGGAGTTGAACTAGAAAACCTTGAACATGCCTTCCAACTCTGTTATTCTGTTATGTCCTATTTAACAATATATTTATATCAGTAATGTATAAATTTACAATATTAGCATGTTGGCTGTAGAATCCTGAGAGCTGAAGATCACACATTTTAAATTTTCCAAGTTTGAAAAACATTGGTCTATACTTTAGGAGTGAATAAGTGCCTTCTTCTTCCTAAATTTTTGAGGACCACACTTCTAATTGTTTGATCACCTCATGTTCCAAACTTGGTGTCCTCCATCATCCCCTCTCAGCAATAATACATACTTTACCTATTTCCTTCATAAAAGCCTGGAATGTTATATGTGTTAGTTTGAATGACAAAAGAAAGCAAAATAAGTAAGTTTTTGATCAATCTGTTTTATTTAACCAAAACAAAACTGCTTGATTTAGCTATAAATAGTTACATTGGCTCTAAACTAAGATTGGCAGATGCATACAGCAAGAGTAACTTGCTGTACATCAATGGGATAGGTGAAAGATGATTAGAATAGAATAACAGAGTTGGAAGGGACCTTGGAGATCTTCTAGTCCAACTCCCTGTCTAGGCAGGAAACCCTACACCACTTCAGACAAATGGTTATCCAATATCTTTTTAAAAACTTCCAGTGTTGGAACATTCACAACTTCTGGAGGCAAGTTGCTCCACTGATTAATTGTTCTAACTGTCAGGAAATGTCTCCTTAGTTCTAAGTTGCTTCTCTCCTTGATTAGTTTCCACCCATTGCTTCTTGTCCTACCCTCAGGTGCTTTGGAGAATAGCTTGACTCCCTCTTCTTTGTGGCAGGCTCTGAGATATTGCAATACTGCTATCATGTCACTTCTAGTCCTTTTTTTCATTAAACTAGACATATCCACTTCCTGCAACCGTTCTTCATATGTTTTAGCCTCCAGTCCCCTAATCATCTTTAATTTTGCTATTTTTAAAAAGACCAAAATATTATTCTCGTAATGTTGCCAGGGTCTACACTTGTGGCCAGCATATTCATCATCTAAATCTCCCAGAAACAGCTCTGCATCAAAAGGGTTAACAATCCACTATTTTATGTAGTGGATAAGGATCTTATTTTCAAGACTCTCATGCCAAGAGTATTTATTTTAATTCAATTCCTTAGCATCAGCATTCTCGGGCTTTTTCTTTCATTCAGGTATTTTAGTGGAGGGGAAGCATCTATTAAAATACAGTACAGCAAAGCAGAAATCACTGTATTTAATATTATTTCTACAGAAAGGTCTGGTTTATTAAAGGAACAACTCTAATACAGTTTACTATATATTACTTCAATTCTGAAGGGAAGAAATGAAACTGCTTTTCATTTCAGAGCTGGTCAGAATTTGAAAGTCTATATAACTTGGGAAAACCCTAGGTTCACTTTACTTGACTACATTCTGCTACTGAAATTATTTTGACAAGAAACCTTCAGATCATTATGGGAGGATCTGGCTGATCATTGTGAGGATATTAAATATCTGAAAAGATGAGCTGCAAGATTTTCCTAAATACTGGCACTGACCTCTTCTTTAGGTATTGATTTGTGTATATCAATGCAAATGATGTAAATGATACATATTCCTTTTTTATTTCCTCACACTTTTAGGCTAAGGTATTAATTTGTCTTGGCCTCATAGTAGTAGCTTCAACCATTTCTTTATCAATATTTTTAGGGACACATTTTACATTATTATACAATTAATTTTGTACTCTTATTCTGACTGGCAAAGTCAGGACCAGGAATGTAATTGTGGCCTGATTGTTTTATTGAGAAATGTGAGGAATTAAGCCTGTGGAATTTCTGTGCAAAGCACATAAGGTACTATCATTATAGTCCTTTCACAAAGAAAGGCTTTCAAGAATTGCTCTTCAAAGGAAGCTCTACATAAATTGTGCAATACTACCATAGTATGGTCTGAATAGTAGTATATTTTCTTCCAAAAATAACTGGGCAATTGCTAAGGAGAAATTTCCTGACAGTGATAATCAGTGGAACAACTTGCTGCCAGAAGTTGAAGGTGTTCCAGAAGTTTTTAAGAAGTTTTTAAGAGGAGATTGATCAACCATTTGTCTGAAATGGTATAAAGTTTCCTGCTTGAGCAGGGGATTGGAAGGGTTCAAGGTCCCTTCCAATTCTGTTATGTTTTTGTGTTATTTATTGGCTACCTCACAACAGCCATGACAACTACTGATGATTCCTCCCTTTGACATTTACTTTAAGGGACAATGTCTGCAGTAGAGAAGTCTATAAATGCACCTGGCTCTCTCTGTTCTTCGAAATACAGGTAGTCCTTGACTTAGAACCACAATGGAGACCAAAATTTCTTTTGCTAAGCAAAATAATTGTTAAATGAGTTGTGTCCCATTTTACAACCTTTTGTTAAGTGAATCACTACAGTTATTAAGTGAATCACGAAGTTGTTAAGTGAATCTGGCTTCCCCCATTGACTTTGCTTGTTGGAAGCCAACTGGCAAAGTTACAAATGGTGATCACATGACCTGAAACAGTGCAGTGGTCATAAATGCATACCAATTGTCAAGCACTCAAATTTTGATCACATGATCATGGTGATGCTTCAATGATTGTAAGTGCGAAATGGTCATAAGTCCCTTTTTCCAATGCTGTTGTAACTTCAGTCATTAAACAAATGGTTGTAAACTGAGAACTACCTGTACTGATTGCATAGGATTATAGATTAAGGGAAGAACCTCTGAAGCTTTCCAAACAACTAGTCCAGTGATGGCTAACCTTTTCCAGACTGAGTGCCCAAAGCAGGCACGAATGCCCCTGCACATTTGAGTGCCCCCAAAATGCAATGTGTGTGTGGCCCACATGCCTGCACCTCATCCCCACATGTGTGCACCCCTGCACGTGCCCCACACCCCATGCATGCACACCTCCACCCATGCCTCCCGCACATGCACTCATGCCTCTCCCACAGGTAGCCCACCCCAATGCATTCATGCATGTCCGCCCTGCACACGATCCACCTCCCACATACATGCACAGCAGAGATCCGAAGACCAGCTAGCCAGTGGGAGGCGTATGCACATGTGTGGTGGAGCTGAACTGGGACAACAGCTTGCATGCCCACAGAGAGGGCACTGCATGCCACCTCTAGTATGTGTGCCATAGGTTTGCCATTACGGAACTAGTTACTTGTTTCACAAAACTTTTCAGCATATAATGAAAATTTGCAGTTTTTCCAATTTATTCCAATCATAGTAGTAAAGTACATGAGTAGAACTGAAACAAAAACCAAACCATGTTTTTTTCTTGTTGCTTCCAAGTTCTCCAATACCTGTGGATTTCTGTAGTCATTTGCACAATCCCAACCTTCCAAGTAATCAGACTATAATAGGGGTGTCAAACTCAAGGCCCGGAGGCCAGATTCGACCCGCGGGGTGCTTAGATCTTGTCCATGGGTCTGCCCTGGAAACAGCAAAGGACTGGCCTATGGTGCCTCTGCTAGTGAAAATGGAGCTCGGGAGGGCCACATGTGGCAGAGGGTTGCAGGAGGCTGTCAGAGCCGAAAATGGAGCTCAGGAACCCATTTTCTCTGGCAGAGTGCTCAGGCCACAACAGGTGCCCCCAAAATAAGTGATGTCAAGCTGGCCATGCCCACTCTGGCCCTGTGATGTCAAACACAACTCAGATGTGGCCCTCAAGGAAATCGAGTTTGACATCCCTGGGCTATAAGCTAAGAAACAAAACAATTCCATTCCCTTCCACAAAAATAATGTTCACTCCCACAATCCATATGTTTGTATAAAAATAATTGTCTACATTTTTAACGTTTTGCAAGAGAAAAGCTTTCTGGAAAGGTATAGCATGCAAAAAGCGGCAATTCAGAAAATGTAAATCGAAGTCCTTTGATGCAGCATGATATGTGGAGTTCCTGATGCTCAATATATACCAGCAAGCCTACACACAGAAACTCACAGAGTGCTTGTAGTTATGATGGCATTTAATCAATAGGCATATGGAAGCCTTTCTGAGTTGCTGCATGCATGATGATAAACCAGCATTAGACAAGCTCTTCTGAAGCAATGGGGAGAGCGGGGAATTGAAGATCAGTTGTCTGCGCATCCAGATATTAGAAACTGAATCATCTATGAGAAAGTCACTTAATATTGTTGTGGGAAAATAGAAAGTTGTACCATTCTGGTTTCATTAATATTAATGGAATTTACCGACAGGCATAGAAAAAGGGTAAGGAGAACCCTCCAATGGAAAACAGATTTGGCTTTGGAATCATAGAAGAGGTTCCTGGAATAATAACACCAGTAACAACATTGAGAATTTCAAAGAGAAAAAAATGGGTTTATATATTATTGTAGGAAATGCCATAGAGGAAAGAAGGTATAATAGGGTCACAAAATGCCAGCAGGTGAGGCATTTGCTGACAGACTGGGAGGGGGGGGGATTGAAATATTTTAAAGAGGTTAGATAGAGTTATATTATAGCAAAGTTTTTCACCAATGCCTGGACATAAGAATTCTCTAGGAAGATATATAACCTGCATTTTAATCTAAGCTAGAAAATATATTTCTGACTGCTCTTACTGCCTGAACCTCCAAGAAAATTACTGGAAAACTGGATCTAAAATCCATCTCAAAGTGTGAAATATCCATTGGTGCAGGGCAATATACTTCAGTTCTTTTTGCAATAATCACAAGCAGTAGCAAGTCTATGAATTAGGAAACAATCAATATATTTTGTGACTATGGACACATTCTGAAGAGAGATTGGGGCAAATACTTCAGTCTAAAAGAAAGGAAATTATATAATAACACACAGTCTCAAAGTGTGAAATATCGAATAATGTGAAGCAATGTTTTTCTCTTTTCTCTTTTTGCAATAATTCCAAGCAGTAGCAAATCTATGAATTAGAAAATAATCAAGGCTTAATATCTGATACGAGCGTACAAGTATTCAGAAGGGAGAATGGGGCAGATACTTTAAGATAAAGGAAAGGAAATTATGCAATAACAAGCACAATGTGTTACTGTGGCATCCTTTGTTCTCTAATACATTCTTGTTTTCTTTTGTTTCTTTTCTCCTAGGTAAGTGGCAACAGCATTTCTATACAATACTTGATGCTCTGAAGGAATCTCCTGTTTCTCTTAACGGAGAAAGAACATTCAAGCCTTTGAAATGGTAACAATGGATTGCATTGATGTAATAATGATAGGTCGCACATCTGTATATACATTTGTTTTCTTACCGGTTTCCAGTAAAAAGCCATAACAGCTCAATTCTATATTACAGTAAAGAGGGTGGAGGACATCTGGTAATTTAGGAGAAATAGCAATGTTTTTTTAAAAACATATAGTAGTCTTGACAGTGGCAGAATGAAAAAAAATAATACTAGTATAACTACTAGATTAGGAAACATTGTTGGAGAGTTCCCTTTGCAGATCAGTGGTTGCCATAGTTTATGGAATTTTTTAGAGAAAAAATAGCAGCTCTCAGGATATTTTGACTATGCCTTCCTCATAAATTCATAAAATGGTGCCTAGAATGAATAAAAAAGACACCAATTATGCTAAGGACCAAACTATATATATGAAACTCAATCAACCTTAGGAACTGCATCTGTTGATTCATGGAACAACCTTATTGAAGAAAACATTGCATGGGGAAGAGTTTCAGATTTCTGTGCTGTGGTACAGTACCATTGAAAATTGCCCATATTTACCTATGGTCTGTAAGCCTGAGACAATGCAGGGGTGGTTCATCTCTATTGGGATTGTGCTATCACCCTGATGAAATTGTTCCCCAAAGTTGTTATTTTAGAAACAAGCAACTTAAACATTACTAAAGATATAGTAATAGCAATAGCACTTAAGACTTATATACTGCTTCACAGTGCTTTTACAGTCCTCTCTAAGCAGTTTACAGAGTCAGCATATTGCCTCCAACAATACGGGTCCTCATTTTACCCATTTTAAACTTTCACCTCGGAAGGATGGAAGGCTGAGTCAACCTTGAGCCTGATGAGATCAATCTGCCAAATTGCAGGCAGCCAGCAGTCAGCAGAAGTAGTCTGCAGTATTGCATTCTAACCACTGTGCCACCTCTTATAATGTAATCAGTTCTTAAACACAATGATAAAATATAACAAAGTATGTGTTGTAATATCATGATGCAAGTTCTATCTTTTTGTCACATGAATATATATAAGAATTTGAATTTGTAATATCACATCATTTTTTCACGCTTCCCTTCTTATGCCTCCAGCAAATCCCTATAGCTAAGGCTTATCCTAACACTGAAGTTAGTGACAAAACCCATATAACCTATCAGTGGTTCAATCAACAATGTCAATGATATCACTTGTGTTTTGTTAAGTGCAGAAGCCACTGTTAAGGAGTGATTGCTGTAGTGCCTTAACTGGCTTCTGAAGACTGGAACTTTAGCTTGCCCTATGCCTTTGACCATCATGCTTTTGAAACTGTGCTCATTTATATTATGAAACCAGGTTCAGACATCCTAGGTGTCAGGTTCCAATTAATGTACCCATCACAAATCGAACTCCGAAGCATTCCATTTCCTCAAAGAACAAATTTATTTAGATACATCATCTTGGCATGGACTGGTGGAAAGCCAGTACTAAAGGTTCCCATGCTTTCCACCCCACTTAAAGTAAGAGTTTCTCATTTTCCCAAAGCAATATGTCAACTGTCTAATCGGGACAAGAGCTGGTTGCTTGGCAACTTCTCTCCTCCTCCTCTAGCTGTTGGAATGTATCTGACTCATCGGTTAACTATGTTGTTTTGGCTAAAGACTCCATTCACTACTGGTCTTGCCCTTCAGCTCCAAATTGTGTCAACTTGAATTCATGTGAGAATAACCCATGATAGAAACCACTCCACAGCCCGGTCAGATTTCAGGCTTGACACTAGGGACATATCAGCATAGAAACATTTCAGATGTATGGGTAATTTTGAGTTTTTCTTTTAAATGATTTTCTATGGTATTAATTTTTATTAATATTTATGTTTGTGTTTTGATGGTTGACTGCTTACTCCTGACCCCACACACATGGGGAGCTCTTTGAAGCATAAGGTAAAACTATTTGCCAATTGAAAAACCTTCCTTCCTGACGATAATTGCAGAATAATATCCTAGTATTCAATGGCCACTTCTTTCTCTCTCTCTGTCCCCAGACCAATCTATTGCCTAGCAACAGGAACAAAGTGCTCATTTAACATTTAACTAATGCAAAGTAATGTTTTGTAGCCAATACTGCCTTTCTTTATTTCTCTGTCTTTCAACTACTACCATCTTAGGTGTTTAGATATAGTATCCTGATTTTCAACAGGAATAAAATAGGGCAGCAATGCATGTGTGCTTTGTTGTAACAACTTTGCATTAGAAAATTATTGAAGGAGACAGGAATTATATGGGAAGGGTACATGAAGATTTGTTGGAAAAAAGTGCCATGCAGCAGAATACATACATACATACATGGACTTCCTTCAGAAGATATTGCCCTTACAGATGTTCTGCAAAAGAATGTGAGGAAAAAAACTCTTCTAGCCTGGCACCAGTGAAACAGCAAACTGAGTAGTCAACATGTAAATTAAAGAGTTGTGATAAACAATAGCATGGAACCTTCTTATACAGGGATGTGGTGAACTGCAACTTCTATCATCCCTCATCATTATCAGTCCTGACTATGACTGATAGGAGTGGAAATTCAGCAACATCTGGAGAGCTATATTTTTTTCCAGGCCTGTGGTAAAATAGCAAGCTGGTCTGCAAACACTGTAAGAAAAAAAATGATGATTGATCAGTTGACATTTTTCATAACCCCAAACCAAGTGAATGTTTAAATAGGAAATAAGAAGGAAATAGGAAATTAAATAGGAAATAGGAAATGAGAAGAAGACAAGGCTTAAGCCAATCTAATGAAAATGGAAGTTGTAGGAACATGGACTATTTCTATCCAAAGATTCATTATAAAATAGTCTTTTTTCCCTCTATATGTATACACTGATTTTTTTTATAAGGTTGCTATGCCTCATTAAGAGATGCAGTGGCTCAGTGGCTAAGACTCTGAGCTTGTCAGTCGAAAGCTTGGCAGATCAGTGGTTCAACTCCCTAGTGCTATATAACGGGGTGAGCTCCCATTACTTGTCCCAGCTTCTGCCAACCTAGCAGTTCAAAAGCACATAAAAATGCAAGTAGAAAAATAGGAACCACCTTTGGTGGGAAGATAACAGAATTCCATGCACCTTTGGCATTTAGTCATGCTGGCCACATGACCACGGAGACATCTTTGGACAGCGCTGGCTCTTCGGCCTTGAAACGGAGATAAGCACCACCCCCTAGAGTTGGAAACAACTAGCACATATGTGCGAGGGGAACCTTTACCTTTACCTTATGCCTCATTATCAAATCTAGAGACTTTGGATCACAGTTTAAGAACTGCTCACTTCATCTGAATTATAGAAAGAACAAGCTTTCTGACACTCTTAATATTCACCTATTACAAGGGAAAAATGATGTTACATAATGTAGACCTAGTGGCTATGGGCTAATTGGATCAGTGTTAACTTTTTTTTCTGCTTTAGAATGTGCAAATTTGGTCTACTTGTTAGTTTATGGCTCAATGTATTATGTGATCCAAGAAATAGATTAATTCATTAACTAAATTAATCCTGTTATGTGGCTATAGTCTAGTAGAACTTAGCTTTGAAGATCAAATTGGCTTCTAATAATTCAGGCTCATCTGCCCAAACAATAATAAACTAAAGTTTGACTAGGTGTCAATAGTACTCTGGTCACCTGGGCAACAATGTATTCATATATTCAGTGATGATTAAAAATAAGAAAGAAAAATATAATGAAGACATATATCTCTGTGTTTTTATGAGTAAAGATAAATAGTTATGGTGATACTCAAGTTAATATGCATAATATAATTTAGAAAAACTTAACCATGAAAAATTATATATTTGCTATTATGGAAATGTGTGAAGCATGAAGTAGCATAAATAGAAAAAAAAAGATTCACATATAAAAAATACATAACCTTGAACAGCTACAATACCAAGTGCTTTATAAATACCTGGACATATGTAGACAGTCTATCAAACAAATCATACCAAACAAAAAGATCTTTGATCATAAACACTCAAAGAGCCATTTGGACCCATTTCCCACAGAAAACACACACCAGGAGCCACAAAATATGGGCGGGCGTGGCCAACTCGATGTCACTCACTCCCACCCAGTCACATGACCCCCCAGCCACACCTACCCAACCACAAAATCATTCTCTATGTCTCTCTCCCCCTCTCCCTATCTTCCCCACTCTCCCCCCTCTCCCCCTCTCCTTCTGTATCTCTCTGTCCCTCTCCCTATCTTCCTCTCTCTCTCCTCCTCTCTCTGCGTATCACTGTGTGACTGTCTATGTCTCTCTCTTCCCCTCTCTGTGTATTACTCTGTCTCTGTCTCTCTATGTCTCTCTATGTCTCTCTCTCTTTCTCTTTCCCCTCTGTCTCTCCCTCTCTCTCTCTCCCCCCCCTCCCCCCCCCCCCCCCCTCTCTCTCTCGGAAAGCCATAGCTGGGCCAAGCCAGCAAGCTTTTCTTGTGCAACTTCACTACTCTTTCTTCTCTTTCTTCTTTTTGGAAATCCAGGATGGCTGAGGAAAGATTGCCAGCAGTGGTGGAGATCTCCATTTGGGCTACCGTCCTCCTCCTTTCCCCCCTCCTTCTCCTCTTGCGCCCCCCTGGCCTGCTATGGTTGAGCCGGGAGTGTGTGCATATGTGGGGAGACCCTCCGCAACTGAGCACCAAAGCTCAGCAAAGGCGCACAAGCTTAGGGAGAATCTTAACAGGACACAACAAAGCGTGGCTTCTCTCCTGCACTGAGGCTCCATCCATCGTTTTGCCGTGTCATCCCCCACCCCTGGCAGCTCTTCGGCTGAGCACGGAGGGCGTGAACTCCAGCCCGAAGTGGCAGGAAGTGAAGGCTGCCTTATGCGGAACTGTGGCATGAAAGCAGGTACAGAGCTGCTTCGCTCTGCACCTTCCGGCGACCCTCCCCTCTCCTCCTCTTGTGACCCCCTGGCTGGCTGTGGCTGAACAGGAGTGTGCCCACACATGGGGAGACCCTGCCCTGCACACACCTTTCTTATACTTTGGTGCTTGCTTGAGAGGGTCTCCCCACATGTGTGCATGCTTCCAGCTCAGACACAGTCCACCAGAGGGCTCACAAGAGGTGGGAGAGAAGGGTCGCCCAAAGTGAAGCCTCCACCGTGGCTGGCGATTGTTCCTCAGCTAACCTGGATTTCCAAAAATATCCAAAAAAATAAAAGGGGTGAGGGGTGGGGCCAAGGCCAACCAGTGATGGGACAGGGAGCCACAGCAGAGGGTCCAAACAGCCGCATGTGGCTCTGGAGCCGCAGGTTGCTGACACCCGCTCTAATTAATATCATATAATGAGAAGATAGTTTCCTATAGCTGGATTAGAAGTATAGCAAGAAAAAAAAACCTCAAGAGCAGTAGAAATGGGAATACACTTCCTTTTTCCAGCCTCATATATTGAGGAAGCTGTTTTATATAGTTGACAATGGCCTTTTTTTCCTCCAGCAAAAAATAAATACCAGTATAAAAACACACAGTGATTGGTTTCAGGCCTAGCTGAAATGTTGCTTCATAATTCTACAGTGCTAAAATAGAAATGCTGAAAAGCATTGTGAAAATTAGGCAGGTATCCATCTAATTCATTTTGATGGAGTTTGATGCCAGGCTGATAAAGATAATAGATAATGTAGGAAGACCCACTGGGGCTTCCAGGACTCAAAAATGTGCCATAATATGGAACTGCATTAATGGTATCATTATGTTCAGTTGGTAATAGTGGCATTAGTTATATAACACACCATCAAAATTGTGCCACAGCTTTGACAATGTTATTTGAAGTCACAGCTTGCATTCTTTTATTTGTTCCAATCATCACTATCAATGTGAAAGCTTTGAAATGGTCATTCTGAAGTTTTGTTTTGATTGAAGAATTCTTTTCAGTTGGAAAAAAGTATGGGATTGTTACCTTCTATTCAGTTTTCTCTCTTCATAAAGCATATTCTTCGTAAAGCAAAATAATTCCTAGATTTGGGGGAAATACTACTACACTTTAAGCTTGTAATATATATGACAAAGTTGATATTTTGGGATGGAAGGGAGAGAACGATAATTTCTAAAGTTTATCATCCAGAATTTAAATTAGGCTGCCTAATGACACTATGCAAGAATAAGCATGTGTCATACATTTAATAATGGTAGAATTTTATTCCTAATTGTATATTTGGAATTGAAATTCTCCAGGAATATGAATCTCCCTCCCCTCCCTCAAATGTATAATTAGAGAACATTTTAGTTATGTATCTGGATGCATATAGGAGATCAAGTGTGATATAGAGATGAAGGTGCTGGACTCAAAGTAATGAGATTTGGATTCTAGTCCTCTTGTAGGCTGTCTGTCTATCTGTCTGCCTGTCATCTAAATACTCCACTGCACCATGAATGGCTTTTCACAGACGGTTAATAATTACCCACAGAAGGGACCATAATTATCATGTTGATCCAGTGACGGTTGATGGATACATTTTTTTTTTACTTTCTACTCTAAGCCTTACATACAGCATTTGGCACAAAAATCACCCAACTGGTTTCCATGCCTATGAGAGGACAAGAATCCAAATCTCCCTACTTTTAATCCAGTACCTTCATCTCTACACCACACTTGGTCTGATATACTGTATAGTATGCATCCAGATACATAACTAAAATGTTCTGCAGTCACTGCATACATTGTATATATATACATTAACTCGGACCACACGTTTTCTGAATAGTTTTTATCCCAGAGCTATAATTGCACTCAATAACGAACTAAAGGGCCACCATCAGTGAGTTGTTGGATGGTATGACTTGGTCTGTTGTGTGGATGTTTGGGTGGTTTAGGGGTGGGGAATTGTGGTGGGTGGGAGTGTGTTTGGGGATTGTTATGCGTGTTGGACCTGGTCTCTGGGTGTTAAGTGAATTTCGTTGTATGGGTATACTGTGTATACACGTACAATGACAATAAAGTTACATATAATTATATATTAGCTAATCCTGAG
Source organism: Ptyas mucosa (assembly GCA_012654045.1). Classification (NCBI taxonomy): domain Eukaryota; kingdom Metazoa; phylum Chordata; class Lepidosauria; order Squamata; family Colubridae; genus Ptyas; species Ptyas mucosa. Next base: position 9,788,195 of record WNWU01000016.1, read on the forward strand.
GAGAAAAATGGCCTGATCTTATCAGTGAAATGTATTAGATAATAATGCTTATCATGGGACACCATGAAAACACTGTTGCTTGAGGCATTTAAAACTCTGCAGGATACAATGCAACATGTACATCATTAACAAAGTTAATGAACTTCAGGCATACATGGAAATAAAAATGGCTGGTTTGGGTTAACAATTGACAAATTAAAAACCTTTTGGTTATGAGTATTCAAAATATGAACATGCATGTTCATTTAGGGTATTTAGAGGAATAACTGTAGTTTAGCAGTTTCATGAAGAAATTTCTATGTTCCACTTCTGACATACCTATTTAAAAGAAGCACATTATGGGTAATTTGTCAATCTAGGTTTCTGACAAAACTAGAGCCTCTCCAAAATCACAAGAGGAGAGGAAAGGATTGCTTAATAATTTGCCTTTGTTGTGTGTGCTTTCCAGTCAGAGCTGACATCTGGTGATTGCCTGGAGTAGTAAATGCAGTTTTCTTGACAAGATTTCAGAAGCGGTTGGCCATTGCTACCTTCCTAGAGCTGACAAAGAGGGACTGATCTTAGATCATCAAGATGGCTTTGTGAATAAGATGGGACTACAACTCACAATCTTTGCATTCTGTGCCTTACCACTACCCCAAACTGGAGCTGAAATCGTTCACCATGGGTGTCTATAATTCTCTTCCTTGCCCTCTCGGTTTGCCCTCTCTGTTGCTGCGCATGAAATATGGTTGTTAGCAGAGCCGCTCAGATTCTGAGAATATTTGAAGCCATTCTGGGAATCAGAGAGCATTTCAGGGCAAATACAAAAGGAGCTGTGATCTGAATATCTCTGAAATTATTAACAGGGAAGATTCTGTGATTACTCCTAAAAATCTCAACAATAAGATGGTTGGCGGTTCAAACCTGGAGGGAGGAAGCTGGAATAATGGTGGAGTGATTGTTCTTTCTCCTCTGGTATTAGTAGTGCTGATAGCAAAATCTTGATTTCTAAAGAAACAGGATTAAATTGTTATTCCCCTGAATAAAATATGTCATATGAATAGAGGTTGTATACTATGAACTGGATGTGTATATATAAGAGTAAGCATATGTGAATAAATAAATGCAGCTCCCCTGCTTCCACATGTGGCCTAAGAAGACAAAAAATACCTACCTCTAGCCCAGATGGGACAAATAACATTCATTGGCTATAATAAGGTAGCCTTCTTTTAGTCATTTGTATTATTTAAATTTGTTAGGCACAATTTAACAACCCTTGCTGTGCCTAATTTCATGCTTCTAGTCATTGCTAAAAGTGCTCCCACAATTTGGTTATAATCAGCTTTGAGTGGATGTTAGCTTCAGAGGTAGCAATTATTAAAATACCTAGTACAGTTTACTTCCCGACTCTTTTTTTCCTTCCTCTACAGATTTTCTTTTTTGCGACACCTCTACAAGCTAAAATGTTAAGTGGTTTCCTCATGTTCAATATATTTTTTGTGTACTTGCCATTTTTCTTAATTTATTGTAAAGCCACTGCCTGATTGTCTTTGAAAGTAGAGTCTGGCTCTGTTATTTATCAGCTATGTAGATTGCATTCCTTTAATCTAGTTAGTTCTCTGAATATAAAGATATATTGCAGGTAGTCAGTGGGTAATGCAGTTATAAACTCACAGGCTAGAATCTCTTATTTGTCATTGGTGTTAGGAATTAATGAGCAGAATTCCATTATTGCCTTTAGTCTATTTTGACTGTGTTTGTTGTTGCTGGATAATGTATTTGTTCCACATGGATATTTGCTGCCTAGTATTTTTCTGACCGTTCCTGAACTGGCAGTTTCTGAAGCCAAAAGTAGAGATCACAGTGTCACTGGTAATGTAAGCATGACATCTATTGAGTATTTATTTAGTGATCAAATGTATACAGCCACCCAGCTCATGAAGATGTATCACAAGACCATAAAACAGTTTTATATACACACACTATTATTTTTAAAAAATTTAAAAAAACATAAGTGCTAAGGGGAAAAATCAGATATTAATAGCACTGGAACTACCTCAGTACATCACTAGTGCCCAGGGAGCCCTAGGCCTGATGGCCTAATTAGATCTTGAGAGATATCCAGAAAATCAGCCATTCTGCCTTCGGGGAGGTGGAAATTCCATAAAGCATCATGGCAGAGAAGGTCTGCCTCTCGCAGCCAGCCTCCTTAGCAGATGGGACTCATAGCTTGTCTCTTCTGCCAAATCTGTCAAGTAGCTTAATTCAACAGGAATAGAAGTATATAATTGTATATAATCAGCATATTGATGATACCCCACATCATCTGATGAATGAACTCACCCAATGGCCTCATGTAGATATTGAATAGGAGCAGAGAGAACACCAAACCTATAGCACCCCACAGTGAATGGCTGAGGCAGGATATGTTGTCCCTAATCAACACCTACTAGAATTAACCTCAGAGAAAAACAGGCAAATCAACACAATACAATGTTGCCAAACTCCATTCCTTTGAGTCGATCCAGAAGGATACCACAGAAAGCTACCAAAAGGTCAGATAGGGAAGAATGGATGCACACGCCCTATCCCATCCCTGCCAGAGATTATCCAAAGCATGAGCAATGCCATTGCCATCTCATTCTTGGGTCTTAATCTTGACTGAAAAGAATCTAGATAATTCACCTCATCCAAGGTTCTCTGAAATTATTGCACAACTATTTTCTTAACCACCTTCCCCAAAAGGGAAGGGAAGATATTGGATGAAAATTGACCAGTATAGTGGGGCCCAGAAATGACTTCTTAAGAATGGGTCAAATCAAGATCTCCTGAAGAATTAAAAGAACAATCTCTTCACTCAAAGAATTTACAACCATTTAGAACTCACATTTCACACAAAGTTTGTGTGTGTGTGTGTGTTTGTGTGTTTGTTTGTTTAAGAGAGAGAGAGAGGGGGGCTACTTAAAAAGCTAGGAAGGGTATGGATCTAGGAAGGGCTGACCTCATTGTCCTAAAGACCCTTTCCAGTCTTCAACCTCAATAGGTTCAAACTATTTCAGTTTCCTGGGCAAAATTCCATCCCAAAAGTCTCTTCCTGACTTACATAAAATCGGTTTCCATCTGCAATTTGTCTGATAGATGCTGAATAAATTCTTCCACAAACCCTGTAAGCAATTCTCTCAGCCCGCTCTTCATAAGAAGGCATGTGTCATCATAAATAGAGATGAAGGACCGCTATCTGCAAACACGGTAAGGACAAAGTACTAATAGCTGCTCCAATCCATACTCAATCAAGTCCATCCCTTGTTGAATGCCAGCAATGTTCTAGACATCTCTCATTTCATCTTCCTTAATGCTTCTATGAACTGGAGAGATGAGATCCATGAAAGGTCACATAGCCATCATAGTGGCCATGAACTCATGAGTTGCCTTGGACTTCACTCCTAGAGAAGACAAATCAAAATCTTCCAAGTCTGGGGAACTCCACTACAATCCAAAAATGGAATCAAGGTTGCTATGAAGCAGGAAGGCTGGTACAACAGCAACAATCCCAGCTGATCCCTAGAGCCCAACTTAATGAATAGAGTCTCATATCTGGTAACACATGGTGTAAAACCTTTGAAAGCTATAAGATTTCTGAATGATAATCATGACTTTTCCAATTTGCCCCAAGATCTTGGCTGATGCCACACTCAAAATAAACTGGGTATTTCTTCAAAAGGACCACCTTCCTTCCAGACCCAGCAAGCTCTCAGCACTACATGCCGTGTTGTTCCTTTCATTAATAATTACATAGAAAATAAGGGAGGTTTTGTTGTAGACTGATTTGGAATTTTGAAGCAGCAGCCAAAAACCAAAGCCATTTAAGATTTGTTGACTTTGTACAGGCTGAGATTAAATAACAGGAAATCCGTATAAGACATCAACCCCATCCAATAACTTCCTTTGTCCTGCCATATGTTCCAATGCCATCACCACCATAATACTTTAGCCTGGTTTCTTGCTCCCCCAAAGACTATCGTCCAGTCCAAGCCTCTTAATACCCCAGTCCTGGAACCACCAACTTCCACAATTCCATCTATCTCAGAGAGGGGAAGTCAGGTACCCCAAGGCACTTTAGCTTTGCTGAAGTCTCAATGCTATCAAGGTATTTAGTGACCACCCTTCCCACTCAACCCACAAACACATTTACACAAGCATACTCTCATTCTTAGGCACCCTTCCCCTGCTTCTATTATCAATTGATCAAGGGGTCCCTTTCAATTTTGCCCAATCAAAGAAGAGATTCAAGAAACTCACAATTCACAGACATAGGTCACCTAGCCAATAGAGATCAATATATTGAAGAGATCAATAATCATTGCATCATTGTCTTCCCCTACTAGCTGCCACTCTACTGTTATCCTCTCTCCCCTCCGGTACCACAAGCACCTCCAGTCTCTCAATGTTTTAATTTGTCTCTCAGAGGAAGACCTGCCAAGGTTCAGCTTCCAGCAGCCATGAAGTTCCTTCAACATTACAATGGGCAGAGAACATCACTGCAACAGAAGTCTCTCAATGTTGCCAACTAGCCAGAAAAAATGCCAAGTCTTTTACTTCAGCTGGCCAGAAAAATACTAGCCCAGCCAGCCTGGCAGCCAAACAAGACCCTCCAATTATCCCTACAATACAGCTGTTGATGCCCCTCACCTGCCTCTTGTCAGGGGAGAGATGCTAGCAGCAAAAAACATGCAGTATCCAGAAGGGCCATCTCTATAACTTCCATTACATCCACAAGCATGGAAAGTGCAGCCAGAATAGTTGGTGTAGCCAGTGCAACAAGCATGTCCTGTCCTTCGGTGCACTCCTCTAGGCCTGAACAGCCCAAATCTGTCCAAAGCCAGGTTCAAAAACAAGTCCAACCGCAACTGATGTAAGTGTCAATATCCAAGCATTTATGTTGGCATTCTGTTCAACCATATAACTATGAGGACATTCCATCCATGGCACCTGCTCTTTCCGCTATGTTTCATATGGAATATGAAAGAAATGGCAATATATACAAGCTGATGAAGAGTAGTATTTGGGTATGCTTTTAGAACTTGAACTTGAGCCTGTTTCTGGTTGTCTTCATAATTAGCTCCCATATCTTACAAATGTTTATTCCCAATCCAGAGTCCATGAATGATGTACTTTCAGCATTATGACAGCTCCCTTTCTTTCTTTCTTACTTGCATCACCAATCTAACATACTTGTTGGATGCCATGGAGATGATCTTGGAGGAGTCATCCAAAAGCAATTTAAGATATTCTGCATTCCATTTCAATCATCTGCTTTATGCTTCTAATAGATTCTTCATCAGTCTGAGATTGATTGCAAAATTAAGGAAACTGTAATTAATCCACTATCAGTTGTAGAACTACATCTGTTAGTGCCCCTGGACTCATGAGAAATGTTGGAAATTAAAATTCAACATGCTGGAGAGCTGCTAAATATATGTAGAAAAATAAAACTAAAGTCTTCAAGAGATTTTTGCAAATTTTCAAATGTTTGAGAGCTGGGTAATAGTCTAATCAGAACCTCTTGAGATGATGATGATCAGAACACACACAACAATCAACCTTAAGTATAAATCTAGAATGAAAGTGATATCAATGAATTCAAGCTGGACCCAGAAATCAAAATGGGTTTCTTCTTTTAATTGCTAATTTAACTGTACAATATTTTGGTTTTATATTTATTTTCTCACTGGGTATCAGTAAGAGTTTGTGACAGTCATCAGTATTTTATTAAATAATAGGCATTGGCCTATTGATGCATTGGCCACTCTGTTACCCTTTGGAATCTTTCCTGAGTTCCTTCTTATGAGCTTGGTGATGGAGACCCATTGTATATTTGTACTGGTGCACTTCAGTCTCCATGTGGGTGAGGCTGGAGTATAAAAGGTCAGGATTTCATTGCCTTTATGGTAACTACCATATTTTTCAGAGTATAAGACGCTCTGTACTATAAGACACACCTACGTTTTTTGGTGAGGAAAACAAGAAAAAGAAATCTGCCTCTGTCTCCCAGCAATTTCACCTCGTTGCAGCAAACAGCAAATACTTTACTTTCATTTTCGTTTTCAGCGTAGCTTGATTAGCACGAGAAAAAAAATATCTGCTCCCAGCAATTTACCTCCTTGCAGCAAGCAGCTGAGAGTCAGGAGGCTGTTCCAATCAACTTGTGCTAATTAGGCTGTGCTGAAGCTGAAACGAGCTGATTCTTCTTGCTGCTTGCTGCAAGGAGGTAAACTGCTGGGAGGCAGAGGCCAAAGGGTGGGGGCCAGTGAGTGGGCGGGGCTACATTTGGTATATAAGGCACACATAAATTTTCATCCCCTTTTAGGGAGAAAAAGGTGCATCTTATACTCCGAAAAATATGGTATGTGCTTATCACAGGTTACCTCAGTTCCTGCTCACATGGGTGGTTGTATATTAGACTTGTTATTTATGTCCAAACAGTTTTATGATCTGGATGTGGAAGATACAATCATCCGCCCTTTGTCATGGACTCTGAGGTTCAAATGTAAATAACTATTACCTATTTCCTATGCAGAGTTGAGACCATTTGGATAACCTGTCCCAATATAAATCTGTTTAGTTTCCACCAGTGACTTTGGTTTATCATCTGTATCAAGATGGAGGGTAATGTGCCTGTGCTGGTTGTTTTGCAGTTTTCGGTGATCTTCAATAACATCAGACCTCTGGACTAGCTGCAGAGATTGTGAGTGGAGGCCCTGTTCTTCATTGGGTCTATTTTTTCCATAATGGGTAGTTCCCCAGTTTGGAAGTCTGCCTATAAGCTGTTGATTGAATAAAGACAGCTTCAGGCATTCTCTCTATATTTATAGCAGAGATATTAATCCTGGTCACTGTATCATTTTCCATCATGGATAAGGATTAGGATTTTGCACATTCTGAAGCTGTAGCTGACATTACACAATGGGCTGACATTTACAAAATGTCTTGATTCTTCTTCAAAGAATTCAAAGACAAGTGTCATATATTAGCACATATTCCTTTCCTCAAAAATCATATCTGTACCAACCTGAAGATACCAGATGATAATGTGAGTAAAATTCTACCACTATTCATAAATACATTCTGCAAAACATGCTAATTTGATTTTTAAATATATTATTTGTTACAAGCAAGCAAGCAAGACGCTAACAAGCAAGTCAACCCAGAATTTTTCCTAGAGGCACAAATGAATAGGCTCAAATTATCCTATTTCAGACACATTATGTGAAGACCTGGTTCTCTGGAGAAGGTCCTAATTCAGGGAAAGGTGGAAGGAAAAAGAAGAAGATAATTGGTAACAAGGTGGATGGATTCAGTTAGCAATAGGTACAATGTTGGAAGACCTGAAAGACCAGTTTAGGAACAAACTATCATGGAGAAATCTATGTGTCGCCACTGACTCAATGGCAAATAATCAACTATTAGAGAGTTTATCTGAAAAATACTGTTACTTTTGTGCTTATATATGCCACTTTCCTCTTTCAATGGCTAGGAACCAAGCCAGGAAGGAATCCAGAAAGTAGGCAGCTTTGCAAGTATATTCAATCAAATCTTTATGCTAAAATGTAGCAGGTTCATCTACATTTTTTGAAAGTTTATCCTATACTGATAATTATCTGTTATTCTGTTTGACCAAAAAAATAAAAATGTCTTAACTAATACCAAGTTTCCAGATGAAAATTAAAAGAAAACATTCAAAGTCCCTCTGATAAGCAACATACCGCAAAAACATGTTTAAAATATAAACCATAGGTTTAAACTTGTCACATTTTCTTGAAGAATTAATGTATCGAAGAGATGTTTATGATATTTTCCTAATATGAAATTCTTTACAGATTTTAAAGCTGTTTTGGTCTGGAACTAAAACTATCTCATTCTGATATCTTTCTTTTTTTCCAAAGTTTGTTCAGAATGCTAGGTACTATAATTTGCTATATTTTTCAATCTATATATATATGTGTGTGTGTGTGTGTGTGTGTGTATATACATACACACACACACACACAAACACATTCATTCATTCAGTATTTCTTTAACATTGATATGCATCACTATATATGCACATATATTAAATCAAAGAACAATTGCATAAATATTCCTTTCTGCATAAATATTCTTTTTTTTATTGATTTAATCAATGTCAAATGCAGATGTGTATGTGGGTACATACAAACTGATTATCTCAGCATGAAAAGAAATGTGATCGTGTAATTGCCTTAACATTTCTTTGTGCATATGTTACATTGCCAATCAATAAATTCTCAGAGGATTGAAGTCAAGAATAGAAAACTGAAATGAGGAATTGTAAAGGGATCACCTCCAATATGTTGCTTATGTCAGAAACTTGTAAACTGCTTTAGTCTCAGGAACTTTAGGCAGGGTAACCAAGCAGCATTAAGAACACCAGTGCAAAAATAGATTAAAACAGAGAAGGCAACAACAATATTCCCATCTGGGACTAATAAATATAAAAAGCTAAATCCCAGGTGGTCACATTTTTATAAGCTTCTGGAAGGCTATGAGGGTGAAGGATCATTGCTGCCTTAAGGGGACAAGCTGTTCTAAAACAGAAAAGCTTCACAAAGAATGCCTATTTTTTTTAATTTTCTCACTATCTAGACCTTTTTGTCTTATCAAAAATTGTTAAGTCAGGGGTGTGATGTAGCAGGTCCCTGACAGTTTGAAGTCTAAAGATCCACAACACTTTAGCTTCTTCATTTTCTATTACTGTCTGAGGAGATTCCTGTATTAAAGGCAGAATACAATAATACAAAATACAAAGAATACAAAGAAGCTAGAATTCAAGTAGCTAGCTTGAATTCTACATAGGTAATGTGGTTACTTCTGCCTGACAACAGTGTATGCTTTTTAAAAAATATAAAATTTTATTTAGCATACATTTTTTGAATGTATAGAAACAACCATTAATGGACTTTTCTATTTAAAAGTCAATTTTGGCAACTCACATTACTATATTCCCACTGAAATATAGTGGATTTATTTTACACCCTTAATTTAAAGTATCTGTCAAACATTCATGTCTAAAGGATTCACTGGTATTTGCTGGATAAGAGCTAAGATTATAAGAAAGTTTAGGTCTAGGAATCAGTTCCAGAAATTAGAAAAACAGTATCACATTTAAGAACTACTGATAGATTCAACAAGATGTTTGTCTCTAGATCAGCAGTTCAATCTCACTTGAAGCTTATGCTTGTAAAACAGTTGATAGATACAACACTTAACTTTCAAATTTTCAAGCCCAATGAAAGGCTCAGAGAGTACTGGTGCTGAAGAGGCTGAAGTTGACTGGTTCTATGAAGACCTACAACACCTTCTAGAATTAACACCAAAAAATGATGTCCTTATCGTCATGGGGGATTGGAATGCTAAAATAGGAAGCCGAAAGATAACTGGAATAACAGGCAAGTTTGCTCTTGGAGTACAAAACGAGGCAGGGCCCAGGCTGGTAGAATTTTGTCAAGGGAATACAATGGTCATAGCAAACACTCTTTTCCAACAACTCAAGAGATGTCTCTACACATGGACATTATCAGACGGTCAACACAGAAATCAGATTGACTATGTGCTCTTCAGCCAAAGATGGAGAAGCTCTATACAGTCAGTAAGAACAAAACCAAGAGCTGACTGTGGCTCAGATCATGAGCTTCTCGTAGCAAAATTTAGGATTAAATTGAAGAAAGTAGGGAAAAGCACTAGGCCACTCAGGTATGAAGTAAATCATATCCCTGATGAATACACAGTAGAGGTGACAAATAGATTTAAGGAATTAGATCTGATATACCTGATATTCAGAGTACCTGAAGAATTATGGATGGAGGTTCACAACATTGTACAAGAGGTAGCAACTACAACCATCCCAAAGAAAAAGAAATGGAAGAAAGCAAAATGGTTGTCTGAGGAAGTTTTGCAAATAGCTAAGGAAAGAATGGAAGTGAAAGGCAAGGGAGAAAGAGAAAGATACACCTAATTAAATGCAGAATTCCAGAGAATAGCTAGAAGAGATGTCTTCTTAAATGAACAGTACAAAAAATAGAAGAAAACAATAGAATAAGGAGGACCAGAGATCTCTTCAAGAAAATTGGAGATATGAAAGGAACGTTTCATGCAAAGATGGACATGATAAAGAATCAAAATGTCAGGGACCTAACAGAGGCAGAAAAGATTAAGAAGATATAGCAAAATTACACAGAAGAACTATAGAAGAAGGATCTTAAGGTCCCTGATAACCAGATGGGATGGTCACTGACCTCAAGTCAGACATCCTGGAATGTGAAGTCAAATAGGCCTTAGGAAGTCTGAGCAACAACAAAGCTAGTGGACGTGACAGTATTCCAGCTGAGCTATTCAAAATATTAAAAGACAATGCAGTAAAAGTGCTACACTCAATATGCCAGCAAATTTGGAAAACTCAACAGTGGCCATAGGATTGGAAAAGGTCAATTTACATTCCAATTCCAAGGAAGGGCAATGCCAAAGGATGTTCAAACTACCGCACCATTGCACTCATTTTACATGCTAGCAAAGTTATGCTCAAAATCCTACAAGCTATGCTCCAGCAGTATGTGGACTGAGAACTACCAGAAGTACAGGCAAGATTTTGAAGAGGCAGAGGAACTAGATATTAAATTGCCAACATACGCTCATGGAGAAAACTAGGGAGTTTCAGAAAAACTTCTACTTCTGCTTCATTGACTTAGCTAAAATCTTTGATTGTGTGGATCACAACAAATTGTGGCAAGTTCTCAAAGAGATGGGAGTACCAGACCATCTTATTTGTTTCTTGAGAAACGTATATGCAGGTCAAGAAGCAACAGTGAGAACTGGATATGGAACCACTGATTGGTTTAAAATTGAGAAAGGAATTTGGCAAGGCTATATACTATCATCCTGCCTATTTAACTTATATGCAGAGCACATCATGAGAAAGGCGGGGCTAGATGAATCACAAGTTGAAATTAAGATTGTTGGGAGAAATAGCAGCAACCTGAGATATGCAGATGATACTATTCTAATGGTAGTAAGTGAAGAGGAACTGAAGAGCCTTCTGATACGGTGAAAGAGAAGAGTGCAAAAGCTTGAAACTCAACATTAAGAAAACTAAGTTCATGGCTCCCAGCCCTCTCAATTCCTGGCAAATAGATGGGAAAGAAATGGAGGTAGTGACAGATTTTATTTTTCTGGGCTCCAAGATCACCACACATGGGGACTACAGCCAAGAAATTAAAAGACGCTTGCTCCTGGGGAAGAAAGCTATTGCAAAGTTAGGCAGCACACTAAAAAGCAGAGACATTACCCTGCCAACAAAACTGTATATAATCAAGGCTATGGTTTTCCCAGTTGCAATGTATGGCTGTGAAAGTTGGACCATAAGGAAGGCTGAGCATCAAAGAATTGAGGCCTTTGAACTATGGTACTGGAGAAGACTCATGCAAGTCCCTTGGACTGCAAGATGATCAAACCAGTCAGTCCTAGAGGAGATCAACCTTGACTGCTCTTTAGAAGACCAGATCCTGAAGATGAAACTGAAATACTCTGGCCACTTAACGAGAAGGAAGGATTCACTGGAGTAGAGCCTAATGCTGGGAATCATTGCGGGCAAAAGAAGAATGGGACAGCAGAGAATGAGGTGTCTGGATGGAGTTACTGAAGCAGTTGACATGAGGTTAAATGGTCTCCATAGGATGGTAGAGGACAGGAAGGCTTGGAGAAAAGTTGTCCATGGGGTTGTGATGGGTCGGACACAACTTAGCAACTAACAACAACAACAACAAAATGTGAGAGAGCCAATGTAACCTGGAGTGGTAAGGCCTAATTTTCAGTCCTTCTTTTAGGGAAAAACAAAAACAAAAACATGTAAGCGACCTTGACAAAGAGACCTTCATTTTGCAGGAAATTGATTTGGACTATTAACAACTACTATTGTTTTTTAGTTTTGCTTTCTGATATTTTTTTTTTAAATGCTATTTATGCAATTTCCTACATCCAGTTATGATGTATTTTTTTAATCTTTAAATTGAAAATTGAACTCAAATTATCATTTATTTATTAGCCATTTCTAATAAACTTTGTCGATTGTAAACAAGATCTAACTAGATTTCATGAAGCTCTTACACTTTGGCCATTAGATTTTATGTACAATTTTTCTCTTGAGCTGTTAGAGAGAAAACATTTTGGGTCATAACAGATCATCAGCAAGTTCTTGTTTGCCAGTGTTGCTCCATCCTTACACTATTCTCATAAGAGATCTTTGTGCAAGTGCAGTTAATTACACTAACAGCCATGAAAATTATATTGGCTTGCCACTAACCCAGAGAGATGAATATCTCCATTTCTTAGTCACAAGAGATGTTAATTCTATTTTTATTAACTGGTGACCTGTTGACTGTTATTATAATATAGATTGCATGAATAAACCAGGTTGCGGTACTGAAGATATGATTATAGAGCCATTAACTATGTCAGCCAGAGGGCTTTAATTAGGCCAGGAAAAGAGTGTTTGGAAGATTAGGAACCATATTTTAGAGTCCAATCAGAAGACATAGCTTTGTATTAAAGTCTGTATTTGACTTTCATTCAGAACCAAAATGTCCAATTCTTCTGATTTGAAAAAAAAAAGAAATTTAAAAGGATTTGCATTTAGAAAAAAAGAGGAAATATTAAGTTGGATTCAAATTTACAAAGTTTTGTTTATGAAGTCATAAAAATGTCTTGCTTTTGGCAAACATTAGTAAAGCTCATTTTAATCCTGACAACAAAAAGGAAGGTCATTGCAATGAACAGGGTCCACAGAGGAGATTTTTTTAAAAAGGTGCAATACATAATTTGGGCTTTTATGAGCAGTAGAAGAAGTAGGGCCATGAGTTATAGGGGTCTGGATCACACATGTTGTAACCATAAAACAATATGATTTTAGTGAACAAAGAAAATGAATACAAATAAATGGGGATAGTAGGACAGGGACGGTACACACGCTGGTGCGCTTATGCAAGCCCCTTTTACGGACCTCTTAAGAATGGGGTGATGTCCACGGTAGAAAGTTTAAGGTTGAAGCTGTGAGGGTTTGAGGATGTAACAATGGAGCCGGGTAGAGCATTCCAGGCTTTGACCACTCTGTTGCTGAAGTCGTATTTTCAACTTAGTTGAGTTTGGAGCGGTTTACCTTGAGTTTGTATCGATTGTTTGCCCATGTATTGTTGTGGTTGAAGCTGAAGATAAACCAGGAACATAAAATGAATTCTAAAGAAATAAAACAGTCTAGTTGCTAAGATTTTTATATCCTATCTTCGTTTGATAAATATTGGCAAAGAATCTCTTTAAAAAATACCTTGCATTCTTTCTTCAGAGGTACAGTTGAATGCCCTAAGGCTACCATACATGGGCTGCAAATATCCTGATCATGTAGATAATAGCAAAGCTGGAATTTCTTGTATATCTTTTCTACCATGTGAACTCTCCTTTCCTCCCATCAATCTTCCATCCACCCAATCTTACTGAGCTGGCTAACAAAATCTACTTTTCAACAGAGAGTTGAAAAGTAACCATTGGCTGCATTTTGAGTTACGGTACCTCATTGCATATCTTGGGAAGTAGTCACAAATACTCCAATTTATTTGCTTAAAACATACAATTTCCAAACAACATATGCATGGACCAATTCTCCTTCTGATGCCAATCTAACTACTAGAAATTGTGAATATGTTATAACTTCATGTAGTTGAGAATTGAATTATACTGTGAGTCAAGCCAGATCAAACAAACAAAACCATAAACAAATTTCAAATTTTAAGAGCATGTTGTGGGCATAGAAAAGTTGAACTAGTCGCTAAATGTCTCCTATGGCAAATGCAGTCAATTTGCGCTCCCACAGACAGGGCCTCCTCGGGGTGCCGTCAGCCAAACAATGTAGGCTGGCGACCCCCAGGGGGAGAGCCTTCTCTGTGGGGGCACCTACCCTCTGGAATCAGTTACCCCCCGAGATAAGGAAAATCCCAGACCTCAGTGCCTTCCATCGTGCCCTGAAAACTTACCTCTTCAAACAAGCCGGGCTGGCTTAAGCAGTATTTTAAATTTTAAATTTTATGGGGATTGGTATTTTTAATTTGAGCTGAAATTTATTATTCTATTTTTAATTGTTCTTATTGTTTATATTATGTGTTTTTTAATTCCAGCTGTACACCGCCCTGAGTCCTCAGGGAGAAGGGCGGTCTATAAATTTAATATAAATAAATAAATAAAATAAATTGCAAAATACATATTTAAAAACCCCTCTCTGATAGGACTCTGTATACTTTCACAATTGATTCAGAAGTTCTCCAGACCTTATATGAGCTGCTGTAAACTTCTGCATTATTCATTAAAGCAGCCTCTCTTATTACAACTTCCTTACAAGCCTAGAAAAAAATGTACCTGCCTTAAGATTAACCTTACCTTTATCAAGTGGAAATAGCCACACCTAATTTCATACTTGTACGTAAAGTCTGGTGCATTTTTTTCTAATCATTTTTTAATTATGCACAGCTATAATCTTTCATCTTATTTTGGTTGTCTTTCCTCATAAGGATGTACAAAACAAGATCATGAATAGCCTCATAAACCACATATAACCAAAGAAAATTCACCCAACATTGACTCTACTTTTGCTTTCCCCCGAATATGGGAGAATAGCTAAGTTTTTAATAACTTCCTGAATATCAAGGGATGAGAGCCATCCAGATTTCAGGGGCAGATAGACAGTTTTCCAGTTTAATCTTCAGCGTTGATCCAGTAATAGTAATTATGAAAACAAAAATTGCCAGGCACTGGCACGGTAGAGATTTAATGTCAGTCAGAATACAGATATGTATGTTAGGTTGAGCATTGGTCTGATGTATTAGATACTCATATATTCATGCCATTGTGTTGAAGTAATTTGGATGATGATGATGATGATATAATGGACCAGATCTCTCCACATCTTCTGATCTTACACTATTTCTTTAAGTTTTTCTATGCACTGTCTGGTGTCAGCTTTGATAGTGTCCAGCTGCCATGTTCTTTAACAGCCTGGTTTCTTTTTACTCCTAACTCTTCCAAACATAATTGCTTTTTCCAGTGAATTCCCCCACATGACATAGCGAAAGTAAGTGAGACATGCGATTTTGTCTCCTAATCTGTCTGTTAAATGTTATAGTAGCATACTCAAACCCCCCTTGAATATGTCCAATTACCAATTACAAAGTCATTTTGTGTCATTTTGTGTTACAAAATGATCACAGATCAATAGATGAGAATATATGTACTTCACGGCTGAATTGTTACCAGATAAATCTTCAAACTGTACTTGCAGGCATTTCATTACCAGTCTAGGTAACATCTTCAGTGTCAGATGTTACCCAAACTGGTAAATAAATATCTGCAAGCAAGCAAACACCTGGAAGTACCAAGGACTCCACAATGGTCACAGAATCATCTAAAGGGATGGGGAGCAGGGAGGTATCCCAACTTGCTACAGTCATATTATATTCTGATGCAGAAGTAATGATTTATCTGAGAACACAAGGTTATCTGTATATATTGTGCTTTAAATAGAACCAGGCACAAATGGCTTTTCAGTATTGTCAATTTCAGACAAAAGTACTGGAGAAGGAGAAATCATCAACAGTTTCTCAAGAGCTGAATCAATAGTTCTTCCTAAGAGGTGAACAGGCCTAATGGAAGGTGTTCTCTCATTATATTTTCCACTGGGATTTGACCGAAGCATGGAAACTAGGGAAATATGTACAATGAGAGACAGAATTCACCCTCACCCCTTCTACAGTTTGAAAATAAATCAATGCAAGCATACTGCATACCTAAAAGTTTTCTGAAATATTTTCTTTTTACTTTGAATTGAATAAAAATTCTTCTGCCTCATTTTAGCTATATACAATTCATGTTCCTCCTCTTAGCCTTCTGAAGGCAAAAACTTATCACAGATAAGAATAGAGAAAATAGTTCCAAGGAGAAGAGATAAATGGGGAAGGATATGCTTTAATTCAAGACAATTTTGTTTTTATTCTGGGACAAGGAAAAAAGTATCACGCCAAAAGAGAAGTGAAAGAGAACCAAGCATATTTTTCTTGCTTGCTGCAGGAAGTAAAAGATATGAAAGATGTCAAAAGCAAGAGATTTTTGAACAGCTTAATATGGTAACATGAAAAAATATACATAAATATCAAAATAAGCTTATATAAATTCCATTTAAGGAACTTATTGTTGGATCCAGGAATGATGAAATTTTTTTTAGCGAATTAAAGAAAAGACATAACGTAATTGATTATGAGCAAAAAAAGCTTTGATTAAAATGACAATATTATAGTATAATAATATAATATTATTGTCCTTGTGGATGAAGTTGAAGAGTCAACATAAAGCAATACAGGCTGTTGCCAAAGTACATCACTTCCACTTTTTCCAAAGAATCCCAACCTGCAGTGAAAGCATTAAAACTCACACAGGTAAGTAACATCCATTATTCCATAGCCTATAGAGCAGTCACTTTGCTTTTCATGTACAACTTAATAGAGTCTCGCAAATAATCAGTGAAAATAGCATGGACGTAATTGTTACAGTGGTTATGTCTGTGTTGTGGCTCCAACCCCCGAGCCCCTCTTATCGGAGGAAGAAGGCTCCGAACATGAAGGAGAAGAGCCAGCCAGGCCTCCCTCTCCAGGACCCTCCTCTCTGGCAATGCCTCAAGTGTGTCGGCTGAAGGAGAAGAGATTGGCCAGGAGCCAGGTGTCTCCGATCAGTTGGATAGTGATGACGGAGATAGGTTGTGGCTGGATCCACGCCAGTGTCGGCGAGACAAACGTACGCAGCAGAAGAGGAGGCATGCCAGAGATTAAGCTGAATCACTGGACCACACCCCACAGGCTATATAAGGGAGTGTGGTGGCCATTCAAACTCTGTGACGGACAAAGCTAAACTTCTGGTGAGTCACTTTACACTTCTGGAAAAACAACGCCTAATCTGCTGTGGGTTTATTTTACTGGACTGATTCAAACTGTTTGTATTTTTGTGTTATCTGGTGGAGGAACAACTCCTCCTTCTTGGAGTAAAAGCTTTTGGCATGCAGCTACTGCGTTGCTGACAAGTTTCTGATAGCTAACAATTGGGTGTTTGAAAAAGTTATTTAACCCTCGGCTGGCTGTGTGTGTGCGTGTGTGAGACGGGGACAGAACAGTCTGTTGTGTAGGCAGCTCTATTTTGAGATGCATTTCCTGCCTCTCTAGGAGTTTCTTTTAGCTGCTCCTGTGAGGCATTTTCCGGGTTCCTGTCATGTGTGTGTGTTTGTGTGTGTGTGTTTTTCGTAGGTTTTATGTGTATTTCTCTTTAGCCAGGTTCTTCCTACGTAAGGCCGAAATATATCTATCTTAGTTTCCCAATGGGCAGCAAAGGGTCTGCTGGCTGCCAGAAGGAAAAAAAGCCTAGAAAATAGTGGATTGTGATTTCATTGAACTAGGGCTGCATAAAATCTTGGTTTATGTAGGAAGAACCTGGCTATATATATATGTTAACTGCACTTTGATTAAACTTCTTGAAACATTGTAAAAGTTCCGATGAAAACAACTGTAACAGTCATTATTGGAATCCCTTAGAAGTTAAAAGACATTGTTGAATTTTAATGATCTCTCAAACTATTTACTTCACTACATCCTAGCTGATTTCAACCTAATAATCAGTCATTCAGTCTATTCCTGCAAGAGACTGGTCTGCTAATTTCCTCACTTGCCTCTACCAATCAACATCTTTTTGTCTAGACCTTTTGGATGGAGGGATTTCTAGAGAAAATAATCATTGTAATGTATGTTATATTGCCTCCCAGAATAATACACTGATCTAAATAGAATTGGGTAATTATAAAATGGTGTGTACTTCTGATGTTGAATATTTACTAAAGATATTCAAGAAAATCTATTGTGCAACTAAGAAGCATCAAGCTCTTAAAGATTGTTCCCTGCAATTCTCCTTGAAAGCCTATGTTGTTTGTTGCACAGCAATCATAACAGCAATTTTTTTCCAGCCTTATGAGCTAGAAAAATCTGATTATTTTCCAGATGTTCTCCAAAATCTTTCAAAAGGCTTAGCCAATTTTAAATGGAGTCTTGTTATCCATCATTAGTTATTTTATCTTACAACATGTGGTTGTCATCTATCCCAAGGTGAAATGCTCCCGGTTTGGACTGGATCGCCTGATCTGGTAGCGATGGCAGCGGGTGGTTCAGAAAACCGGTAGCAAAAAATCCCTGCGCCCCCCCCCACACCCCACCATGCCCAGCTGAGCTGCACGATCATCAGACGCTTTTTCTTTTTACTTTTAAAAGCATTTTTTCTACAATCTCTTCCGATTAAAAATGCTTTTAAAAGTAAAAAAAAAAAAGACTCTGATGACCACACGGTTCAGCTGGGATCATCAGAGGCTTTTCAAAGCATTTTTTTCTGCAACCTCTTGGCTGAAGAGGTAGTAAAAAAATGTTTTGAAAAGTCTCTGATGTTCCCAGCTGAGTTCCCTGATCGGTAGAGAGGCATTTTTAAAAGAGCCTCTCTGACGATCCCAGCTGAGTTCCCTGATCAGCAGAGAGGCTTTTAGAAAAAATGCTTTGAAAAGTTTTTTAAAAAAAAGTTGACCACGCCCACCCAGTCATATTACTCCCCCCCTACCAAGCCACTCCCACAGAACCGGTAGTAACAGATTTTACATTTCACCCCTGATCTATCCTAAATAAGACACTCTTTATTTTGCATCCCATAATTATATATTGGTATAACATTTCAACATTGATAACAATATGCCATCATTCATCTGTGAGATCAGTGATACAGTTCTTTTAGCCATAAATATAGTTTTCTTGGCAAAACACATCAGTCCATTTGTCAGAAATCCCCCATTACAGCTCTGGTTCTGTATCCATCAAAGTTTTAGCTGCACTTTGAAATTCTACTTATGAATTACCTACTGGGATAATTGGGTCTGCCCAGCTCATTAAAAATAAAATATTGATGTTTTCTTTAGTTGGTCTAATTATTTGAGCCTGGGAAGAAGGTGGGAGGTAACAAAGAGAGAGGCACAGCGTAGGTACCGTACAATTACATTCCTATTTTCTGGCCCGCAGCAGGAAAAACTTGCAATGTATAGGAATTCCTACAATAGTTTAAGTAACTATGATTTCAGAGGTGAAGGCAGGTAGCTTCATTTCAAGGCAAATAACAGCATCTACCTTCTTTGAGTTTGAGAATAAAAGCCTTATAAGCAGTTGCCTGCATACACACATACAGAGCCAGAGGGGGAAAAAATTTCCGTCCAGCTCTCAATCAAAACCTGAGATAGGTTTGTTTTTTGAAATGAAAGTATGCATTTTTATATTTTTTAAGAAAGTTTATTTTTTTTGTTATACTACATAGTTTCATTTAATAGACATGACTGAATATTTTTGCACTTACTTTTTGCCTAGTTTTTACACCAAGTATGGAAAAGCAGGATGTTGGTGGCTGGATTTTAGAAGAAGTATTTATTTGTTTTTATTTCACATTTCTGAAGCACCTAGCTCCTTCAAATAATAAGTGTAAGTTTAAAGCATTTTTTTTTTTTGCAAAGATGTATTTGTTCTTAAACCAAACTTAGCTAAACTGTTCAAAGACTTGTTTTAAAGTTCAGGAGTAAACTTGATTTATTCTCTTAATTTATTTAGTAGGGCTAAAAGAGAAGCTCTTAAGTTGTCACTGCCACAAGTGATGTGTATTCCACAGCAAAATACCTTTAAAAAAATTTCCACAACATTTTAATTTGAAAAGAACTTTTTTAGTTTAAAAAATGTGTTCAATCACAATCAACAACCTTTTGTTCTAGCATTAATGTGGAAATTACCATCTGAAAAAGAAATGAATGCCAAAATAGAAGATCTTACATGAATAACATTTTTTTTTGTTTCCAATTGGAAGTAAGTCTTACAGAGTTCATTGGGGCTTGATCCTTGATTTGTGTAAATGATTTACTTAGCATTATACATAGAAGCACAATTTTAAAAATAGGAATGATAATGCTGCCCTGTTGGTACTACTTTCCCAACCATTCTTCCTATGGCAGCAAGATGAAACACACATATTCAAAGTTCTTCTTGGCTGTCACTAACTGGCCGCTTCCATGCTTCTTGCCCCCAAAGATCATCTGGGAATTTGTGGTGGCATGGTATTTTTCAAATGAAATATTTGAGATGAGGACATGTACTGTAGGTGCAAGAGAACTTCAGATAGGAAGACCACTCTTTGCCCTCTCAATTGTTGGAAGAAAAAATGGTACGCCAATATAGTACTTTTCTGCTTTCATTCAAACTGACATATTGGTGTTTTTTAGCAGAATTATTGATTTAAAACAGCATATTTATGATGAATCCAATTGCATGCTCAGGGCAATAATCAGTGTAAAAGCGCCTGCAATAGATAGCTAAACATCTTTTCTTAAGCACATTCAATGAAAGAGTGTAAACAGCTTCTTTTGGAAGTTAGTTTCATTACTGGACTGCCACAGGCTTAGGTCCCTCCCTCCTTCCCTCCCTCCCTTACTTCCTTCCCCCCCTCCTCCCTCCTTTTTAATAGAGGTGGGCTTTTACTCCTACATTATTGTCTTCTCATTCAAAATTAAGAACTTTTTCCTAAAATCATAATTAACCAGATAAATAAACGTTAATTTCATCTGGATAGGATAGGATATTTTATTTTACCAAGTGTGTTTAGACACACAAGCAATTTGTCTCCAGTGCAGAAGCTCTCAGTATACATACAAAGCAACAGAATAATGATAATAATATTAATATTAATAATACCAACAAGAGGGGGTAGGAAAGAAGATAATAAGGACAATGATAATACTACAGCCATACTGCATTAGGCAGCACTGCGAGAATTAGGTGATCAGCAGAGTGATGGCCCAAGGGAAAAAGCTGTCCCTATGTCTAATTGTTTTGGTCTGCAATGCTCTGTAGCGCCGTCCTGAGGGTAGAAGTTGAAATAGATTATGTCCAAGATGTGAGAGGTCTGCAGTTATCTACTCAGCCTTCCTTCTGACCCATTCAATATTCAGGTCTTCTATGTAAGGCAGGCTGGTTGCAGTTATTCTTTTTGCAGTCTTAACTATCCACTGGAGTATGTACCTTTTCTGTTTGGTTGCTGTACCAAGCCAGGCAGTTAAAGAAGTACATATGACAGACTCAATAATTCCTCTGAAAAATGTATCAATAGCTCCTGGGGCAGTCTGAAATTCCTGAGTTGATGTAAGAAGAACATTCTTCGTTGAGCATTTTTAATGATGGTTCTAATGTTAAGTGTCCATTTCAAATCCTGGGAGATTATAGAACCCAAAAATGTGAAGGACTCTACTGCTGGTCCTGTTGTGTCAAATATGGTAAGAAGTGGTAAACTGGAAGGGCTCCTCCTAAAATCTACTCTCATCTATAGTTTTAAGTGTATTCAGCTCCAGATTGTTACAGCTGCATCACAGGGCCAATTGTTCATCCTCCCATCCGTATGCAGACTCATCACCATCTCGAATGAGGCCAATGACTATTGTACCAAAGTCTGCAAAGTTCAGAAGCTTCTAGAATTATCAGAAGTGGACAGCCTGGAGGGATTGAGATAGGTATAGGAGAATTGTGTACCATTGGTATATGTGAGGTGGGATAGATAGCAGTAGATAATAGTGATTTTTCTCTCAAAAGTGCAGTAGAACACATTCAGGTTGTCTGCCAGTTGATGGTTCTTTTCAGAAAGGGAGAGAGATCTGCTGTGGCCAATATGTTCTTCAAGTTTATCCACACAGTTGCAGGTTCATTAGCTGAGAACTCATTTCTCAGCTTTTCAGAGTAGCTTCTCTTTGCTTTTACCTATTCTTAGCATTATTGTTGTATTTATTTGTTTGTGTATTGTTTTCATGGTTTCATAAAGGTTTTGTGTAATTGTATTTGCAGCTGATTTCTGCTGAGAACTGAGATAATTAAGCCACTTAGAAATGAAGTCAAATAACAAAGACATTTTTAAAAAACAGTGAAGTAACAGAGACTCTGTTGGAGTTTTCTCTTAACATTTACTTAATACCACCACTTTCTGTTCTGGTGAGTACTCAATGCATTTAAGAGAATTTGAAAGAGCTAAAACAGAGTATAAACAAGCTTTTAAATAATTGTAGCATTTCAAAATTTACAGACTCTCTAAATACCAAGGGACTGGGGGCTAAACACAGTTCTCAGGGTGGATATTTCAAAACCTGGGGGCAGTAATTATAAAATTCCTCTCCCACATGGATCTCTGAAAGTAGGAATCTACTCAGAAAGGTATTAAATGGATTAAGAAAACGCCATAGAAGTCACCTGATATTTTATTTCTTTTTTGCTTGCCAAGCAAATTTAAAGTCATTTGAGTGAACAAGACAATGAGTTTAACATTGTAAATGTTAAATATATTAACTAAATAAAACACTTCTATAGACCTAGATTTCTGCAACAGGTAGCACAATTTAATGTAAAATTGATTTTGTTGAACCTTGATTGTTTTCATCGAGCATCAATGGATTCTCTTAGTAATTTCACCAACACGGTTGGCATAAGAAAATACAATAGCTGTTAAATTCTATTGTTCAATTATGTAGCTAATAACAACACTTAGCTATATACTGGTATTGCTGAAAGTTGATTTTTGAGTAGGACAGATTTAATGATAAGCAGGCTAACCATATCCAATATGGTTGCATATGGAGTTTCAAATCTCAGTCTTTAGAAATTTCAGAGAAGACCTTTCTCGTTCTGACTTTGTAAGTATTTTAAATTGTCATAATAGACTACCACCAACTGCATTATAGGAGTAACACAGTATTTGTTTCAATCACATGCATCACAAACATCTTTCTCATTGCTGTGACCATATGTCCTTTGTTTCCAATTTAAATAAAAAGATTGGGATAAATTCTTTTAAAATGAACACACATTTATTGTTATGGTTAAAGTGCTAGACAGGAAACTGAGAGACCACGATTTCTAATCTTCCATCAGGCACGGAAGCCAGCTGGGTGAATGAAGTTGTGCCAGCCACTCTTTCTCAGTCCAACTAAAAGAGGCACAATTCAAAATAAAGGAGAGAAAAAAATAATCAAAATACACCCAATAATATAATGGGAAACATATGTCCAGCCTCCAAATATAACTCTACCGAGTGAAGCAATTTGCTCCTGAGTTTGATATGAAAGCTGAGCAAATGACTAAGTATATTGAACATTTTCTAGAATGCTAGAAAATAAGAAACGGCTACTTAAATTTGCTTACCTCTGTTAAGGCTTCTGGCTTTACTGTGACAATGGAAGATAGAAAAATGCCACAGTATTCAAGTGGCTTCTTTTTGTGTATCTTTGTCTCTTTCTGTGCTCCATATTGTTGAGATGAGGGATTGCAGCGCAGAGGTAAAGCATATTCTTTTCTTTCTTTTGACCTGAAAAACTATTGACCATCAAACTATATGGAATTAGATGGATCAATAATGTGAAGATTCCTTTTATTTTTCAATGACCCCAAAATATACCTAAAACAATAACAAAAAATCCATTATTTATGCTTATTCTTATCTCAGTTTTTAAGGACTAATTCAGAAATGTTCTCCACCTCAAGATCAAGAAGTTTTCTAGCAAGAAAATAAAAAAAAACTAAATAATCCACTCTTACACATTGTTTCTAGTTTCAGAATTTTGAAAACTATGTCAGTGTTGTTTCACATTGTGATATAAGTAGCATGTAAATTAGATAAATAAATAAAATATTAGATCTTCAACCCCACTAAGAGTACTCCATAGTGAGTGATGATAATATCCTATACCAATCCAATTCCTCTTAACACTCAGATGCTTAGTATTTCTAATTTTAAAAATGTACAAATATAGCCCAATCAATGTTAAGATCGCTAATTACCGCTTCCTTGTATAGAAACCAACATTTCATCTTCAAATGGATAGTAAAGCTGTCTGTGTTAGGCATTTTAGCTTCCAAAAGTTGCTTCAGTTTCTTAGTTTATCAGTTTTTCCTCCCTGAAGTCTTCTACGACGATATTGAAAACTCAGTCTCTAATGTGCACCTGGGGCCCCTCCTTTCCTTTGAGCCTTCTTTGATAATTTTTCCTCAAAGCTATCCTTTGAGACTTACTTAAGATTATTACCAGATGTTTCAGTCAAATTTGTTTTGTTTAGATATCTGCATGGATTCATAGATAGTTATAGAGCAGGCAAGAAACTATGGCAACTTTCATAAATCCAAGAGAGATTTCTTTTATTTTCTTAACTTTAACCATCACAGAAGGATAGATCTGGATCTCAAAAATGTTTGACATTTAAAAGAATGCAAGATTAAGAAATAATTCCAACAGATACAAAATGCAAAAAGATAACTATAAAACTTAGTAAACAATTCTTGTGCAGTAGATAGCCTGATCATGATAAACATTCTGACGACATATGTCACCATTTAGGCTTCATGGATTAGAGCATCATTCTAAGTAATTAAGTAAATAAATAAATATTCTTATTAGTATTCTTATTAATATGCCTCTCATTTAACTGAATGTACTGGAATGATTACATTATACTGGTTTACAGAGCAATTGGCCTTTGTTTTCTGAAATCGTGAAAAACAAACCATCCTGTCCAATTTTATTTTATTTATTAGCAATGGGAAACACAATACAGCTGCTATATATTCATCCTCTTATTTTCTGTATGTGATTTTTCACACTTCGTTTTCTAATTACTTTATGAAATTGCTTGTTAACTGCTTTTCAGCTGTTAGGAATCTTGGATCAACAAAGTTTTATGGCACCCAGTGAGTTAAACTTAAAAGGATGATTAAAATTTATAGAAAGTTATAAACCAACTAAGAGTACATTTGAAATAAGATGTAGATGTGAGCCTCCATTTTGTTCCCCTCAACAGCCCCGGGCTGAGAGATAATGACCTCAAAGTTATTCAATGAGCTCTGTGGATAAGTGAACTTGGTTTTGTCAGTCCAACACTTTAACATTCTATTATATGAATAGAAGGTATATTAATTGGTATAAAAAATAACAACCAAAAACCACAAAAGAAGGCAGATTAACAATCAGCAACTAAAGAAAGCTATGCAAACTGTACAAAAATTTGTACAGGTCCAAGGATCACCTAAATGCCAAAACTGCCTGGTCAAACTACAATAAAACACACTAAAATATAATCTGGCTAAAAGAAAATATATGATAAAATTTTAACAATGCAAAATAAAGTACCATATATAATAGGCAGCAGGACAATAGGTCATTCAAAAACTTAGAATAAAAAAACATTCAAATCCAATTCAAATTCAAACCCTGGGAAAATTTTAAAAAGTTTCCCCATGCTACCAAATTGCAACTAACTTGACGGCCAGTCAAGTCTTTCTGAGGATGGAAAACGTTGTAGAGGGGACAACTTGGAAGAGGATCTCATTAGACAATCTTAAGACTCAGGTAGGAACATATTGTTAGGTAACCCGGTCCTAAGTTATTTATATCTTTTTAGGGCAAAAACTGAATTTTAAATTGCATCTGGAAGGGGACTAGTGCCTAGTATACTGTAGGTAGTAGTTGAAACAGATTTAGAAAATCAGTTTCATTTAAGAGAGCCTGGAGTTGATCAACCTCTACCCCTCCTGTATCCTGCATAAAAAATGTATATTTTCTATTGGCTAAACCTATTTTTTATCCTTGGAATATAGAGGTTTTTTTAGGAGATTAGGGTTAGAATTAATATGCCAATTTCTGATTGTTTGTTTACTAATCAAATTCATATAGAGATATTTTGTAGCTCAAATTGTTGGATCAAAATGACAAACAATATTTTTGTCCTATAGTATTCAAATAATAGATGATAATCATTCCCCATTTAAAAGAATACCACTTCTACAGATTAGGATATTATTATTGGGATGCAGTAGCTCAGTGGCTAAGGCGCTGAGCTTGTCGATCGAAAGGTCGGCAGTTGAGCGGTTCGAATCCCTAGTGCTGCGTAACAGAGTGAGCTCCCTTTACTTGTCCCAGCTTCTGCCAATCTAGCAGTTCGAAAGCACATAAAAAATGCAAGTAGAAAAAGAGGGAACACCTTTAGTGGGAAGGTAACAGCGTTCCATGCGCCTTTGGCATTTAGTCATGCTGGCCACATGACCACAGAGATGTCTTCGGACAGCACTGGCTCTTTGGCTTTGAAACAGAGATGAGCACCACCCCCTAGAGTTGGGAACGACTAGTGCATATGTGCGAGGGGAACCTTTACCTTTACCTTTATTGAGAATAATCAGTCCTGGTCCTTGAAGTAAGCAGAAGTAATCCATCCAAAGTTCAGTAACAGCAGCACTGTTTGCATATTTCCCTGCAGGGCAATGCAGACATCACTTATTCATCAAAGATTACCCAAAATTATTTGTATTCATGGCAGTGTTTGATTCCCACTGCAGTTGTACCATCTTAAAAAATAGTAGTTACGTTAATTACTTTCCAGCATATAACTGCTATATTGACCATTATCATAGGAGTGACTGCATCATGCATTTTCCAGGCAAGACTGAAAACTGCTGCCCTGGCAGAAGATGTGTGGATCATACAAATGCATATCATTTCCTATGCAGATAAAAATACAAAAACAGAAATATACACCAAAAAACAGATAACCAGCACATAAAAGATCCTCTGCAGAAAATCCAATTGTTTCAGGACTCTTTCTTTCATGGGAGAAAACAAATTACTCTTCCAAGAGTGATTTTAATATGTTAACTTTTATGGATACCAAAATAAGTAGGCAAATAAAAGTAGCCCATCCATTAATCTAGAAACCCACTAAAAAAAAGGAAGAAGAAATAAGCAATAAGTCAAGTTTGGGGTTGCAGCAGATGAGGGTAATCAGCAAAAGCCTATAAGGTGAAATTAGGAAGCATGATCAGACAGTATAGCTGCAGAAATGGCACAAGTCTGGTGCTAGAAAGAATAGCTAGACTTACGTGTTAAGAGCTATCCACCATATTCTGTATTTTTCAGAGTATAAGACGCACCTTTTTCCCTCCTAAAAGAGGCTGAAAATTTGGGTGGGTTTTATACTTCGAATGTAGCTTTTTTGAAGCTTTTTTTCAGCCCTAACAAGGCGCTAATGAGGCACTAGTGCGCGATCTTCCCAGCTTTGCCTGCTCCCTTGACTCTCCACTGTGCTTTAACGAGGCACTAGTGAGTGAAGCAATCTCCATGCTTTGGTCCGACTCTCAGCTGTTCTTTAGAAGCTTTTTTTCAGCCCTAACTAGGTGCTAGCCGAGTGAAGCGATCTCCCTATGCTTTCCTGGTTTTCTCATTGCTGCTTCCGCTCAGCTGTGCCTTAGAAGCTGTTTTTTATCCCCAAGCAGGGGATAAAAAACCAGCAAACTAATGTGCTGAAGCTGACCAGATTAAGTACACTAGCCAGATGAATACCTGGTAGGCAGATTTTTTTTTTCTATTTTCCTCCCCAAAAACTAAACTGCGTCTTATACTCCAGTGTGTCTTATACTCTGAAAAATACGGTAATCTAAAACTGAAGCTTCAGGGTTGCTGTTATTATTATTATTATTATTTTGTTTTTGTTGAGCTTGGGTAATAACTGTTCATTTATTTAAACGTGAATACCCATTTTTCCCAGAAAAGATGTTGAAGACAGTTAAAGATTAAAGGATAAAAATTGCAAGCTACATAAACTGACACATTAAAATTAAAATCTAAAGAACAAAACATCAGAGGAATACTTTGAAAATTCAGATTTTCATTAGGAAAAAAGGTGGAAGCCAAAAAAAGAAAGAAAAAAAAGATAGAGCATACGAGATGAAGCCAGAGCTGCTAGCAGGAAATCAGAAGTCAGAAGCAGTCCATAATATTGGGGACAGAAAAGGAGAAAATGGAGAAAGTGGCCCTCATAGTGCAAAACAAGGATTGTGCTTTAAAAATCCTCTGTCTTTGGAAGAGAGATGTATCTAGACATTTAATAATGAGAGTTTCAGGCAATTACTCATTGATCTCTGTACTATCCTTAGTGCTTAGCTGTAGATCAAAAAATCTTTCAATATCAGGATCTGTTTTAAGTCCCCTTGGTCTTATCAGAAGCAGAAAACATTCCTAATTGACAATGACATCAAAATGACAAAACAGTCAATGTCTGTTGCCAATGTCAATGGCAACAACAATGCCATGTTGTAAGCTTTGGTCATTTAATTTTCCTTATAATTCCCGCCAAATTGCATCTAAGCCCATGGACATAGATATTTCACAACCATGGATATTTTTTCCTCTTGGAACACAATGGCTTGGATTACTTCTTTAACTCTAGGAATGAAATTCAGCACAAGATTATTTTATCCTTAGCCTTTATTTAGGGGTGATAGGAGTTACTACGGGTAAAAGAACAGGGCCAACAGCTTTGAAACTTTGAAACCAAGTAAAGCTAATGTGACTTTTAAAATCAACAAGATTTCTTTCTGGGTCATACTGAAGTCAGGGAGAAACAACAGGGTTGCTTAATGAATAAGAGGAGAGTTCTCTACTTGTGCACAGTATGAAACCTAAGTTGGTATCACACCCAACAACTTTTTTGTAAATAGCAACTAAAGGTAGCTTATGCTTTCTTTTCTTTCTACATTTATTTCCAACTATTTCTTTTGATTCCCTATCCTTGCAGCAATAAATCTGTATTTATATATACACTAGCTGTACCCGGCCACGTGTTGCTGTGGCCCAGTCTTGTGGGTATACAATATTTTTTGACCAAGTGCCAATAATTTCCCTCTGTAGCTCAGGTCACGCCTACTTTGCCTCCGTCCCAGTTTGCTGCAGGTGTAAGATCTGGTTTCCTGGCTTGCTGGTATAACCGCCTTCACCTTTGCAGCTCTCCGCACCACAGGCGGCATCGGGGTCCCTGCCAAAGGTATGGCATACTCTGTTAGTCGGGAGGACGCTTCACAGTGGTTGACATTTCCTGCCATTTTGCTTGTGGGTTTGGCGGCGGCGGTGCTGAGGGGAAAAGACCCGGCTCGTGCCTGCCATTGTGGTGCTGCAATGTTAAAGTGCAAAAAGATAGTATAGCGTGTGTTGCTTTTACGTCCAACAAATGGCGCTGTTTTTCAATAAAGCATGTTTTTACCTGTCACAGGTGTGACATCTGTATAATATAGGTATATAAAAACATGCGTGTAGTGGAATGCAATGTTGTGTCAAAATTTCAAAGCAATTGGTGAAGAACTTTCAGAGATTTACGATTTTGAACAAGTGAACATTTACATTTTTATTTATATAGATGTGTACACACACGCAGCACACACACACAAATGTTCTAGCTATGAATCTAATTAAGTAGAGACTAGCCCAGGAATGGTCAATCTATATTAAATTTATTAGCATTTATAATCCCCTAAAATGTATTTTTCATATTTTTTTAAGAATGGGTACTGTTATTTCCAAGGGAAGAAGTGTAAAATATTTAACTGTGAAATAACTAAAAAATCATTACAGATATTATCAGGCAATGGACATTCTGGAGATTATTCTAAATATATGTATATCTCAGCTGGTGAGGTGCTCATCTACTTATACTCTTCATGGGCAAAGGCATCAATATGCCACACAATATGCTCAATATGCCCATACAGGGATCACAGAACATTTACAATTATATATTCACATGAATTATTATACAATATATCAAACTGTATATGAGCAACCTGTTCTTTCTCTCATTTTCTTCATTTTTCCTACTGATTTCTGGTTCTCTTGTACACATGTATTAGAATAATAACAAGCTTTTCTCCTGGGTGACAAATAACTAATTGTGACTTCTCTGTAGTAAAGGAATGAATCCCAGCATCTGCATTTCTCATAAAAGTTGTGGCTTCTGAGTAACAATAAGAGATAATGTATCAAGGTAATGAAGAGATAGAGTGGTTTGCTTGGTTCTTGAGATGGATAAAGGTTTAATTGTGCAGCAAAAAGAACCTACACAGGGTTAATAGCCATCTGCCTGTGCTTATGCACACAGAAAGGCAAATCTGTGCTAGCAATCACTGTTTACACATTTGGAAGTTAACTATCTAGAGGCAATTTTATTCCTTCTCCTTTATTGTGCTTACTGTACTTGATAACTCAAGAGAGTAGCAATGAAACCAATTATGAGTCTATTGGAAGTTGGCCTTTATGTCATGCTCTTCTCTCTCTCTTCCTCCCTCTCTCTCTTTCTCCCACTCCCTCCCTCCTCCTCCCCTCCCCCTCTCGCCCCCTCCTGTTAATGTCCTTGAGCACAGTAAAACTAGTTACTAAAAGGGAATTAATTATGTTGAGCTTTTAAGATTCCGAGTTACCATAGAAGAAAGATTTCAAGGACTTTTTATATATGGTCAAATGCAAGATCTGGATGTAATGATTTGATGATTCATAATAATCTCTGTCAGTCCCTAAAGATCTTTAACTGCAGGATGTGCTTGCTGTATAGCCTGGGTCTGAGGCTGCAATCTGAATGACCAAGTTTGCCCTTCCTATTATAAGGCATAACCATGAATTCAATGGGTCGTGCAGATTAAAATATAGAAAAGAATCTTGTATACCCAAAACAAGCTGTATTTGTCTTCTTAATACTATTCTGAACAGTATGATTGTTTGGTAGGCTAGTAAATAAGATCCTCCTATATTTACTGCTTGATTAATTTCTAGACTCTATAATGTATTTTTATGCTCTGGGAAGCTAAAACCAAGTGTCAAGATAGGAGTTCATATAAACATTTCATTAAAAAGAAAAGAATGCAAAATGAAAACAACAACAATACATAAATTCTAAGGCAACAAAGAGCTATTTATACATATATTTAATATGTACAATGCTGAGCTCTGGGGAGAATCTATTTAAATTCCACAGTAGAGATGCTACCACTGAAAAAGACCTGCATTTCATCTTCATTACTTCCATTTCTTAGAGAAGGTAGTTAAAAATCTTAAACAAGGAAGCAAAATCATATCAGTGAAAGTTTCCAGTAAGCAATGTCCTAGGTAGATTTGCTATCTTTATATATTTTCCAGAACTTTTAGTGACAAACATGATACAAACATGAAAGTGTAAGAGGAAGTATTTTATTTTATTTTTAATTCAATTTTATTAATTCTGAAATATGGCCATAGTCTCTAGTCTTATTTGTGATGAAATTAAGTTTGGTTCATGACAGAATCAGCTATCTTTCTTTAGAGATTTAATAAATGGAAAATAAAAGGCAGAAAAGGATGCAAATGTAACTTTGCAAGAAATTTAATAAATATATGAAAGCAGAAAAGAAAACAGAAAGAGAGCTATATCATCAAATAAGAGCATAGGAATCCCTGGAATTGTAGAGACAGTGTCAGGAAACTGAAACCCCATAATTAAACTATAATGCTAAGAATGAGAAAATGGAAGGGAAGGGAGGGATCATATACAAGTTGCTTAGTAAGGATGGCAAAGAAATAATAAGTAAGAGGCAGAGCCATTGATTTTCTATTTTAACTTCAGCAACAAAATGGTATATATTCTAACAGGAAAATGTGAAGAACAACAAGATGGAGCAGGATGATAATGAAATACCTCTTTACTTTAAAAGACTTTAAATTTCCTGAATCATATGAATTGTATTCTAGAATTCCAAAACAACCTATGATGTTCAGGCCAAAACATTATGAATGTAAAATTCCAGGAGAACTGGTGAAGTACCAGAAGATTGAAGGCATTATTATTTTTACTTAAAAAGATGGAAAATGATTCTAAGTTAATGGATATCAATCAGCATGATAGTGAAGACCTTGTAGTAATTATCAGAATCCAACATGGATTTCTCAAGAGGTAATCTTTGCCAGTCTAACCTTATAACTTCTTCTTTAAAATAATACTCAAGAAGTAGTCTTCAATGATTCCTCATCAAATTGGACAGAAGCATTAAGTGGGTACTACAAGAATCAACTCTTGATCCTTTGCTCCTCAGAATTTTCATTAATAATTTGGATGAAAAGGTGGAAAGAACATTTTTAAGGGTTTGCAGATGACACAAATTGGTGGAATAGCTAAAAAGAGAAATGTGCACTTTGGAAACAAACAAACAAACAAACAATCATATGCACCAGACTAGGACAGGAAAGACTCTGTTGGTAATGGTATTTGTCAAATTTGTAATGGATATTCATTACAAAATTGAATATAAGTTGCAGCATGCATAAATGTGAAAAAAGCAAATGGAGTTTTGCAGTAAGTTGCATCAAAAGAAGCATAGATTCCAAACCATGAAAATAGTACTTCTATTTTATTGTGCAATGCCAAGATTTCAAGAACTCAATCCAGTTCTTTGTTTCATATTTTAAGAAGAATTCAGCAAAAATATAGAATAATTTTAGGAAGAGCAATGAGAACCAGGTTACAAATATTGATGAAAAGCCTGACAAATCTTGAGGCTTTATCATATTCCATAATTTCAGAGGCTAATGCTGCATATTTTTCTTTTTCTATGCCTGAGTGAGATTCTTTAGAGCAAACATTCATGCTCCTACATAACTATTTAGGCTAAGTCCTTCAAGCTTCAGAATGGAAAACACCAACAATGAGACTCATTTTCCATTGAATGAGTAGATGTTGGAAGAAATGCTCCTTTAGAAATGTATCAAGGCACTTGTGGGAAGTGAATGCATCTGCATCAATTCATGTCTACAGTTATGAAGGAAATACTTCTTCTGTTCTTCATCGTGGTAATTCAAAGAGAGGGGGGATTAATGTAGGCCACTAAGTTACTGACTTGAATGATTTCAGAGCAGCAGGAGGCTGCAAGAGGAAAAATTAGCGATTTTTTTGTGAAACACTGCAGGAGTTCTCTTTGCTCCAAAGCTCTGAAGAAGGATTGAGAATAAAGGAATGATGGAGTGTTAAGAATTGAAATGGAACAAAGGAAGCACTGGAGCATCATCTCTTGGAAGACTATGTTTCTTACTTAGCCATTATTTTCATTTCCTTTGTCTTCTCTACCTGATGCTCTCTCCAACACAGTCTTCACAAACTAATGAGATTAGGTTGAATTATACCCAATTTCTGCAATGGGTAGCTGAGTTCAGCTTTCAGATAACCATCACGTTGCTGGAGTAGCAATTTTTAACTTCAAAAGGCAGGGAGGTGCTTACATGTTTCGGAGAGCAAATAAGTGTGTGCTCATTGCTCTGTGGAATAAGAAGAAAACACACAAATGGGGAGAATGAGAAGATAGGTGACCTTTTCAGATGGCAAAAGTTAAAGTCTCTGCTCCACTACTTACTTTGCATTGCCCTTTTTTAATGTCAGGAATGGCATTTGCAGTGAAAGGAAATGGGAGCTCATAAGAGAAATGCCCTTGTGTTGCCATACATCCATCTTGTTGGCATATCTGTATTGTTTTCGAAGACTCTGTGAAATGCAGCATGGAGTTGGAGGACCACACTCAGACAGGGGAAAATATACGTGGGAAGGTAGTCATCTCACTGCCAATGAAAAGCATAATTCTATGGTGGGGGTTATTTAGGATGAAGTCATAAGACACTCAACTAGCCTATCACATCAAGGCTTTGTTCATTCTCCACTGTATTGACAAATCATGAGATTTGAAAATAAGAATTGATGCTAGTCTAGATCAGAATCTTAGATCCAGTTTATCTAATCTATCTAACCATGGTAAATGAAATACCAAGTTGTTAGTGCCAACTAAGAGAGGGAGCAAATGAATAGAAAAACAGGCTAACCATATTTATGAAAGGTCTGACCAATATGTGACTTAATCGTTGTCTGTTACTTACAGACGTGAATGTTTCACATCGTTCTACCCTTTTACACCTGAACAGTACTTTGAAAACAAAATATTTATATTCATAATTCTATCTGACTAGTCATACAATACGAGAAACAGGATGTTTGATTATATTTTCATTTAGCATTGGGCTGCTCCAGCAGGAACGCATGCTAAAAAGAAAATTAAATATGCCGTTCAACTATTGCAGAACCTTTTAATAAACTGATACTGCCCATCCCTTCCACAGATTTCATGTGTAAGACAATATGACACTAAACATTTTTGGTGTCCACCATGTAGAATCGAACTATCCAAACATAAACAATGAACATCCCCAGAAGCATTTGAGTGATTAGTATGATAAATATAATTCTGAACTAGACCAAGACTAGTCCAGACTAACTGGACCAGACTAAATCAGACTGACTCTGATTTAGAGACATTTTGTATAATTAGAATCAATTCTTGAGATCTCCTCTATAATCTCTGAGCATATACATTTCTTAGAGTTTTGAATAAGAACAGCTACTGAGTAGACCACTAATACATTTAACCAAGTATTTTCAACACTGCCTGGCAGTGCCATTCCAGTTATTACATTAGACTTTTATCCATCTTACTTTTAGATACCCAGGACTAAATTTATACATAAGAGACCTGTGACTGAGCAAACTTCATTTTTACGAAGTTGTACATATGCTAGAAAGTAAATTTGTACTGCTGTGAGCTGCCTGGGTCCTTATAACATAAAGTCAAAGAATGTCTGCTCTACTCCATATTCCATAGGCAGGTAGATTCCAGCAGCTGCCAAAAGGGAAAACTTGTTTTTAGCTGTAAATGTTTATCTTGTACAGACCTGGAAAATAGTTTTGGATCCTGTGAGATAAAGAGAGGATTATAAATGGAAAATTATATTAAGGTATGAAAACATTGTCATTTTATACCCAGTAGCTGGCTGAATAATTTAGGGAATAATTATCTGATAGGAAACTACTGTAACATACCCAAGGGCCAAACATTAACAATGTTGACAAAGAGAAATTGCTGCTAAGTATCTTTTATCATGACTGGGTGAGTCATGGGACTCTATTCAGAATAAAAGTACCTGGTAAAACAAACCTAACAAAATGACAGCTTTTTAATCCATTTTTCATTATGGTTCCAGCCATGTATCCTATATTACTGTTAATGTTTATCAAGCAAGATGAAATTTTAATTAGATTATAAGCATGAACAAAACTTGTAAATTACACCAATGTCTTCCTGGACTTTAATTTTTGAACAGAACCAATTATGTTGCTGCTATTTCAAGATTCCTATACTCTCTTTAAGCCCTATACATTTATACATAACCATGTTTTCTACAACTGCAGCCTATATTAACCTATTAATGAAAACCAAAACAATGTAATGTTAATGTTTATACACTTTTTGATGGATTGTGTGCTATTAGATTGATCTTGACTCTTAGCAACCACACAGATTTTTTTCCCCTTGATGATCCATCCCCAACCTGAACTTGGAGGTCTCCCAATGGTACACTCATTATCACTATAGTTAAGTCCATCCACTTTTTTGTTGTTGTTTTCCCCCCTTTTTCTTTCTACCTTTTCCAGTACTACAGCCTTCTCCAGAGACCTAGATCTTCACATAATGTGTCCAAAGTAGAATAATTTGAAGCTGGTCATTTTTTCCTTCAGTGAAAACTCTGGATTGATTTCTTTGATTTGTTTGTTTTCTTGGCTGTGTGTGGTATTCTCAGGAGTCCTTACCAACATCAAAGTTCAAAAGTGTCAATATACTTTTCTAAAGTATACATCTGGCATTTCTTTTCCCTTATAAGACTCTAATATTTTCCCTTATGGGACTCTAATCTTTTTCCTTATGGGACTCTAATGATTGCAAAAATGGCAAACAATTATGTGTGCACACATTTATGCATATTTATATAGATATAACTATGGTTAATATATCTGCTTAAGAAAATGATGTATTTTACATAAAAGAAGAAAAACCTCTGCTTCTGTAGTTTCATTGAATTATAAATAACTTAGTTTCACATTACAATTTTGTATTTCCTTCCTGCTGAAATTATAGCAAACTTTAGAGAGAAGCTTTCTCTAAGCTTTTCTCTATGAAAAATGACAATAAGAATTATTTTATCTTATCTTATATACATCCCACTTTGAACATGTTGAACACCAGAAAATATATTTTTATGTGTGCAGATCATCCCAATATATTGCACATGTAGAGTAGTAGGCAGAGGAATCAGAGTGAAGAAAAGAGTTCGTAAAAAGGAGAAGAAGAAAGACTGGAGACAAGGAAAATAATCCTGCTTGATGAGATGATGGTCCTTAAAAAGTATTGTTTAAGTGCTTAAAGATTTTGAACTTTTGGAAGAAAACATCCAACAGCTTAATGCCAGTTAACTAAGCGATGAGCGACGATGAGGAGGTAACCTACAGTTGTATTGGAATATTTTTAGAAGAATAAACAGATCACTGCAATGCTGGTGTGTTGGGTTGTGAAATAAGCCTTGACCTGAGTGATTTGGAATATTTTATTAAGGACTGTAATAAATTTGGACTTAATTGTAATTGTAGAAGTTTTAATGAATATAGTAAATTGGAGTTTTCTGTTTGAAGGTAATAAATATAAGGCAAAAGAACTATGGGCCTAGGGCAATTGCAGCAGATCTGGTGGTTTCCCTAATACGTCTGATGAATTTATTAATCTAATTTTTGGCTGGATTTGATGGATATTATTTGATATACAATTACAAAGTCACTCAGGGTTTTTTTTTATATAAAGAAGCATTTTTTATTTAGGTGGGTAGACGCAAATGAAGACATTCTACATGCTGTTGGAAGACGTGAACATAAGAAGATTAACAACTGGTTTAATCTAGTATGAAGAATTTAAATGTTTGATATAGCTACTAAATGATGTTTTTAGTTGATTTGTTAATATGTACTGATAAACTAATAAGAGGTTTGATTACTGCTTTTTAGCTAGAAAATGTTTTTTTTTAAAGTGTTTTAACTATAACTGGACCTTAATGGTTTAAAAGTGGAGGACGGAAGAGTTTATATAATATTTTATTTTAAACTTGGGGTTTTTGAATGAGGTTTCTTTTTTTGTTTTCAATGAAAGAAGTTATAAAATATCTTGTTAAACTGTATAGATTTAATAATCTGCTAAGTATGTATTAGTTAAATTAAGTAATGATAGGTTTGATTAGGTAATATTTAACTGTTTTATTAACTGCTGCAATTATAAATGGATACTAATTCTGTTAAATTAGATGGAATAAGAAGAAAGAAGACTTGCTTTCCTTTTATTTACTTGTTCAATGATTATGATAAGTGAGAGATGGAGTTGAATTTAGGGGATTCAAGCTGTATTTTATATTTTGTATTTGCTCTGGGAAGTCGGGGGGGTGGTTGGGGAGGGGGGGGAAATGTATGTAAAATTTTTAAAACTTTTTCAATAAAAAAAAGAATCTCCCATTGTTCAGAGGTGCTAGGGATTGAGCCTAGTATCTTCTTCATGTAAAGTAGAAATTCTATCACTACAATATTTCCCACAAAATGAAAACAGTAAATTTTAACATTGGGGGACTGGAATTCCACAAGTGATCTAGGCCAGAAGTCTCCAACCTTGGCAACTTTAAGACTTGTAGACTTCAACTCCCAGAATTGAACTCTGGGAGTTGAAGTTCAGAGGTCTTAAAGTTGCCAAGGTTGGAGACCCCTGATCTATGCAATAATAGGAAAAGCAAGAGTGTATGAGCAGGTTTTCCTGACTCGCTGCTCAGACATTCCTACGTCTGGGTTAGCATCGCTCTGATTCATTCGACTGAGTGCCAATCATCCCCTCTGAAGCTGGTTAAGCCAACCCTTCTTGCTAATCCTCAGTCTTTTCGCTCAGTTGAAAGAATCAGACTCAAGTGCCTTTCTCTTGTAGAAAATTACTTTTGTTAGAACTTACTCTTCCTTTTAGCCTTGGATCATTTGTGTTGCTTTTTGGGAGGCTGTGCAATGTGGGATTTCTTTCTCCAAGTGGCTTTGGCGTGAGCGGGCTGTCCGGGGCTCTGGATGCCGCTCCACTTGAGTTTTACTGCCGCGCTTATTGCGACCGCCATTTTGTGGCCATTTGCTTCAATTGACTTCGCACTTCAGCGTCTTGAATTTCAGCCGCCAATGCCTGTTCCATCGGCCTTGAGTCCCTGCTAGCTGGCATTCTCGAACTTTGGTGAGCGCCTCGCTGAGGCTGCAGTTTTATTGATTTGGGAAGCACCTCGCTGAGGCTGCTGTTTCCCGCCTCCGCTGCCTAATTGTCGGCCGCTGGCCATTTGAACTGTTGCCGCCTTACTAATAGCCCTGATTGCGGTGTCGGAGTCCCTGCCAACTCCTTTCTCCTTTCTGAGGGTCGCGCCTCATAGAGGCTATGCTTTTCCCCTGCCTCATTATTTTTGTTTAACTTGTCTGGCCAGCTTATGCTTATCACCACCGTCTCCAGCACTTCTCTCGTCGGTGGATCCTGTGTTGCAGAGGTCCCTGGCCACCATTTTGTGCCATTTGTCACTGCTATTCCTGCATTGGCACGGCGTGTCACGGACACCCTGGGCTTTGGTTCTCAGTGGAGTTGAAGAGGCTGCAGGCTTTAAACGCTGTCCATTCAGTCCTACCTTGGATCTGTGCTGGTCATTGTGCTGATCTCCTCCATACAGGAAATTATATTCCCTCTTTACAATTGACTGACAGTTTGCTTAATTTTTTTAAAAAAAAGACAAGAAGAAGGGGGCTTTTACAAACTTCTATATATGTTACATTTTACCTTTTTATATATCGTTAAAAAAATAACAATAATAATAATACAAAAGAAAAGGGCTTAAATAAATAAGGCCAAATTTAACGGAAGGGCCACTTCATTTTATCTCATAATTAACTGCCAAGGCTACAACAATGTCTGACATAGAGCTTTCATCTGATCTGGAGTAGGCTCCCTCCCCATCTCCCCCTCCTAAACTGTCCAAGGGCAAAAAATCTAAGGCTTCTAGAGCCACCAAGACCCTATCAGCCACTGACAAAGATGCTCAAAGGTGGCACAATGCATTGGAGCGCCAGTTTTCTAAGGCGCAGAGTAAGGCGCAGCTGGCTACCTTGTCTGAAGTTCTGGAGGCATCCCCTGCTCACCACGGGCATCACACATCTGTTTCTGCACAGATTGTTGACCAGGGCTCTGGTTACCATGGTGATTTGGCAATGGTTTCACAACAGTCTCTTCCTGTTCACCAAGAATCCCCAAGACCTGGTTCCTCAGGTGCTGCCAGTCAAGTTTCTCAGATGTCCTGCCCAGTTCCTGAGGCCACCTTCACTCCCATGGCAGCTGGCCTTCGTCCTGACGTGAGTCACGCTTCTGGCCCAGCTCTGGATTTTAATTCTCTGGTGTTACAGGCTATTACACGTATCTTTCAGGTGGGGTTGCAGCAAACTGGCTATATGCTTCCTCCGGATGCTGGCACCCAGGTGCCTTATCAGATGCCAGCTGCCCCTTTGCAAGCCTCTCCATCTGTCTATGGACATTTGGCTGAGCCCGTCCATGAAGAGGAATTCCTTGAAGATTTCGAAATGTCGGGGGATGAGGAGGGCATACCAGAAAAACCGGCCTTTCCTGGGCTGTTTAAACCCTCTTTGTTCAAATCACTTTTAAGGAAGGCGAAGGCTGCTACTAATATGGGAAAGGGGCCTGACCTGCCCTCTACATCCCAATCTCAACTGAATCCAACTGACAATCTCTTTCTGTTGCCTAAACCTGAGAGTGAATTTTTACCTTGTCCAGATCTCTTGTCACAGGTCATAGAAAAGCCGTGGGAGCATCCCGCTTCTCTCAGCAGTCCGAATTCCTTTGACCGACGGCTGTATTGTTTGGCGCCGAAGCTTGATACCCTGCTTCAGCTGCCTGCTGTTGATGGACCTGTGGCTGGACTTACCTCATCTTCTTTCCTGGTTGGAGAGGTTGGTGATGGTTTAAAATTTGAAGATAAGAGAGCAGAGATGGCCTTTCGAAAGACTCACCAGGTTGCGGCCTGGTCCATTCGAGTGGTGACCTTGGCATCTTTTTTCAACAGAGCTTCCCTGGTTTGGCTCCGTCAGCTTCGTGACCGGTTGCCACCCGAGGATGCACGGTTACAAGAAGATGTAGCTAAGCTGGTGGAGGCGGCTTGTCAGGGAGTTGATTGATCCCATCCTGGCTCTGGGATAATCACACCCTGGTTTAGAGGTTTGGACCGAGGCTTCTCCTTGGAAGTATACATTAAGAAAATAAAACCTGAAGAAGTATTTCTAAGAAAATTCATTTTATTGTAAAAGTAAAATATAAAGATAACTCTTATTAGCTAATTGGCTACCTAATTAGCTACATCTTGGCAGCGTTCCTGCCTCACCTCTTGGCAGGAGAACAAAGGAGTAAGAAGACTAGAAAAGAATGTGGAGGATGCGCAGTAGTTAGTTACCGATAACGACTTGGCAAAACTACAGTAAGTCTATTAGACCAAAAATGAGAGCTCAGCTGGTAAATACAAGAACGCAGTGACAATCCCCTTCTTTGCCAGTTGAGCGAACATCAGGTACATCATCAAATAAGGCACATCTTCTTACGCAGATACTCGTGTTGAGCTGCTGGGAGTGGTTTGTTGAGGATGTCTGCAATTTGATCATTCCCAAACACGCTACACGCCTGTCAACACGCATTTTTGATTTGGTACACACTGACATAATCGGTCCATTTCCGCCAACACTTGGTGGCAGGAAATATTTTCTAACAATTGATGATATGAGGAACTGCTGGTTCCTGGGTCCTGACAAAAGGACTACCTCGGGTACAGAGCGTATCACCTATCTGGACGCCAAAAGGCTGAAAGCAAGACTTTTTCCTTATCTCTGTTTTCCACAAGTACAGAGTCCAAAGAATCTCCAAAGAGGGAGGTACCCTTATAGGGAGCCGCAGTAAGGCGCCATTTGGACTTAACATCCACCCTCCAGTTGCGTAACCACAGGAGGCGACGAGAAGACACCATGGATGCCAACGCCTGAGATGCAAACTTGGCTGCATCCAAGGAAGCGTCTGCCGAATATTCGGCCATGTCACTGCATTCTTGTATTTACCAGCTGAGCTCTCATTTTTGGTCTAATAGACTTACTGTAGTTTTGCCAAGTCATATCATCGCTCCGCGCCTTATTTCTACCAGCCGTTGTCCGACCGGACTTCCTTTTGGGACCGAGGCAGATGTCAATCCAATTTCCGACGTCCATTCCGGCCTTCCTCTGGCCGCTATTCCCACCGAGGGAAGTGACTCGGGGCTCCCGACTTCCATTGGAGGCAAGATGCAGGCTTTCTAGCATCAGTGGGAGACTACCACCTCGGATGCATGGATACTTCGCACAGATACCAGCAGCCTGCTTTTGGAGTTCACCTCCACACACACCCCCAAACTACTTCGTACAGTGTCCTTGGCCGTCCCAACCAGCCAAGCATCGGCTCTTGACTCTAGAAATACAACATCTGCTTCAAATAAAGGCTATAGAGCCGGTCCCTACGCATCAACAGCAGACAGGGTTTAGTCCCTTATTCATTGTCCCGAAAAGTTCCGGGAGTTGGAGAGGAATTCTAAACTTGAAGCGACTGAACAATCATATTCTATACCGTTGCTTCAAGATGCATTCCCTCAAGTCTCTCCTGGGATGCATCCGCCAGGGCGACCTTCTGCAGTCGATCAATCTGAAGGAAGCATACCTTCATGTGCCCATTCATCCAGGCCACCGTCAGTTCCTACACTTCGCTTTCTCCAATGGCCACTTCCAGTACAAGGCGATGCCATTTGGCCTCTTGTCGACGCCGCGTACCTTGACAAAGATCTTGGTGGGATTTGTGGCGTCGGTCAGGGAGGTTCCAGTGCATCTGGTTTGCTATCTAGATGATATTTTGATTCTTTCATCCTTGCCCTCTCAGGCAGACAACGACAGGCAACTGCTGATTTAGGCTCTACAACGCCATTGCTTCACCCTGAATCTCGACAAGAGCCATCTATGTCCCACCACGAGAATCAACTCCGCTCAGGGCTTGGTTTACCTGTCTCCCAATCGACAGTCCAGCATTCGGGACCTGGTGACGCAGGTGTTGGCGCACCTTGCTTCTGCTGTCTCAACTGGGAAAGCTCATCTCATGCATTGTGATCATTCCATGGGCACGCTACATCTTGCGTCAGCTTCAGTGGTTCCTGCTTCCTTTCCAACGGCAAGGGCGGGGAGAGTCCCTCTCCAGGGTCACAGTGCCTGCATGAGTATGTCTTTCTCTCTGTTGGTGGCTGTCTTCGGCTCTCCATCAGGGATCCCCCTTCCTGGAACCGGAGCGTGTCGTCTTGACCACAAATTCCAGTCTGAACATATGGGGTGCCCAACTACAATGTCACCTTGCACAAGGCACCTGGTCTCCCATGGAAAAACTCCACAGCATCAACTGGCTGGAGCTACGGGCCATGTGTCTGGCGCTGGCATACTTCCATCACCAAGTGCTTCAAAAACACATTATGATACTCACCGAAACACGGCCACGAAAGCCCACGTCAACCGTCAAGGGGGCACGAGGTCCTTGTCATTGATGAAGGAGATGGAGAGGTTGATGTCGTGGGCCGAGCGCCATGTCCTCTCTCTGAAGGCAGAGCATATCTCCAGCAAGGTCAACTGGGAGCCGGACTGGCTCAGCCGGGGCCAGTTGGACCACTCGGAATGGAGGTTGGATCCTCACCTGTTTCATGATCTGTCCCATCGGTTCGGGAGTCCAGTGCTGGATCTATTTGCCACTCAGCACAACACACAGCTGCCAAGGTTCTTTTCCTACTTCCCAACTCCGGGTGCCGAAGGTCACAACACTCTTCAGTCTCCATGGCCTCGGGGGCTCCTCTACGCCTTCCCCCCAATTCTGGTGATCCCCAAGGTGATCCAGAACGTGATCAGGGAGTGAGCAGACCTCCTTCTTGTGGCACCGCATTGGCTTCGTCGAGCATGGTTCGCCGATCTCCTGTCCCTGTCCGTGGAGGAACTGTGGCAAATTCCGCCAGACCAGATTTCCCTCTCACAAGGCGTCGTACACCATCCAGAGCTGGAATGGCTTCATTTGACCATCTGGCACTTGAAAGGATATGCCTGACAGTGTCATCTGTCAAGCAAGGTTATCTCTATCATCCAAGCTGCCAGACACCTGTCGACTGTCTGCATATATAATGTGTCTTGGAAGGCGTTTGCCAGGTGGTGTGCCCTTCACTATGTAGATCCAACTTTGGCCACAGTCCCAGATGTTCTGCAATTCCTACATTCGGGCTTCGCTGATGGGCTAGCCCCATCTACACTCAGATCACAAGTTGCCGCCTTAGTGACGGTTCTCGTTGGGGACAACCAGCAGTCATTGTCACATGATCCTCAAATCAAGTCATTTCTTCAAGGTGCATCGAACCTCTGTCCTCCAATGATACACCGCTATCCAACATGGGATTTGTCGCTGGTCCTGCAGGCGTTGACATCAGCTCCGTTCAAACCTCTTCGTACGGCCAGCCTTTGGTTTCTCACCTTGAAAATGGCTTTCTTGTTGGCAATAATGTCTGCTAGATGAGTTTCCGAGATTGCAGCCTTTTCTATTAGAAGTGACCTTTGTGTGTTCTATCAAGACCGTGTGGTGCTTCGCTTAGACCCAGTGTTTATTCCTAAAATAAACACTCCGTTCCATCGCACGCAAGATGTTGTGCTTCCAAATTTCTGCCCGGATCCGCATCACCCTTCAGAAAAACATTGGCACACGTTGGATGTGCAGAGGGCCTTGAAATGTTATATTAGCCGTACTGCTTCCTTCCGGAGGACTGAGGCATTGCTCGTGTACTTTCTCCCTTCTTCTCTCGGACAGAAGGTCTCGTCTGCAATGGTAGGCTGATGGCTGAAGGCCTGTATTTCTAAAGCTTTCGAACTGCAAGGGGGTCCTGTTCCAGC
Source organism: Ptyas mucosa (assembly GCA_012654045.1). Taxonomy (NCBI): domain Eukaryota; kingdom Metazoa; phylum Chordata; class Lepidosauria; order Squamata; family Colubridae; genus Ptyas; species Ptyas mucosa. The sequence goes on from WNWU01000016.1 coordinate 9,832,155, forward strand.
TCGGATCTTGCCTCATTCCACATGCAGTGTTGCTACTTCAGCTGCCTGGGCCATCCAGGCATCCATAGACGACATTTGTCGGGTGGCCACTTGGTCCTCAATTTCCTCCTTTGTTCAGCATTACCATTTGGACGTTTATGCTTCTGCTGATGCCGCTTTCGGCAGGCGGGTTTTACAATCGTAATTTCTCCCCTTGGCCAGGAAGGGGCTTCGATCTCCGCCCAACGGACTTAAACTTGGGTATATCCTAGACGTAGGAATGTCTGAGCAGCGAGTCAGGAAAACGGACATTGCTTACCTGAACGTCCCTTTTATGCTCGCTGCGAAGACATTCCAGCCCTCCCGTGATCTCGTCTTTCCTGGCCTTGGCGGGGTTGTTTCTTTTGTTTCCCTCTGCAGCTGGTACCCTCCGGGGTTCGACCTGTTATGTCTCTCTCGTCTGTGACGGTCGTCTTCGTGAAAAGACTGAGGATTAGCAAGAAGGGTTGGCTAAAGAGGGGATAATTGGCACTCAGTCGAATGAATCAGAGCGATACTAACCCAGACGTAGCGTATGCTCTTCGCAGCGAGCATAAAAGGGATGTTCAGGTAAGCAACGTCAGTTTCATATATTGAAAAGAGAGAGCAAAAATCCAACAGCAGTCATATAAGATGTTTAGGATGTTCTCCTTTTCAGAGGGAAAGTCCCCACAGAATGACTACTGAAACATTGTCATATTTGCGCCTTTCATATTTGTTCCTTTTTGTTTGGCTATTATGTAGGCCTTGAAATTTTTATTTGAAGGTCAGTCTTCTCATATTTTGAGAAGCCAATCTATTCCTCAGTGACCTTGATGGTGAAGTGATAGTGCTTCAAGGCCAATTTGTTGACTGTTGCTATGGTAATAGTTTTTCTTTTACAATGTCATAATGACAAGATTGACCTTAAAATACTCAATAGTGGAAATTGCACCTAAAATGAATCCTTCTCCCTAAGGATCCATTACTTCTGACACTGCTTTTAAAATCTTAATTGGCACATGACAGGGCAATCAAAACTAAATCTAAAATCTGTTTATATTATTCACATTTCTTAGTCAATGGATCTGAGATAAGTGTTCTACCATGCTTGTAAGTAATAATTAATTTAGAAATTCCCTTAAAAATTAAGTTTATCTAGTTTTGCATCAGGTTGTCATTTTATATATGTGCCCATATATTCCTATTAAGAGAGCCAGTTTGGTATAGAAGTTAAGATAGCAGACCAGAAACTGGGACTGTAAGTTCTATTTCTACCTTAGATACAAAGCCAGCTGGATAACTTTGGACTAATCATTCAGTCCTAGGAAGAAGGCAGTGACAAACTGCTTCTGGAAATCTTGCCAAAAATTGCAGGGACTAGTCCAGGCAATCATTAGGATTCAACAATGATGTGTGTGTGTGTGTGTGTGTGTGTGTGTGTGTGTGTGAAGACACACACATCCAAATTCCTATTAAACTTCTAGTTTCATCCAATTTCTTTCTTTGCTTAGGTTTTTAAAAGATTGAAATAGAAGGGAGAACTGTAATTTGCTGATATTGTTCAGGCGTACATGAATGCCTGCATGTGTATATGCACAGAGAAAGACAAATATTTTATGTCAGCAAATTATATATATATATATTTCCTAATATTTACATTTTTGTATAGTTTATTTATGAACTGCATCACAAACTGCAGAAAAGTGCAAAAATCAACATCTCACTGTGTTTCACTTGATATGCTGTTGTACATTAATATGTAACCTGAATTATTTTTTGTTCCATTCTGACTTTTACAATAGTACTAATTTTCCAGGTTAAGCCATTTCAAAGAAAATGCAAAATATGATAACCGAAAAGGAAGTAATAATTATCCTACTTTGAATTATTGATGTATTTACACAGTTTCAGTCTTTAATCTGAGGAAAATTCCATTTCACTTCAGCCCGTGAGCCTTGAGATAAAATTTAATAATCAGACCATAAAGCTAGAAATTGGTGCCTCTAGATAATAGATGTGTATGCTGTAGCTATGGTATGTTGAATTACAACTTCCTATAGCCCTATTCGGCCTTGTCAATGGGCAGGAATGCCAATAATTGTACCTCAGCAACTTTTGGATGACCGATGTAAAAGGGACATATTGAAAAGGGAATCTGAGAATAATAAATGCTACAACAAAATTGTCAATAACTTTTACACTCTCAAAGTCAAGGGGAGACAAAGAACAGTTTGTTCTCAGGACTGAATAACCTGCTTCATGAGGCAGGCAGTGGCTCTTTCAACTACTTTAATTTATGTCATTTAGAGTTAAAACTAACAGTCATAATATAACCAAAAAAACATAAGGTTTAAAATAAGGTGTCAAATGTTATTGCAGCTATAGTGCTATATTTTGGGTCAATTTATCGTTTTGATTATCTTTAAGCACAGCAGCACAATGAATGTGTCTGTCTGTCTGTCTCTTTCTCTCTCTATCATCTCTCTATCCTATATCTCTATCTATGACTCTCTTTGTAGGTGTGTGAGGCTGTTTGTGTGTACATGTTTCTTTCCTTAAGGCATCAGCCTAAACTTGTTTTCTTGTTTTGAAAAAGTTCACATCTTTGTTTTATCATGAACGTGTATTCCCAACTGTCATTTATTCCTTCTCTGCCTTGAAATATAGGATTTCGAGGCAAAAAGTCAAGCCAGGAAAAAAAAATTGTTCTGAGCTGTTATTTGTGAAGTGGGATATTGTAGGCTTATGATTACCAAATATCTTTAACAGATAGGCAGCCAGCTATTATAGTTTTCAGTATACACAAACTGCTCTCATAAGCAATCTAAAAACATCCTGTCTCCATACATATTGATTGGCAAGCCACGGTATATACATCTTGATCAGTCTGTTTCTGGTGATAACCTTGGCTGATTGCTGTAAACGAAATGGCACAGTTGGCAGAACCCCCACCATCACCTTTGCTATGAAACGTATCAGGTGCTTCAGTAAAATTCATTGCTGTTTACAGCCAAGAACAATTTATAGCCTGGTGTGCCACAATGATAGCTAATCAGGTCAAAACAATTCCCTTCTTTGGACCCTTTCCATCATCAAATTGTTCTTGTTCAGAAGAAGAAATTGCATGCCATAGGATTGCATTGGCATGGTCCACAACAAACCATCTGCTCACTTCATTCCATCTGTTCTCCATATGAAAGTAATACTTTTCGGATAAATCTCTCAATTTGCAAAGGGAAGGATATTGCTAATCCTACCATACATATGGAAAAGGCTGAAGAAGTACAGTAAGCCAAGAATGACATATCTAATTGTGTGAGGGAATCATTGGCAGAGATGAAATTGAGAACCAACACCTATTTCAAGCTTCTATTCAAAGACCCAGGAATTATGTCTGACAAGAAGTTATCACCAGAACAGCTATATTCATATTTCTAAGGAGCACAGAGGCATAAAAAACCCAAAGGTTAATCCTGCAGCTTTGAGAAGCACAATTGTATGATGTAATTGATATTATTATTATTTTTTGTATGTTTTTATGTTGCTTCAGTCATGTAATTCTAAGGACATGAACTCTTAGGTCACTGTTTTAGTATATTCAAAGCATATTTTTGAAAGCTGGAAAAAAAGAACATTACCAACATCATGTTTACTTTCCTTGAGAAGATGATGACGATGATGATGATGATGACGACGACGACGATGAACATAATGATGATCATGATTTCAACCTGGAAGTTTTCTCCTTAATCTTTGAAAGGGCTAATGATTCCCCCACCATCCCGTCAGAGCTTAAGAAACATTTTGAATGAGAAGTGAAACGTCTTTAAAGAAAAACCAGAAAGTTCAACTGTGTCAGGCGCACCTCCGTTCAAAACTCAAGAAAGGAAAACCCCAACTCCATGTTTGTAGAGAAAGGTACTTTTACTGAGTATGAACTGAATGCAGTGAAAGAAAAGCAAAGTTTGAGCCAATAGGCACGAAAATTACATATTGAAAGCATCCCCAAATCCCTCCCCCAAGGACCCAGGTTGAATGTCCAATCCACATCTCCCCAAGGTGTCATGTGGGGTACTTCTTCAGGTGGTCCCAGCCTTCTGGTATGCCGGGACAGTTGACCTTGACAGTTATCATTTCTCTCCGCAGCTGCTAAGAAGACAGTGAGAATTTTTCTCCCCTTTTCCGAGACATCTCCACCAGCTCACTTACATCCCTCCCAAATACCTACAATATCTCCCCCCTCCCGTTACAATGGCAACTGAAAGCAAGCAAGTATCATGAGGCTGACAAGCTGCCTCTTGAAAAAGCACCTTTGGGACTTTGAAAGAGCTTTTCATTGCCTTCTCAAATCCCTTCCAATTGCTAGAATTCTCCTGTTGATAAAATTTCCCCTTGCATTTCTCTTTACCCAAATTTATCTAGTAGTATCAACACCAACATGATTTACTGTAGGAAGCATCCTATTTTTCCTGATTTTCAAGTTAGCTTTCCCTTATATATTTAATGGGACGGTATTATAGAAGCTATGGTTTCCAAATGATTTTTTAAAAAATCTTGGCACTTTCATAAGTGTTTTGAAAGAACTAGCAAGCTTAGAAGGATCAACAAAGAGCAATGATTGTCACCCGGGCACTGATTCTCTTGATTTGCAACTGGGTCCTTTGCAGGATACTGCAAAAAATTAGACAAAAAGAAGTAGCAGCAGACTCCTGGGCATGATGGGCTGATTGGCTTTTAAAATAAGGCAAAACCCATAAATCTAGGAAGCATGTTGGATAGCAGCTGAAATATTGGATACCTTTTCTCTTGTGGGTAGCTTCTCTGGGTTCTAAAGTTTTAACCAATATATTAACACTGAGACAATGCCTTCAAATGTCTTTAAATAGGATTTCTGTTGGATCTAGTCCTATTGCCATAAAAACTGTGACTCTCTGAAAAAAAAGAGTGAATCAGAAAAGTTTGACAGAAATAGTGGGCCTTCCTTATTTAGTAGCTTTCTGTATTTGGCATGAGGATACCTCCTTACTGATAACCAAATGCAGTGTTTAGTTTTACAAAGCTCACTCATCAGTTTCTGGGTAGAAATTGTGAAAGTAAACAGATTATAAACAGTGAATAATATTGTATTTCTGGGGGGGGGGGGGGGGAATCCAAAAGAAATAGACTGTGCAATGAATTTCACATATAAGTTCACATACCTACCAATACTCACAGAAATATATTCTTGATTCTTCCCAATTGCATTTTAAAAAACCTTACGTAAGTTTTCTCTTACCACAAGATAAAAATTATTATTAATTTCAACTTTAGTTCACCTAATACAACTTCACTTACCTTTAGTAGTAGATAAATCAATAGAAAACAACTTTATTTAATCTGCAGATAGACTTACTATTAAAATGTGTGGTTATCTCTTTTTTTTTTTTACTGACAGCACTAATTTCAAAATAGGAGCAACTGTAGTTTTTACATGTATAATGTACAGTAATGGATATGGAAAAGGATAGAGCTTTGATTGCCCTATCATCTGCCAATTGGTAGTTTGTGAAGAATATAAGGCAGTTACACTGTACTGCATCTATCATCTTTCTATCTATCTATCATCTATCTATCAAATTTATATAGCTGCCCATCTCATCAAAAGCAACTCTGGAAGCACCCAGCAATCGGATAAGATAACGAATGTAAAAACAGCATGTATTAAGTATAAAAATCCATTTTATTTATAAGGTAAAGTTTCCCCAGCACATGCTGCTAGTCGTTTCCGGCTCTAGAGGCACTGCTCATCTCCGTTTCTAAGCTGAAGAGCCAGCACTGTCTGAACACGTCTCTGTGGTCATGTGGCCAGCATGACTAAACACTAAAGGTGCACGGAGTGCTGTTACCTTCCCACCAAAGGGGTCCCTATTTTTCTACTTGCATTTTTTATGTGCTTTCAAATTGCTAGGTTGGCAGAAGCTGGGACAAGTAATGGGAGCTCACTCCATTACGCAGTGCTAGGGATTCAAACCGCTAAACTGCCGATCTTCTGATTGACAAACTCAGTCTTGGCCACTGAGCCACCATGTTCCTTTTATTTATTTTATTTATATAAATAAATGTATTTATTATTTATTTTAATAAAACCCAAAATGGTTGACTATACAAACCATAGTCAAACAGAGCATAAGAATGGCTCTGAATATTGGAACCATCTAAGCAAGTCTCTGATTCCCTAGGCACTCAGGCCTGATAACAAAGCTAAGTCTTGAGGACCTTTTAGAACAGAGATGTCAAACTCAAGGCATCATGTTGTCATCATGTGACGTATCATGACTTTCTTCCCCTTCGCTAAACCAGGGGTGGGTTTGACCAGCGCATGACACATCCAGCCCCAGGCCATGATTTTGACACCCCTGTTTTAGAATATCAAAGGTTTCTGGAATGTGTGGGAGTAAGAACACAGACAAGAAGCCAAACTTCCAGGAGCAATGTTTATTGCAGATAATGACTCAGTAAAACCAACATGCAATTTATAGCTGACAGCCCCTTTTAAAGGAAAACTGACAGCCTTTAACCAATAACTTTAAAATATGTCCCACACTTGCATGGCAGAAAGAAAGCCTCTGCTCATGCCTGCATGGACATAACACCCCTTCCCCCTTCCTCGGGGAAACTTCGTGCACCACAAACATAATCATCCAGATACATTGGTCTACGGCGGCTTCATGCCGACTGGCGTCTCTCCTGTATTTCTGTCAGGCCCTCATACGTCGACTGCATTCTCAACGATTCTTCAACTACATCAGATGGCTTACAAATACTCTCTGCCCCCCTCCCCCCAAACTTATCCTTCAGTCGGAGATGGGGAAAAGCAAAACGAACTCTGTGGCAATGGACCCTCAATAACATGTTTCATTCTGCACTGGCCTCAGCCCTTCAGCTACCCTTTCACTGCATTGTTGTCCCTCTCGCTCTTCTGGATTCCCACCCTGGTTTACTTCTTCTAGCACGGACATAACAGTTTCCTTACTATAGGATGGTTCTTGAATACTTCCACTTGTTGAAGGAATTACTGTGAGAGATTTGAGATAACTCAGATCAACACCAAATCAATGCAGGAATTTAAAAGTTTTCTTGGACATCCAAACTCTCCATACTGCAGAACACATTGTTTCTATGTTCATAAAGAACAAAAAGCATAAGCAATATTATCTTTAATATGTTAATACTTTAATACTTTAAAATAATAAAGGAATATAGTTTTGTTTCATTTGTTATTTTATTCTATATGGACTGGCATGTACTATCAGGGACAGCATAGTAGAATTTCCAAATCCATTGATTTTATGGCAATAAGAATCAGTCACTGCACATGGCTGATTGCTGTCTCTAGCTGTATAAGCTCTACTGACTCCATTTCATTTTTGGTAAGAAATTCAGGGAAACTTTGCTTTAGGAAAATAAATGCCCAAGGTGGGGAGTGGGGATATACCAATCTCCCTTTGATATTGGACATTATATGCCTATGCATATTATACACTACAACATGGTAATACTGGGCCACACATTATTTCCGTAATTTTCTCCATAAGCTTTCACTTTATTAGAAGCAACATGATTTTTAGTGTTTTGTTTTTGTTTCCCAGAGACAAAGAAATTCCACTGAAATTCTAAGTATGTACTTTAATTTTAATTTAGCATCTAAGGAATATGTCTTAGTGCCCCGTTTTACTCTCCAAAGACCTATAGTCATCCTAGTCTACCACATTCCAAGTAAATGTAATTAAATCTTTAGAGGTGAATACTTCCAAAGAGCCTTCTTTGAGTCAGGAAACAGAAGCAAAAAGAAAGGCTGCAGAATGGAAACAGAATATATAATAGCAGAGGCAACAGTGCCAATCAAAAAGAAACTAAGGTGAAATTCACTACTAAAACAGATTCTGCAGAATTTTTATCTAAAGGACTCTGAAAGTGAGACAGAGAAGGAGGAAGACTCATATGTGAAGAAAACTTTTCAGGTGGTATAAATAAATTAAATGTTAGCATACTTAATGCAATTCTTAATGTCACCTTGAATCATGTAGCAAAATAATTGTTTCTATTTTTTTCTATGGAATTTATGGAAACATGACAATAATTATTATTATTATTATTATTATTATTATTATTATTAAAATTTTATACCGCCCTTCTCCTTTCGGACTCAGGGCAGTGAACAGCCAATTAAAAACATTGTATACAAAAGTTAAAATAACTTTAAAATGATTTAAATAAAGTTTGGCCCATAATTTAAGAACATTTCAAATTAAAATCAATATCTAAACTTTAAAACCAACATGGGGTCAGGCCAGCCCAGCTAACTGAAAGAGATGAGTTTTAAGGGCCTGACGAAAAGTCCGGAGGTCTGCAATCACTCGTATCTCTGGGGAGAGGTTGTTCCAGAGGGTAGGCACCACCACAGAGAAGGCTCTCCCCCTGGGGATCACCAGCTGACATTATCTGGCCGACGGCACCCTGAGGAGGCCCTCTCTGTGGGCGCGAACTGGCTGGTGGGAGGCAATTGGTGGCAGAGGGCGGTCCCGTAAGTACGCCAGCCCTAAGCCATGGAGCACTTTAAAGGTGGTCACCAACACCTATTTAGCTTCCAGAACAGAATCACAAAGTTTGTACAGATCATTTAAGCCAGGGATGTCAAACTCAAGGCCCGGGGGCCGGATCCAGCCTGCAGGATACTTACATCTGGCCTGTGGGGCCGCCCTGGAAACAGCAAAGAACCAGCATGCAGTGCTTCTGCCAGTGAAAATGGAGCTTGAGAGGGCCACGTGCGGCCCTCCCGAGTTCCGTTTTCACTGGCAAAGGGTTGCAGGAGGCCGTGGCAGCTGAAAATGGAGCCCCAGGAGCCCTTTTTCCCTGGCAGAGTGCCAAGTGCCCCCGACACAAATGATGTTGAGCTGGCTACACTCACCCAGGCCACGCCCATGCCGAGGTCAAACATAAACCTGATGTCAGCCTCAATGAAATTGAGTTTGACACCCCTGATTTTAAGCCATCTAGATCAATTCCTATTCCGTATGAATCCAAATAATACCTACAACAAATGGTTGCTTAGTCTCAGCTTGAAGATAACCAGTAAAAGAGAACTCATTACTTCTCTAGGTATTTGTTTTCACTGTTGAACAGCTCTTATCTTGAAAGAAAAAGAAGAGAAAGGAAAAAAAAACTTTTGCAGCCATAGACATTGAGAGGTATTTCAATGTAAAGAGATGTGAGAGTTTTATGAATATTTGTCTTACAGTAATGCAATTTCTTGGAATAAGTTGTACATATACAACATATACAATCCATTGTCTTGTGGAAAATAGTTCTGGCAAATTAAGTTTGACATTGGGAACTTCCCTTTTAGCAAGTTGCAACGTTTGCTTGGCATCGGGAAGTTCCCTACCTCTGTACTGTATGTAGTCTTTACAATGCTAATCAGCTTTGACCTGATGTGGCCTTGAGTCTTCCCCTGCTCCTGTGTCACATTGTAATCTTACTGCTGACATTCATTAAACATTAAGAGTGTTTGAAATGGTTGCCTCATTGGCAATGCTTACAGAATCTGTCCAAACTATTTTTGGACAATATATGACATTTTTATTGGATTTTTTTCCCCCCTGACATATTTACATGATTCAGATTTTAAGATACAAT
>WNWU01000016.1:9851691-9922112 GCA_012654045.1 Ptyas mucosa
ATAGATAGATAGATAGATAGATAGATAGATAGATAGATAGATAGATACAGTAGATAGATACCAGTAGATAGATACCAGTAGATAAATACTGGTAGATATATACCGGTAGATGGATGGATGATAGATAGATAGATAGATAGATAGATAGATAGATAGATAGATAGATAGATACTAATACCACTCTATAAAGCCCTAGTAAGACCACACCTAGAGTACTACATCCAGTTTTGGTCACCACATTATAAAAGACTCTAGCAAAAGTGCAGAGGAGAGCAACCAGGATGATTAGGGGACTGGAGACTAAAACATATGAAGAGTGGTTACAGGAACTGGGCATGGTTAGTCTGGTGAAGAGAAGGACCAGGGGAGACATGATAGCAGTGTTCCAATATTTGAGGGGTTGCCACAGAGAAGAGGGGGTCAAGCTATTTTCCAAAGCACCTGAAGGCCAGACAAGGAATAATGGATGGAAACTGACCAAGGAGAGATTCAACTAGAAATGAGGACAAACTTTCTGACAGTGAGAACAATCAACCAATGGAACAAAAGTTGTGGGATCTTCATCACTTGAGACTTTCAAGAAAAGATTGGACTGCCATTTGTCAGAAATGGTGTAGGGTCTCCTGCTTGAGTGGGGGGTTGGACTAGATGACCTATAAGGTCCCTTCCAACTCTGTTAATTTGTTAGATACCAGTAGATAGATACTGGTAGATGGCTGGATGGCTGGATGGATGGATGAATGGATGGATGGATGGGTAGATAGATAGATGCCTCATCAATATTATTCCTCTGAATTTCCACAGCATCAAACTCCCATTGCTCCTCCTGACTCTACTTGAAATCAAAAACTAAATTATTAAATTTAGTAATTTAAATTATTAAAAAAAAATCCTTTTCCCCAATCTAAGTTTCCAATTTTTTATTTTTTTTTATTTACCAGGAGAAATCCCTGCTGTGAAAGCAAGTCCTTTGAACTTCTATTAAAAGTGTTTTCTGGCTGTGATTTTGGGAACCAGGAGGTTTTCACAAACTTGGCAGAGTTCTACATTGCATTAAACAGATTGTATGTGCCAGCTGGGAAAGGGGATGTATATGGTTCATTTGATGCTGGGGGAAATGGTAATTCAGTGCAGACTAATAATTTCAGTAGACAAATTCAAGTCAGTATTTAAAAACAATATGGAAACCAACTAAGAACTAAAATCAGGTTTACTGATAAACATTGAATTAACAAGAAAAAAACAAATATGGGAGATTTTATTGGGATTGTGAACCAGCCAGAAACTGCAAGAATAATAAGATTTGTTTACTGATAAAATACCTAGAAGGAAGGCTTGTACATGCCTAGGTTTGGGAGGTATAATGAAGAAAATCACCAAAAAGGCCAATTTCCACAACTCCAATATCGTAAAACAAAAAAATTCCCGTTTTCCACTATTCAAATAATTTGCTATGGAACCAGAAAACTGTGAACCCATGCCTCCAAGTGGCATGAAGCAGCTTATGGAGAATTTCGAAGATTGTATGCATTTATGTTTCTTGGATAGGGTAGAGTCAAATCTACTCCCATTAGTATTTTAAAATTGACTTGGGAAATATTTTGTCCAATCATCAAAATGAGTGTTTACAGTCAGAGTAGAGGATTAGAGTCAGTGATCATACTCAGAAGAAAAGCCAAGTCAAGTGATGGGCATAAGTTATTGACAAACTCTCCTTCTGGTGCCCAATGAAAATTTTCCCTTGAGCATCAAAGTTAGAGAAACACCCACTCACAACCTTTTTCCTTACCTTGCTATCTGTGGAATAATTTGGGGGCAATTGACTAGAATATAAATAAATCTACAAGAAACCATGAGGTTGTTATTGGATTAATTGTTGGAACAATTTGATGTACACATCATCTAAGCCAGTGATGGCTAACCTTTTTGCCATCGCATGCCAAAAGTGGGGGGAGCATGGGGGGGGTCACACGCACATGTGCCCACATCCATAATTCTATGTGCCCTGCCACCCGTGCTCCCCCCACTTTTGGCACGCGATGGCACGGTGGGCCCAGTAGGTCTGTTTTTTGCTCTCCCCAGGCTCCAGAGCCTTTCTAGGAGTCTGGGGAGGGCAAAAAAGGCCCTCCGGAGGCCAGAAACAGTGTGTTTCCTGATTTCTGGTGGGCTCAGAAGGCCCAAAAATCAGCTGGTTGGCGTACGCATGCGTGCCGGAGCTGAGCTTGCATGCCCACCGATATGGCTCCGCGTGCCACCTGTGGCACCCGTGCCATAGGTTCGCCATCACGGATCTAAGCTATCCAACTATCCAGCTATCCAAACTATATACAACTTAATATTCTCTGATGCTCTTATTTCCAATACAGCCTACAAGACATGGATATGTTTTCCCGTTTGTTCAGTGTCATAGAATAGTTCTAAAATTGCATTCAGGTTTACATTTTTTAAAAAATTCAAGCTTTATACAGTGTGTTTAGAAAGTATTAAGACCCCCTTCACTTTTGTCAATTTTGTTATGCTGCAGCCTAATTCTATAGTTGTTGAAATTCTTTTTTATTTTTTTGCTCACAAATTTACACTCAGTACTCCATAATGACAAAGTGAAAACAGAATTTTAGGAATGTCTGTAAATTTATTAAAAAGAAAAAACTGAAATATCACATTGGCATAAGTATTCAGATCTTTTGCAACAACCCTAGAAATGTAGCTCTGTGCTTCCCATTTCTCTTGATCATTGCTGACATGGTTCTGCATCTTGATTGGAGGCTGCCTGTGGTAAATTAAATTGATTGGACATGATTTGTAAAGATACATCTCTCTATAGAAGGTCTCACAGCTGACAATGCATACTGTAGCACAGTGATGAAATCCAATTTTTTTTTACTACCGGTTCTGTGGAAGTGGCTTGGTGGGCATGGTGTAGCTTGGTGGGCATGGCAGGGAAAGGATACTGCAAAATCTCCATTCCCACACCATTCTGTGGCCAGCCAGAGGTGGTATTTGCCAGTTCTCTGAACTACTCAAAATTTCTGCTACCGGTTCTCCAGAACCTGTCAGAACCTGCTGGATTTCACCTGCTGTAGCAGAGGTAGAAGGAACTGCCTACAGAGCTCAGAGACAGGATTATTGCAAGGCACAGATCTGGGGAATGCTATAATAAAATTTCTGCTGTACTGAAGGTTCCTAAGAGCCCAGTGGCCTCCATAATTCTCAAATGAAAGACATTTGGCCCAACCAGGACTCTTCCAAGAGCTGGTTACCTCATCAAATTGAGCAATTGGAGAAGAAGGGCCTTAGTAAGAGAACTGACCAAAAAGCCGATGATTACTCTGACTCTGCTCCAGAGCGCCTGTGTGGAGATGGGACAGAATTTCAGAAGGACAAGCATCACTGTAGCCATCCACCAGTGGTGGGTTCCTCCCTGTTTGGCCCAGTTCCGCCGAGCCAGTAGCGATGACGATATGACTATACTATGGGATAATGACTGTAGATTAATGAGAAAAAAAATGAATTTCAACAACTGTAGAATCAGGTTGCAGGATAACAACTGACAAAAATGAAGGGGGTCTGAATAGTTTCTGAATGGACAGTACATCTGTCACTGTTTCAGCTAGCTTGGAGTGGGGGGAGCAGTCAAAGGTAGCATACTCAGGGGTGAAATCCAGCAGGTTCTGACAGGTTCTGGAGAACCAATAGCAGAAATTTTGAGCAGTTTGGAGAACTAGTGGTAGAAATTTTGAGTAGTTCGGAGAACCGGCAAATACCACCTCTGGCTGGTCCCAGAGTGGTGTGGGAATGGAGATTTTGCAATATCCTACCTCCAGAAGTGGGAAGGGAATGGAGATTTTGCAGTATCCTTCCCCTGGAGTGGGATGGGAATGGAGATTTTGCAGTATCCTTCCCTGCCATGCCCACCAAGCCACGCCCACCAAGCCATGCCATGCCCACCAAGCCACACCCACAGAACCGGTAGTAAAAAAATTTGGATTTTACCCCTGAGCATACGCATAGCATAAGTCCCAGTACTTTACTGGAGAAGATACTGGTTATTTCTTGGAAACATTTTGCTGAAGAAAAAAACTTCAGTGCCTATGAACCCAAGACGCAAGCAAATATTGTATCTTTTTTATATTGTAAAGGGAAAAAGAAAAGAGTCAGATCTGAAGGACACATCAATTATTAAATGGCTTTGCAATTAATGTATTAACAGTATAAATGAAGATGTAGCACACATGTTATTAGAAGCAGAAATAAGCTTATTAAAAGCAGGAAATACTGTATGCTGCCAAGTTATTCTGATCAAATGAGTTACAACAGTGAAGACTTTAAATAAATTAATCTTAGGAGGAGAAAGGCTAGTTAAATAACCAAACAAATGATAAACAAAGGACATACCGTATTTTCCTGCGTATAAGATGACTTTTGAAGACAGGAAAATCTTCTCAAAAGTCTGGGGTCATCTTATACGCCGGGTATAAGCTGTAGTCATTGCTAGAGATTCCTAATCCGAAGCTGAGTTGCCGGCGCTGACCGATGACGCTACGGGAGTGCCGACAACATTGAGGGGAAGCTGTGCCGATCTCGTCAAGGCTGCATGACCCCCAGTGATGGCGAACCCCAGCTGTCTGGGGAAGTCGGAGCATCGATAATATACCTGGATGCCTGGGACAGTGGGGGAAGCTCAGCGCCATGCAGCCTTGACGAGATCGGCACAGCTTCCCCTCAATGTTGTCGGTGCTCCCGCAGCGTCATCGGTCAGCGCCGGCAACTCAGATTCGGGAAGCTGTGCCTATCTCATCAAGGCTGCATGCCGCTGAGCTTCCCCCACCATCCCAGGCATCCAGGTATATTATCGATGCTCTGACTTCCCCAGACAGCTGGGGCTCACCATCACTGGGGGTCATGCAGCCTTGATGAGATCGGCACAGCTTCCCCTCAATGTTGTCGGCGCTCCCGTAGTGTCATCGGTCAGCACTGGCAACTCAGATTCAGGAAGCTGTGCCGATCTTGTCAAGGCTGCATGCCGCTGAGCTTCCTCCACCACCCCAGGCATCCAGCTGGATATTACTGATGCTCCGACTTCCCCAGCTGACCCCCAGTGATGGCGAGCCCCAGCTGTCTGGGGAAGTCAGAGCTTCGATAATATACCTGGATGCCTGGGACGGTGGGGGAAGCTCAGCAGCATGCAGCCTTGATGAGATTGGCACAGCTTCCCCTGAAAAGTAGGGGGTTGTCTTATACGTCCAGTCGCCTTATACGCCGGAAACTATGGTACCTTATATGCTGGAGAAATTTTTATTATATCCAAGGAAAATATAAGGTTGCTGAAGGAAAGCTAGCAAAGAAATAAAAATATATACACAAAGAGAAGAAACTATTATTCAGCAGTGAACACACTGTATATTTAAAGAGTAGGGGAAATATTAATTTGTTTCTTGATTTCTTATTAAATTTCTTATTAAAAGGGTTAAACCAGGGCTGTCAAACTCGCAACCCATGGGCTGGATGTGTCATGTGCTGGCCACGCCCATGCCCAGTTTAGTGAAGGTGGGGGGAAAGTCCTGATATGTCATGTGATGCCACCATGACGACGCAAGTTTGACACCCCAGAGTTAAACAGTATTTATTTATTTATTTATTTATTTATTTTATTTTATTTTATTTTAGGAAATTTATATTGCCACCTATTCACACATGGCGACTCGTTTAAGAAAAAGAAAAATAACATCTCTAAAAATACTTATCAAGAAACGACGATACTAAATATTCAAGTCACAATGGTATTGAAACTTGTAAATTTTATGTCATAGACACAAATATCATTGCAGTATTAAAACTGCAGAGGGTGTCACCATTATTTCAATAGGCAGAAACATACACATCTGCAGATGCACATTTCATAATGTTTGGAGAAGGAAATAAACCACAGTGGTATAATGTAGTTAACAATTTATTGAAAACAAACAAGAAAATGCTGACACTCCTTCTGTTCGTGGGAATCCCATACACCAGCAGACACCCTGCTGGGAATGATGAAAGTCAGTGGAATTCACTGAAGTCTTTGGCAGGTTCATAGAAAAATCCAAGCTGTGTGTATTTTTTAAGAATTCACAGGATTCCAAAAACTAATTTTCTAACTGATGTGGAAAATATGGATAAATAAGCTTCACTTATCAATCATTACTATAAAATAAAATAAATAAAATAGCACAAATTACTCCTTAACTAAATTCTGTATCAATTATTCATGTAAATGACTTTTTGTCATTGGAGTATTATAATAACTGCTCCATGTATCAATGTCTATGGAGATTCTCAATCATCCGGCTCATGGTTATCCCAAACATGCTTTTTAAAAGCAACTGGACTTTCCTGATTTTTTTTTCCTTTGAAATGTTTCACTTTTCATCTAAGAAGTGAAATATTTTCAAAGGAAAAAACCAAGAAAGTCCAGTTCCCTGAAAAGCACATTTGATGTTCCATGTATCAGTGGCCTTTTTCATTTTCCGCACAGTAACTAAGGAATGTTGATATGAGCATTCAGGAGATGGGGAATTAACCTGAGGAATTCTGGAGAAATGAATTGTCAGCATCATCAAGAGAATTGGAAGTGGTAGCAAAAGTTTATGTGATGGAGGGAGGAAGGAAGGTGTCAGACCTGGAAGCCATCTTTTGTGTTGGATCTTCAGGTCTGCCACATTTAGTGTTGTGGGAAACTGGGAGGGGGGGATTGTATGGAGCAGGGAAGATATTCATAATAACATTGTCATGTAACATGTCATAATAACATTCCTTTCTCTGAAAGTCAAGGACATCTTGCCCTGCACCTGGAGTGGTGTGACTGGGAGGCATTTCCAGTTGGGACGGTACATTGATTGGGCCATGTGATGGACATGTGGGTGCTGGGCAGGGACTTGGACTTTCCTAGGGGTGGGGGAAACCTGGAAGCTTTCAGATTTGGGTTTTCCCAGATGTGTCAATGACATCTCTAATAAAATGGAACTTTGAGGAACTTCTAGCCTCAGAGTCTTCTTTCGTTGGGGCTGTTACTTGGAACCCTGACATTAACTCAAAAGGGAGGGAGGAAGGGAGGGAGGAAGGAACTAATGTAAAAACAATTTTGTATTCAAATATGAAAAGTTAATGCTATGGATCTTGTTCAATCTATACACATATGGCTGTTTTTTGAAACACCTGTAAATGACAAATAGTATTCTTTTCTGTGTATTTTAATGAGGTGGGCTTCCATGGCTTAGGGCCAGGGTACTTACGAGATCGCCTTCTGCCGCCAATAGCCTCCCACCGGCCAGTACGTTCGCACAGAGAGGGCCTCCTTAGGGTGCCGTCCGCCAGACAATGCCGGCTGGCGACCCCCAGAGGGAGAGCCTTTTCTGTAGCGGCACCCGCCCTGTGGAATGACCTACCCCCAGAGATACGTATGATACCTGACCTCCGGGCTTTCCGACGAGCCCTGAAAACACATTTATTTCATCTAGCCGGCCTGGCTTGACCCTATTGTTTTGGTTTTAAATTATAAATTGGTTTTAACTTGTTTGTTTTAAATTGTGGGCCAAAACTATTTAATTATTTTAAATTGTTTTTTAATTTTGTATGCTCTATTTTATTTTGGCTGTTCACCGCCCTGAGTCCAGCTGGAGAAGGGCGGTATACAAATTAAATAAATAAATAAATAAATAAATAAATAAATAAATAAATAAATAAATAAATGTATATATTCTTCAAATTTTTCCCATTTGAGAAGAGGGAGAAACTTTATTTTGATTCAAGCACTCATACAGTTAAACAGATTGTAATAAAGGCCTGTAATGTTTAAAATGAATAGAACATGTGATAATCGTATTTAGAGATGCCAGTTTGTGAAAATAATAGCCATGGATGGAATAAAACAAAAGATTACAATACAAAATGAATTCCATTTGATTGCATGTAAAAAGGCTGATAAATAAATTACATTTCAAATTCAATCCTGTTCTGTATAATGTCCATGAATGTTTTCCAATTAACTCTCAAAGCAATAATCAAGAAGTCTCTATCCTTATTCGTTTTTCTTTGGTTTAAAATTATGGACAGAGAAAATGTGTGAATATTTATGCATGTACGCACACAGACACACATATGCATGCAAGCATACAATAAGAGCTTTCAGATTTAAACTGTTCATTTTTTCTAACATTTCCTTTCCAGCCCAAAGAATGAATCCTGAAATTTCCTTCAAAATTATATTTAGGGACTATCTGTCTGCTTGCATCTTGTTCATATGAGCAGGGCAAAAAGGATGAAAAAAATCATATTCAGTTCCACTTCAAAAAAATCACCTATTTCTTCCCGGTCTATTGTCTACTTTATTAAGTAGGGACTAACTATCCCTACTTAATAAAAAATCAGTTGCACTAGAAAAAGAAATTTGACTAAGAAAATATAGAAAGGCAGATCAAGATCTAGATTTAGACCTAAACACATAGATGTAAAATGTGCTATCAAGTTGGTGTTGACTCTTTGCAATCTATTAGATCTGTCTCTAATCTGGTCTTTCATATCTTCCAACAATGTATCCATTGCTGATAATGGAACTGAATCCATCCACCTTGCTACTAGTATCATCTTTTTAGAAAGTTCTCTATTAGGCCCATAACTTTGCAAAATATCCCTGTGTTATGATAATTTAAGCCTCATGTGAAAACTCTGGTTCATTTGTCTAATATTCTATATGTTTGTTTTCTTTGGTACACAAGGTATTTTTAGTTGTTTTCCCCTACAGTTAAATGTAAAAGCATCTTGCTTTTTCAACGTCCAACTTTTAGTTTCATGGGATTGGTTAATCAGATTACGATAAACATGTGACATCTGAATACCTTTTTTTCCCAAATCTTCGTGGTGACTGTATCAAGTCCCTGTCCTTGGGCTATGGGCTTTTGTTTCTTTACAGTTAGTAGTTGATAGATAGCAGAAGCTAACTATTTTCATTGTCAAGTCTAAGGCTGTTGACTGAGCTTATTGTTTTTAACTTGGTTTGTAATTTTAATTGCTCCTTACCTGTTTTATTTCTTGACCTTACATTTTGCACTATCTGGGTAATGTCATCAGCATAGCACAGTCTACTTTCTTCCTCCAGTTTTAAAATTGCTATCATCTTCTGCCAGTCTAGGTTTCCTTATAAGTAGCCCGCATAAAAACTGAATAAATAAGCAGAGAATATGCAGTCACGTTTCATTGTTTTGTTAACTAGAAGGTATACCAATTTTTCCATATACTGTTCTGACTGTGATTTCCTGACATGTGCAGTAATGCAATGTTCTAGTTTACCCATTTTTAGCATAGTCCTGATTGCATGACTTCATAATGATGGTGCCCTCTTCTAACTTCAATTTCTAGCACTAGAAGGTCTTGTAAGTAGGGAACGTATCCTACATATTGGTGCCTAAACTGTGAAGTATTAAGTATTTCAATATACTACACTGTTTGTTTGTTTGTTTGTTTGTTTGTTTGTTTGTTCGTTCGTTCATTCATTCATTCATTCATGCCAGAAGGGTGGGGCAGATCTCATCTCTGGGACAGATAGTTCAAAAGGGCAGGATGTATGGTGGGAAAGGTTCTTCTCCTAGACTCTGCCAGCTCCTTCCTGGGGAATTCAGAGTGGTATGGAGCCCATTAAATGTGGGGTGGGGTGGAGGTGGGTTATTATTATTTTATTATTTTATTATTTCTTTTATGTTGTGTTTTTATTTCCTGTAAGCTGCCTTGAATCACTGTGAGTGAGTAGAGGCAATATAAATTTTCCAAGTCAATAAATACATAATGATTTCAACTTTTGGCATCCCTGTTTCCAATTACAAGCAGGACGTATTACATGTATGTTCTGTCAAGTTCCAATTGAATTTGACCTTAAAACTTTCCAAACTTCCCTTCTTCTGCAACAGTAATTGGAACATCAATATGGATCATTGTCATCTTAGAGTCTGATTGATATTATTTTGTCATCAGTTGCACTGTGGCCAAGTACTATTTACCCTTCCTAAACATAAAAGCAATACCATTCTTTTTTTTAATGTCCTGAATAGTAAACAGTGTGATCTTCTGCCTGAAAGAATCATATTTCAATCCATTTTAGTTTCCTAATGTCAATTTGCAGTTGTTTCATTTCATCTTACTGTACTGAGCTTTCCTGTGATCATGCTTCTTGTTTCATATCTCCACTGTGATTCTGTCTTCTCCTGTATAGCAGCATTAGCAACAAGATGTCTCAAAGGCTTTAATCTGGTCATATCATAAACGCTATTAGTAGTCCAAAAGATCCTTAGCTTTTCCTCTGTAACATATTGATTGTCATCTGACCTGAGGGGTCCATGATCTGGCACTATATCATTAATCATTTTATAATTCCTATCCATGAGTTGTTTTTGGTGTTTTTGCTCAGTTTGATGGGGCGACCAACTCTCGGAAGAGTCCTGGTTGTACCAAATGCCCTTCTCTACGGTATGAATTAATACCTTAGCCATTGTCACTGAAGTGACCATCCACCTTAGCATTTTCTTACATTGCTGCTCCCCAATGTTTAGGTGCCTACTTACTTTAATTGAGGAACTGGGATGACTTTTTTTTCTAGGGCACCAGAGGGCAGGACAAGAAATAATGGATGGAAGCTCAATGACAGATATAACCTAGAAATAAGGAGAAAATTTAAGGAGAGAAATTAATCAGTGGAATAGCTTGCCTCCTCGTGTTTTGGGTGCTCAATCACTGGAGGTTTTCAAAAATAAGCATTTGACTGGGATGTTATAGCAATAGCACTTAGACTTATATACTGTTTCACTGTTCTTACGGCCTCTCTAAGTGGTTTATAGAATCATCATATTGTCCCCAAACTGGGTCCTTATTTTACTGACCATGGAGGAATGGAAGCCTGAGTTAACCTTGAGCTGGGGAGAATCAAACTGTCGAACATTAGTCGGCAGTCAGCAGAATTAACTTGCAGTACTGCATTCTAACCACTGCGCCACCACTTCTGTTTTGAGCAGGCAGATAAATTAGAAGACCTCCAAGGTCCCTTCCAGGCCTATGATCTATGATTGTATGATTCTATAAGCTTTGAATACTTTGAATGACCCTTCTGGGAATATATATTCTTGACATACACTTCATATATTGTTTCTTATTTTCCCTGAACACATGACATGATGAGGCAGCATAGCCGAACTTGGGGATCGGGAAGAAAAGAGAGATTTCATATAACTGAAGGATTCTGGACTGCCTTCAGTTTCATTGCCGTTGAAAAGTGATCCAAATGCTGATCAATATATGCTGATAACTTGCATAGTTCACGAAAAGAAGTGCAAATAATATTAGTAGTTGCCTGGCCTTTCTTAAGTTTGAATCTGTTTACAACATATTTCTTTTTTGCTTTCTCTAAGTGTTATGGCTTTCATATGCCCACCATGGATGCTATTCGCAAACTTTGATCCACTTGGTTTAGAATTGCCTGGAAAATTCTGCTTTTCCAAATTCCAAAATGAGTTGGATTCCAAATTTCAATATGAATGTGCAGACAGAAAATCCATTATCTGCCAAATTTCCCATTCTTTCAATATTTGTATATTCATAAACTATGAACACATATTTTTTAAAAAAATTTTTTTTTAAGACAGGCAATATAAAACATATATTCTTCCGTAAATTGTCATGGTAATGTTTTAAAAGTACAAATGCGGAAGAATAGAATTGTAAACAAACACATGCTAAATTAACAGTTTGGCAAATACATGCAAATAAACTATTCCTAATCTATGATAATTGCTTAGAGGTTTGTTGCTACCTATAGATAAATCCAGCATTTATCCCTCAGTACTGTAGTTGAAGGATGAAATTGCCTCTATAATGCCTTATTTGAAGAATCAAATTGAAAATAACATCCTTCATAAACTTCCAGCTCCTATTTTGAAACTAATTAGTTTATACCTTTAACTGATGAAAGGTTTCTTCTACTTTTCATCCTCAATTTAAGGGAACATTTTAAAAGCACATCTAAAGCTTTTGATCTGCGGCTCTGCTTGCCCCAGTTGTTCATATGGAGCTCTTTTATGGAAGAGCATCAAATCCCGGAATTCAAAGAGATTCCATACTTCACTGTACATATTCTAGGTAAAATTTATCATTTCAACTTAATTGTGTAACTTGTTTATATAACCATTATTCCTTGTACATTTTCAAAACACATATCTATCAACATAAAGAAGCAAAAACCTATTTATTAGTTCTGTTCTCTGTTACATTAGGATGTTTTACTGTAAATTAATCCCATTCATTAACATGAAAAATGTAAATTAAAAAATAACTGGATGAAAATAAACAATTTCTAGAAGGTACATTTTTCCCAGTACAAAAATGCTTTTGTTTTTTATGCAATATATATATATACACATATTTAATTTGAGAAGCATTTTTCAGATACGGTATAATTTTGTCTTATGTATAATTTTGTTTTTAAATGGAAAATTACGCTGCAAAATTCCCGGAATATAAAAACTGAAGCAGATAAATAGATAGATAGATAGATAGATAGATAGATAGATAGATAGATAGATAGATAGATGATAGATAGACAGACAGACAGACGGACAGACAGACATGAAACATATTTTAAATATACATATCCAATCTTGATATAATTGATAGGAATGTCCATATCTATAAACAATATATAGAATTCTAATCCATCTAGGCTAACACCAAGATAAAACAACCTAAGGCTCTAAAGGTTGCAACCATTTAATGGGACAGAAAAAGAAAATGATTAAATTCACAACTAAAAACTAAAAATATTAAACATATTTGAAACATAAGCAATAAAATCACATATTGATTTTGTCCCATTTCTTTCTGGATTATTTGCATGACCTGCCAGTTAAATGTAGTATTTGTAACTTGCTATCTATTTGAGGCAAAAATATTTATTTTATATTTTCAATAAATATTTATTTTTAGAATGAAATAAATAATACTGTATATGTACTAATCTTCATTGATATAGAATAAAATGATGATGAGATAACTCATAGAAAATTACTAACCAAATCACTTAGCTCCTCTAGACATCTGACTTAACCTTAGGCATCTGCAGAACACAACTGTAATGGCCCAACCAATCAAAGAGTAATTTTCAGATTCCTCCCATGTGCTTCATAGGAACTTCTTTCTAACCTGAATAATTTCTTTAAAATGTGTAATAAATCCAAAGTATCCTATTTGGGATCAGGGCAATCATAAATGAACAGATTCATCTCTCTCTGACCATTTTACAATCTGTGCTTCACCCCGTGTGGCCATAGGAGTATAAAGTAAAACTGAAAAAGTCTATTTAGGAAAGTTCCATTTTTTTCTATATAACTTCATGTTTGAAGTTAGAAGCAAATAGCAATAAATGTCTCCATTTACTTTACTTTCCATGATCTCATCACAAGGTTAAATGAATTAGATTAAATTAGGCCCACACAGTCTAAGGGTTTAACTCTATTTTTAGTCTAGTTAAATGTAAATGGGGATAAGGCAGGGGTGTTATTCAGCAAATTCTGACAGGTTCTGGAGAACTGGTAGCGGAAATTTTGAGTAGTTCGGAGAACCGGCAAATACCACCTCTGGCTGGCCCCAGAGTGGGGTGAGAATGGATATTTTGCAACATCCTTCCCCTGAAGTGGGGTGGGAATGGCCTGCCACTCCCCTGCCACTCCCACCAAGCCACACCACACCTACCAAGCCACGCCCACAGAACCGGTAGTAAAAAAATGTGGATTTCACCACTGGATAAGGTGAATACATTGCTCTTGAAGCAAACATTTGAAATTTTGAAATTTGATTGTAGCCTTACCCTTCTTAGCAGTAACAACTTTTTAAATGCAAAATCTTCATTAGAAGGACAGGCTCACTGTCCTTCAATAATATTTTTTATGTAATGTATTAAGGAAGCAAATCTTGCAGTTCTGAAGCATTAGATTTTATAATGGTCCAAATTCATTCATCTGCAATAATTGTTGCAAAGCCACAATTGTGTGGAAGCTTGTGAATTTGCCATATGTAGCAAGAAAAGAATAGATTTGTAAGAGGTTTGTTAAATTAGTATTCGGATAACACTAATTCTAGCTGTTAAATCTATTATTAAAGTGATAGGAAACTACAAAGCTCTTCTACCAATTCTAGATCTGTGCGTTTATATTCAGCTTATTTATTTTGCACCCATATTTCTTGTCCAACAAGACTTAAAAATAATAAAAGCAAGCCATTTTTATATTAGATTATATACCATAAATGGTATATTTTATTTTATTATTTTAAGTCTGGTTGGACAAGGAAGACGGGTACAAAATAGATAAATTGAATATAAATGCACACAGATTTACAATTGGTCCTTTTAATAAAGATCTGATTTGCAATCTCCTATCACTTTAATAATGGATTTAACAGGTAGAATTAACATTACCCAAACCAAGATTATCTTGCAGCACAGACGCAACCACCATGGAATTGTTTACAAGGTATAGAGGTTTTTGTTCTCAGTTTCTGTAGCCAGAATTTGTATATAGTTGGAAATGTTTTGCCTTGTGGGAAATTAAAAACTTGCAAGTACAAAATTGCTTATTTAAAAAAAAACAACCCCCCCACAAAATCCTTGTTCACTCAATTAAAGGGTCAGCTCTGGGAAACTCAAACAGATTTTCTATCCTCTACTCAGAATCAAGGGACAAGAAAAAAGAAATGCATTTATATAGTAGGTAATTCCAATTAACCAGTGAGTGCAAAGGCACTTGTTCCACTTAAGCATGAGGAAACACAAAGGAAAACTACGCTTGTTTCAAGAGCAGTTGTAGGAGTACAAATGTTTGGGGAGCTGAGGAAGAGCTTGTACTATCTAGAAGCATGACTTTTCTCTTTGTCAATGTAATGAATAAATAGCACTCCACCTGTGGTGGAAGCGGGAGGCCATTATAGAAAGTTTCTGGTATTAAGAATTCATTTTAGATTTGCAATGGGAACTCATTTTATACATGTTTTTTTATACATACATGGGAAACAGAAGGACCCTTTAGGACATTATTGTCTTTTATTTTTTCCCTTTCTTTTTTCCCCCCCTCGCAAAACACTCTACATTAATAACTTCCTTCATTAATTTAACTCCTACTTACACCAACACTTCTTTCTTTGAGCATGCTTATGAATATAAATATCTTAATAAAGTCATATAGTGGGGTGGTACAGAGGCATAATTCCTGAGCTGATTGTGAATCCAAAGAATCCTACATGTAGAGTTTTCTCAAAGGGATGTTGATCACAAATGAAATACCTTTCTACTTTGCATGTAGAAAGACTCAAATCCAATCCCTGGCAAATCTAAGTCAATGTCAGGTGATCCAGAACAATCTATTTCAAAAACTGAAAAGCAACATAGGAAGAATAAATAGCACTAAATTAAAAGGATCAGTTTCTAGAACTAAAAGCCCTGGATAGGAAGACAAGAGAAATAATGGCAGTGAATCGTGCCCTTCATACATACAGCAATGTTGACAGATTCTTCTTACCAAGGGAAAATAGGTCGGCATAGAATGTTGCAAGTACACCAGTCAGCTGAAGAAGAAAATAATGGCATTGGAAGAATGTCTGAAGGACAGTGAAGAAGATGCATTAAAGCTAATATACCATGAAGGCTACCTGAGTACTGAAGAGACCAAGCTGGACTATAAGAAAAAACAAATGAAGAATAGAAAAGAATCATGGAAAGAAAAGTATTACGAAACCAGTACTTTAAAAAAACAAAAAGCAGGCCAGACAGATAACAACAAGATCTCGCAATGGCTAAAAGCAGAAAAATTGAAGAAAGAGACAGAGAGGCTAATTCTGGATACCCAAGACCTGGCCTTAAGAACAAATACATACAAAGACAGAATTGATAAGACAGCAACCAATAGAAATAGAAATTGCAAAGGCGGCTCTGCAAAGATGCTAAAGGCTACTAGTTAGCTGCTGCTACAAGAAGATTGCACAGACTGACTACAAACATCAGCATGACAAAGAAGTAAGAATGGTGCACTGGAAGATCTTCAAGAAATACCATTTGCCTGCAAGCAAAAACTGTGTGAGATCATAAAGTAGACAAAGTAATAAAAAACGAAGAGGCTAAACTGCTCTTGGACTTTATAATTCATGAAGACAAACAATTGCCACATAACAGGCCAGGCTTCATGTTAATTAGGCACAAAACCTGCTAAATAGCTAACAGTTGTAATTTTACACAGTTATCTATATAAATAATATATAATAATATATATTATTTATATATATTATATATAATATTATATATAATATTATATTATCTCTTGATAGTCTGTGAAGATAAGGGTATTTCCATGACTGAAGAAGTTAAATGTGTTGAGAACTATTACAACTATGCAATCTTGTCTAATAGCTGTAGGAAAACAAGATTTAACCCAGTTAGTACTTGGTATGGGAGAACACCTGATCTTTTCAAGACCGTTGGCTAAATTGGATAGATAATAGATGCGCCTTGGTGGCGCAGCAGACTAAAGTGCTGTTAACTAGCACCAGCTGCCTGCAATTACAGCAAGTTCGAATCTCACCAGGCTCAAGGTTGACTCAGCCTTCCATCCTTTCAAGGTAGGTAAAATGAGGACCTGGATTATGGGGGCAATAAGCTGACTTTGTATAAAAAAGAACACCACTTGGGTGGGTGGGGGCAAAGCCCTACTAAGCAGGTATATACAAAAGTATAAAAGCTATTGCTTAACACATTGTAAGCTGCCCTGAGTCTCCGGAGAAGGACAGCATATAAATCGAACCAATAAATAAATACAATAAATAAAATGAAATAACAGCAAACCTCTTCTATTACTCTACCAAGCCTGCTTGTGGATGCAGTTGCCAGGTGTTAAATTCTAGGCAAGTTCATTTTTTAGACAGAATAGGGGATGAGGAAAACTTATTTAGTGAGGCTTTGTGGTTAGATAACAAATTGTATGATCTAATCAAAACATTGATATTAAGAATATTTATTTAGAGATAAAATGCTTGAACTTTTGAATACATACACCATGTTCTTTTCATGGGTCTCATTTCACTACTGTATGTTCTTAGTTAGCAATGAGTAACTTTACTAACTAAACTAATGTATCTAAGCTAATCATAGATTGTAAATGCATATAAGCTAATCATAAACTGTACAAATTATTTAATGCAGGAATATCCAGCGATAGTCTATTTAAATGGATGAACTAAAAAGCAGAATGTAGTTTGAGTAACAGAAGATTTGAACTGAAAAGTGCAGAATGTGAAAAATAATTAGAGGTGACAATGCAAACGGGAATACTGAAAGTTTACATTTAAGATGCCTCTTTTTATTATTTGCAGAAGTGCCATGATCCAAGGATGCACTCGGGGAACAGTCAGGTTCAAATACTCCATGTGAACTGCTCACCTTCATGCTCTGGCTTTCATAAATATCACAAAAAAATTCGTCTTTCTCTTGCCAGAGCTGGCAATAGAAATTCATTTGTTCCTCTGGGAGTAAACCTTTAGACATTTACTTTTATTATTCTTCAAAATTCTTTTCGAATAGAATTTAAGCAACAGTTTGGACATAGTTCTGAAGCCAACTTTAGGAGCTAAAGAAAAATAGCTACCATTTCTGTCCAGTAAACTAAATGTTGAAAAGTAGTTCCATGCTAAGATCAATATCAATGTTTACTGCAAGCTAAAGTAAATAGAATTTCTGTGATCTGGTTAATATCATTTCAAGAAAGATAACAGAGCAAAAGCCACTGGAGATGGATTTATATGTTATGTAAATTGTTTACTAGAAAATCCCTGGTTCAACTTTTGTCTTTTTCATAAATTCAGCTGTTTTTTTGTAAGCAACCTCTTAAATCTAAGGTCCTTTCCTTCCCATTGGCAATATGATGGAGATGATACTATATTTACCTAAGATTAAAAAAAAAAAGAAATCCTTAAAAAATAGGAAATAACAATAAATACAAATACTCATACAATACCATTTTCTTTCTGCTGTCAACCAAAGATTATCAATTTTTGCTGAAACCAGTGCTGAAAATATGGATGAAGAACACGGAGTAGAATTATTTGATCCTAGATCTCTTTAGGCCAAGTTCAACATCTTAGCTATTATACAACATTGCTTATTGCCAATGAATTTTTCCACCTTTGTTAGACCTGCAGTTCTGAGAAATCCTAGTAAGCTTTGACCCACAGAAAAATTATCTGAAGCATAATGTATATGGGAGTTCTAGGCATATAGGAGCTTAGTATGGAAATACGGTATTGTATATATTCATCTATTAAGATTAAAATTCTTGTTTGTAGTTCCTACTTTTGATGTTCCAATTTTGTGATAAAGTTGAGGATGGATGAGAGACAGAAATCTATTTTTTCCCAGATTTTAATAGAAACTGTTCACATTTACCCTTCCTAAACTAATGCACAAACTGGTAGGCAGTTTCACATTTCAAATTCAAGTTTTACACTTTTAGTAAGATTGTGATACATTTATCTGATAAAAATGCACCCAGACAGAAATACCTTAGGATAATGGTGTATAAAATATATACATCAGAAAATTTTCAATCAAAATTTGTGAAAGTCAGTTGCAAAACTGTATAAATTATAGAAAATGTTAGGCAGAAATGTGTATGTTCATATGTATTTTCATGACAGTATGAAAACCTGCATTCTAATATAACATATCGGTGACACAATTATGCTAAAAATGATAAAGTTATGTAGCAAACAGACAGATTTTCCTAGCCTCAATAGGCCAAATTGGACTATAGCATTATAATTCTGTCTAATTTCTGAATAATTATGATGTAGTTTATCATCCCTTTGTTTCTTAGATTATGTAATGCCTCAAGAGGCAACAGGCAATATTTTCTATTTTGACTGATTTTTTTCATGGAAAAGGATTAAGAAAAAGGTCATAAAATATTTGGTAGCATGATGCAGGATTCAATAAAGATTGGGCTGAAATAAAATGACTTGGGCTTCAGCCCATAAGCCATTAAATTAGGAGTACTTCTAGAATAATTGAATAGACTTAATTTGATTTTCATTAAAATTTTCCTGGAAGAACATGGATCATGCATTTTAAGCACTGACGCCAGAATTCCTGCAGAGAGACAGAGACAGAGACAGAAAGAAAGAGGTGGAGGAGGAGGAGGAGGTCAAAGAATAGTAGAAAAGAAGGAGGCAGTAAAACAGTATTAAGGAGAAAATTGTAGCTGTATCTGAAGTAGAATTATATTTTCAGATGGTTTAATAGATATTGAGTAGAAATATCAGAGACTCTTAATTGCAGCTTTATTCCTTTTAGCAAAGGGCATAAAAATTTGTCACAGAGGATCAGAGAGGTCAAAAGTATCTCATATGAAATTGAACTAGTATTTTTAGTATTTCTATCAAGACAAACCAAATTTTTGCCTTGATGGAAATCAGGCAGTTGTTAGCATGAGTAGAAGATTAGAAACACAGTTGGGTATTCTTATAAATTTGGACTGAACAGTTTCATAGAAGATTATAGCATCCTGGCACCCCAGAAGCTGAACCATGTTCTCTAGAACTTTGCAATTCAGGTTCACAATAGTAAGAGAGCATTTGTAAGACTTTGAACTTTTGAAGATATAGATAAATTTATCTTTTGAAAATGTAAATACATGAAGAGACGCCCCTTAATAAATTTAAAGGATTTGAGCTGGCTATATGACTTTATACCTAAAGAACTGTGGCGTATTGTTCTTACAATTCTATAATTAGAGATAGTAGACACAGATCAGTGGATGAGTTCAATTTCTCCCATAAATTATTTCTGAGATTTGAGTCAAAAGAGTCATAGTGTTGAAGGAAGCATATAATTTTTCCCCTGGAGAAAATGTATATTTTCAACTAAATTGTGAACAACTAAGTCATGATAGTAAGTCAGACTGTGTCCTCCAAAACCACATTGTTCTTCCACTAGGATATTACCTCTGACATCCAGTCTGCCAATTTAATATAGAAATTTGTAGCATAAAAATTATTTGTAATGCTCAGCAGACTAATTTGATTTTTATCACCTTTTTAAAATGGCAGAACAGTTATGAAATTGCACAAGTCATCTAAGATCAGAAGTGTGTTACTGATGCATGTGTGTTTGTGTGTGTGTGTGTGTGTGAAAGAGAGAGACAATTAAGCAATAGAGAGAATAATTAACCAATATTTGGGAAATTATCAATTAATATTGGCAATCAATAGTTTTGCTGAATGTAATAGCTACCAGCAGCATTACCCTTTTAAAGGTAAAAGTCTTGACTTTATTAGACTCAGAAGGAGACATGGGGAGGTAGAACAGATGGAAACATGGCCAGCTGTACTCATTCTACTTTATTGTAAGACTATATTAATAGAATCTTGAAAGTTTGAAATGGAAGGTGAAAATGACCTTGGAAGATAGGAGGAAGAGATGTTACCTAGGGAATGATCAGATAAAAAACAAAAGAGTCTGCAATTGAGTAACAGGCAGAGAAAGAAATTTAGAAAGGATCCATGCTCACAATTCAAGTAGTAAAAAGAGAAGTGGGAGATTTGTACTCTCAGATTTGCAATATTCTGTTACTATAGCTTTACAACTAAGTAAATTTAACTCATCTTGTTGCTTTTCCAATTTGAGAGATCGACAAAACATTTCCCCACCCACTATCCAGGGGTGAAATTTGACTGGTTCGAACCGGTTCTAGTGAACCGGTAGTGGACATTTGGTCTCGGTCGCTAAACTGGTGGCCGGCCACGCCCCTGAACCGGTCACACAGTCGCTGCTTACTTCTACTGTGTGGGCCTTTGCTTGTGCACAGTCTCTGCTCTGCAAAGGCAGGCAAGCGGAAGACCACGTGGAAGGCAGGCAAGCATGTCAGGGCTGCCCAGCTGCAGGGAAGGGAGCTAGCAGCCTACTCCCTTCCCCACAGCCCTGCCATTCTTCCCTGCCTTCCACATGGCCTTCCTGGTGGTCCCCCATGCCCATTTGCCTTCTGAGGTTGGGTCATGCATCCAGCCAGTGATGGGAGAAATGCTGCTTCTGGCCCAGCCTGGCCAGAAGGTGGGTGGGGGGCCCTTGTGGGAGATGCAGCCACTGTGAGAGAAAACTTTGGATTCTCTCTGCTGCAGACAAGGCTGCAGCAGCTCCACTATGAATGGAGGGAGAAAATCTGGATTCTCTCTGCTGCAGCATTTAACGTTGAATTCTGTGGTAGAGAGAATCCAAAGTTTTCTCCCTCCATTCACAGCAGAGCTGTTGCTCCCTTTATGGTCCCTCCTGGCCCCCTCCCTCCCTGGGGTTGAAGTACCTTAAAAGGAAAGGCTCTGCTGTGAGTGCAGGGAGAAAACTTAGGATTCTTTCTGCCACAGCATTCACTATGAGCCCTTCTTGTGCTCATACATACATTTTTTCCTACTGGGTTCTGTGGGCATGACTTGGTGGGGGGTCATGTGACTGAGTGGGCGTGGCCAACTTGATGTCACTCAGGGCCATGCCCACTCAGTCACAGGACCCCCCCCACCAAGCCACACCCACAGAACCGGTAGGGAAAAAATTGAATGTCACCACTGTCTCTACCATTACACTTTAGAGCCCAAGAAACTAGGGAGGGTACCTTCTGAGCCACTTACACAACCCCCATTCCTACTTCAGGCTAAGTTGCCTTTTAGCACTAGCTTATATACCGCTTCACAGTGCTTTATAACCCTCTCTAGGTGGTTTACAGAGTCAGCCTATTGCCCCCAGCAATCTGGGTCCTCATTTTACCAACCTTGGAATGATGGAAGGCTGAGTCAACCTTGAGCCGGTAAGAATTGAGCTGCTGAACTGCAGCCAGCAGAAGTAGCTTGCAGTACTGCATTCTAACTAGTGCGCCACCACAGCTGATCTAACCATTTCCTTGATTCTGTCTCTTCACCCCATCTCTCAAGGTCATTCCCACATACTATTACAGGAGACATAGTGCTGTCTTCCAGAGATATATTTGATACTGTCAAATAATTGGCTTTATCACCAAATATAAAATAATAGCAGTCTATACTCCTTCGCATTTAGGATCAAGGTTATAGCAAATGGAGGACAAATAAGACAAGTAAAGTTGGTTGATTGTAACTTGTCAGGAATTAATAGACTTAGACAGGTGCAAGTGCACCATTGCAAAAAACAAGGGCTTGCCAATAATAACTTGAATACCTCTAAGGAGTATTCAAGGATCTTAAGTTACCAGGTCTCTTGAAAAAAATATTTATTGATAGCATTTTTTTAAAAGGGAAGCGGTGGTCACATATCATTATGGCTTGCAAATGAGATAAGGACAACGTCTTCCTGGAAAAACTCTATTTGTGGTTTATAAACATGCTTTCAAACTAAAATGAATATTGTGCATTTATTATTCCTATAAGTAGTAATATGTACAATTTACTCTTTGTGTAACAGAAACCCTGGGTTAGGTTTTATTTATAAATCTGATTTCAAAAAAAGCGCAACTCTTCTGCAAGATCATGTTCAAAGCCTGGAACTGCTTCAGATCTCTTTGGAACTTTAGATGATCCTGACATGATTACACAAACACTCTTGAAAAACATTGAGAAGTTTCAGGTTCTGTGAATTGTAGCAGATGGAAATGGACCAAAGCAAAGCATTTGACAGTGTCACTCGTGATAATCTCTTCAATAAAATATGGATTAGATGATACTACAGTTAGACTCACAGCTGTTTTCAATGACTGTACCGAATAATAATAATAACAATAATAGCTATTATTATTATTATTATTATTATTATTATTATTATTATTTTATTTATATACCGTCCTCCTTCCGAAGGACTCGGGATGGTGTACAGCCAGAATTAAAACATAAATATACAATATCATAGTTAAAATTAATTAAAATCATTAAATAGTTTTGGCCGAATTTTAAAACCCAAAATTAAAACCCAATTTAAAATCATTCAGTTAGACAGCCCCGCCTGTCAGAACAGTAGGGTCTTGAGGGCACAGCGAAAGACCCAGAGGTCAGAGATGTTATGAATATCCAGGGGCAATTCATTCCAAAGGGCAGGAGCTCCGACAGAGAAGGCTCTCCTCCTGAGTGTCACCAGCCGACATAACTTGGCCGACGGCACCCTGAAGAGTCCCTCTCTGTGGGAGCGAACTGGTCAGTGGGAGGCTGTTGGTGGCAGAAGGTGGTCCCGTAGATATTCTGGTCCTATGCCATGTGTGAATGTGTGCTCATTAATGGCTCCACTTTAATGTAAAGGGAAATATTGAAAAGAAAGTGCCACAGGTTCTGCCAGGGGTCCAAATCACATTTATCAGTGATTTGCCTGAGAGAAATCTTACCAGTTTGAAGCTGCCATAAAATTAGGGTCACAAAAAGTAATAGGGGTGGCTATTACTTTCGATGAAAAATAGAAGATTAAAGATCAAGATAGACTTAAGCAGTGAGGTGAAATGAACAGGATGATATTTAAAAAGCAGAAGTGTAACACTTTACTCTTGTCCTATTCATATCTGAGTAGGAAAAAGAATGTAAGGCTTAAATATAGGATGGGAGACCTGATTTCACAGTCATATATCCCTGTCAACCAAAAGTTAAACATGAACTGCAGTGTGGTACACAGCTAAAAGTGCAAATACTCCCTGGAACAGATCATGGGAAATAATTATTAGTATCCTGGCCTGGTCAAACCCCTTTAAGAATGAGTATAGTTCTCAGCACTACAACTCAAAAAAAGACAGTAAAAAAAAATCCAGGTTAAACAGATAGTGGTCCTATGGAACACCCTCCTCCTGGGGTTCCAGGTAGCCCAAACTGTTAACTTTTTATACTGTAAATCTTTAAGAGTCCTACATGTTTGGATTGATAGTTCGGTGAGCCCTGCTGGATGAGGAGGAGGAGGAGGAGGAGGAGGAGGAGGAGGAGGAGGAGGAGGATTTGTGTTGGGTTGTGTCTCTGGACATTATGGCTATTGTAAAATTGTTACTTTAACCTTGTACCTTTCCAGTTTAGAGAAATGGGTGACCATATAAATTGCTTAAATAAATCAACAGAATAATTAGATTCCAGCAAGTTAAGCAAGTTCAGAAGAGGGCTCTCACATGAATAAAGTGTATGAAAACCATACACTTGATAAGAAAGTTTAAAGGATCTGGATATGTTTAGTTTATTCAAAAGATAACTAAGTCTTCAAATATCTGAATCGTCTCACAGAAGAAAAAATTGATTTATTCTTTATGTGTCAGAGAGCAGAATCAGAATCAAGAGTTTAAGGCTAGCCAAAGGAGGAACTTCCTCTCAGTGGAACTGGCTGCCACATGATGTGGCATGCTCTTCATTGCTAGAGGTCCAGAGTATGGAAAGTCATTGTGGGAAATATATTAATATCATTCCGACACAAAGATCTGCACAGAAAATTAATTCTTTTTTTATTCTTTTAAAGTTGAAAACAAGATGGGCAACAGATGTCTTGTGTGAATGTAAATCAAATATCTAGAGAATGCCATGTAGCCCACCTCTCTTTTCAAATTTTAAATAACAGCTAACCTTGTTATCTGAAAGACAGTCCCCAGATATAAGCATCTACATAATATTACTTAGCTTACTTCAAGGGCCTGGCTGTCAGACTCCATATATGGATCATTCCAAGTGTGAAATATTCTTCCTTCCAAAATTGGGCCGTATTAAAACAGAATTTTGGAAAAGAGTACTGGCACAGTTCTTTAATTCTATCTTTCGAAATGAGAAGCTGGTGCTTATTGCTATTTTAATATTAAAGTTTGTATTAATGTTTTTGTGTTTTCTTTTTATTATGGAGTTGTGGGTTTTTTCCCCTTTTTTTCTCCAGCAATGTCTTGATATTTTTAAGGCCTTTAACTTCCAATAAATGACTATTAAAAACAAATATAAATCCTGAGTATGCCAAATCTGGCAATACATCCCTTGTTCTTGTCAGCTTCTTTCCTTCCTGTGTAATAGAATGATTCCAGAAGAGCTGCTGAATTCCTTCACAGGGAAAGAAATCACTATACAAAGCATTGCAAGGGTATTTTCTGCAAATCAATTAAATTCATGAAAAGGAAAGGACATATGCACTACCGTTTACTAAGCTTCTATGTATTTATCTATCCTTAACAAACAATCCTTGTGCCATGTGACCCTTGCTATTTAAACTGCTCACCTCGCTCACCCATTCTAAATTGGATCCGTGCTTTTTATTTGAGACCATGCATACTTGTTTTCAATTTATATTGATGACCTAGGTGACTTGTAGGTGGGACAACAATGTCACTGAATATGGGAAACTGTTGAGAAGATTGGGGTTTGAGAGGCTTAGTGAGGTTTTAAGTGTTAGTCCTAATTAATTGCCTATAATCCCCTTTATGCTGCTTCTTGGTGTGTGCTGCTGAAATTTGTTAGCACAATTTCTAGACTACTCAGGGATACAATCTTCCCAATTTCTCAATTTAGATCAAAAGTCAAGATAAACAAATGCTTCTTTTTCTTCTTTGACAGTTCACTTTAGCCTTGCCCGCCTGTCAAAATGTTACCCTGAACATCTAAGTCTAGAAAATATTGATGCAAGAATGATGTCAGCCTTCCTAGGCAGATCAGACAGGAAACATGACCAGATGAGCTAATTCTACTTTATTGTAAGGCTACATCAACAGAGTGCGTTGCAAGTTTGAAAGTACAAATCTCCCACCATCCCTTTTGTAGACTGATAGGTTAAGAAGGTTACTTTTTGAGTTTCTTTCTCTGCCCATTATGCAGCTGCCAATACCCTCTCTTACCCTGATCATTCCTTAGGCCAGTGACGGAGAACCTTTTTGGCACTGAGTGCTGAAAAGGGAGCACAACCAGGGCCACAACCAGGAAGAGAAGCTGCCCAGGGGCATGCATGTGCCGGAGAAGGTATTTCCAGTTTGCGGCATGCATGCAAGTCTTCCAATTACTGCTGTGCATGAGCATGCGCCAATCAGCTGGCTGGCACTCATGCTCACACCAGAAAATGGAAGACCAGCTCTTCCAGTTTCCAGCACTGTCATACGCACAAAGTCCAGCTGGTCATCACCTGCACATGCGCACTAGAAACCCAGAAGAGGAACGGGCAACCCCATGCATGCCAGGCAACATGGCTCTATGTGGCACTTTCGGCACGCGTGCCATAGATTCACCATCATACTGGCCTTAGACAGTATCTCCGCGGCGGTCTGCTAAGGCCTTTCTGACATACCATTAAATCTCCCGAGTTTAGTGTAAATCATTTTAATTTGGAAATTTGAAGATCTAATAAAATGAGAGGAAAAAAGTTTTTTGTGTGACCTATAGATTTAGTGACCTCCAATATAATGGTGCACACCACCCATGTGTCTTTTCCCTTTACTGGAAACTACAAGGAAAACAAAATGAATGGAATGTCATAATAAATAACAGAGGGATTTCTCAGCCACTTGTACAATTCATTGAGCCATAAAAACATCATTTTCAAATGTATTGGGAACAATGCTTGACATTTCATTTTGTTGCACCAAAGGGTCACAGGGAGAATTTAGTTCTGACTTTGCTTATGAGTAGTGTTATGAGAAGTTGTGCGTTACCAATTAATACTGGAAAAGCTTTTTTTTTTTAAAAGGCCAGGCTCTTTTTTTTTATCTGAATAAGAGCTTTGAGAGCTCTTTGAGAAGGGGCTCACAAAGGATGAATTCAAGTTCCTAAGTTGAAAGTAATGGGCTTTCATTATTTGTTCTGTCGTAAAATTTTGTAAGCAACTCCCTTTTGCAGTTCTACTGTAAAGTTTGTGCTTCAGTGTGGCGTCTTTTCCCATCGCCCCATATCTTCTAAATGTTCTCTTATGGACAGTGACAGCCACAAACCTCAGCAGTTTGTCTTTGGCCAAAGCTATCAGTTCAGTGAACACCAAGTGTGTACATTCTCTTTTTCTATTTCTCTTTTGTGCCTTCCATGGAATTATTAGCACAGTCTAGTGCTTCCATCTAGTGGCAAAGTTTGAAGCCTACAGCTAACCATTAAATGAATTTCTTTTGCCCTCCCTCTTTTTGGTAGTATATTCCCCAACCTTGAAGCAAACTTATTTGCTATTAATTACTTTTGCAGATGATGAGTTTTACCCATGTTCTTTACATTATTACAGGAGTGTCCACTAAACATTCAGGGCATCTTTATCAAGGCACAAGGGGGAAGATTGGTAAAACACTACATGCATCTGTACAACCTTGTATATGGTTGCCCCTGAGAAGGAAAGAAATCCCCGTCCTTATTACATAATAATAAAAAGAACTAGAAGGCAGATGTTGGGAGTCCAGTGTGTGACAAAGAGAGATGTTCAAGAACGTGAACCAAAACACCGACGCTCCAAGAACAATCCAACATTCTGGCACACAAAATACAGCAAGGGACTTACAGAAAGTGTTAAAGAAAGGAAGTTGTCATTTCAAACATATTGTTCTGAATCATTTCAAACTATTGTTCTGAATCAATCTAGTGAACATGAAAACTTTCTACTTTTTTATATGCATTGCTACATGATAACATAGTTAGTAATATCATACCAGTAGCAGTGGTTAAGACACCAGGCTAGAACTGAGAAATTATGAATTTTAGTCCCATCTTCAACACAAAGCCAGCTGGGCTACATTGTCCATAAAATGACCTTTGAAATCTTGCTAGGAATACTGCAGGAAATATTCCAGGAACTTGCTAGAATGATTTGAAAGCACAAAACAAAAAACAAAACAAAACAAGTAGGTAGCTCATTTCGGGCAGTGGTTAAGGTACCAGCAAAAAACCATGAGAAAGGGAGTTCTAGTCCCACATTAGACACAAAGCCAGTTAGATTACTTTGGGCCAGTAATTCTCTTACAGCACTAGGAATGAGGCAATGGCAAACCACATCTGAAACCTTGCCATGAAAACTGCAGGGACTAGTACAGGCTGTCACTAGGAATTAACTCTGGCTCAAATGCACATACTAATTTTTAAAAAAAGCTGTCTTCACCCCAGGACAGATTGTTTGGATAAGAAAATTAAATTCAAATTAGCACATCTTATTTTGTATACTGTATAACTAAATGAGAGCAAGAGATCAAATTGCAGAGAAGATCCATAAAACTATTTTAAAAGACTAGGTTAAATAGAAAGATGTCTTGGGAAGGCATAAACAGTCTCCGCTGTTGTTTAATACATATCTACTCTGAATCAATTTTCAATGAAGCACTAGAAAACATCAATGCTGGCCTCAAAGTAAACAGTGTTCAGATCAACAATTTAAGGTATGCTGACGACACAGTTCTGCTTGCCAGTAAACAGTAAGATCTTCAGTTCCTCATCAACAGAGTCACAGAAATACCTGAAAAATACGGCTTGAAGCTTAATATCTGAAAAGCCAAAATCATGGTTGTGTAGGAAGTTAGCACCCATCCCTTTCCTAGAAGAATGAAATATTTTAGGAAATATTAAAAAGGCAAAATATTATGTTTCCCTGATTGAGAAATGGAGAAACATGTTTTAAAGACAAAGCAGCTCCCACCTTCCTGCCCCCATCCTTTTGTAAATGGGCCAGAGGCAGAAACTCAATCTTTGTCAATGGACCTTCATTTGCAACACAATAGCAGCAGAAACTAACACAATAGGACCCATCTAGACAAAAACTCACCATATGGCACCTGGGAAGATTACATCAGCCAGCAAGGCTAGCTAAGACCCCACCCCCTGGGAGTCTGACAACCAATCAGGATACTCTTTCTGGGCCCCAGGAAGTTCAAAGCCAGAGAAAGCATAAAACCTGGGGACTCGCTGTATTTTGCCCCTTTTCTGTTCAGGAACTCAGGCCATGTGATCCTATCTACCATTAAACCATCTTTCCAAGCATCTCCATGTTTCCAGTGTCTTTTTCTCCACTTGGAGCAGAACCCAGAAGGATATTTCTTCCAACAGTTGCCAGCAAACAACCCATTATTTTTCCATGATAATTTTTGAAGGAATGCCACTAGAAAAAGTTGAAAGGATCATGTACCTCAGCTCTAATTTACATGAAATCTGGGACATGACCACTGAAGTAAAAACAAGGATAGAGAAAGCTTGAACAGCATTCTTCAAAATGAAAAAGGTTTTCTGCAGTCATGATATAAGCCTAAGATTGAAAATCAGGCTTGTCAGATGCTACATTTTTTCTATCCTGCTCTACAGAGTGGAGAGTTGGTCTCTGACAGAAATCCACTTGAAGAGATTAGAAGCATTTGAAAGGTGGATTTACAGGTGGCTGTTACATATAAGTTGGGTTGACAAAATCAGAAATAAGGAAGTGATAAGCCGCCTGGGAAAGCCAAGGGAAATAATCAAAATCATAAAAAGGCAAAAGTTAGAATATTTTGGACATGTGATGCAACACCCAGAAAAATACGGCATACTTCACTTAATCCTCCAAGGAAAGATTGAAGACAAACAAGATCCAGGCAGAAGAAGACCACCATGGCTTCAAAATCAAAGGGACTTGTTTGGATAAAACTCCATAGCACTTTTTCATGCGGCTGTTGATAAAAATAGGATCACCAACATGATTGCCAATGTCCGATGATGGATATGGCAGAAGAAGAAGAAGAAGAGGAAGAGGAAGAGGAAGAAGGAGAAGAAGAAGAAGAAGAAGATCATCATCATTGGTTGACATAGGGACATGTCTCACAGAAGGTGTTCCACTCATAATTCTTAAGTAGGGTTCCACCAAAGAAAAGTTCCTGTCCTTTGCACAGACTTAATTAAGAGTGTCAGATGTTTTCAACTTCATGAATGCTCTGGATAAACCTTATTGATGTACATGCATACATACATGTGACTCTGCAAGAGCAAAGATTTTGTGCTTATGACTGAACATACCCTTGGTTCTATACAAAAAAGGACCTGGATAGTGCAAGATTTTGGCTCCAAGTAAATCAACAATTGTACCCACAGGCTTATGTTCTGTCAATGTTCATTCTGCTACATCACAAGTGAATCTTTCATACAAATGTTCATCATATCAATTGCTTTATGCAGGATGTTTCAAATCAACATCTGTCAGAAGTAGGCAGAGGGTAGATGATAGATGATGATGATGATGAAGAAGAAGAAGATGATATATTAGAAATATTGTTTCAAATCAACATCTGCCGAAGTAGGCAGAGGATAGATGATGATGATGATGATTTAGAAAAAAATTCATTAATATGTGTTTGGAATATTATGGATTGATGCAGTCCTTTATACATACAACTATATGTATATGTAACTATATACTGTACAAATAATTATATACTGTACAAATAAATCTTATTCCAAATGCTTAAAATTTTGTTTTCTTTTTCTGGTTTTTCCCAACCAGTACTGAAGAAGGCATGATACAAACAGTGATAGTGTATGAGCCTTGACATAACTTCAGAACAGCATGTAGTTCTAAGATAAAAAATAATACTGGTTTTCTCTGTGTTGCCTTTAAAGTTATATATTTTATTTTATTTTTGTTGTATTTACTTTGGAATCTAAAAAGCCTTTAAATCCTTGCAACTGTCATTGCTCCTAACCTCTGAGCCTTTTACCTCTGTTTACAAATTTCTCAGACACAATAGCAAGTTTATGTTCAAAACATCAGTGACAAGGTGCACAACATTGTAAAAACAAAAAAAAAAAATTATAAAAAAAATCCATTTGATTCAAGTGGAAAATAAAATGTAGTTTCAAAACCAAGCATTCATACAATTCCCTGATCTGTTTTGGGTATAAAAAATATCTATGTGAATCTCTCTAGCTATAAGTATAGGTCTTAATTCAGGTGACCAAAGAAAGAAAAAGAAGTTCTTCAAGAAAAATGTAAATTAATCAATTTAATGTTCTCAATATATACTAAAATAAAATTTGAAAAAAATATGTAAGCTGTAATTTATTTTCAATCTAGCTAGCAAATATGATAGCCTTGAAATGTAATACTTATAATAATACTACATAGATTTATCCTGTGTAGATTAATTGTAAATGCAATTCATGAATAAACTTAATGCTTTCTTCTACATTCTCTTCCAGAAGCAAGTACCATAGGTTAATTAGATGCTGATCGCTGGATCTTTTGTATCCATCTATAAAATATTATGTTAAGCATCGGGACCTTTTCCTGATATTTTTTTTCCAATTTGAGAATTTAAACTCAGTACTTTGTTCTGTTATTATCATTTTTTGAAAAAGTGAAAAGAATATTGATTACTGTGCCAATTGTGTGTGCGTGTGCGTGCCTGTTCACATGTAATAGCAATAGTACATACAATTATTTTCCTTGTCCAGCCTTCAGGAGGTTATTGGCTACAGCAAAATGTCATCCCAGAATATATAGAAAGCCAAGATTAAAAACTAAATTTGATTTAATATACATTATGATTAATTAAAAATAAAATAGCTAAACATACATAACATGAATATTCCTTTCTGAATTTAATATTTTCTTCCCTGTGTCATTCCTAGAGAGATGAAGTTTGATGTAGTAGTTAAACCAGCAAACTAGGAAACTGGGAGACTATAAGATCTAATCCCATTTTAGCCATGAAGCTGGCTGGATGATCTTTGGTTAGTTGCTTTCTCTAAGCCATAGGAAGGAGACAGTGAAAAATACTTCTATATTCTTGCCAAGAAAACTTCAGGAAAGAGTCCAGGCAGTTGCCAAATTCTACACTGTCTCAAAGACACACACACACACACACATACACACACACACACACACTTTTTCTCTGCCACATATAACTGGGTGTTTCCTGGGTGTAATTCTCAGCAGGTGTTAAATATGCCTAATATATGCATACAACTGGAGAGAATATAGTAGTTGGAATTGTGATATGGCAATAACAGGGATAGAATCAGTTTTCTCTACTAAAGGACATATAGCAACACACTAAAAAATGTTATCGAAGCCTTATTTATCATAATGAATTAACATAATGAAGAAGTGATCTAGTTCTTAAGTCTGATGTCATGTTCACTTCAACCTTTCATATATGTGAGATTTCCAACCTTCTCAGGTCATGTTTGGAATGTTGAGGACATCTCACGGGCACGTTAAATAACTGGCTGTTGAATGTACAGGAATCTCAAAATATGCCTTTACTGGAAGACAAACACGTCACATTAATGTCTTTAAGTCACTCTACTCCATTCTATTTTACTTTCTGCCAACTCATGTTTATTTATTTTCTTCTCCTGTCTTCTCTTGTTAGGTACTGGGCACAATTTCAAACAAAACACTGGGCTGGAACTTAGAAAATAAAACCCACCATTTTATTTTCTAAGATTGCCTCTGGCATTCATATGGGATTTAGACATTGTTGAAAATGCAATTTTTTCTAATGGTTGTTTGGCAAAAACAACTATTTTCATTCATGATCTTAGTTTAAAACATATTTGAGAATACAAAATCAAAAAGGCAAGGAGTCTGGTGGGAATTGTCCGTTGGCACAAACAAAACAATGTTCAGTTTTGTAGTCAGGGGAAAAAACAAAGAATCACAAGACTTATAGCACTGTATTCTTCAGAGAAGGGAAAAGAGCTCAAACTTTTCCGTATCAAGCAAGGTTAAACATTACACGAAAAGCATTCACTTGAACCAGCCTCTCTCCCTATTTTATGTTTTATAAACAACTGAAGTTGTTTTAAGATGAAGGTACATGTTCTCAACACTTGTGTATCTCCTAAATTAGATTGCCCATTATAGGGAATTTTCTGGAAAGCATTTTCAGGGAAGAATATGTAAGAAAGATATGTGCTGTCTCCTGGATCTGGATTATTTTGCAAAATTTCACCCAACATGATTTGGTCAACTTAGTCTTATGATTTTTTTTTCCTGCTTTCAATTGAACAAAAATAATAATAATTAATTTGATTAAAACAATATGGAGAATATTTTCTGGTATGAATTGACAGATGCCAGGTGACATTTAAGTACCTTCTTCAAAGACAAAAACAAAAAAACCCTTGAAAAATTCAATTTAAAACGGAGTCATAAACTGGTCTAGTTAACTCAGTAATTCTGGTGCTGATTAATAATTCCTTGCCAGAATTTTAGATGGAGTGTTTCCTTATCTAAGCCCCAGATCCTGTGGTTTGCACATAGACCCATCTATATGCAAGGCATGTTCTTTATTTATTATTTACTTCTCTGTTAACAGTTCCTGTACCATCTTTTCATCTTCCAAATGTTTTCTTAAAACTCCATCTTTAAAACTCAGAGATATTTCCAGATTACTGAGTGTACATTTCAAATGGGAATGCTAAATATTTGTGTTAAATGAATGCAAGTGTACTTAAAAATGTATTCATTTTAGGGATAGGAGTCACATGTGCATATATTAATCCCACAAATTGTGTCATCATAGAGATTCTTAGAATGGCTAATCTGATGCTGTGGATCTGCAGTGATTGGCTTATGATGGGAAAATCATTCAGTCCTATTCAGCCACAAGGCTCATTAGATTATTTTGAATTCGTTGCAACATTTCTTTCTTTACAGGATTGTTGTAAGTTGGGAACATACCATGCATTAAGACCAAACCAAATAAATCAGTTAAGCCATTTTAAGAGTCTCAATGATAGCACAGGATGTGTGGGCTGATTTACAAGAGAACTAAGTGTAAATTAAATTCCTGAATAACTGATCATACTAAACTGGTCTATCATAAGAATTGCATATTTCTTTATCAGTATAGTGAAAATAAAAGTTGGAAAATAGTTATGT
The DNA here is from genome assembly GCA_012654045.1 of Ptyas mucosa. Classification (NCBI taxonomy): domain Eukaryota; kingdom Metazoa; phylum Chordata; class Lepidosauria; order Squamata; family Colubridae; genus Ptyas; species Ptyas mucosa. The sequence goes on from WNWU01000016.1 coordinate 9,885,551, forward strand.
GGTAAGCACTCTAATATTTGCAATTTTGCTGTTAATAAATGTTTGGGACATACATTCAAAAATACTTGATGTTATAATAAAGGTAAAGGTTTCCCCTGTCCAGACATTTCCAGTTCTAAGAGCCAGTGCTGATCTCCATTTCTTAGCCAAGGGAGACAGTGTTGTCCGAAGACATTTCTGTAGTCATGTGACCAGCATGACTATATGCCAAGGCACATGGAATCAGTGGTGGAATTCAATTTTTTTTACTATTGGTTCTGTGGGCTTGGCTTGGTGGGTGTGGTGTTGCTTGGTAGGCGTGGCTTGGTGGGCATGGCACCACCATGGGTACTGCAAAATCTCCATTCCCTCTCCACTCCTGGGGGAAGGATACTGCAAAATCTTCATTTCTATCCTACTCTGGGGCCAGCCAGAGGTGGTATTTGCCGGTTCTCCAAACTACTCAAAATTTCTGCTACCGGTTCTCAGAACCTGTCACAACCTGCTGAATAGCACCCCTGCATGGAATGCTTCCCACCAAACTGGTACCTATTTATCTCCTTGGTATGCTTTCAAACTGCTTGGTGGCAGAAGCTGGGACAAATAATGGGAACATTATTATCCATTGCACAGTACTTGAGTCTCAAAACTGGGCTGTCAGCTTTCTAACTGCTAAGCCAACATGCCCTCTACATTATAATATCAATGCTCAAATTGAAAGGTAGTGATCCAGTTTAGCCTACTGGTTAAGGCATCAGGCTAGAAACTGGAAATGATAAGTTCTAGTTCCACCTTAGACATGGAAACAGGCTGTGACTTTGAGTGACTTTGAGCCAGTCATTCTCTCTCAGCTCAAACTACCTTACTGGGGTGTTCTTGTGGGGAAAATAGGAAGAGGAAGGAATATACATGGGTGTACACCCATGTGTCTCAGGTTCTTAAAATAAATACATTTCTGAAGTACACTTACTTTCATTTAACACAAATATTAAGCATTTCCATTTGAAATGTACACCGGGTAATTTTGAATCCTCTTAAACACAACTTTCTTCTATCATTATTTGCTCCATTTGAAAGAAGCTAATGCTGCAGAGGTACTTGTGTACTCTAGAGATGTCTTGTGGAGAATAGTCAACACCAAAGTCTAGTCTGCCCTATGAATCTGCATTTCTATAATGAAATGTATTACTAATAAAAAGTTATAATTTTGCATAGAAATAGCTGAACTATTTGATTTTAAGCACTAGTATAATGCTTACAAGTTAATATATTTTTTTTAAAAAAAGAAGAAGGAAAAGTAAGTAAGCCTTGGTGACAATTCTGATTAGTAGTTCCAGTAGGGCTACGTGTAAATAAGTGGTCTTTTTAAAAAATGCTTACCTGGGGCAAAATCTACATAGAGAATCTAGGCAGCTTTCATAGCATATGTAAGCACCTTACACTCCCTAATGTATTGATATTTTCAGCACCAAAGTGAGGGAGATAACTATGTATTAGGTGTCTGATTTACAGGAAAATAATACGGGTCTGGGTGTGAAATCATATTGTCCCTTTATAGGACATTTTCAGCATTCTTTCTACAGTGAAATGTAAAAGAAAGAATAATGACTGAAGAATCCACATTAGCTCTCTATTAAAATGGTATTTGCCAGGCATATTCCTCCTCCAGAGAAATAATTGGGAACTATTTCCTAATCACTGTAGATGAGAAAATGTTGCATGGATCATTTCCAATGACATTTTTCAGAGTCGTTTGCTAAATAGCTGAGCAACAAGATTGATAGCACAATAGCTATGGAGGAGCTGTGGAGGAGCCCAAAGTCTTGCAGAGCATATCTCTCAATTCTGGCTCAGCCATAATACCCTGAGGTGACCTTGGTCCCGTCATAGACTGAATTCACCCCCACTGAAAAAAAATCTACAGCATTTTTTCATACTATATACATTCCATTTCATAAAATATAATTTGGGCTTTAGCTGTTTCAGAAGAAAATAGAATGTTGGTAAAAAAAAATTGTGAGTGGATTATAATGCTCCTTAATAGCCAAAAGGAGTTTCAGTAAATATTCTGTCTTTATTTTTCCATCGTTGGTCTAGCAATCTACAGCTTCCTTGATTCCCCATACTTCATTTTTATCCCAAGAAAAAGCCATTTCCTCCACTGGACATCATTGCTTCTAGAAAGATCAGTTACAAAAATGGCTCCAAAATACATTTTCACATGCTATAAAAGTGAATAAGAGTAGTATAGTGATGGCAAATCTTTTAAACACAGAATGCCCAAACTCCCTGCGCATGCATGCCCAAAATGAAAGGTGCAAACATGTGCATCAGTGGTGGGTTGTTACCCTAGGCTCTGCCCATCTGCCCACGAGTGATCCGGTAGCAATGGGTTTTGAAACCTGCCCCTAGTGGGCATGCGAGCATGCATGCATAGACATGCGTAGCAGAGACCCGAAGATCAGCTGGCCAGCAGAAGGCGGGGCATCCCGACAGTAGCAACACGGTAAGAGGTAAGATCTTTTTCTTTCATGAGCTTCTGTTTCGTCATTTGCAGGGAAACAGAAGCTCATGAAAGTAATGCCACGGAGATCTGACCTGGGGTGACAGTGCGCATCACTGACCTGGGGTGACAGTGCCATAGGTTTGCCATCACAGGAGTAGTAGAAACTTCTTGCACAGATTTTTTTTTTAAAAAAAGGTGTGCCAAAACTTAATGTTTGTTTGGCTATCAGCCCCCTTACCTAGTAAGATGTAGCATACAGTGATGGGATGCTCCCGGTTCTGTCCGTTTCTATAGAACCGGTAGTAAAATAGGTGGGAGGCTCCGCCCACCCACCCACCCGGATGTCATAAATGACAATCTGGGCATGCGCAGAAGTGTGCGTGTGTGGCCCCATTGCAAACCAGTGGTAAAGGTAAGTAGAACCCAGCCCTGGTAGCATAATATATAAACATTGCCAATATATTTACACAACCAATAAAAATTCAGCATGATTTATGGTCCAAGTCATCATCTCCCCACCTAATTCACTCATAGCTCTGAGCACACACTATGTAGGTTTGCTCATTCATTCATTCATTCATTCAATATATATTGAATGCCCTAAACTTCTTACCATTTGGTAAACCTGGTGCAATGCCCTTTGGTTGGGAGGATAATAGTACATTAAATAAGACTTAGCAATATGTTCAAGCTATTCTTTCAATGTTTTCTTATGACAAGGGTACCAAGGTGAAGGGCCAGGGAGAATATTTTAAAACATACTTCATCATGCAAATCCTGTTCTTTTTGTATTGGTATCAGATTTCTCCCAATTTCTGCATTAGTGGCTAGATTTCCTTGCTAGATGTATGGTGTAGTTAATGTTCTACTTTATTGGCTGGATTTGTGTCTTTTTTCCAGCTTTCTATTTAGTTTGCTCCCCCCCCCCCATTGTGTTTCTATACTATGACTTGTCCAGAATTAGTCTAGAGTCAGGTGATACCTAAATAAAATAAGTGAATAAGGGGAGGAGCTTGTATTATACTGTTACAACATGTTTTGTCATTTGCAGATTTCTGCAGATGCACATATCTTTGGGTGCAAATCACTCTCAGCCACCAATCATCCTGCCAGTGTTTGCTATCTAATATATCAATGCAATAAAACATGCAAATCTAACTGTCCCAATAATGTTTGAGATTCCCTTAAACAATAGAAAACATTATGCATTTGAGATGATTTATCATCATACCTGACCTCATGTTTTGTTTTCAAACAGAATCGCTGTCTTTAAGAGAATGTTTGCACATAGTCACCCTTTTGATGTGTTAGCCTGAAAGTAGATTAAAAGTTACAATTTTTGTCTAGAAATTGTAGAATATTGTACTTTCTGTTTCATATTTGGACTGAAAAGATGTTTTGGTATTTTTCTACTTGTTTGTTGAAAAGCTACTTCCACTATATTTCTGACATGCTTTAATTTTATGAAAAGAAAAATGGATCCTCTAACTTCCTGTAAATAACCACATAGTTGATCTCAGACATAAGAGGTGACATGGCTATAATCAATAGAATGATGCCATGGTGATATATATATATATATATAGAGAGAGAGAGAGAGAGAGAGGGGATTATCCTTAAGGTGAAATTGCTGAGTCCAGAGGATACAGCATGCTATCACTCTTAATAGAAGGACATTTTGCTCAGCTTCAACTTTTTTCTAGGACAATTTCATCTTGACTATTTTGCAATAGGAAATTACTTTGGATAGAATGCAATTATGCTATGATAGATAACTATCCAGAATGTATTCAGCTAATACTGTGATGAAATCTGTTTCCCAATTGCCCAAAATATATTCTCTTTTACTACTGCAAATGATTCAAAAGACTTCTGAATTATTTTTATGGTGCTTTTGAGATTTCTGTTATTGTTGAGAGGAGTCTGAGGATGCTAGTTTTGCTTCTTTTTATGGAACTTATTTCCATCACAATGCAGCTTCCTTGGCTTCTCCTAATTTTGGATCTGAAAAAGCCTCATAAAAATAATTCTTCCTGATGACTTCCTTTTGTTTTAAGAAAAAGTTAGGGAGCCAGTGAAGTCCTATCATGAAAGACAGGATATGACCATAAACTCTTTGGCCATCTTCTAACTAAGGTAAGTTTAACAAAAAAAACACCTTTGTCTTGTGCATGGAAATTTCGTTATAATTTTCTTTTCTTTGAAAAAGGGGAAACAGTTGTATATTTTCTGTTAAATGAAAATGGACAGGGACAAATATAAGTGACATTTATCAAAGTATTTTCTTAAATTTATGAATTCCCTATAAACCTTGACATCATAAATGCCTTATTAGCTGGTAATTGTGGAATAGGATATGCTGTAATTCTAGGTGGCATATCTCTGAAAATCAGTATTAAAACATAGTAAATAAATTCTTTTAAAAAAATATCTAGCAGCATGAATGTCATTTTCATCAGCTGTGATTTGGATCTTTGGTTGTCAACATGACATTTTAAGTTTTTAAGTAATTTTATTTAAAATGTTTTAAGTTACACTCTTAAGTAAATTTGTCCGGCTATAAATACTACAGATATCAATGGACTTGTAAATCCATATTTAGATTACATGTATAATTTAAGGCTTATAGTAAATGATGATTCTGAACCAAGATACTTTGTTTTATAAGTACATCAAACAATGATGATCCAAAACTGACATTCTTATTACAGTGACACTCCACATGACAGATACTATTGGATGTGACCTTCCACATTGGGTGTGACCTTCCACATTCCATGTTGGGTATAGTCAGATAAGAACAAAAAGATTGCATTTGTTACATTAGAACAACTCAGACATCAACTTACCATTGTCATTAATTCCAGCATCCCACAGAACATCTAATTTCTTGAAACCATCTGCATGAAGGGTCTAATAGAGCCCTCCTGGTGTCTGATAATGACAGGTTTTATCAATTCTTTCACACGGAACATTCCAACCACAGAAGTCATGGTTGTGCAATGCTGGGATTCTCTGAACACATGCTGATAGGCAGCATGGCCCAATGAAACACTCAAATGCAAACCCAACAGAGGAATGCTGAGAATCCTAATAAGGTCTTTACTCCCTAGGGTTTAAAAATATTAACCACAATGAGGAAAGTGCTCAGGAGAGATGGAGAGATTCCAGTGAGCATCTGTCCAATGTCATTCCCAAAAAGCAGACACTTCACACACAGAAGCATTTGAAGGAATGTCACCAGGGTGCTAGATTTATATTACTTCCCTAAAAGCTCATATCTTATATTCATTCTGGCTTGGTACTTATTTATGTTTCATTCTGTTATTCGTTTCATTGTAGAGAAATTGGTAGTATAATATCAAAGGTAGGGAAAGCGCTAAAACCTAAGCATGGCATTTTTGTTTTGTTTTTTTGCAAGAGATAAAACTATAATTTGGTGGATACGTTTTTCTCTTTTGCAGTTATTTTATTTATTTTATTTTATTTATTTTATGTAATTTATATGCCACCCTTCTGCCGTAGGACTCAGGGCGGCTTACAAAAATAGCAAAAAAATTACATAAACAGTTAAAAACAGTTTAAAAATTAATTAAAATCAAATTAAAATCATTAAATATTTGAATTTCCCCCACGGGTTCAGCTCATATGGCGAAAAAGCCACGTCTTTAATTCGCGGCGGAAGGAGAGGAGGTCTCGGGTATCTCTTACAGAGAAAATAAATTGTATATCTGTGTGTGTATATATATATTGTATTGGCATCCTTCAGTTTCAAAAGACTATGGTATCATGCTCTGGAAAGAGGTACTAAAACAGCATCTAGTGTGATTAAAAAGGCCAATTTGAGAGTGGCAATCCCTTCCACACTGAGGGCAGATACATCCTGTCCCCTGCCCAGTCCCCAGATTTCGCTGGTTCTGGGACTGCCTCTTTGTCTCAGCCTGCTGAACAAATGTCTCTTCGAATTGGAGAAGGCCATGCTGCATCTTTAGCCTCCAAACTGAACGATCAGAGATCAAGGTTTCCCAGTTGTTAATGTCCATTCCCATGGCCTTTAGGTCCCTCTTGCAGATATCCTTATATCGCAGCTGTGGTCTCCTTCTGAGACACTTTCCCTAATTCTCCATACAGGAGACCTTTCGGAATCCGACCATCAACCATTCTTACGACATGCCCAAGCCAGCGTAGACGTCACTGTTTCAATAGTGTATACATGCTAAAAATTCCAGCATGTTCCAAGACTAAGCTGATGGAGGGAGGAAAACTTGTGGCTCAGAGGTTAATACAACTGCCTAAAATGCAGGCAGCCCAAATTCGAATCCAAGTAAGGGTATGGCTAGCTGATGAGAGCTAAATAGATTGAAATAGATCTATACTAGTCTCCCTTTATTTCTTTATCAGCGAAATATAAATTATATGTGTGTGTGTGTGTGTGTGTGTGTGTGTGTGTGTGTGTGTGTGTGTGTGTATGTATGTATGTATTCCACCAAAAAAACCCTAGTCAGAAACTCTGGTTATTCAGTCAAGACTCTAACTAGTTTTTCAAACCTTTTTTTAGATAACTACTCATAATTAAACATAAAGCAATTTTTTTCCAGTTGTTTTAATCTGTGAAACTCTACACTGACTACTTTTTCCACTGTTGTTAATATTTTTAAGCACTGGGGAACAAAGAGTTTATTAGGTTTCTCAGTTTTCCTCTGTGGGGTTTGCATTTGCAAAGCTTCCTGCCAAAATATTCTACTTTGAAAGCAGAGAAAATGAAACCTAACTGTGTTCACTGAATCAAACTTCTCCAAAGGAATACATGGAAGCTTAAGCAAGCCTCTCCAACCAAATGGTCTCCAGATGTGTAGAGTTCAACTCTTAAGTTAAATGGGCAGTATGGAAGTTACAATCCAATATAGCTGTTAAGCACCAGGATACAAAAACATTTTAGCACTTCTCAGAAAGAAAGCAAACAAGCAAAAAACAATTTAAGATCCAACTTTTCTAGGTTTGAGCATACTGCAGACATATTGAAGAGTAAAAATTCTCTGCAAAGTTTACGAATTAGTTCATTTTATTTTAATATTGAAAAGACAGCCTGATTGGTTAGTGGCCATATTAAAATATGTTGTTGTGCAACACAACTTTTCTGTATTTCCCACTGGAAAGTAGCTGGAAATACGTCATCTTTTTAACAATTGAGTGACCATGGTTTAACAACGAATCTAGGCATCTTAAAGAAAAAGTTTAGGGGTTACACAGAAATCTAGAATTTCCCACTTTTGCCTTAGAAAAATATAATTAGATAAATACTGTTTCTGTGATATGAAATATATTTATGCAAAGTTTCAAAGCAGTTGCTCCCACTTCTGCTTTCCTTAGTCAATTTCTAAGCCTTTTAGTAAAAGAAGATTGCAAAAGCAGACAAAATTTACAGGAACATGATAAACACATTGCAGAAAGGACTGGGATACTACTGGAATCCTTTCAGCAGGCATAAATTACAGCAATAATGCTCTGAACACAGGTCCAATACTATTCGACCCTTTGTAGTAATTCCATTCTCAAATGTTTTATGCAAAAATGGAATGTAAGTTTTGATCATCAGATTTAAAGGGATTTCTTGCTAAAGAGGTATTTGAAAATGGATGTGCATTTGAAAGGACTCTTTTTTGTGCTGGGCTGGCTGAGAGAACACAGTAAAAGCAAAAAGCATTTTGTTTAAAATATTCCTTAAGAAATCACATAATCATCAAGTTTGATATATGATATATAACATTTCCTTCTAACCTCTGTATGATATTTATAACAAAACGGTTACAGCTCATTTTCAAGTATTCTTTTTAACAGAACTCCATTAGAAGACATATAACGTATGTCAGCCAGTGCAGCAGAATTTGCACTAGTAAAAATAAAAAGTTAAATGTTTTAATCCAGATAAACTCCCTAGATGATAAGAATAAATCTTACCATCTAGATCAAGGGTCTCCAACCTTGGCAACTTTAAGCCTGGTGGACTTCAGCTCTTAGAATTCCCCAGCTTTGCTGGCTGGGGAATTCTGGGAGTTGAAGTCCACCAGGCTTAAAGTTGCCAAGGTTGGAGACCCCTGATCTAGACCATGGATGTCAAACTTGCGGTGTCATGTTGACATATTGTGATGTTTTTCCCTTTCGCAGAGGTGGGCTGGGCGTGGCCTGTGAATGATACATCCAGCCCACAGTCCGCCATTTTGACACCCCTGATCTAGACAGTCTGGAAAGAAATAAGGGAAAAAATGACAAATATGGAAAATAAGACCATAATTTGTACCAATCAAGTTTAAAAGTAGATCACTGTTCTTTGACCTGGGAATATTAATGTCCAATCACATAAGATTGAAATATGTGTATACCATGTCCTTTATATATGTTTTGTATGACCATGTCTCTAAAAACAAAATTTGCTGCTAATTCCTATCTGAAACAAAGCTCACAAGTCTATTTTTTAACCACATTCTCCTTCCTAATTAAGATAAAGGTAAAGTTTCCTCTCGTACATATTTGCTAGTCATTCCTGACTCTACAGGATGTTTCAAAGCCATCTCCATTTCAAAGCCAAATAGCCATCATGGTCCGATGATGTCTCCATGGTCATGTGGCCGGCATGACTAAATGCTAAAGGCGCACGGAACGCTGTGACCTTCCCACCAAACGTGGTCCCTATTTTTCTACTTGCATTTTTTACATGCTTTTGAACTCCTAGGTTGGCAGAAGCTGGGACAAGTAATAGGAGCTCACCCCGTTATGCAGCACTAGGGATTTGAACCGCTGAACTGCCAACCTTTCAAGCGACAAGCTCAGTGTCTTAGCCACTGAGCCACCTTGTCCTAATTATTCCTAATTATTTCTTTCTAAAGATTGTTCAAGGTTGTTGAACAATCAGATTTTTCAAGGTTGTTTTTGTTGATATCTGAATTATACTTCTCTTCATGTTTTCCCCACCTTTCCACAGCAACTAAGAGCCATTAATGCCTTAGCAATGTAGTTAAGAACAGATTTCTATGTGCACATCATGAACAGTTTTGTGGCTTTTAAATTCAAATATCTTCTGCTAGTAACTTGCTTTATAGATCTTGGAGACCTTGCCTGCACAATTCCTCCATTTATGCACATTCTAGGTTTCTTGTCTGCTACTCATTAGTTCCAAGGTTAAATTGAGTATAGAGTAAATCATTTTTATTTCCTCATGTTGACACTATACGCAACTCCATTTCTTTGTAAAAATCCATTACTGGGCTACTCTGACCACTTTTTAAACCTATAAAGGTTTCAGATCACTGAGGCAGAAGCCCAAATGAAAAAAAGACCAGTGAATGAGCCATCCTCAGAGTAAAAAGACATGTGTTCTCCTTAGACCCTTTCTGGAACAAGAAGAAGGCCTCCTTTATAAATGAATTTTACCTTTATTAATCCATTATAACATACAGTAGAACCTCTGGTCACAAACACTTTTGACCACGACCAAATCGGATTCCGACCAAAAAATTCAGATTTTTTTTTTGTGGCCGATTTCTCCTTTCGTGCTATTTTTTTGGCAAGCACCAAATTTTCAAAATTAGGTTCGGGTCACAACCAAATTGCTTTGCGACCAAAATTATGGAACGAATTACAGTCATAACCAGAGGGTCTATTGTATTGTGAAATTACTTGAATATTTTTTATTTGATCTTTCCCTAATATATATCAATAGGCACTGTTAAAAACTCTCGCTACCAAATTTGACCTAATTTTTGTTTCTGTAGATCTTTATGACATATTTCAAATGCATTTCAATGTTCCAATGTATTGAAAAATGAATTTGACAATTGCTGCACACTTAAGTGCTTCTCTGTTTTATTTCTTTTATTATCAATCTTATTCTTTTCCATACAGATGGAGAAAAATGCATTAAAGTTCAACCAAGATCAGTCATGAAGATCACAGACTTAAGCACATTCAAACAAGGATAAAACGTTTTCACTATTTTTAGGAGGAAATAGCTAAGCAAGACATACTAGATAATTTCATAAGTAATAGAAGCAGGAGACAAAGGGCTGTATTCCTTGTCCAAAGCAAAGTAAATTTTGAAATTTACTGCTTTAAAATATGCTACACAATGTAAAAATAGGAAATACACTTTTATAAAACAATAACTAATATTTTCAATTAGAGAATTGAGGATCAATATAAATCTTTCCTGTTACAATTACTGTATATAAAACCATCAATAAATCACAGTTTTGTCATGTAGATGTTTCTTTTGCCAACATGTATCATTTAAATTCAAGCTTAAATGCAACGTGCATACCTACCCATAATTTTTGCTTCTTGTTTATTTCTCTTAATATTTCCCTAAATGTAACTGACAGAACCTTGTCTGCTCTCAACCCCACCCTATGGAACTGCTTGCCCCCAGAGATTGGGCAGGCCCCCACTCTCCTAGCCTTCTGGAAAGGTGTTAAGACCAGGTGCTTTGATTGGCTTGAGAGTCTAAGAGTGCCATTCAACCCAAGGGATGGTTGGTGGGCTGAAGCACTACCTCTGCCTTTTAACTCGGCAGTCATTCTTTTTAACTCTGCTTTAACTGGAGTTTTAACTTGTTTTTTTTAACTATGGCTCTTATATGACTTTACTATTTTATCTGTAAACCATCCAGAGTCATGCAAATGTGATGGGTATCAAAGAAATTAGATAAATAAATAATAAATGAATAACCATAATGATATTTATTTATTTATTTATTGGTTCAATTTATATGCTGCTCTTCTCCAGAGACTCAGAGCGGCTTACAATGCGTTAAGCAATAGCCTTCATACTTTTGTATATACTTGCTTAGTAGGGCTTTCGCCCCCCCCCAAGCGGTGTTCTTTTTTAATACAAAGTCAGTTTATTGCCCCCACAATCCGAGTCCTCATTTTACCTACCTTGAAAGGATGGAAGGCTGAGTCAACCTTGAGTCTAGTGAGATTTGAACTTGCAGTAATTGCAGGCAGCTGGTGCAATTTAACAGCACTTTAGTCTCCTGGTATGTATGGCTGGTTAAGTTTTATTATGATTTTGTAAAACCAGTGATTTCTTTAAGCATGAATACCATCTGATTGTCTATTTTTTTAAAAAAAAAATCAAAATCTGAGCTGGTTAGTTAAAACTGTCCTCGTTGGGTTTTTTTCTTTTTCTTTAAAAGTCTCCTTACTCTTTTATTGGAAGGCAGGTACAAAAGTTATTGCCATACTAGGAATAGCTGTGCTTATTGAAATAATTCAGTGCAGACTGGAGATATAGGTCAGTTATTTTTCATCATTTACTTTGTAACACTGGGTTGTAAGGTTTAGAAGAAGCCCTTTCTCAGAATACCACTCGAGAACCATATATATTATAATTTATAACCATATTATGTAACTATATTCAGAAATGTGGGAATACATCATTTTGTATAAAATTGTCTAAATTCTTAAGCCATGAAAATTAAATGAGCTGTTTGCATAACCTATTCATATCACAAAGAATTTTCTGTGGATCTTGTAGGAAAATACAGGAGTCAGAATCATGTTCCCATGATATGTATTGAAACTGACCAGATTGACAGCTAAACCTTACTTCATTTTATGATAGAACAGTGTTCTCCAGGACAGCTGAAGATAATATACTAATTTAAGGATATAAAATTAGATGACTATACAGTGGTACTAAAGTTTGTGAACCTTTTTCAATTTTCAACATTCCTGTATAAGAATGTGCACTGAATAACTAGTGTGAAAGGTAGAGTTTCAAGGAGAAAGCTATAAGGACAGATTGAAAAATAATGTTCTTCACAATATAAATCCTGTATCTGGTTGTAGTTGATTTCGATGAAAATTTGCAAGAACAATTACCTAGGCAAAAAGACACTTTTTAGGTCTAGAGGAGTGAAATAACATTTGGAAGTCATTCAGGCAGATGTCTGCCTGAATATAAGAACAGTGGAAATGTTCAACCCAGTCATATTAGTTTCTTTCTTTCTTTATTTTATTTGTCAAGAACGTATTTGGTGATAAGTATAAGCATGGATTGGATACATAAAATAGGTACAAATAGAAGAAACATTAGGACAGGGATTGATTCTGTTGTTTTAACCAGTCACAATAAAGTAATTTTACCTTTCTTGTGGAGCTGATTTCATGGGCTGATCTACCTCATGGGGCTGATGCTGGGATGGAGAAAAACGAATAACCCAAAGATACCCTTTGCATTTAAATAGAATTCCTAAAGAGATGAAATTGTAGCTTTACCCCAATCTCAAACCACAGTGACCAAAGCAACTTGTTAAAACACAACAGCTAATTTAATAGAGATTTACTATAGATGGCTGCACAGTATAGTAAGCAAAAATATGATCTCTATTTTATTTCTTAGAACACTAATATATTTTTTAAAATCGTTTATATGTGTCTTCTAGAGTCATCCAATCATTGTTATGTCAAAATAACAGCAATGAGAACATTCTTTGTATCAACAAGTATAACTTGGCAATGATATGAAAATACTGCAAATCACTTGTGTTTCCACAAGATCTGAAACCTGAGGACTTCTATTCTGAATAATGTTAGAATCCAAATCCACTTCCATTTTATTCCTGAATCAATAATTAGTTCTGCTTAAAGATTCTAACTCTTTGTGACTAGGGATATAAACAGACTGATTTTCCTACTTTCTCTTCTGCCTCTCCTTTCCTTTCAGAAATCTCTTTCAAAAGCTCCTTTGAAATCTGCACAGATGTACACTCTACTTCTGAAAATGCTTTGGTCAAAACAGAGATCATTTACATGTTAATGGATACATCTCTATAGGGGGTTTGTTAGCTGTTGCCAATGCTGTAAGTTACAGAGAAAGAAAAACACTTCCAGACCCACTTTTAATTGGAAGTGACAATGGTTTTCGGTGTTTGTCAATAATTCTAATCTGTACCAAAATAAAATTTCTTAACATATTTGACTCAGTTTAATGCTAAGCTTTCAGATCCTCTTAAGATGTACCTGTCAGCCTTAACAATTAACGAATAACTGGTATCTAGGCTGAAATAATTCCAAAGTCTAATAAATACTTTTTAGGGCTTATGTACTTTTAAGAAGTATAGCTTTATCGTTTTGAACTCAGCTCTTTGTTTGATTTAAAGAAGGCACACCATATATTTTTTTGTTCATTACCTTCAAATCCAACAACATTGATTGTCAGGTTATATTACTGATATAAATATAATTATTTCTACAGAAATAATGTTCCATGGAACTTGCAACTATATGTTGCAATGTACCCTTCAGTTTAACATTAATATGGACTAAAAAAAGGAAGACTGGTACTTTTTAATATTTATAATCCTGTCCATTGTCAAATAAAATAGCATTTTTATCTAACCACTCTACGGTTTCTAATACTTCAGAGAGATTTCTATGCAAGGTTTACCAGAAGAGGTCTAAAGAACAGGTTATGAGTCACAGACACAGAAGTAGAAAGCCATTTGTCAGTAATTTGAATCTGAAATACAATTTCTTTTTTGTGTTGAAGAGTTGAATACTATGTTATCAACATATCTTATATTTCATGTTCTTTATATGCAGGAGGCTCTTTTTATGTAATGTAAAAATCTGAGATGTATCAATATCTTAATGTCGACTTTAAAAGGGCTTAAATAAAAGTTTCAGTGAAATGGGGGTTAAATTTCATTGGCAACTGTCTCTATTGTTGAACTATATATTTTGCTTGTTCCTATCTGGCTCCAAAATTTATCTTTTTTTTTTTTTTTTAAATTTGATTTATATGCCGCCCTTCTCCGAAGACTCAGGGCGGCTTACAATGCGCTAAGCAATAGCCTTCATACTTTTGTATATTTATACAAAGTCAGCTTATTGCCCCCACAAACTGGGTCCTCAATTTACCTACCTTAGAAAGGATGGAAGGCTGAGTCATCGACATTATCGACAGTATCGACATTAATATATCAATTAATCAGGCATGCACATACTGTACATAATAATATTCAAGTGTGCAGGGAGTTAACTGCCATTTCTTGCATTAATTTTAACAGTGGTTACATTCCATTTTATAGCAAAAAACTGAGGCTAGAAAGAATGGGGCAAACAGGGTTACGGCTGACCTGTCATTTTAGACCAGTTCTAGGGTTCAGTCTTCTTATCCATAACAAAATCCAAATATCAGTACTTGAGGAATCCCATTGAGCAAAGATGATTGAGCAATGAGCAAACAAATAGAGAAGGACAATAATCCCCAAAAAGAATTCATGTGAAGGAGATCAATATCTAGAAAATTACTTTTGGTGCTCAACACAGAAGAACTATTTAATTCTCTTCAGAAAGCCCATTTTAAAATTGACCTAATCTGTTTTATTCATTAAAACAACAAAAAATATTGAAAAAGCAATCCAATTCTTCCCAAAGCAGTTCCTCCTATTATTTGAGACTCTAAAGTTTATTAAACTTTTTCCAAAATCTATAAATGTGCTATAGTGTTCGGCTCTGAATTACTGATTCATAAAATAAATTTTGACATGATATACAGCACATGGTATAAGTCCATTGTTCACCAAGCTGGGCTTTCTAGATACGATGCAGTTGCAACTTTTAAATATTATGTACAGTTTAGTCTTCCTGGTGGCTGGGCATTCTTTTTCTCACACATTTGAATGTGATTCTTGGTGGATAACTGAATTGGACTGTTTGTTTGAAAAAAAAGTAACACTTAAGTAAGTAAACTCAATGAAATGCTCCTCTGTAGAGGGCATGGTGACTAGTCTTGAAGAATAGGAAGAAAAGTTGTTACCAAGGTAATGATCAAATAAGCAGAACTTGAGCCCATTCCAACAAGCCAATTTGATAAAACATATCAGACAAATCCCGCTCTAATTTACATGAAGATTAATTGAAAAAGAGGAATGGACATTCAGACTTGCAAGATTATGTTACTATAACTGTTACCAGTGCTGGGATTCAAAAAAAAAATAAATACTACAGGTTCTGTGGGCATGGCTTGATGGGGATGGCATGGCATGGCTTGGCTTGGTGGACATGGCTTGGTGGGCACGGCTTGGTGGCTTGGTGGGTGTATCCAGGGGAAGGATACTGTAAAATCTCCATTCCCTCCCCACTCCAGGGGAAGGTTACTGCAAAATCCCCATTTCCTCCCGAGCAGCTAGGACTCGGTAGGCAGAGAATAGAAGGGGGCAGGGCCAGTCAGAGGTGGCATTTACCGGTTCTCCGAACTACTCAAAATTTTCGCTACTGTTCTCCAGAACTAGTCAGAACCTCCTGAATACCACCTCTGACTGTTACACTAAAAGTATCCTCACATGTATGATACTGATTTCATAGTCTGGTTTATCTTGTAGGATTGTCACCCTCTTTATCCAATATTAATCCTACATTAGAAGTTTTGCTTACCTCACATCCCCCAGAAACTTGTCAATCTTAAAAATGGATACAAGTTAAGTGACTTATGACTGTGGGAAATCAAGGGAATGGGATTGAATAAGAACCGTTGATGTCAATCTGCGTTGAATAATGAAATAGAATTAAGAAGAATTAAGGAAATAGTGCTTCAGATAAATTGGAAAATCTGAAAAATGCTATGGTGCTGTTTCCTGTTGAAAAAAAATGGACATATTAAAAAAGATCAATATATGAATAGCACAGGAAAAGGAAAAGAAAAACTGACACTCCTGTTATGAGCAAGATTTGCTGTGGCAAATCAATACAAAAATATCCACAGTAACCTCAGAACATATAAGCCCACTTTATTCTACTAAGGTAAGTGCAATAAATAAGTTAAGTCAATGTATAATTCTCAGTTTTAACATTCAGAATATAAATTCTTACAATGTGTCTGCCACCTTGCTCCCTGGGAGTTCATAAGCTTGCCTACTCATCTGGAACATGTACAGCAGACTGGGTTTAGAAATAATAAATAAGAAGAAGAAGGGGCAAGATTGGAAACAAATTTATATTGGAAGAATGCAGCGCATCTCTAAAATCAAGAACTGATACAGAGAATGTGTGGCTGTGAATTTAAAGTGCCAAGAAAAGATAGTTGGGCTATGTTTGGAAAAAGGCTCCATTATTTAGGTTTTCATGTACAGAGCTAAGGTTAGGTTTTTAAAATAAGAGCAGCATTCACACAGTCACTTGAAATACTGCTGCTTTCTTGGAAAGAAGGTCTACTCTGTTCCATGAATTTATTGTAAGGGTCTTAACTAGGCTGCAGGACACCTCTTCAAAACTCTTTTATTTATTTATTTTGCATGCTTCTTAGAAAGGAAAAGTAATTAAGGCACTGTGGGCATTGTATTTCAGCCTATATAAAGCCATATACATATTGACTTTTTCTGTTTCTTCTGTGAGTAACTTCAAGCTTGGAATATGGTCATAATCAATGCTTGTATTAGTGCCATACAGAAAAACCCTTTGTATTTTCCCCCAATAGTTCTCTAGACATGTTATGTCCTAAGTGTATCAGTATCCTCAGTCGACCAGTAGACTGCATGTATTGTAAGTGGTGGGTTGCGGACATACTGTAGAGTTCAGGGGCATCAGTTTCATGAAATAGCATGAGTAGTTTGGCATAACATTGGTATTATAACATGCCATGCCATACTAATTCATATATGTCAACAATGACTAATATTGATATTACCATTATAGGTGTGGTATTCATTACCTTCGCTACCAGTTCGCAAATGTGAGCATGCACACACGCTTGCTAAGCTCACATGTGCATCCTTCATGCATGCACAGAGCCTTCTGTGCATGCGCAGAGGGTCAAAAACAAGACGTGATGTCATCCAGGCATGTGGGTGGAGCCTCCCGCTGTCAGCACTACTGGATCGCATGATCCAGATAGAGCCGGCTGAATTTCACCACTGTACCATTAGCAAGGAATTGAGTATTGTGGTTCAATTAAATTACATCCATACATAAAATGTAATTTTAAAAAATAATGAGTCAGCTATTAGATCTGTGAAAGCTTTTTATCAACCAAATCAGTCACATGGTAGCAAAGGTTAATAATACCTGTGACCCATTTAGTAATGACTATTGGGGCTTGGACTATAAGAGAATAGCATGAATTAACAGATAAAATGAATGAAAGAAAAATAGATATGTTGAGTGTCTATGGAATTAAGAGAAAGGAAATTATAGGTTTGAATGTAGATAGTCTGGTTTTAGAATAAAGTTAATTAACACATTTAGAAGTAACATATATATTTACTTATGAACAAGAAGATAATATATGAATAGGTTTTATCTAAATTATTGCAAGTGAATACAAAAATAGAAACTCACAGAATGGTGACATAAGCATGTTATGCTCCATTGATTGAAGGTAATGAAAGAAGTACGGATGAATTGAGGAAACAATGTGCAACATTCTAGGGAATGTCCAGAATAGAAAAAGTTATTCTATTATGTGACATGAATGGATTGGTGGAAATGAAATAAGAGGGCAAGAAATAGTGACTAGGCTGCTCAAAAAATGAATGAAATGGTTCATTGTTAGAGGTTATATTCTTAGAAATATTTTTTTTTACCAAGGAAAAAAACTTTTGAGAATTCCTAGGTAACTTTTGACATACAATTAAGTCTAAATTCTTTATGTCCTTGATTTGTGCTGATTTAGTGATGGTAAATTATCAAAGTAGATGTATATCATGGATATAATGATAACATGGTTAAATTAACCAGAAGAAACATGTTTCAGGGAGAAAATTGTATTATTTTTCCATTTTTAGGGATAAAATTATTATATAATCCATACCAAATATTTGATATATAGTATACCAAATAAATGAAAATTATATGACTCAAAGTATACATCTATATAAATACAAATTTCATAATTGTAGCTCTCTCAAACAGTTATTCTACAGTCTTGCAAGAAAATATATTAACCTTGATAGTCAATATAGTTCAGGATTTTACAAGGATAGCCTTAAAAATACTGATAATTGAAACTGACCCTTTACAATGTGTTAGTTTTCTTAATAGCAAGTAAATTATGCTGCTTAAAAAATCCAGCATTATAAACTAAAATAGGAAATGAAAAAAATTCTGAAAGGAGGTTTACTTTACAAGTATCCACAAAGGGGAATGGCAAAGGGGAAAATTGTTTACTTTTACTCTTATTATGTTGTGTCTTTTCAGTTGTCTTGAGGGTGTTTGTATGTGCATGTAGGTATATTTTAATTCCTAATATATAAACCACCTAAATTTGCCTTTGTGATCAAGGCAGGCAGAGATCGCTACAGATTATGGTCAAAAAAGTCAAGATAGCATTCACAACAGTCTGGTAAAAACTCCAGCTGTTTTTATTTGTGTAAAGGCAGTATACAAGTTTATTAAATAAATGTCACAACATTACCATGCAAATCTTGTGACTTAAGTACTTGTTTATGCCATTAGGAAGCAAATACAAAAAGCTGTTTGTGTTGTGATACCCAAACATTTGCTTTCTCATTTTTTTTCTCATTACAGTATGTTCCAGACATATGTGAACCATTTTCATGCTGTTGCAGAGAGCATAACATTAATGTGGCCACATAATCACCAGATTAACTCAGATTGACTCATAGATATAAAATCTATCTATCTGCAGTGTAAAGGAGGAAAAACAGAACTTTGTTTTGTTTATAGTGGCATTAAAGCAACAATTGTACAATATCAGGAAGAAAAAGGTTAGAAAGGTTATTGTAGCACCTAAGTGACTTTACCTATATAGATAGAATACTTCTGAGTATATATACATATCACCAGGCTGGTAATAATATTGAAAAATCCTCCAGGAACCTATCATATATATGTGATGATAATTGATCAAAATCACTGGTAAACACTGGGCCTGAGGCAAGGGAAATAGATTTATAAAGTGTTGAGGTAAATTTGTAATGGTGTTTAGTTCAGGTGATCCTCCTGAGGTTTGAATGGATTTTCAACAGTTAGGAGTTCTTGTCCACTCTGCACTATATTAGATGGTGCTGTGATTTAAATGATTTCAAAGTTTATTGTTGGTCTACAATTCTAGAAACTTCAAATGCAACGAAGGATAAAATGTCTAGCTTGTACCAACTGAGTTATTGTTTCACTGTGTCAAATCTTCAAAACTTTTACAGAAAACATGCAGTGTTTGGGGGATTTCAGCTTTGTGTAGCAGGCGTTCTCCAAAACACACAAGAATTGCCAAGCCTAGAATTAGCATGGCCATGTTTGCCATGAATTCTAAATCATTTGAAGAATGCCAAATTGGGGAAAGATTCAGGAAATATAATTTAGAAATAAACTGTATCTTCTTGCTGTGGTTTTATCTGGCTTTATTAAGTGAAATTTAACCAAGACATTTTCAGATTCCATCAAATCACAGAAGTCTAGGATTGGACAATATTACATTTTCTAACTATTTAAGCAAACTATATGAGTATAATAGTTATTATTAAGACTTTTATGTAAAGTTGCCTAGAGCTGATTTGTAGACTCACATGGGCTTTCTTTGGATCAAACAACATTGTTCAATATTTTCATTAACAGCTTGGACGATGGAGTGGAGAGCATGCTAATCAAATTCATGAGTAACATATCACTCAGAACAAACTCCAATACATTGGAGGATAAGTTCAGCCTAGAGTCTACATTTGAGAAATTGGAGAAATGGACTGAAAAGTCAGAAATCAATGCATGAAAATCCAATATACTGAAACAATTCACATAGGACTAAATAATTAAATACACAAATAGAAAACATGATCAGCTTACAGCAGCATATGACAAATGACAAACATTTTTTATACTTGTCCTCTTTATACACTCATCTAAGTAATCTATAGTATGACAGTTCCTTCTGTAGAATAAAATATCAGCATTTTTTCTGGGTTCAACAGTGTAGTTTAAAAACAAGTTTTACTTGTAAGAGAATATCTTTTGCTTTTGTGCTGTACTTTTTGTGAACTATGGCATACAGTGTGTCACAATTAGTGTGCTTATATATCAGGGCTCAGGAATTTGTTGCCCAGTCCTCTATGCAGCCCTGGGTCCTTTCTTTAAAGTCTCCAGAACATTCTTTGACTACCTACTGAAAACTGATAGGACAATCAAAATTTTGAGGTTGGAAACATTTGAAAATGATAATTCAAGTCCTAACATATGAGCCTTGGTAGTACAGTGGTCTAAAGCACCCTGTTATTAACACCAGCTGCCTGCAATTATTGCAGGTTCGAATCTCACTAGGCTCAAGGTTGACTCAGCCTTCCATCCTTTCTAAGGTAGGTAAATTGAGGACCCAGTTTGTGGGGCAATAAGCTGACTTTGTATAAATATACAAAAGTATGAAGGCTATTACTTAGCGCATTGTAAGCCGCCCTGAGTCTCCGGAGAAGGGCGGCATATAAATCAAATAAAAAAAAAATAGACCTGAATCATTTCAGGGTCAGCCCCCCCCCCCACACACATATTTTTCTCCTAAAATAAAGAAAAACCAGCCCAAAATTCGAAGTATTTGTGGAACCATCTGTCTATACTGCAAGATCTGTGAAGGATGGCTTGCTTTCTGTTCCTTCTATTAAAGCAAACCATATAATTAGACCTAGGGAATATGCTTATCTTGTTACAGAGCCTGCCCTGTTGAATAACCTACCCTCTGAGATTAGGATGGTCTTTGAAGGTTGCAAAAATATTTTTCCCCCTCAGGCTAGATGAGACCCCTTTTAGGGGGTTATTAGTTTGAATGACGTTGGACATAGATCCACTCAGTTTTTATTTACATTATATTTAGATATTTACATTGATATTGTTTATTGATGAATTAGTGATGATTCTGAGATTAGCCATCCAGGATCACATTGTCTGAAAGGGGTGACCCAACAAACTGAATGAATGAATGAACAAATGAATGAAAGGAATGTCAAGTGTGGACTATAGCTGCCAACTGCCAACTGTTTCTAATTCTTGGTCTTACAGAGTAATACCAGGGACAACTTTTGGTTGAGTGATAATCAAATCCAGGCCTGGAGATCAACTATATCAGTGATGGCGAACCTTTTTTCCTCGGGTGCCGAAAGCGCATGCATGCCGACACCCATAATGCAATGCCCCACCCAGGCCCCGCCCCACGCATGTGTGTGCGACTCTCCTGCACTCCCCCCATGCATGTGCACGTGTCCCCCCATGCTCCCCCACCCCCTGCTCATGAGCGCACAATCCCTGTTTTGGTGCTAGCAGGCATCCCTGAAGCCTCCTGGAACCAAAAATGGGGCACAGGGGTGACGCAATCCCCCCACTCTAGTGCATGCACGCACGACCCCCCACCCCCCATGCATGTGCATGCAGCAGACATCCGAAAATCAGCTGGCCGGCGGGAGGCATGCAGGAATGCACGGTGGAGCTGACCTGGGCATCGGCTTGTGTGCCTGCAGACATGGCTCTGTGTGCCATCGGTGGCACATGTGCCATAGGTTCACTATCACGGAACTATATGATACTACCTAAGCAGCAGACAACATAGTAGAAAAGCAGACAATGAGTTTGGTTATTGTTCTGCATAACCTTGCAAGATATTCTTCCACGATTCACTATAAGGGAGATGATACTAGATAAATAAATAAATGTTTTGTCAGGTAGTCATGTTCCTTTTTAAGTTATAAATTATTTTAAACATTTTAAGATGTGTAGTGGTGTTTTTTTTTAAACAATAAATTAAAAACTAAGAAATTAAAAAATTGTAATGTCTTCCACTGTTGGTCATTCTAAGAGTTACATTAGGTTTTACTTGCCTTAGGTTTTTATGTATTTATAGTTCATATGTTTTTTCAAAATAGGCAGTCCATCGATATAGGAAAAACTGTTTCCATTCCAGATAATTTATACTATTCAGAGAATATTGGACTAGGTGAATTGACTCCCATATGATTGATTTCAGTTCAGTACTTTTGTGAAAGGAAAGTACATGTCAGAATTGGATTGATCAATCCCAGCAAGGAATGTTATATGAATGTACAAATGTAATATTACCTCTCTGGTCTCTGAACATAAACCAAACTTTCCATATAATCAAACCAATATTATTTATTTGGTTATTTATTCAATTTAGGTGCTGCCCAACTCCAAATTAACTCTGGGCATTTCATGGTACAAGACAATCTTGAAACAAAACAGTAAAAAGATTAATTCCTTTTGAATACTATTTCTTTTGTTAGACTACAAGCTACATTCTTATATTCACTTATCTCAAAGGAATACCTAGGCAATTTTGATTTTTTTTTTTTTTTGAGATATAGCTTCAAAATCATTGACCCTTTGTGTCTTCTGTCCAATTGATTACTATGGACATGAAGTGTTGAAAAAAAAAGCATAGAATCCGTTCTTCTTTGTTTCTTTCTTTGTCTCTTTGCTTTCTAAAGAGAAAATACCTTCCTTTTTTATCCAGGGGGTACAAGACAGACAACGTAAACACAGTTTTCTATCACAACAGGTAATTGTTTTTAATCAGCTCCCCTTGCTGGGATCTAGCTCTAGATAGTCTTTAGTGGACAGTTTCTACTTATGTATGTATACTTTGCAAAATACAAACCCCAGTAACGGACTACTAGATGATATTTCTTCCCTGCAGATCTGCATATAATTCCGTAATGTTATTGTTAAAGATATACTTAACTACACTATTGAATCAATAGGTTTTTTTAAATAATTAGTTTTAAATCCAGTGATTTTAAGATAACACAGGAATCTTACAGGAAATTTTTTGTTTGTTTTTCAAATGATAATCTGCATATTTAAATCAAACAGGACCAGCCCAGAATCATACTATTTTCAGATTCAAAATATTTAGTTTTAAATAGATTGGTCTCGTGTATTACCATAGAATTTATAATATCCTTTGGAGTCTCTTGGGCTATAAAGCATCACATAATGATATCTCATTATTAAATAAGAAGTGCTATATTATAAATTAATTTCCAATGGCATGCTTCCATCCTGTGGCACTATGAAAATATTTTCAATACCTTCTGGTTTTAGGTAAATAATTATTACAGTTAAAGTCATACATTAAATCAAGTAACTTTGTATTAGGCTCATTTAGAGGCCAAGGCATTTTTATATTAGTAACTCTGCAGTAATGTAATTATATGATTAGTAGTTCATTTGCCACTCCTAAAGTAGTGATTTAATTCATAGGAAATTTAAATGGATTAGGTCCTTTTAAATTGAGATACTAAGATTTCTTGTATAATAATGATAACATGAAATCCATAAATGCCATATTATTATTATTATTATTATGACAGAAAAACCAGGCTGTAGTTTGATAATTTGAATTAGGCATCAACCAACTTTTAAAGTATTAAACGTAAAAGATGTATTGAATATTACATTTTAATACAATTGTATTATTTATTTATTTATTTATTGGTTTGATTTATATGCCGCCCTTCTCCAGAGACTCAGGGCGGCTTACAATGCGTTAAGCAATAGCCTTCATACTTTTGTATATACCTGCTTAGTAGGGCTTTCAGGCCCCCCTAAGAGGTGTTCTTTTTTATACAAAGTCAGCTTATTGCCCCCACAATCCGGGTCCTCATTTTACCTACCTCAGAAGGATGGAAGGCTGAGTCAACCTTCAGCCTGGTGACATTTGAACTCGCAGTAATTGCAGGCAGCTGGCAGCTAAGTGCTACTTAACAACACTTTAGTCCGCTGCACCTCCAAGGCTCTTATATTATATTACCTTACAATGGGGATGTATTTCTGATGATATCCAATTAGAATATTATTACTGTTAAGTGTGTGTGTAGATCTTTCCAACCAACAACTATGTTCACCATTCTGGAATCTGATCGCAATAAACATCTACCGTAAAAGTATTTAAGTTTGAAATGTGCAGTACAAATCCATCAACAAACATGCAAATTATGTCAAGGATGGAAGGATTCTGTTTTCAATACCACTTTCAGGAGCTAATTACCAATTACTCCTCATTACCTCTGATGAATCTGACTGTTAAAAAAACCAGATGGTAGACCATATGCCTAACTGAATACAGGTTCAACATTCAATCTATGGCAAATAAGTTATCCTGCTTAAAGAAATATTTCAGTCTTCTAGAACCTTAAAACTGCTAATAAATCCAAATGTGAGCTTCTATCCTATTGAATATTTTTTGAAAATCAGAAGTATTTTTGGTTCAGGGCTGGCCCAGCAAATGCGTCATGTGCTGGCCATGTCCATGCCTTGTTTAACGAAGGGGAGGAAAGTCCCGATACGTAGCATGACACCACCGTGACATGAGTTTGATACTCCTGCTTTATATCAAGTGATTCAACTGCCCCAAAGGAAGCCCCTTGTGAAGTAAGACTGGCTTTAAAAAAAAAAGAGAGACACGAAATGAGGCCAGAAACCTTCTTTTTGGGAATAATTACCGGACAATATGAAAAAGAAATAAGATATTTAATTATTCACATATTGACAGCAGCACGAATAGTTTTTGCTCAAAATTGGAAAAACAATGATATACCATCAGAGGATAAGGTGATTAGTAAAATTATGGAATGTGTGGAAATGGACAAGCTTACAAAAGAGATACAAGAAAAAGAGGAAGCGGATTACTTCTTAGTATGGGAGAAATGGTATAAATGGTTGGAGGAGAAAAAGGAAAAAAAGATATGGAAATAAATGAAAAGATATAAATTGTGATAGGAAATTAAGTACCAATTTAGGTAAATAGTAAATTAAATATGTAGATTAGGAGAACACATATAGATGATATATTAGGAATATATGTATAAGGGATATGTTAAAATAAGAAAGAGAAAATGTATTAATGTGAATATAGATTACCGATGCGACATGTTGAAAAGAAGATGTAAAGATGGATCTTTGTTTATGTGTTTGTATGTTTCATTGTTGTTTGCTTGTTTATATTAAAAAAATGTTTAATAAAAAATTTAAAAGAGAGAGAGAGAGAGAGAGAGAGAGAGAGAGAGAGAGAGAGAGAGAGAGACACTCATTTATTCTTGAAATTCCCCAAACACAGCAAGAACAGTTTGTTCAGTTGCTTACATTCCCTTGTAAATAAATTACATTTATTATATTTTCTTCCTTTCTCTTCAGGTTTCCAAAATGCTGAAATTAAGTATCTAATTAAGTAGCTTGTCCAAAAACTTTCTTAACACTCTGTGGAATAGTTCCATTCAAAAATCATTCTGCTGCTTGTGCTCTCACTCTCGGTTTTGCACTTTCTTCATTTTTCATTAGAAGGATGTCTACATGAAAGCACAGTATTTCTATCTTGGGAGTTCATCTGTCTTATCTGTTGTTTATGGTTTTCCCTCCCTTAAAAAGTCATAATCTTGATTGTATTTCAATTGCATCCACACAATCAAAGCTCACTTTTTGGGTGGAGAGTGGGGGCAAATCAAAAGGAATCAGCAAATCAAAGTAGATATCATCAGTAACCAGACAGAAAATCTCCCCAAAAATTCAGGAGTTAATGTTGATAGTTAAATTATGTGCCTTATGCTTAAGCAAGGCATTAATTGATTACAATGACAGCTGTTTACACCTGACTAGTTTTAAACAGTTTTGTTACATAGAAATTTTGTGATAGATTGCTAAGAACATTGAAATGTATATATTCAAGAAGAATATATTTTTGTTTGATAGGAAAAGGATAATTGAGAGAAAACTATTCTCACCTCTATTGACAGGAAACCACAATACTGCTTTTGAAAATGCATTAGCACCATCCAAGAAAATTAAGATAGTCTTATGTGTTAGCTTTTAACTTTTCCAAAAATGTCTTATGGAATTCTGGATGACCAAGTATATTCTACCTGGGAGTTTTATGGGAGGATAAGAGGCACTTGCAGAGTGAGGCTGTTTTCCTGCGATGACTTGTCCCATTAGAAAAGAGAGCAGTGACATTCTGTGTTATGATCTCCCAATTCCTCAAATAGGAATGATCCTTAAAGTGAAACAGTGGGTCTATAGCAGTGATAGTGGGTCTATAGCTAACCTTTTATGTCACCATGTGCCAACCTGCATGCCAGAAATGGCTTGGACCGCACGGCCTCACTAGCCTTCACACGCATGGGAGTGCTGAAACCTGGAAGAACAGCATTCCATCATGCATGCGCGTGCCGGCACCTGAACTTCCGGTTTCCAGTCGGAGGCACACCCGATGAACAGCTGGTTGTTAAACATGTGTGCGATGGAAACCTGGAAATTCAGGTGCTGGTGCGCGTATACATGATGGAATGCTGCTCTTCCTGGTTTAGGCACTCCCGCGTGCGCAAAGGCCAGCTGACAAGCACACGTGTGCGCACAGGAACGCAGGAGAGGAGCCAGCAAGGCTGCGCATTCCATGCAGGATTGTTCTGAATGCCACTTCCGGCATGTGTTCCAGAGGTTTGCCAACACAGGTCTATAGGCTCAGAAGGAAAGATATACAATACTATCTACCTATCTCTTCACTGTGGTTTTTGCACAATGGAAAAGGCAAAGTTTAGCAAGTTCAGACTTACTAAATGGTTTGTTTTGAGACACACTTCTTCAGAATGTGGTGTTGATCTCAACTTTTATGTATTCCTTTTTAGATGTTTTTTCTTGTTTTGATTGTTTTTAATTGTGTTAACTGTTTTATAGTTCTAGAATTCCAGAGTCACTTGGCTGAGCTGTTTGGCTATAAAAATTGAATAAATAAATAATTAGGGCTAGGGTGAATGGCTATGATAAATACTGCGGTGTTCGAATCAATAATTTAAGGTATGTTGATGATACAGTTCTGCTTGCCAGTAAGCACAAAGACCTTCAGCTTTTTATCAACAGAGTCACAGAAATATCTGAAAAATATGGCTTGAAGCTTAACACCTCAAAAACCAAGATCATGGTCGTCAGCAAACAACCCATTAATTTACCATCAATAACTTTGGAAATAATACCACTAGAAAAAAGGATCACTTAACTCGGTTCTAATTTACATGAAAGCTGGACATGACCACTGATGAGTAAAAAAACCTCTGCTAATCTAGAATACCAATACTCTCATAGATATTACAGAGTATATATTTGGGAAGAAAACTGAAACAAGGAAGAGCTCTTATTGATTCACAAATTAAATTTTAAAAACATCTCAAATTTCCTTTTCATAAAGAAATACTATGTTGAAAATTCTCACTACAGCTTAAAACACATAATCATCTTCAATGTATCCTAGTATTGTAAGCTGGGAAATATTGAAATTGCCTCCAATT
Source organism: Ptyas mucosa (assembly GCA_012654045.1). Lineage (NCBI taxonomy): Eukaryota > Metazoa > Chordata > Lepidosauria > Squamata > Colubridae > Ptyas > Ptyas mucosa. The sequence goes on from WNWU01000016.1 coordinate 9,913,318, forward strand.
GTACAACTTTTGTTACAATATAATCTAGCATGCTGTACTTTATTGGCAGTATGATTGCTGACATGGGATATGCATGAGATCTGCAAAAGGAGCTCCACTGCCTACTTTAGGTGTTGTGGGCACCATCTCTCTCATCCAACCACAATTGTCTTCGTGGCCATTTTGTCTTGAACCATAAGTGAGGCTAAATACCAGGAGTGAAATGCTCCTGGTTTGGACCGGATCGCTCGATCCGGTAGCAATGGAGGTGGGTGGTTCGGAGAACTGGTAGCAAAAATCCCTGCCCCCCCCCTCCATTGCCCAGCTGAGCCGTTCAATCATCAGGTTTTTTTAAAAAAATTAAAAGCATTTTTCTATGACCTCTTTGGCCGAAAAAATGCTTTTAAAAGTAAAAAAAATGCCTCTGATGATCGCGCAGCTCAGCTGGGATCATCAGAGGCTTTTAAAAACAGTTTTTCTACAACCACTTCAGCCGAAGAGATTATATAAAAAAGTGTTTTTAAAATTTAAAAAAGCCTTTGCCGATCAGGCAAGTCAGCTGGGATCGTCAGAGGCTTTAAAAGCATTTTTTTTACAACCTCTTCAGCTGAAAAAAGTTGTCCATGCCCACTCAGTCATATTACCCACCACCACCAAGCCACACCCACAGAACCGGTAGTAACAAATTTTACATTTCACCACTGCTAAATACCTGTATTTTTCCAAGGTCATCTGATTTGATACAGAGTGCTCATCACATCTAAATTACTACATGTGTGGCTCAAGAGCCACTTGAAAGCAAGCGCTGGCCAGAAAATGGCTGTGCAAGGAGATATAGGTCCACTTCAATAATCTGTGTCAGATGTCTATTCTGTAAATTGTATTGATTACACTGATCAGAACAATTTAGTCAAGTGAATTGTAATAGTTGTTCTAAACAGACTTTTCAGGCTGATTTTTTTTAAAAAAATATTCTTGTTATCAGACTAAATTTTTATGATCCCATCTTTATTATTCTATTTTGTTAGTAATATTACAATATTATATTTTAACTACTATATTTTAACAATTGTTGATAAAATTCTAGGTAGCTTTATTGTTCTTTAACAATAAATAAATAGAAATATAGAAGGCATGACAAATAGCACTAGCACACTACAGGTTGACTCATCACTACCCAGGGTCTGCCTGGAAAGTAGTATCTTGTCAGTCTGGTGCCACAGCTCACAGTATGAAGAGTTTAAATATATATTTTCTGCACTCAAATTAAATCTTAGATTGATTTTAATGGTGGTGTACTTATCTAGAGAGTGTTATCAGGCCACAGAACTGTGTAAATCATTCAGAGACTTTCTGCTACATGTATGTGGTGAGTTAAATTTAAACCTCAGAAATGAAACTTCATCCCACATGTCAAAAGTGCTATGAAGTATAATTTGATTGCACAGCGATTGACTAAGGTAAGGTAAGAATAGAACATCTCATATTTGCCATATAACATATGTTAAACTTTTAATTTCATTTGATGTTCCTATAGTTTGGAGGGACGTAAAAGACCAAACATCAACTAATTCACTTTCCCAAGAAGGGCAACTAGTGTTTTGTTGTTCAGTTATAGAAGATTTTGGCCATGAACAAAATGAAAATGGAGCATTCCTTGAAAATTAACTGGAAAACCTTATTTTACATAAGGAAATAAGTTATCTTCTGTATCCTTAGCCTATGCTGACTGTATCAAGGGAGTGTATTAAGGGATGTGGTGGCTGAAAGGGATGTGGTGGCTCAGTGGCTAAGATGCTGAGATTGTTGATTGAAAGGCTGGCAGTTCAGCAGTTTGAATCCCTACTGCCGCGTAATGGGGTGAACTCCGATTACTTGTCCTAGCTTCTGCCAACTTAGCAGTTTGAAAGCACATAAAAAATGCAAGTAGAAAATATAGGGACCACCCTTGGTGGGAAGGTAACAGCATTCCATGCGCCTTTGGTGTTTAGTCATGCCAGCCACATGACTACGGAAACATCTTTGGACAGCGCTGGCTCTTTGGCTTTGAAACGGAGAAGAAAAGAAAAACCATTCCAAAGGAAGAGTTAAAATGAACCTCACTTGTTCCAGAAGAAAAAAGAATGTCCATTTGCTCACCTTGAAAAGTTTTCTTTCTTCCTTTGCATATCAAATCTACACTTATGAAAAAAGTTTTTTTTTAAATGATAAATAAACCAGCAATTGAATTCATATACAAATAGTCTATGACTTCAACTATTCATTTATGTACAAAATTATGATGATGATGAAAAAATTGAGTTGTAATCGTTCCTCGCACATATGACTGTTGCAATTAAAACTTTGATGCTTGGCAATTGGCTTGTATTTACAATAGTAAATCCCATGATCATTAATTTGCAACCATCTCAGTAGGATTTTAACAAGCAAAATCAACGGGGGAAGCTGGATTCGCTTAAACTGTACGATCTGCTGAACAACCATAGTGATTCACTTAATGACTACAGCAAAATTGGGGTCAACTTACTTAACAATCTCATCAGTTAGTGATGGGAGTTCCAGCCCCAATTGTTACAGACTACTTGTACTGAAAGATCAATTTCCCAGGATTACTGATGCTAAAATGAAGGATCAATTTTAGGACTTCAGATAAGAAAATTAATAAAAGATAACAGATTTGATGAACAGTTCAATGCAATTGAAAGAGCTCCTAGCAATCATTCAAAAGCATCTATAAAAACATTCTTGGGAAATCATAAAACAAGAAACCAACACAAATTAGTGATCTCCTGAAGTCATACCAATGATATGGAATATATCATTGAAAACTCATTTCTTAGACTCTCGCATTTTTCCCTGACAATCTTGGTACGGCATGGTTAAAAATTTCACTAGGACATTTCAAACTTGGAGAAGCAGTGCCAAGGCAGGTGGGTTCCCAATATGCTGGCTGACTATCGCTGGACCCCCTAGGAGAAATGTACCTGAAGTGAAATGAATAAAAAATAAATCAAACACTGCTTCGTTTTAGGGATCACTTTGGTGCTTTTAATTAACTTGTAAATGTAGGTCATTATCAAAGTAAAGTTGTGTGTCACTCAATAACCTTGCCTGTAGACAAATTCTGAAAACAAATTTAAGCAAATATAAAATGCAGGATAAAACATAGCAAGATCAAGCACTTTTTTACACACAGGGTGTTTTTTGTTCCCCAGGTTACCAGTTGGCTTCTGGTTGTTGGTTTTTGGCTTTGGTTCAAGGTGCCATTTGTTATTTATAAAGTCTAACATTGTGCAGGACCTGGTAATTTATGGGACCACTTATCTCTAATGTTTCGGCCTGTGCTGTGCAATCAGACAGATGGGCAGATGGGCATATTTCAAGTCCAACTGATTAAGTGGTGTCATCTCATGGGATGTTGGAGCCATGACCCTCGGTTGCTGTTCCCTACCTTCTGGAACACAATTCCCTGGAGTTCCATCTGGCCTCCACCTTTCCATACTTTAGAAAAGCCCTTTAAAAAAAAACTCTTCAAACATGCCAGATCAGGGTGATTTGTAATCCTGACCACTGGAGGATAGAGAACACATAGGTGCAGCTTTTTCCTCCATGCACTATAATACCTAATGGCAGATTTATATCATTTTTAATGCTGTTTTTTATTCTGAATGCCATCTAGAGTCTTCAGATTTGACAACCCATAAAGCTAAATAAATAATACATAGTAATTACACAGGATCCTTATAAATATGGACTTAGTGATTTTTTGAAAGAGCACTAAAAAAAAAAAGAACTAGTGCTCTCCTGAGAAAATGCTTATCCTATGAACACTGAAGATAAATTCAAACTGAAAAAAAAAACAAATTCTGCCAGCTGCATATTATAGGCTCTGATGCCATTATCTGTCATTTTTTTCCTGCTTCATCCCATGCATGTAGTTGTTCTTTGTCTGTGAATTGTTGACATGACTATTTCTGAACACTATTCCAAGAATATTAGTATCATGTTCAGAAATGACTGGAAGGTAATAGGCATGGAGTGGTTCCATCTCTCCAATATGCATAATAGTTTAATAGTGTAGGTGGGTGCTAAACAAGTACCCACCTACACACGTCTAAGCCTGCTCATTTTACTACCAGGAGGTGATACATGGTAGGAGGCAAAACAAAGGGAGGGAGATCTTCCATTACTTTCCTTAACTCGTTCCTCAATAATTTCATACATAATTTTCATTACTATGCCAGAATAGCCTTTCATTACGTTATACTGCCCTTCTTTTATGACTCCTCAAAGATTGCTGTATAGCACTTTCATGCAGACATTTGGTTGTGCCCAAAGATTAGAGATACCATATATAGAAGAAATCTAAATGACCATTAGATGAAAGAAATGAGAGACAGAAAATTGTAATATTTTGCTTTTGTCTAATGGTTATGGTTATCATGATGTCACGGTTTTAATAGCTGGAGCTTACAAACCAAAATAAACATATGCCAGACTAATCATTGGCTCATAGAAGTATGCTGTCTGCCAGAATTAAGGATCAGAAATATGACATAATAATTTTAAGGTTCATTGTCAATTTTTCTTTCCAGCTAATCCACCTGGAAAGAAATCATACCACAAAGAACAGCTATAGTACTATAGAAAATTATAGTATCTTAGAAGGATGCTTTAAAAAATGGAAATCTGGGTGACATTATTTCTCCTTTTACTCCATGCAAGACTACAGGGGGAAAAGTCAGAATACAGCAACTGATTGAGCAGCTATGCAAATAGTGTTGACAGGAGAGATTTGACTTCTGGGAACCAAGGCCGAGCTTTCTGGATGATGTACTCCTGGCAAAAGATGAGTTGCACCTCACAAGGACTGATAAAAATGTGTTTCATTGAAACTTGGCAAGCTTGATTAGAAGGGCTTTAACCTGAATCCCGTGATGGTCAGAGACAAAAACACTGACAGAAAGGAATGATGTAATGGTGCTTTACCATTGGCTCATATATGTCATTATCCACTAGTGCTCCAAGTATAGAAAATAAACAAAATGAACTTAGATTCTTTTTTCCAGAAAGACAAAACAGTTTAGTAGGTACCAAATAGGATGACTCATATGGCTGGAATGTAATGATAAAAAGATATAATTTGTTCAAAGACTTCCTCTTTTTTCTAGGTTAGTCCTTTCTGTATTTGCTCCTAGATCCTATGGTCACAGTTTCTAAGCTTTCCACATCATGGTCAACCTTCTGGTTTTTGGTGGCATTCCTCTAGAGCAGGGGTGTCAAATTTGATTTCATTGAGGGACGCATCTGGGTTGTGTTTGATCTCTGGGGTCCGGGGTGGGTGTGACCAGGGTGGGCATGGCCAACTCGACATCACTCATGTCAGGGGCGGCTATGGTGGCCCAAGTGCTCTGTCAGAGAAAATGGGGTCCTAAGTTCCATTTTCAGCTGTGACAGCCTCCTGCAACCCTCTGCCAGCGAAAGCCGCAAGCAGCCCTCCCGAGTTCCATTTTTTCTGGCAGAGGCACCTCAGGCCACTCCTTCACTGTTTCCAGATCTGGCCCCAGGCCTTGAGCTCAAGAGTCTATGCAGTGGAATTCAGGAATTTATCCCTGGCTAATAGAACCTAAGAACTGCTGCCCTCATCCAGTTGTCAGCCAAATTGACTTTAGCCACCTTTTGATTTCTCCATCAGAATCTTTCTTGCTATGCTATGCTACTGTCTTTTAGACAACTTCTAAGTCCTATGGCCTTAGTTTGGTCTCCTTTTTAAGTCTTGTGCCTCTTTTGACTGCCAGTACCAAGCTTTGTGCCCACATCCAGCCTCTTATAGTTTAACCAAAACTTGGATTAATACTTTCCAGTTGTTGATACTCAAAGAAAGATCACTTTAATGAAAGATAGCTGGTATTTCCTTGACCACTGAGGACATTACTATCCTCATTGAGTTAGCTCTGATCTCTACTTGTTTGTCTACCTTTTCTCAGCCTGTTCATCCAGATATTTCTGTCAGTTTCTGGAACCTGTCAAGGTAGTTCCTTCTTTCTTATATAGCTTTGTTTTTTGTCTTCTACCCTGGTGGTTATGTTAACAGATAAGCTTTCAGTTGAGAGGGATAGGGAGGAACTGGAGACAGAAACATAAAGAGACAGCAGACTTATCTGTGGACTTTTCAGCAATACTGGAGCCACCCAGCAAGTTCATAAAATCCTTGCTGGCACTCACTGACAGTAACTCAGACTCAGGAGCCACTTAATCCAAAGTGATGGCACTTATGAAGATCCACAAGCAGAAAGCTGAACTTAACAAATGCTCTAGCGTGTGAACAAGAAAGCAGATTCTGCAGCTAAAATTTCAGGAATCTCAACTGTGCACCAGTGGAAGCTCAAAATGGCTGCTGTAATTTCTTGCAAGTTCTCAGCTTAGATGCTGATGAGAACAACTTCCAATAAAAGAAAATAACTTGAGCAAAATTTCTCAGAGCCTCAGCTCTTGGCTGTGAAGGGCCTGCATTACTATGTTTTGGTCTTGAATTTCCTCTGACCTTGTCTCTTGCTTATCCTCTGGGTCTACTGCCTGATTTACAGCTCTCACCACTGTAAATGCCTGCTTGACCACAAGAACAGTCTGACTGCAGAAATGAAGGCTGTTTTACTCTAGCTACCTGCTATAAAGCTTGAGCATGCTTATCTCTAGCCCATAGCAGATTTATAGCCTACTAATTTGCTTCCTGGCAGACAGCCATGCTGGCATGGAAAATCCACTCTGGATGGCAGTACCTCCATTTCAATCACACTTCTGTTAATGACATAAACCACTTTTCACATTCGTGTTTGTTTTGTTTCTGTATCTCTTGCTGGAGGCAGCCCAGCTCCTCCTTAAAGAGCAGATTCTCATTTTATCAGGGCATATGCATTAAAGAGGTACAAGTGCCAATAAAGTTCTATCAAATAAGGCAACTTTTTAAAAGATGAGCCGAAATAATGGATATGTGGATAGTCATAGAAACTGCAAGCCATTAGAGAAATGTAAAACACTAAAAACAAAATGCTTTTATTATAACAATAATAAAACCTAAATATACAAACATACAAGCAAAATATAGAAAAGCAGATGCTTCATCTTCAGGGGACAAAATGTTTCCAGTATGTTGGTTACTCTGCTATTCTAGATTGCTTTTGGTCTTCAAATAACAAATTTGAATTTTTGTTATTTTTACCTAGAGGTACTAGAAATTGAACTAGGAACCTTTCACACAAAACACACATTTAACCTCTGAACTAGCTTTCTGGCCATTATTTAATAATGGACAGCAACATTGTTATCCCTGAGAGGTTGGGGTTTTTTTAAGCATATAAAATGGTTGTATTAATTTAGGGATGTGCTCCCTAAAACAAAGTAAGTTAGGTGTCATCGGTATTATTGAATTGAATAGAATAGAATAACAGAGTTGGAAGACCTTGGAGATCTAGTGTATTGAATAATGTCTATCCTACTAAATATACTAAATATAGTACAACTTTTTTTTCTTCTTTTTGCCATCATTTCCCCTTTTTAAAAGGCAGCAAAAGAATTCACATTGTTAAAGTTAATTGCTGGATTATATTGCCATTTGTCAATAGTGGTGTAATTTGTAATATAAATTACAGCAGTGAATTTCAAGCACATTTTATCAATAGATATCAAATCATTTAATAACAATATTTCTACAAAATAAACAAGCTTTTCCCTTCTTCTTTGGAGCTCATTAAAAAAAAATCTGAAGGTTTTAGTTGATGCAGTAGCCAGCTCTGCAAAATTCCTAGTAAATAAATTATCACCAGGAGTCTCAAAATCCATTACCATAAAAAAGCCATTTTTTCCCTCCCTAATCGATTGCCTGCTGTGCAGTTGCTAATGGGACTGTACACACATGTTGCATAGAGAGAATTCATTTGCAGGCTCTTCTTAGTTTTATTTTGCTGATTTTTTTTCCCATAGAGTTCTCACTAACATTCACAAATTAGTTGGTACATAAAATAAGCACTTTGCTGTGAACACATTGGGGGTTTGGAGGCGTTAGAAGAGAATTTCCTATTCTAATGATAGACAAAACAGGAGAAAAAGAGAAAAATGGAAAGCAGGCAAGTCCAGAGTTTCATCTTTGTGGCTTGAAATCTGTTCTGTTATTAAAAGTTATAACACAGATTCTTTGAGGACATTATCCTTGAGGACGTTATCAAGACTCCAATTTACTGGTCAAGTGGAATGAATGTCTTGTGTCTTATCTAAACTTTGGAGGGCCTGATTTTCAGATTTGCTACATACTCAAAGAATATATTATTAACTTGAATTCGTATATTACTTTCAATGTTTCAGTGTTTTGAGGTCCATGGGCAGTGGTTTTTAATTTTGGTTGGTTGTCCACTATATTATGTCCACTTGTTAAAGTTGAATTATACCTTCCAGTGTCCAGCTGTGTTGTGAGAATATTGATATGATCTAGCACACCTAGAAACTGTCACATTGAGGAACATTGCTTTAGTGAAATACACATACAAACATGTACATATGCAGCCATTTTATGAAAATTTCAGGCATTATTTTTAATCTTTCCACATTTTAAGTGGCAAGTTACGCATGCCCAGATTACATCGTCATAAATAAGGAAGTTTGCTATTATATTTTCTCTTCAATATAAGTTGTTTATATTATTGATATAATATTGATATTGATATTATTGAGGAAATGCTAACTATACGTTTACAGGTTTACAGGTTTTGATACCGTATGTTAAGGATATTGATGTTGTTTTACCAACCAGCAGAGTAACTGCA
>WNWU01000016.1:9922122-9934817 GCA_012654045.1 Ptyas mucosa
TAGGAAAAAGCAGTAGCGTAGTCATAAACAAATCCCAAGTCTTCACCAATAAATCAGTCCAGTAAATCAGTCCAAACAACTCACTCTGGTTAACAAACCACGATGGTAGCAGATCCATCAACAGATAGCAACTCCTTCACATTAGCAGCTCCTAGCAGTTCATAGCAGTTCAGTCACAATAGCAGTAGCAGTTCACAACAGACCAGGTTACAATACTTTGTTTAAATATACTCCCAACTAGTCATTATCCAATTACAGCATGACTCAGCAAGAAGGTAACATTTACAGCTTAAAGTTACAGTATACATATATTGCCTGGACAACTGGTTCTAACATTATATACATCATATAGAATCCTAACACCGTATGTTTATAAATTTTAATTTAAGGGCAAGAGATCCTGTGACACAAACAATGCATGTCATGCATGTATTAATTTCTGCTATAATCAATTTTTCAGGATGTTAATGAAATAAATAGAATCCAGGGTGCTTATTAGAATTTTAGGAATTCCTGGATATCTGAGCATTCTCTCCAAGATGAAAGCAATTCCAAGATTTTCTGAAACTGAGAAAGGTTATTAAGACCCCACTGTACTAAGAAAGCTTTTGGAGGCTTTTTGCTTGGTCTCACAGTAAAAAACAAAGAAGCCATGATCAGAAGTAAAGTCCAGAAGCCTGGATATTGTGATAGATATTCCAACCTGAATTTATTTAGAAGTTCATTACAGTGGAGTGCATTGAATAATTTGAATACATTCTTCCCACACATTTTGCACCTTGAGCTGTAATTTACTAACCAACATGTCCCTTGTCTCTTGGTTGCTTATATTACTTTTTTCAGACTGCCATAATCTGTCACATCAGAAGTTTATGATTGTCTATATTGGAGAATGCTTCCTCAAAACGCAGTAATAATAGCAATTATTATTATCACTATATTGTTTTACTTGTTAAGTGTCATTGAAAATTGGTTGTGTGACTGAAGGGGATTATGAACTTGAAAAATAAATTAAAAAATAGTATTTTCTATCTTTCTATTTCTGTCCTTCCTGGATCTCATATCACTATTGGGTTAAAATGTATGAAGCCTTTATTTAAATAAACAATATTAATTATACATTACATCTGTTTTGAAAAGAGTCATTTATATTTTCTCAAGGTCTCAGATGCAACCTCAAGAGCTCCCAAAATTTTCTGCCAAACTGTAAATTTTGATGTGAGACAAGGGAAGCAAATTATAAATTCATGTGAAGTAATTTGTCAAGTGTGAAAGTTAAGGTCCAATTAAACTGATATACATTACTAATCATGGTTAGGCATAGGAATCTTCTCAACTAACATTAGCATCTTCTTTGGATTAGATGAAATGAAATTCAAGGAAAGTAGTACTAAGTTCACTTGTGGCTACTTAGGGATTCTAGACTGATACCTCTTTTAACTTCAGTCAGATTCTTCCCCTCCTTCTACATAATTTCACTAATAGTTTGATTTAGCATTAATTTAAAATATCAATTAAAATAAAATAAGGCAAATTATTTTGTCATGTGTACTGCTTCTAGTTACATCTCTACCATAGGCTCACTCCCTTTTTAAAGAAGAGATCCAAAGAAGCTTATTATTGAAAGACGACATGAAGCCACATTCTTATAACTGTTTCATTCCTTGAAAAGAATATTACTGACATTATTTTCTATTTTTGTTCTTTTTTTCTAGGTAAGTGTGTAGTTTATTTATATAACATTTGGGGGAAGAAGTGCCTCAGAATACACATCTTTTCATCTTAAATATTCTTCTGATGGACTCATGGTACAAAAAAACATGTGGTAAGTTTCCATGCTATATTGTTCCTTTGATAATGTCACAATGCCTTGACAATCTAATCATGTTTGCCTATTTAAGTATTCATCTGTCCTAAACTCTTAGAAAACTTGCACAAGATTTCCAAATAGAGATGGTGTCAAGCAACCACTTGCTTGACACCTTTACCACTTTACTACTTCATTGTCAGAATATTTAATTTTATTTTATTTTTTACCGTTGGCTATTTAGGCACAGAACAAAAGGATCTCACATGTCTTTTCAGTTAGTGGCTGGTTCCTTTTCCTGAGATGTTTTAAGCAAATGGTGACAACTTTGCTATATGATGCAAGAACATGATTTAAATGCTTGTAGATAGGTAATCCACTTTTCATCCCATTAAGAAATGACATTGAAATCTAAACTTGGTTGCCATGGATGCCTAGCAAGATTAATAAAATCTTTTTCAGGATGGCATCTTACTGTTCCCTCTGTGCACAAAATTTATAAGAATCATGGTCTGATTCTCCAAGAAACCCTATTACTTTGCTGACCACCCATACAATGTTTAGTTCTGCAAAGTGATTCTGACTTAAAATTTACTACTTCCTAACAGTCGAGAGAAGAATCCTCTTAAATGAACCATTCTCTGAAGTGAACTGTCTTGACAGACTTCTCTGTGATGATTAGAGACTAAAGCCCTTTAAAGTGTTTTGTGGTGTTAATTAAGAAGTATTGTGCTCAACTGTTCTCACAGGCTTTTCGAAATGCCTTTCTCTGGAATGTATAACATAACAGACTTGATCTCATTATCAATGTTAATTTTTTTTATTGTGAGCTTACCATTCTTATTAAAGGGACTTTTTTTTCAAAAAAAACCCAGGAACATTAGGTTTATATATATATGCGTATATATATATATATATATATATATATATATATATATATATATATATCCAGGTTTCTCTTATTAATTAAAATTTGAAACAAGTCATTTTAAAAGGGCCCTGTTTGCTTGTATAATATTCCCAGTCTATATTGAATTGAGCAATTTTAGTTTTTATTTTCAAAAGTTTTAATAATGGATAGATGAAGATTGCATCTGCTAGCTAGCTGTTTGGTTTTCCAGTATATATTTTTCCTTCCATTTATTCAACTTGGTTAATTGTGTGTTATGTGAGAGAGTGAGTGAGTGAGTGTGTGTTTTCCTGTATATTAATCTCTGTGTGTATTAAAAGAAAATCATAAATGAAAACTTTAACATGTGATGGTTACTTAAAAATTAACCAAATAAAAATATTTGATCTCTAGATCCTGTCTCACAAATCACAGAACCTTAGACGTCTCAAAATGATTAATTCAAAAGCTTTGGAAAGCTTACACATAAAGCAACCTGTTTTCCCACTCTCTTCAATCACCATCAAGAAGACACAGCTCATTTGCTTCCTGTTGTCTTTATTCGCAAAATTTCCCTACTGTTCTACATCTTCATTTGAGGGGATCTGGCCTGGATAATACAGCAGATGCTGAAAAAACTTCAGATTTATAAATACCATATTGGAGAAATGTCATGTTATGAACTACCATTGACTGAGCGCATCAAACGCTATGACAATTCTTTCACTATGGACTTTGATGAGGATAGCTATTACCTTTTAATCTTCACCATTTTTTTGGTCCATATGGTACATTTCCAAATATTCTCAGCTTTAGAAGGACTGTATAGGTCATGAAATGTGATAACCAGCCTAGCAAATAACCCAAATTAAGATATCTCTAAAAGCTAGTTGGCTTCTGTTTCAAGACACCCATTAAAGGAAAGTTCAACATCCTTCTAGATCTTGGTCATGGTTATAGATCTTGGCTGCTGAACTGTCTTACTGTTAGGACATTTTCCTTATCACTCTGAATTAATCTTAGAGTAACTTAACATCACTGTTTCACAAGTGATACTCAGGAATAAAAGATAATGATCACTTTTTGTATGATGGCTCTTAGATAAATGCTAACTTATCTCCCTTTATTATCAAACCCCATCCCAGGGTAAACTACTGTAATTTACTCATCTCTAACTGTTATTTATTTCCAGGCCCTTGACTATTCTCATTGCCCTTCTCTCAAATCACTCTCATTTGTTCCAAACCTTAAACAGAGCTATTTAGAACTAGACACAGTACTTGGCATAGAGTTTAAACTAATGCTCAGAGATCTCTATATTGTGAAATTTTCCTCTTTGGCAAACAAAGCTAATATGAAATTGTGCTTCTGCTAACTTCCATTGCTATAACTAATTTCTCGAATTGGGTAATAACCATAATTGCAACAGCCATTTCAGATAAGTGAATTATCATAAAGACACAAAGGAAAAGGGGAGGATATATTGAGTAGCAACACTACAGGAAAAAAGGTAAATAACAATTTTATAGGTTGTAAGCTGGATCAGCCTTCACATAAGAGACAAGGGGGAAAGTATCACAATTTAAATGCATTGCATTGAATTCTTTTCATATGTTGATAGCAATAGTGCAAGAATGTTCAAGAAGAATGTGAGAGAAGCCAGCTAATGCACACAAATGACTACAATACCCATTGAGAATTTTGTGAACAAGAAAACTTATAAAGGAGCCATCAGTATGAGTCACAAAAAGCATTTTTATTTGCCTATTGTGGCAATTGCAATTTAGTTAATTGTGTATATATGTCAATAATTTATGCATAATAATTTTGAAAGGCACTTGGCCCCCATACTAAAACTCTTATAGAAAATCCACCTATATAAAAATATTCAGAAGAAAAAGAGATTTTGAGTGTCCCAGATTTTTGTTAAAAAAGGTGATATATCCAAAAAAAATTCCAAGTGGATTTCTCCTATTATCAATAACAAAATTCCAAGGCTGAACAAATGCTATTTAATGGACAATGGACAAAAAGCTGTGCTAGAGTCTGGTAGATTGTTTGGCTTTTCTATAGATGCAGCATTAAAAAAACAATTATTTACAGTCATGAGTGAAGCCACTTCCTATAAATGCTATGGGTTTAGAGTCTGATGCATGGATCAAAAACTCTTTAATGTGTTTTGGACTGTGTAGTCCTTCCATTAAAAATGTTTTTGATGTGCCCAGCTTTCTACTTAAAATAGTACTGTGTTGAAGGTCAAAGTGAAGGCTTAATTGATGAAATTGATTTTTGAGAATATCATCACAAAACAATGAAATGTTAGATAAGAGGGTAGACCTGAAAGAAATCTAGAACAGCAGTCACTGGGCAAGAAAAAAGATTTATCTAAACACAACAGTGAAGAATTGAGGCAATGAATTTGCTGACAAAAATAGGTGTCCACATCATGCAAAAGCTTACATATAACTAGATCAAGGTGTGTGCGCATATGTGTGTGTGGGAATGAGTTGGGTTTGAATCAGGAAGATTTTAGTTTTTTAATGTTATATCTTATCCTTTCCAAATGATCATAATGGTAAGTGTCACAGCAAACAGCTGGCCAATAGGTGATGTATTCAGCGATATTGGCATCATGGGGAAGTCTGTGTGGATGGCCAATAAATCTGCTCTGGCTTAATGATGAGTCAGAAGAAAAATGTTATTAATACTGAAAGTGCAAGCCAAATGTCAGCCCACTGTGATTAGTTGCACATCATGTGGGGCAGTGAATTTCAGCAGAGAGTCAGTGCAGGATGTTATATCTTCCTCATTGTCCTCATTTTTCACACTTAATTTTTTCTGCTTTTTTTTTTCACTGATGGAGACAAATATTCTGAGTCAGAATGAATCTTTTTATTTCTCTAGTAAATCAACACTCTACTAAATGCAGCATGGGGTTCAGGCAAATTGAGCTGTTCACAGCTATTCCTTGTATTGTGAAACTTTATATTTTGATCTTTCCCAGTATTAATGTTAATATTGGAAACGGCTGAATAGTAATAGGGTTTACCCCCCAAAATACATGAAGGGATTGGTATAACAATAGAGAACCTCTGCTTATACACTAAATTGTGACTTTTCTACAGAAGATCTAAATGAATGTTGATGTGTTAGGAAGAGCCACACTTAACCTAAATTAATACCTCAGTTTGGCAATCATTTACCTGTCTTTGAGCTTTTTGACCAATTTAATCTATGAATTCACTTGTTTGTATATTTGTGTATAGGTCTCTATATGTATACAATCCAAATAAATAAACATTTGGAGCACCTGTGATCATAGTTCTAGTAGGAAACCAGTGGAATCAATAGATCTTTTTTAGCGGCTTTTTTCTCATTCTCTGTCTTCCGTCTTACATTATAAAGAGCCATCAAAAGACCTTTGAAGTACTTTCCCCTTGTCTATAACTATTTGCATTCATAAATAGCAGAAGACCCAGATAATCATCTGATTTTCTTTCCTAGAATCATGTTTACTGTGAAGAAATGGCTCTGCCTTGATATTTTAGTATAAGATGGGTTAGCGAGAATAGGCTTTTGAGAGTTTTTATTTACCCTGGATCAATAAAGAGCATTTATGGAACCCTACCTTGCCAGTTCCTTAACCTTTCCTACTTCAAAGGGCTGACATCAATCAGAGGTTTTCAAGACTTATGTCAGCCCTTGGAAGTAAGTAAGAAACAAACATAGCAGGGGTGTCAGGAATACTTCTTATTCTATTTTGAGTGCCTTTCTCATGCTTTCCTTTTTCTCAAGACTAAATAATCTTTTCTGAAAATCCATTTTTAAAGAATACCCTCATTCCCTCCCCATCTACATTCCTTCAAATGTATTCTCTTCTATCCCACTTATTTTGTGCGTATAATGTAACATCGGAATAAAATGTGGTACTTGTGGCTATGGAAATAAAAATGCCAAATATTTATTTCTAATTTTTAATATGACATGATCGTTTTGATTTGTGAGTTCTTCCTTTCTGCTCTCATTTTTTAAAAAAATAAATAAAGACGAACTGAATATTTTAGATCCATCTTCTATCATGGTTTGTTTTATGTGTGGTCAGACTTAACTAAGTATTATAGTGTATATACATGAAGACCTGGGGAACAAAAACTTCAATAAAAGCCTAAATGGTGCTGTATAAATGTTTGCATTACTGTGGAACAGAATAGATTCCCAATTGTCTGACATGGGTAATTTTCTCTCCTAGGCTTCTGTTAAGGCTTTGAAGCTTCTTTCTTTCTTCTTTTATCACTGGCTTCAACATAACAAAAAACCAAGATACATAATCTCCTTCTTCAAAACGTTGGTCATAGCTACTTTACAAATACATACATAATATATGTGACCCAATACATATATCTTTTTGAACATATTGCAGAAATATCAGTCTGCTATTATGATCTATTCATGATCCACTAAAGGATGAGAGATCAAGTAAAATGTTAATCTTGAATTCGCTTTCAGCTTCCTTTCCTATAAAATGAATTTTATAATACTTCTTATGAGAAGATCAAAGTGTGATTATACTTTATTCTATTTACAGAGGACAAGCCCTTTGTTGGAAAGATTGTTGGGCATCGTTCTCTTTTGGGAGAAGTACAACTATAGTCTAAAAATAAAGTATCTTAATGAGGGAACCAGATAATGATAATGAAGACATCCATCAACAGTCAATACTTCCTAGCCAAATCTTACTAATCATTTTTAAATTTTTACTTCTATATGAAAATTATAAAAGGCAAATATTAAACAAATCCAAACATATTGTGCTATGTTTGAAACTGGCTTGATCTAGGTCATAGTGAGGATGAATTGTAATGTCTGGAATAAGCTTCCAATTATTAAAATGGAGTCTAACTAAACTCCTTCTACCCTGTATGAAATATGCTATGAACTCCCAGTATGAAACTAGAAACTGCTTTTTAAAAGAAGCCGCCTTCTAAATACAGATTAAATTTTATTAGTGTCTGTTAGTGACCAACAGGGGAAAGGAAAGAAAAGGAAATGTAAGATCAAATGTAAAATATGGCATTAATAACAAAACAAAATTATGTATGTAATACAATAGTGCACACTGTAATTATCATTGTAAAATTTTATGTCTACATCTAAAATGAAGTAAATATTTATCCAAATAAAATAATTTGATACTATAAACATTAATCATTCTATAAATTTAAAAATCTGGAATATACCAAGCACATTATTAGGTTGGAGTCCATTTGTCCCCACAAGTAATGAAAATTCAGTCCTCCTTGAATTCCATTGACTCTTATCTATTGACAATTCACCTTGACCATTAATAGTTCAGATTCCTGTAGAGCAGGGGTGTCAAACTTGATTTGATGTGTCAAACACATCAGGGTTGTGTTTCACCTCAGGTGGCTGAGGTGGCTGTGGCCAGGGTGGGCATGGCCAGCTCGACATCACTCGTGTCAAGGGTGCCTGTAGTGGCCTGAGTGCCCTGCCAGTGAAAACGGGCTCCTGAGCTCCATTTTTGGCTGTGACTGCTTCCTGTAATCCTCTGCCAGCAAAAATGGAGCTCGGGAAGGCTGCTTGCACCCTCCTGACCTCTGTTTTGGCTGACCAGGGGTACCATGGGTTGGTCTTTTGCTGTTTCCAGGGAAGCCTCGTGGGCTGGATCCAGCCCGTGAGCCTTGATTTTGACATCCCTGCTGTAGAGAGAGAGCAAGCAATAAACTTATGCTCATTTGAAAAATCTTAGTTTCTGATTTCTTTGGCCTGACATACCAATTGTCCATATCACAGTTGTTATACAATACCTGACTACAGTTATACAGTACGTGTTAGGGCTTTTCTTATGCAATAGAGGAAAGTCAGCACAAAATTTCCCTGGCCAACCTGAAATACCTGATGACAGAGGAGTGATGATCTTTTTTCAGCTATTGATATAAAATGAGCATTGTATGAAGGATCAATTCATCAATTCTTCTGAACCCTCACTACAAGAACAGGTTCAACTAGCTAGAGCAGTGGGTCTCAACCTTCCTAATGCTATGACCCTTTAATACAGTTCCTCATGTTGTGGTGACCCCCAATCATAAAATTATTCCTAAAACCATTGAAAATATGTGTTTTCGGATGGTCTTAGGTGACCCCTGTGAAAGGGTCATTCGACCCCCAAAGGGGTCCCGACCCACAGGTTGAGAACCACTGAGCTAGAGGAACTTTATAAAATTACACATGTATAGGCACTGAAGGCTTATGGAATCTGGCCCTAAAAAGAATCCTAACTGTGATGTAGAAATTAAAGACTATATATAATAAGCTAATTTCTATTTGGGGTGCTTTAACCATGTTGAAATATATTCAAGAATAAGACCTCTCTCATTCTGTTCATCAGTGTTCAGGAACTGTCCTCAAATGACTTTGCTTGTGAAAATTCTCGATTCCAAAGAAAGTCTGTAAGAAGAAAAGGTGTGGGTTTTTTTAAAAGAATTACTTGCAATCATGAAAATTGGAATTTATTAGATAAGATGGATGGAATCAGTCAGCTGAGAAATAGTGGGACTTAAACCAGTAATTAATTATTAATAGCCAAGTTTTTAACTCAGCCCTGTTTAGGCCAATCTCAAGACTCAAGATCACATTGAATATGTATCTTGGGGCATTGAATACTACTGTGATAACCTTAGTTTGCACCATTTCTTGGATAGGGATCTAAATGGGAACCAACCATAAAACAGCAAGCCAGAGTTTTGGCTGCAAGGCTGCAGGGAAACATTCTCCACTTTTATTGCATTTTTTTTTTTAAATGGTAAAGCATTTATTTGAGCCTGTAAGACCACAGAGTAGGCATGTGTACTCTGTGACCTTATGTCTTGAAAGTCAGTCTTCTGAATCTTTTTAATGTGAAACTTTCTCTCTCTGTCCACAATCTGGAACCATAAAACTATAAAAGAAAGCGGCTCAGTCAGTAATGGTTTGGAAGGCATAAATCTACTTTAAGCACTGACGTCTCTGCTTTTATAATTTAAAATTGGGGATTAAAAAATCAAATGCACTCATTCATCTGAAAAAAAAAATGCTAATCTGAAAATATCATTCCAAAACTGAAGTCTCTTTCTTTATATTGATGATCTAATCGAATAGTGGAGCAGGTTGGGGTTAATCTAAGTATAGGCAAAGAGACTTACAAATAACTTGGTAAAAAAAAAAAGAAATATCTGAGCCAAATACTGGCCTAATGCTCCAGGACTTCTGCTCACCTCTCTTCTGGCACATCAGCAAGAAGTTACTGGAACTAAATATGTAATGTTTGATTACATATTGATACAGAATTCTGGGAGTCGAAGTCCACAAGTCTTAAAGCTGCCAAGTTTGGGAACCCCTGCTATAATCTGTAAAATATAGGAACGCGATGACTCAGTGACTAAGACGCTGAGATTGTCGATCGAAAGGTCAGCAGTTCAGCTGTTCGAATCCTTAGTGCCGCATAATGGGGTGATCTCCCATTACTTGTCCCAGCTTCTGCCAACCTAGCAGTTCGAAAGCACGTAAAAAACACAAGTAGAAAAATAGGGACCACCTTTGGTGGGAAGGTAACAGTGTTCTGTGCACCTTTGGCTTTTAGTCATGACGGCCACATGACCACGGAGACGTCTTCGGACAGCGCTGGCTTTAAAATGGAGATGGACACTGACCCCTAGAGTCGGGAACGACTAGCACATATGTGCGAGGGGAACCTTTACCTTTAATCTGTAAAATAACCCTCCTACCCTGATCAATTCCAGAAAATAGTCTTTTCTTCCTTCACTTCAGATGAAATTTGCTTTCCAGCATATATTTCCTGTCTTTGTGGGCATTTGATTTGGGAGTTTGTTTTCCATGGCTTTCCTCATAGCCATGGCTGTGCTCAATAAAGTGGAATAAGATTTATTCGCGCTGAACCTTATTTGAAAACAGAATGAATGGTGATATGACATATGTAACTATGTTAAAGAACCATTGATTAGCACATTCTGATTTCTATTAATTTTTACTATTATGATTGCATTATTATACTTGGAACCTTGCAAAAAACCCAAAAGTCTGAGATCTGTGCGTTCCAGGATGCTTGAAATTAAATCTATTTTCTATTTTCTCTGGAATTCACAAAGATGCATTCCAGCTTAAATCATGCTTTCTAAAGCAAATGTCCTCTACTATTCTCAGTCATACCAGGTGAGACGGGAGGAGGGAAATAACTTGAAAGCACAGCTGTTTAACAGCAGGAATGCAATTTAGGTGTAATGTACTAGAAACAAGTAAACAACACACTCTAACTGATTCCTGCTTTTAGTCAGTAGGCAATGAATGAGTCAATATGGGAATGTTTTCATTAACTTTCTACCCTATTTTTAACAAATTATACCCTTATTTTAAAAAGGTAGCATAGATGATGATGTGGTAGTTGTGGACCTGCTGGTATTGACTGGAGTTGAAGTAAATATTAAAGTGTCACCTTTAACATTTTAAAGACAAAAATGTATCCAGGGTTCACAGATTTGTATATATGCAAATGACCGCAACAACTCATTCAAAATTGTTCAGAGGAGCTTTACTACTTAAAAAATATTGCTGCATTTGGAATCTGGAATACTTTTATTTGCAGTAAGAGTTAGGATTTCCTGCAACATTCTGTATATCTGTCTTAGAAATTGCAGTGCTTGTAAATTGCAGCCCATTTATTAGCAGCTGAGAGCTGCTACACACAGATTAATATTAGTGTTGCAGACTGCACTGATTGCCAATTCAGACTTCTCATTTTGTCTTGTAAAGTCCTCTCTGGCCTGGCAAGTGTGTACTTGCAAGACTATCTGCTTTAAGTTGATTCTACCCACATAAAGATGTAAAGGGTTTTGTCCAAGTATCCATGGGAGATTCATGGAAAGGTAAGAAATTTGTGTTTTTCTGTGCCAGTCTATTTGAGGCACCATCTCATCCTCCAGGGATTGGCCTGCCCCACCCATGCTAGCAGAGGAGGCATGCTGAGGACCCTGTTGGCCCAAGTATTTTAGCTGGTGAGGTCCAGGAGAAGGGCCTTTTCTGCTGTTACACCTGCCCTCTTGCCCCCTGGAGTGTTGGCTCCAACCCTCCTGACCTTTATAAGAGTCTAAACACCTGGCAGTGGAAGTGGTTGATCAATTAACACCACATCCCACCACTCTCCCCTCCTGCTCCCATCCTTCCCATCTTTTACTTGGGCTACTGTATTTGGCTGTATTTTTTATGATTGTCAACCGCCAGAGTTACCCTGAGGTAAGATGGTGGGCAATAAGCTTTTATAAATTTATAAGTAAGTAAGTAAGTAAGTTCTTTTTTTACTGGAGATACAAATGTTCTCTTCACCCCTCACATTTAGGAAGGGTATGTGGAAAGGCTTGGAATGCATAATAGTGATAATGGCGTAATCTAGCAAACCGGTAGTTCCAACCAGCTGGCACCTCCCACCCGCCCACCCCCACCCTATCCTGTCCTATATTTCCTTCTTTCTGGCTCAGCTGATTTGCATGACACAGCTGATTTCTGCATCTCCGCTGTTTTACTTACCGGGGCTGCCTTAGAAGGTAAGCAGCTGAGCTTCAAATTGCTGTATTTTGAATGCTGCACATAAGCACGTTAATCTCTGACTCACAGAACTGGTTATTAAACCAGTTGCAGCCCATCACTGGGCATAATATATAATTGGTATTAATAATCATTGATCACTAATATGTTATGTTTTGAATTGTGTTGTGATAAATAACTTACTTAAACAGCTTTTGAGTTTTAGTACTGCATGGCAATATAAAACAGAGTAAATAAATATCTTTTGTATTAGACTTTCTGGTTTAAACATGTCTTTACAAATTGATCCCAATGCACACTGGTTCTCCAAAATAAGTTTTAATTGAAGGGAAGGGAAGGGAAGGGAAGGGAAGGGAAGGGAAGGGAAGGGAAGGGAAGGGAAGGGAA
>WNWU01000016.1:9934827-10018451 GCA_012654045.1 Ptyas mucosa
AAGGGAAGGGAAGGGAAGGGAAGGGAAGGGAAGGGAAGGGAAGGGAATGATATTATCCCATAGCATGAGATTTTCATCCTAGCATGATCATCTTGGATCTAGAAAAATCAAATGCTGATCTGAGTACTGTTTATTGATTGTCAGAAGAATATAATATCCCCTTCCCTAGTTAAATGGGAGATTAGCAAAACATCTTTTTAATCTTTAATCATTTACAATAGATATGTGAGAGATTTTTCCATAGTAATATTAAATCCATTCCCTTCAAGCTATTTGATGGAAAATATCATAGTATTCTGAGAACTAAGCAAAGTGCTCATGTAGATTAAATAAAATAGAAACATTAGTCTATAAGCTTATTTATTATAAATTTCATTTTGCACTTTAAAATGTTCAATACAGCTTCTCATTGTCACATATCCAGGTAGACCAGAGGCAGAATATGTGAATTTCTTACTGGAGGAATTAATTTCCATTTGCATCAAAGAAGGTCACAATGTTTTGTTTTTATCGTTGTTTATACTTGATTTAAAGCATAGACAATCCAATATTTCATGATCTAATATTTGCATGATTAATTTACTTTAAAAAAAATTCCAAAAAACTTCTTTTGTTTTCAATTTAGGTTGATGTTTCTTCATAAATAAAATTGATTGGTGGTGAAATATTTTAAATACTTTTCTATAAAATTTGGCAAAATTATAATGCATATATAAGGAAGAACTACAACAAATGTCAAATATGTAACTAAGTGTCAATATATAATTAAATACCAATTTATAAAATGTAAAATTGGTGTACGTTAAAATATATTTATCCAGGATGCTGATTTTCATACTTTCTTAATAATACCCTGATTTATGGTTAAGACTGGGTGGCATGGTGGCTCAGTGGTTAAGGCACTGGGCTTGTCAGCTGGAAAGCCAACCACCCAGGTTCAAGACCCAAACATCGCACAATGGGGCAAGCTCCCATCCTTGCCCTAGCTCCTGCCAACCTAACAGTTCGAAAGCATACAAATGCAAATAGATAAATAGATACCACTTCAGTGGGAAGGTAACAGCACTCCGTGACATCATGCTGGCTACATGATTGCAGAAATGTCTTCAGATAGTGCTGGGTTAATGGTCCTTGAAACAGAGCTGAACACAGCTCCCTATAGTCAACAATGATTAAAATCTGCAGAGATTCCTTTACCTTATTTTATGGTTAAGACTATAGCATTTGAATCAATGTAGAAGAGACTCCTATAATCTGGCAGCTGTTCAACTAATCAGAAAGCCAATTTTAGCCCTACCACAATCTGTGTGCCTACCCACACTTATATTGCTAGATTTATGTGAGATGCAAAAGAAAGGAATAAAGAAATCACTGTCACTTCTCCTCCTTACTTTCCCAAAAGCTGGAGCTGCTGCGAAGGATGAATAATGATGGCAGTATGGCAGACAGCAAAAACTCTCCGAGCTGCTATAATCAATTAAAGGCTTTCCTATATACAAAGATTCATTGTCAGGTATCTGTGTGAATCTAACTGAAATGAAGCTTTCATCCAAAGCATACGTGAGCTATAAGGAAAGCGTTAGAATATATATATAGCAAGATTGATGCGCAGATTTGTCTGATGTGATCAGACAATTTCAGCTTGCTACAGCGTATGCTAGTTTGATTTCTACCGTTTCAGCTGTTTCAACAGTTTCTAAGAGATTGTGTTCCGAAGCAAGATTAATTTCATGTGAAAGAAACTTATATTACTGAGAATATCTCTGTTGTCATGAGTCCCGAGAATGTTATTGTATTTTACTTTACTTTTAATTTGTTACTGCTGCTTTTACTCTGGATGTTATTGTGCCCTATCTAATTTGGTAAATGTCTTACATTTTTTATCAGTTGTTAAATCTACTGTTTTAACTGTATTGTAAATCAGTTTAAGGATATTTTTAATGGAACGTAAAATACAAGTGCTTTAAAGGGACCTTAAATTGAGCTCCTGATCATAGAACAGAAGAAAATAGCAATATGCCCCTTTCTTCTGATTCTATTGAGACCAGGGTTTTCTGTTTTGTTTTGTTTTGTTTTAACATCACAAGCAGAGATGGTATTCAGTCAGTTCGGATGGGTTCAGGTGAACGGTAGCGGAAATTGTGGCTGGACCCACCCAACCGCCCCAGCTCTATGGTGTCCTATTTAGGCACACTTTTGAGGCTGGGGCAGGAGTGAAATGTTCCCGGTTCAGACCGGATCATCTAATCCAGTAGCGATGGAGGCGGGTGGTTTGGGGAATCGGTAGCAAAAATCCCTGCCCCATCTTCATACCCAGCTGAGTCGCACAATCATCAGAGGCTTTTATTATTATTATTTTTAAAAGCATTTTTTCTACAACCACTTTGGCCAAAAAAAATGCTTTTAAAAGTTTTAAAAAAAAAGCCTCTGATAATTGCACGGCTCAGCTGGGATCGTCAGAGGCTTCTAAAGGCATTTTTTTTACAACCTCTTCAGCTGAAGAGGTTGTAGAAAAAATGGTTTTAAAAATTAAAAAAAAAAAGTTGGCCACACCCACCCAGTCACATTCCCCCCTCCCCCCTCCCCACCAAGCCATGCCCACAGAACCGGTAGTAACAAATTTTACATTTCATCACTGGGCTGGGCACATGTGCAGAAAGCACACGCACAAGCAAAGCATATGTGCGGAAAGCCGGGCACATGTGTGGAGGTGTGCATGCTCACATTTTTGTTGCTGGGCAAACCGGTAGATAAAAATTATGTGAATCCCATCTCTGATCACAAGTATCAGAAGATATGGCTGAGATGCCAGTAGGGACCTGGATAGAATCTGTGGATCAAAAGCTGGATGCCTTTTAGGAACGGGATCAAAATTTCCCCCAAATCCTTTAGAATCTAGGATTTTGTAACAGCTTTCTTTTTTGTCTGTGTCAAAGCAAAAACAAAACAAAACACAACTTTGCCCACGAATGGTGAATACCTGTGATGTAATGCCACTCTTGTGCTTGTTTTGTATCCTGTATGTAGTTAACTGAGCCAATACTGGACTTTACATGTAATTTAAATATAATGAATTTCAATTAGGTTTTGCTCTCTTTCAAGGTTGACTCATTTCTCAGCAAGTTAACATGCAGAACAGAAGATTTTATATTCCATTGTCAACTTTTACCTAATCCCATCCATCTGTTTCCTCCATTTTTCTGTCTTGAATACTTTTCCTTATTAAGCATCAATAATAAGAGGTGAGGGTAGTTTACATAATGAGTTGAACAGTGATGAGAACACATTGGCTGTATAATTATCTTGAACCTAGAAGATTACAAGAAAATCAAACCAATATTATTTTAAGTATTACAGAATTTTTCTTGTACTGTCATGTGTTCTGATCATCCCTTTCTCTGGAGATTTGAAGGCTCTTTTTATTTTTTGTCTTGTCAGTTATTTTCTTCAATTATTCAATAGTTCTCAAGCATTTAAATTACAGCTAGTCCTTGACTTACAACTACAATTAAGCCCCAAATTTATGTTGCTAAGTGAGACATTTGTTAAGTGAGTTTTGCTCCATTTTATGATCTTTCTTGCCACAGTTGTTCTGAAAACAGAAAAACAGAATAACAAAGTTCAGAGGGACCTTGTCTTCTAGTCCAACCCACTGCTTAGGCAGGAAACCCTATACCACTTTAGACAAATGGTTATCCAATATCTTCTTAAAAACCTCTAGTGCTGGAACATTCATAACTTTTCGAGGCAAGTTGTTTCACTGATTAATTGTTCTAAGTGTCAGGAAATTTCTCCTTAGTTCTAGGTTGTTTCTCTCCTTGATTAGTTTCCATAGCATGATTCCCTCTTCTTTGTGGCAGCCCCTGAGATAGCCCCTGAGCCAGGATGGACGGGCCGGGGCTTCCCTCTGTCCCCACCCAAGCAGGCTTCTTGCACAGCCCCAGCCCTCCAGCTTGTGGCACCAATGTATGTCTGCCATCTGGAGTGCATGGGGCAGCGGGGCAGTGTTCACTGGCCGGAGGGCCGTCAGTCCCGCCCACTGCTCCTGCTGCCGCAGGGGCAAGGGGGCAGTGGCAGTTCTCAAGCTAGAGCATCCAGGAGGAAAAGGAGAAAGGGCCACTATTGGAGAGGCGAGTTGCACCAGGAGGGCTCGAGGAGAGCACAGCTCCTCACACATGGAGACGCCATCAAGGGGTAAGAGGCGCACTGGCCAGGAAGTGGGAAGGCGCCACTGAGGGGTAAGAGGCTGGGAAGGGGGCAGAAAGGGGAGCTGCACTGGCTTGTTCTTGGTGGCAGGCTGAGGGATGCTTCATCCCAGCCAGAGTTGGGGTGAAGCTGTCCTGCTTGCTGGCCCCCCAACCTGAGCCCTGGGAATGCCGACACCCTTTCCCTCTGAGACTGGGAAGGGGCTCCAGCTTTCCAGCAGAGGGAGGTGGCATTCCTCACCCAACATTCTCTCCCTGTCCGGAGCTGCGGAACTGGCTCATTGGTGGGGATGTCTCACCACACTGATGGGAACCAGGAGGTGAGAAGGAAGGCAGACAGGGAGGCGTGAGGACTCCCAAAAGGCCAGGCAGAGCCAGTGCATGCACATTCAGACAGCTGGTCTTTGCACGCACATGCGCACCAGAAACCGGAAGACCATGCGTGCCAGAAACTGAAAGATCATATGCTCTTCCAGTTTGTGGCATGTGAGTGTGTGCACGCACGGGACCCCGTTTCAGCACTCAGTGCCAAAAAAGTTCCCCAACACTAGCCTAGACATTGTTAAAGTGAGTGGAGTGCAAATATTGTAAAACAAATAATCAGAAATCAATGGGAAGGGCAATAAAACAAATGGAAGGAACTAGACTTGTACAATTTCACTAACATCAGTACAGTTTTAGCTTTTAATTAGACTTTGGCATAGATAATTTCCCCTTATGTATATAGCGCAATATTTTAACCCACTATTTGACCTTCAGATAAAACACATGAAACATTGTCTGTTGATAATGAGACAGTAAATTCGTAAACTGGCAGCTACTCCTATGTCTTGCTTAATTGATTGAACCACAGGAATGGGCAATGATGAACCAACATGGCTCTTCTTTCTGAGTTAAGCTGACCCATATGGCCAAGCAATTGAAACCAGGATTATAGCAGAAACAGAGATGGCAATGGCAAAAACAAAACTAGGAGCGTTTTTATTATGCAAAGTTTGTGAGCTACTTCAAACTGGCAGCTGAGTTTGAATAAGAGAAGTAAAAAAGAATAATTAGCGACAAATGTTTCAGATACTTGGTGCTTAAGCTTAAGCTAAAATGAAAATATAGCTATGAAATTATTCTGTGATTTTCTCATATCCCTTTTTGGAAGAAATAGGGAGGGGGGAGGGATGGAGAGAGAGAGAGAGAGAAAACTTAATATTTTCTGGGTTTGACTCTAGAAGTCTCGGTTTCAAAGCAACTTTGAAAATAAGCTACTATACTTTTCTTCATATAGTAATAAAATATTAAAGGACCAATAATCAGTTTTAGTCTCTGAACTTCAGTGAGTATAATAGGAATTTTGGTTTCAAATTAAGTAGTGTTTTAACAGAAAAAGACCCATTATTCAGAAAGGAATAAATTCTACTGATAACAGCTTAACATATAAATATACACTAGGATATATTTCTGTTGTCTTACCCTCACTTTGCCTAACAAATAAAGAAAAGACAGAGACTAGACAATTTAATCAGGATTATTCTATGTCAGAATGTAAATTGTGACAATATAATTTCCAGAAAACAGAAAACGAATATTGGATAAAAAATAAAAAAGGACCAATGTTATATTTTTAATATAAATGTATTTATTTTATATAAATGTGATAACAATAAAATTATTTTTTTTCACATGTAAAATATGAAGTGAGCTAGAGAGGTACATAGCAAAATGGTTGAAGATATCTAATTTACATAAGATAAGCTAATTCTAAAGTACAAACGGCCAAGACTTCTGGAAATTTCTTGGATGCATTCATACAGTTTCCCTGGCAATAATACCAAAGTAGCTTTCCACTGGTATCTTCTGGGACTTTTTTTTTTTAAATTTTTCAATCTAGCCTAGAACTTTGTTATTTCTTGCCAATCCTTCTTTGTTTTAAATAACAGAAGAAAAAAGAAAACTTTTTTTCTTAATTTAACAAAAAAAATTAAGAAACATCTACATGTTTTTTCCAACCTTCTTTTCAACAGATAATTACATTCTTATTGTCCCTCTGCCTTCTTAAGTATTTTATAAGTCCCTTTACTTCTTCATTTTGTCCTTATTTTTCTTAATATTTAATCCAAAAATCAATTCATTTTTCCCTTTATTTCCTGGTCATCTTCTATTGAAGTAGTAACCAAAACTGATTATGATTAATATTTTGAAGTGAGTCAAGACTGACTGGATTATTATAAATATTATAGTTAAATATTAAGGGTGCCAAGCAGCTGTTTAAAAGTGGAATCCAGGTGAGGCACTTTAAGTAATATATCAAAGAACTCTAAGGCATCTTGCATAGAGGTTGGGTTTTTTATGTACCAACAAAAGCTCCCCCCCCCCCATTATTAATTATATCTGACATTGATAATTGGCAATTGATGGTACAAATGATTGCACTGTTACATAGAGAGGTCATTACTAGAATAAAGAGACAGTAACTTCACTTATGCTGTGGATGAGTAGAAGGGCTACAACATGGAACCATTTTGACATGAAAATCAAAGTTAAAGATGCAGAGCTCCTTTCAAATGGTATGGGAGAGAGTTTATATTCTGCTCAAAATGATCACTGTGCACTAATCCCATTGGCATTTATGATCAGGGTCTTAATTGGTATAAATGATGATAAATTGCACTTTTCCCCAAGAATTCAAGGCTGCAAATTAAGTGCTAGGAAAGTATAGTATATTCTCAGAAAACCAATTGCTTGAAAGAATAAAATGAAAATAATGAATAATCACTACTGCACATTTTTCCAGCAAAATGCAAGAACAACAGAACTATAATTCTCTGCAAAGCTCACAGTTGTAGAAAGCCCAAAAGGGGAAAAGTGTACTTTCCATTCATGTAATGCGAATTGAAAAACGTCACAATAAATGTTTCATTGGTAGATTTACAAAAAACCTCTTTGCTTCTGTGAAATGTTTGCCTGAGGCTATTTTCCTCAAAATGCAGGTAAATTTAGCATCATAATCTGGAAGAGGTGTGTCCATATTCTATTGGGTAAATCAATCTTAATCCAGAACTATTGATTCCAGCAAGCATACAGGCAAAAAACATTAACGGAGATTGTTTTGAGGCAATCTTCCCTTTTAACATTGGACATTTTTTTTCAATCTTATTATCAAGCTTTCTTTGCTGGGGGTCTGCAAAACATGTTTTATATATTTGGTTTGATTTGAAATGCAAATAATTCCTCTTCCCATACACAGTCAGAAACACATATACTTTATCCATATATGTGGATAAAGTATATGTGGATTTTATCCATTTTATATGGATAAAATGATCAAACTACTAATTGAGGGACTCGGAACATGCAGTGCTGTTTTCAACAACTTAGCATTTACAGTATTATCAGTAATGAAATTTAAAAAAAATCCCTATGGTTCTGTGGGCGTGGCTTGGTGGGCATGGCTTGAGGGTCATGTGACTGGGAAGACCAACTATCACACTTTACACAAAAATAACACAAAAACTACACAACTGACTCACACACAATGCAAAAGCAGCTGGACTTCACACAAAATGGTCCCTGAAACAAGCAGGAACCTTACAGAGTTACAGAGAGCTCAAAAACCAACTATTACACTTTACACAAAAATACCGGTTCGGGCAATAGCATGTTTTTACTACAGGTTCTGGCGAACCAATAGCATTTTCACTACCGGTTCAGGTGAACCAATAGCATTTTCACTATCGGTTCGGGCAAACCATCCTGAACCAGTAGTATTTCACCCCTGAGTATTATCTGAGATATTATCCCCATCCCAAATGATACTAGTCTTCCTGTTGCCTTGTGTGTATATCCATTTGCAATTTTCTTAACCTAAAGAGACTCTCCTAATACATACATACATACATACATACATACATACATACATACATACATATACACACACCTTTTAAAAAAGTAATTCATTAGAAAATTTCTTTACAAATGAAAATTGGTCCATTCCCCAATATTATTAACCCTTGATAAAGCTTTTCAAAGTTCAATGGAAGCTCTTATTTATGTACACAGCTTTTGGAAAGATTATTCATTTTTTTCAAATATATATACTTGACATACTTTTGTCATATTTTCAACCAGCGAAAGAAGATGTCAGTCCAGATTCTATTCAATATTGTCACATTGGTACAATGAAATGCATGTGGTGAATCTTGCCAATTGACTGCCATCAAAATCTGTGGTTGTTTCCCTTTATATCCATTGAACCAAATATATCCTCCAATTCCTCAATTCTGAGAGAAATACAGATCTCTGACAATTTATTCTTTTTCTTCCTTCACAAAAGCCATATGATTCATGCTTACATAAAGTCACATAAAGTTTGGAATATATCCAAATCCAATATAGAGCTATCACTAAAGATATCAATGTTGTGCTCTATTTCTGTAGAGATGTAGTTATTTCTTATATATAGTGCAACTCCACCTCCTCTTTTATTTGATCTATTTCTTTTAAATAATTTATATCCCTCTAGCTGGATGTTCCATTTCTGGGTTTCATCCCACTAAGTTTCCATAATGGCAACAATATCATATCTGCCCTCATTTACTTGAATTTCTAATTCTCCCTGTTTATTCCTCATACTCTGCATTGGTGTATAGACATTTGAGTCCATTTTGATTGACCCTGTGTTTACTTTTGTACACAACCTGCGTTGTGCCTGACTGCCCCTACTTTCTTTCCACCGGTTTGATTAGTGCACATGGTATGGTACTCATTATTAAATGCTTGGTTTTGCTTTAGAGTAAGGTTGATAATCTTACCCGCACAAACATCTATGTTACATGCACTGGTAACCCTATTATGGTAATTTTAGATTGCTGGGGACAGAAATGTTCTGTATCAATTAATTCTCTGTCCCTGCTGTTCAGTTTAAATATTTATCCAGAAATTCTGTGAATTTAATGCCAAGTAACTCAGCCCCTTTCTTTGATGGATGCAAACCATCTCTTTTGTACAGTTTTTTATTGAACCAACTGCAGACATCATGACTAATAAATCCAAAGTTTTCCCTTTTACACCACTCCTTTAGCTGCACATTAAACTCTGCTACATGCTGGCCTTTCCCTTTTTGTTCCTTATATACTGGTAAAACCTCAGAAAAGATAAGCCTATAACCTATACTACTAAGTTCATACCCCAAGGTTTGGAACTCATTCTGCATAGAAAGTACATCTTTTTGGGACAGATCATTTGTGCCAAGATATATAATAGCATCAACATCACAGTCCTTACTGGCATTCTTGACTATCTTAAGAATACGCCTCTTGTCTCTGCTGGCAGTAGCACCTGGCAGACACCTGACTTCTTTCAGTACCTCCATATCATTTCCTAAATTTATATCCCTTACAATTGACTCACCAACCAGAAGGTGGCTTTTCTTTTTGGATACCTTGCTCTTCTTGCATGACTGATCCAAAAAGGATTGATCCAAAAAGGCCTGCACAGTAGTGACAAGTCCAGAAAAATCCTCATGCCATGAATGTAGTATTTTGGGGATGTGTCACCCTATCCAAACACAACTTAGGGATGAGGAGTTGAGACAGATTCATCAACTACAAATAGAAATTTTACCCAGGGATTTGAGTTTGTTTTGACCAATCCAGCCCTTAAATGCCTCAAAACACTGTAGAGTCTTCAATAGAATCTCCACCTTGACCTAGACTGGCAATATACAGTTGAGTATCATCAGTTTACTGATGAAACTTTTCCAAACCAATGGATCAACTCTCCCAGCATTGTCTTGTAAATATTGAAAAGTACAGAAGTGGGGATTGAGCCCCATTGTAGTCTTCATTGAAAGAACCAATGATTCAGTTGTTCTTTTCCTATGCATACTAACTATACCCTCCATCATAGATTTCTTTCAGAAAAAAAAAATTGACCATAGATGCAGACAAATATTTATCTTCATTATTCCAGGAGTAAATTATTCCACGTAAATTGTGGTTTTCTTGCTACATCTACTATTAAATTCAAAGATTTTTAGATGTATGCCTTATTTCTAGACATCTGCTTCCCTTTGTCTCCATTTATATATTTCTGCCTGTGGCTTTATATTGCCTATATTTCTCATTCTATATGCATTCTATACTTATTACTATTTTCTTCTAATTACTCTTCTATATTTCTCTTGAACTTAATTTTAAACTATTGTTATACCTTTCTTGTCTTTCTGACTCTGTTCTTCAGCTAGTCTTAGATATTTCCTTTCTGGCTATGTAAATACTGCCTTTCAAAAAGCCTTGCTACTTCATTTTATATTTGTCATTTCCCAGGGGAACTTGAATATGTGTTTTTCCAGGCTGTTGCTTACTGCAGCTGTCTCTGGTTTTGAGGCTGCCTTTATCACCTAGTGCACGGGTGTCAAACTTGCCATCACATGATGTTTCGGGACAGTTTCCCCCTTTGCACAGCTGGTGTGGGTGTGGCCTGTGTGTGACGCATCTGGCCTGCGGGCCGACCGTTTGACACCCCTGACCTAGTGGCTTACATGTAGACACTCACCAAA
This sequence comes from Ptyas mucosa, assembly GCA_012654045.1. Classification (NCBI taxonomy): domain Eukaryota; kingdom Metazoa; phylum Chordata; class Lepidosauria; order Squamata; family Colubridae; genus Ptyas; species Ptyas mucosa. Next base: position 9,945,583 of record WNWU01000016.1, read on the forward strand.
TCCTTCTTCCAACATGCCTATCCTATTGTATTGTCAACCCAACTCTGGTTTTTCCTTACTTGTGAATGTGGAGCTTCAGTAATTGGCTAAACAAAAACAAAAAGCTGAAAATAACAAAGCAAAGTACAGGCTTCTGTGGCTGCTATGAGCTCCCTTTTCACCTATCCAGTCACAAGACAATGTCTCCCACCCCAGGTGGCAGATCTGGGAGATTTAAAAGAATGTGTATGCACCAAAATAAGCCAGTGGTTGCATTTGATTAAAGTATAAATCTCAGTTAGATTCAGTGAAACCTATTTTCAGGGAATGACCTTAGACCTGAATCAATACTAACTTTATGAGCATCTTGGAAGAATTATCCTTTTTTGTTCAAAATTGTATTATATCAACAGGATTAAAAGAGGTGTTAAAATCTCTAGATTAATTTTATAGCTATAATTGCCAGGTTGCAGGATAGGTGCGGATGAAGGAAATGTGAATGCTGTAAAACTGCCACTGTGTTTCAGAGCTCTTTCTATCTTATCATCTAGTAAAACTAGCAATTTTTATGTTACAAATCCTTAACCACAAAAGTGAATAACAAGTTTTCAGACAGCAGAACTAAACAACTGTGGAGCATTTCATGCAGATGATTATCAATACTGACTTAATTGCAAATTATGTCCCTTATTCGACAATACAGATAACTCTGTAAGCGATATCATGCAGATTTCAGTAACTGCAATGAAGAATTTCTTTAATTGAGAATCACTTTTTCTTTTAGTTTAATTTAACATGGTTTGTTCAATTTATTTGGGCGATTTATATCTAGCAGCCTCAGTTATTTGTTCAAGCTATGTCTTAATGATTTTCTTAAATCTGCTATATGTCCCATCACTTCCCAAAAACACTTGCTTTTTATTGTAGACTGCTAAGAGAAATATATCACATACCAAGCTAAATAAATATATTATACACTCTTACACTTAATGTTACAAGAATGGAAAATCCTGTTAGGGGAATGTTTTTGCTTCTTTTTCCTTGTTTGAAGTTAGATCATTAATATTGGTAGCTTATATAAATACAGTTACCTTTGAATTTAATTTCTGAAATATGGATTTTTTTTTCAGTATGGGAACACTTTGGACTGTTGTAAAGAATATCAGTGAGAAATCTATTTTTCCTCCCTTCTTCATTTTCCAACACACCATAAAGCAGTGTAAAATGTCGTCCCACTTTTAAAAATTATAGAAGACCCCAAAAGAGCTTTTGTTTGTATGGGTTGTATTTATTGATATTTTAAAATTAAAAATGACTCATTCATTGCTGCTACCACTATATCTGTACATACTTCTTTGATGAGATTTTAATATTGTATTATTTGTATAATATTTTGAAATACATATATTTTTAATAGGCTGATATAGAACCATACTTTAATAGAATAGAATAGAATACTTTATTGCCCAAGTGTGATTTGGCACACAAGAAATTTGTCTTTGGTGCATATGCTCTCAGTGTATATAAAAAGACAAGATACATTCGTCAAGGATCATAAGGTACAACACTTAATGATAGTCATAGGGTACAAATAAGCAATCGAATCATACTAGGAAACAATCAATATAAATCATAAGGATACAGCAACAAGTTACAGTCATACAATCGTCAGTGGGAGGAGATGGGTGATAGGAACGATGAGAATATTAATAGTAATAGTAATGCAGACTTAGTGAATAGTTTGACAGTGTTGTAGGAATTATTTGTTTATCAGGGTAATAAACACAGCCATAAATCTATTCCAGGATCTGAAAATTTTTATACACTTCTAGTATTGTTTTCCCCTGTAGGTTTTATCTGCCTTCCCCTTTCCATCTTTAGGTCTCGCCCTTTGCTTGGGCACTCTGCAAGAGCCTGATGTTCAAAACGAGGTACTCTATAATCATAACTCTGTGACTTTTGAGGGGTCTGTTTTTTGGAGAAGACCTATTCCCAAGGTGCTAAAAAGAATAGGCTGTCAGCAAAGTGTAATGAAAGGGTTGATTTTGGAAATTATATTAATTTTTCCTCATGTTCACTATTTTCTTTAATCACCATAATAATAAAACTCTAGACACCTCTATTCCCCACTCCCAACACATGAACAAAAACAAGAGATTTCTTGTCCAAATTGTATTTTCAGACAAGCTGGAAACACAATCGGTACTGCTTAACTCTCTGATGTGACTTTTATCTTCACTAATGAGAGGTCATCTCTCTATGGAGTCGCAGAAATATCAATATTTTGCTATCTTGAGAGTGTCTTTTTTCCTTTAATTCCATAGCCCTTGAATAAAAGACAGTAAAAATTGCTAGGTTAAAACAGGGTTTTGTTGTTTTTTATGTTTGATTTCAATATTGTCTAGCCAAATACTGCTATGAAACTGATAGATAAGGCATAGTATTTCCTGGTCATCAAGAAATAAATGGAAATCAGGTACACATTTTAGATCTAGAGATACTAATACTGATATATAGATATATGAATATAGATATAGTAGGCATAGATTGATGTTATTGGTGAGAGGGCGGTATATAAATTTAATGCACACACACACACACACACACACACACACACACACACAAATGATTCATGGTTAGATGGCAGAGATCAGATCTCTCCAACATCAAGTGGTCCAGCAACTCCCAGAATTCCCATTATCATGTCATTTCAATCATTTTGTATATTGCAATCCCATGTGTTTGGGAGAATTTCCAGTTGGGAGAAGGTTATTATTCATACCATAAGAGCTAAACTTGAATCCTTATTTTTTTTTCTTTTTTTGTCTAATAGTTAACACTCACACACAGGTACACATACATCCCTCGTTAATTTCTTTACATTAGTGGGGATTGAAATAATGGAGTATCTTGTTCCTATGGTAATTACTGTGAATTTTTCATGTTCTCATTTCAAAATCTGGATGTAATGTAATTCCTGGGCCATTTGGGTTATTGTGTGGATAGGAGCCTAATAAACCCCACAGGACAAAAGTTGGCCCAGAGGTCAATTTTACAAAGCCTAGAATTGAAATTGCTTCTGATATTATTAATAACTTTTCACTTTGATGTGTTCATCATGCATAATGATATGTGGGAAAGACTTTGGGCAGAGAGACCCTGCAAAGGGAATGGTCAAATAAAAGACAGCATAGCCTGCAGCTAGAGAATGGGAAGAACAAGAGCCTCAGGATTCAATTGTTGGAAGAAAAATCCGGTACAGTTCCAATCTGGCAGAAAGATGCTAGAAATAAAATGGAGGCAGGCTGCAGGAAAGGAAGTCTGTTTGTTTGGTAGCCAAAAACTTCAGTGACAACAGTATGTTTCTGGGGTGGCGGACAAAATGGGTTGAGAGTAGGTGGACTTTTATACATTCTTTGGAGCTTTGTGATTGAAATGCCTGTTCCTATGTAAGAATATGGCCTTTAATACGTTAATGACTGTTGTCAGATTTCTATGGGGTCATGTAGGGGTCATGGCTGGCTCATACAGACAAGAGGGGAAATGCAAATTTTAGGTGTTTTGTTTGTCTGAGTTAATCTTGTCAGTTTGGACTCCTTGTCTATTGTGTTGCTTATTTAGGGTTTCTGCCTGCTCTTTGCTGTTGAATAGATTGGCCCAGTCTTTCTGAATGGATACAAAATCTCAATTCCTAAAGACCAATTCCTTCAAGCTTCTGCTTGAGTTTGTTTTCCTATGGCAGGAACACTGGGGTTGCTTTCTGTCTTTGTTAAGATTTTTCTCCTCTTCTCCTTTAAGGGAAATATTCTATCCTGCCTCTTTTAATGTCCTATAGAATATTTTTATTCTGGAGAGGGGTGAGTGGGTTCCCACACTATAAAGGATATGGGCAAAAGCAAAGAATAGTGCTTTTATATTTGCAAGATTCTCTCAATGTGGATTTACAATACAGTAAAATTATTTCATCTGGCGATTCTGCTCTACGAGGCCAACATCACGTCATGCAGAAGGAACAGCAGGCGCACAAGAGCACACAGAGATCTCACCATAATCATTTAATTGTGTCAGATGTGAATTCCTCAGCATGTGAATTGCAAGGTTTCTCGAAGGTAGTGCAATGAGATTAGAAAGACTTTCAAGAACAAAAAAGTTGAGAGCTTAATTACATCTATCTTGATGGCTTCTGCCTATCAAGAGCACTTTGAGGTCATTAGTAAAAGGATAAAAGCAATCTTATTAACTGTGAGTTTTAAAAAGAGGTTTTACACTGCTAGTATCTGTTAGAATATGTCGGATTGCAATTCAAAGAGGTTTTGGCCAACTCTACAAATCTAATCCATCTGGAAAGCATGAGATTGGGGAAGGTAACTAAGTCATTATTAGCCAACTCTGTTACTCAGCCAAACTCTGCACAAATGACAAATGTTCTAATCTCCTAGCATGATAGATATGAACAAGTAACAACTGTCTGGAGGAGATTTAATAGTAAAGAACAGATGTTTATGACTCCAACCCACACACAAATCAAAGAGAAAATGAGAATATTGCTGTGTTTGCATGGCATTTTCAAAATCATCTATTGCTACATGAGCTTCACACCGGGTCATTGTTTTACATAAGAGAAGCCCTTGTCTGCCAAACAATTACAGCCGCAATAATGGTTAAAGAGATATGAACTGCACTTGTAAAAGTGATGCTAAAAGGCTGTAGTAGATCCTCAATTAACATTTAATCATTCTTTACCCAAGAAACATGCTGCTATCTTAAGTTGCATGTGGATTCTAACTGATCAGACTTCCTCCCCCATTGATGCTGTCTTCAGTAACAATCTGTACCAGGGGTGTTGAATTTGATCTCATTGAGGGCTGCATCAGGGTTGCGTTTGCCGTCAGGGGGCTGCGATGGGCGGGGCCAGGGTTGCCATGGCCAGCTCGACATCACTAGTATTGGGGTGCCTGTGGAGGCCCGAGCGCTCTGTCAGCAAAAACGGTCTCCTGAGCTCTGTTTTTGGCTACAGTAGCCTCTTGCAACCCTATGCCAGTGAAAACAGAGCTTGGGAAGGCTGCACACAGCCCTCCGGAGCTCTGTTTTTGCTGACAGAGGTACTGTGGGCCGGTTCTTCACTGTTTCCAGGGCAACCCCAAGGGCCATATCTAAGCACCCTGCAGGCTGGATCCGGCGCCCAGGCCTTGAGTTTGACACCCTTGGTCTCTAGCCATAACATAAAACCAAGCTAGAAAATGCTATTCGCAGACATCATGGATTCTTTTGATAGTCCTTAATTACCCCTTTGAACTCCTGGAATGAAATGCCATTGACCTCTATGGAGGCCTACTTCGTTTGGAAGGAATACAAACGGTGGCTAGGTAGAAAGGTAGAACAAAGCCCAGGGTTTTGTATATAAAACTGCAACATATGTTTGTTTATCTACCAGGTCACAGCTGGACTGTAGTAACCCTTACCAATTCATATCAATGTGAGGGTGAGATAAGGTGAAATAGAAGAGCTTCTACTCAGCTTTGTGTTTCACTTGTAAGGTCAAAGAAACTTGCAACTTCAGGCAAAGGAAAAGCTGAGTTGTGGTGGCATGCTACTTTACCCCACATAAACTTTTAAAATACTTTGGCCAACACTAAACTTTTCTCAGAAGAGCCACTGGTTGGGGAAATGAATATAAAATGTTGGAAACTACTCAGAGGTGGACGTCACATATTGTAACAACTGGTTTGCCCAGAACTGAAAATGTGACTGCGTATCAAAACACTAGCAATTATATAGGACGTGATAGCACCAGGGCTGGTGGGCAGGCCCAGCCGCTGGTTGGAACTACTGGTTCACCCAAACCAGTCTGAACCGGCAGCAGCCCACCGCTGAAACTACTCTTTACTCTTTATCCAAAATTGTAACTGAAGCAATAAAATATAGGCAGCTCATGGCTTCATGACTGCAGCATATTCCAAATGGAATTGCCTTTGAAGGCCACCCACTTCAGAATGCATCAGTGAGAGTAATGATGAGCATACCTTGGTATGCCCACATAAGTTCTGCTTTGAAAGTTGCACTGGTTCTCTATTTGCTTCTGGCTTTGGTTCATGATGCTGCTCTTTATTTATAAAGCCCTACATGGCAAGGGAACGGCTTACTTCAGGCTCTGCTTCTCTCCCATATTATCTTCCTGGCTGATTTCACCTGGCAGGATTGGCTACTCTGAGCTCCATCAATTAAACAACGTTACCTATTGGGTTCCTCTGTTCCCTTCTTAGACTTCTGGCAAGAATTCTCAACGCATGACAGATGTTCTTCTAGAAACAGTCAGAAGAGGAAGAACAGTTAATAAGCCCTAATGGTGCATAATCAGGCTATAATCATTCGGTGGCAAGGAATGCAATTATAATCATGTACTCTGGGCATATCACTAATAAATATAAATCTGGTTTCAGACCTCTGTGGTAGCAGCTAGAGGAGATGGCCTAGAGAAAACATTCTGTTTTGTCATGAATGGTGTCCAGGAGTGACAGAAATTGCAAAGGATAAGGCTTAGAATCTGTTTTCTTCAGAATTGCTTATCCAATCCTGGTCCCATAATGCTACAAGTATTTTCTTTCTAGGCTTTCACTTCTGCAGCTTAAGTTGTGTGTGACCATGGTCATATTATCCTTTTTGTCTTTCTTTTTAAAGGAGGGACTATAAATGTGATTCCAATGCCACCTGCTGGTCAAATAAACAATTGCTGTGAGTCTTTAAAGGGTAAGGAAACGTTCAGAACAGGAAAGTGGGAAATAAAACCCCGTAAAAACAAAATATCTAAAGGCATTAGGGTACAATCAATCATTTGCCTTGTAATTTCCTCTTTAAGGTTCAAAATGGCCTTCTTCTGCTGGTTGTATGTAAAGTTGGCATTGTTCCAAATCAATAATGATTACTAGCAGAGCTTGCCCATGATTATTTTTCTTTTGAATTTGCTTCAACTTCAGAAGAGGCATAGCAGTGACAAAGCTTTTCTAGAACATTTCATAGAGGAAAAGCTTATGAAAAATTCTGGAATTTACCTAATTATGCAGGCATGTAAATGTAAAATACAGTCTCCTTTGTTTAGCTTCGGTCATAAACCTCATTATATGGATTATATCACAATTATTTTGGTTCATAATCAAGGACCACAAACACCAATAAACTGTGCAATGGCCTGTAGGTTACTGTCAACATCTGTCCATTGTACCTCTCTGTCAACATTCTCCATTTGCCTTCTTAACCTAGTTTCAGCAGCTAAATTGATGCAGGTGCTTGCTTTCTGATAGTACTTTTTTGTAGTGGTAAACAACCTCCTCCTGAGCAGTTGTTAAGCAGAAAGGCATTTCAAGGACAGCAGTAGATCAATTCAGACAGCCATCTACTACATTACTATGTATGGCAGGCTACAGATCACTAGCCATCTGCATTTCCCTTTTGCATGATGAAAAAATATATTGCTGCACTTCATCACCTGATCAGAAAGTTAGTGAAGCAGGAGATTGGTTGGATAATTTTCACCACTTAACAAGACAATGCAGACAACTGTTTTATCATGGGATTATATTGTATGTGCTCCATTGTAGGTTATCACATAAGATACTCCTAAAATTGACAGTAAGCGCTTCAAGTCTCATCTGGAAAAATGGTTTGTTCATTGTTCCTTACCGTTATAAACTATGCTACACCAAATATATAAGACTTGGCAACTTTCAATGTACTGATTAGTTTACTATAACTCTTTCCAGATATAAAAATAGATATTTGAAAAATGCCAACATTCTGAACCAAATTTCAAAATTCTTAGAATTTCATAGAATTTTCAAAGAGACTACTTAAATTTCACCAGATCTCATGATATTACACCTCTCATTCTCCACACAAGCACACAAAACAAGAATCGGATTGAGTACATCTGTCAAACCTGTGGTTTGCTCTGTGAATAACATTTTACGTTTCTGCTTTCCTTTTCTATGCTAGGAATATTATGATTAATTGTCTTATTCACAGTTAACCTGTATTCATCACTTTATGGTCAGCAAGGCAAATTAAGACAAAGTATTCCTAGAACATGCTTTTTTATTTCTACTATCTCAGCAAGATATATCAAAATGTTATTTAGGCTTTTAATTATATCAAAGCCCACATCCGTCAATCTACTGTTTTGGAATCACAAAGTGGAAGATTTTCTTAATATAGGGAAATCTTGCTTTTTTTACTCCAACCAATATAGAAAATATAAATACGAACCCAGTAAATCTAACCAGATGTGACAACCACATGTTTTTAAACATCAACCCATCTCTAATTCCCTAACATAGAAATATTACTTTAAGCCAAAATACCTATGTAAGAACAATTGACAGCACCACTGGTTTTATCACATCATATCATTTAATGCTCTGCAGTTGCTAACAATCCTTTCCATTTAGTACATTCATGTACTGGTACTTACTGAAATTACACACCTTGCAACACTAATTATCTTACCTGGAACGTATGTTCCAAAATTAGAAGTCATATCCTAGATACCTTAATAAATCCAAAATTCTACTTCTGTTTATTTAATCAAATGTCTTATTTATACATCATCCAATTTTTTTTGTTCTTATCCTGTTCCTGTTTATTCTTACCCCATATCAGCATATTGTAAATAAAACATCATATTCCTTCAAAACCTTTCAGGATCTGATATGTTGTTTTTGATATACATCTGAATTGGCAATTATTTAAACCAGTACCTTCAAAGTATACTACAAATATACAATTCTGAATCCTGTTATCTAACTGAACTTGCCAAAATCTATTATTGGTATATAAAATAAGCAATTCAAACTTCCCCTAAATTTTTAATACTATTGGTATACACAAATGTTTTTTCAAAATAATGTAATTTAAACTTCTGGGATCCTAACGTATTCTTATTTGTTTCCTCCCTGGTTTCTCCACTAGGCTGTTAGGTTTACAGGTTCAGTAAGCTTATCTACATTTACTACAACTCCCATCTATTCCATTCTATTCATTTTTGCTTTGTTCCTACTGTCAAGACTATAGGGATTTTCCTTGGAGAACACACTAGTGATGATGCCTATGAAATCAATTTAATGGAATAACATCGTCATAACCATCCCAATACTAAAAATACATCTTTAAATTAATTGATGAGATACACCATATTTAATAGATATAGTGACTGTATAATATTTAAATCAGTTTCTGCTTTTAAACCCAAAAGTCCTTTGCTTCAAATCTATTTCTTAGAATTTTACCGCTAAATTCATATCCTTATGCTTACAATTTAATTTTTATTTTCCTATAACTTTGCTATATACCAAATAGATAATTACTCTTACATTGACTCATTTAATAATCCTACCTGTAAGGTTTTATATTGTCTATAAGACATGACATTTGCCTATATTTATCTTAAAATATAGTTTACTAACATTAACTAACTCAACAGTCCATTTTAATAAGTGTAATAAAAAGTTATGAAAGTTTCTTCATGTTCTATATGCAGTATTTTAATCTGTAACTTTCTTCCTTAGATATACATACTTTTGCAAAATGATTCAGGTTTCTGTTTTTTCTGTATTATTTTCCAGTAGCCAGGTAGAATCCTTTAAGATGAAAAATTCTGTAAGTCCACAGTAAATTCTTCTAATCTTTGGTTATTGGAGTTACAAATGATAGCTGAAATTTAAATTTTCTATAAAGTTAAGCCTTTCTCTTTATTCTTCAAAATATCAATTTCTTTATATCAGTACTCCCAAGGTCTTTTAACTGAGTTACAGCATATTTTGCAGCTTGACAAACATCAATGGTGTGCTCCAATATTAAATCATATATCCTGAACAGCCTTGCTGTCTTTTCACATCTTATTCCATATACTATCCCATCCTTAATTAAATAAGTCAAGTAATTTTGCAAACTTGCAAAATTGAATTAGAAGTTTTAACTTGGTTAACATAACTCAATACCTTCACTTTGTTTGATGCTTTTTGGTGAAAGACATACATATAACTTTATTGTTGTTTGTTGTGGTGCACAATAAGTTTCACATTTCTCAAACAGTATTTGCAGCTTCAGCTTATCAGACTCCTCTTCAAATTAGAATGTATTGAACACTGTGGCCTCCTACACAGTAGCATGCAGAAATAAAGTTGCTTATAATTTCTCATTATTTTTTATCAACCCTGCTTGCCACGTGATACAGCTTAAACCTTCACTTCCTTCATTACCAATTTTCCAATACATTTCTATCAATGCTCAACTCGAAGCTGAAGCTGATGCATTATTACATTGACTTCATCAAAAAATTTTTGGTTAACTTCTGAAAAATCTGTTTGTTATCTCATCAAGCATGGATAATACAAATACTAAGCCTATACATAAGCAAACTTTGCCAGTATTTGTAGGTTATATTAGGGATGAAAGATACCACCTCACCAGTGGTGGGTTTCATTTACCTTTGTTAGTGGTTCACTCGTGCGCACACACACACCCTTCATTCATGCATGCACCACTTCTGCGCATGTGCAGAAACTTCTACGCAAGCGCAGATCGTATTTGATGATGTCTGGGCAGGTGGGCGGAGCCTCCTGCCGACACTGCTACCGGTTTGCCCAAAATGGGGCAAACCGGTAGCAATCCACCACTGCACCACACCAGTGGTGGGTTCCTCCCAGTTCCGCCTGGTTCCGCCAAGCCGGTAGCGGTGATGATATGACATCACCAAACCAGTTCTGCCCCCCGCCCCCACCCCTCGCGTTATTCTTACCTTTTATTTGGTCCCACCCCCAATCTATTGCTGCCTCCTGAGTCCCAGCTGATGGCTAGAGGGAAAAAAAATGTTTAAACTCTTGCCACGGGGCTTCAAAGGGCCACCCTACAGCTGATCAGTAAAGAAAACAAATGAGTAGACCGATGCCTGCAAAAATACATGGGTAGATCAGTGCCTGCAAAAATAAATGGGTAGACCAGTGCCTGCAAAAATAAATGGGTAGATCGGTACAGCTCTGCAAGCAGTTAAAACCATTAGCAGACCAGTACCTCTGCTAAATCCTAAATAATTGTCACATGACCATCCAGCCATGCCCATAAAATAAGCCATGCCCACAGAACTGGTAGTAAAAAAAATTAGAACCCACCCGGCACCACACACACAATTAGCTCCTTTTACCAATTCATTGGGTTTTACTCCCAAGAATTATCTTGCAATTACTATTAGGGGGAGGTTTATTGGTTTTATTTTTATTCCCTCACCTAGCAGACAGATAGCGATCTCTTCCTGCCTGAGCTACAGTTCTGGCAATGCAGTTTCCCCAAAAAGTTCTAACTGCAAATTAACAAGCTGAGTTCTGGGACCCTAATTAACTAGCTTTCTGCTGCCCATTACTGACAAGACTTTAATCACTTTCACACCTTCAATTTTTTTGTCTCCTAGGCAGCTTAGAGTTCAGAACTGCAAGTAAACTGGGCAAACAGCCAGGACCAGCACATTCTTTTTGATGTGTATTCCCCATTGTGTGCCTACATGTAATCTCTTCCTCTGACATGAATGTAAATATAAACATTAATTTCCTTCTTCCTAATTATTTCAGCAGCAGGATTAGCATTCCAAAAGGCAGCGGAGTGGGGGGGGGGAATAAAAGTGAATTAAAAGCCACAGTCACATGATTTGCCGTTTAGTGACCACAACATTAGCAACCAAGTTGCCAGATTCAGTTATGGTAATTAAGCGAGGACTACCTGCAATGATGTTCAGGAAAACAGTTGAAATGCTGAAGAGTAAAGTGAACAGATTTTTTTTCCCTGATAGCCAAGAGGATTGTATTATATTGTAAATGTTAGGTTAGTAAGTTGTATTGATAGTTGTATTGTTTTGGTTTAGATTTGGGTTTTTTAAAATTATTATTTAGCTTTTGTAATCTATTGTGGATTATTCCCTTGTCTTAAGATGGGCACATGTCAAAAAATTGAAGCAATCCAAACTGATTTGCATTTAGAGAAACAGTTAGAACATTTGAATCAATGAAATCATCTTTTTTTATTCAAATCCTAAAATGTTCCCAAAACTCCAATATAACATTAATTTCATTTTGTATTTCTATTATATATGTGTGTGTGTGTCTGTGTGTGTGTGTTTGTATACATGCATACACACACACATTTGAGACAAAAATACGTCAGCAGTACTTGGAAGAAAATGCACACTCATAATAGCAATAAAAATAGCCCTTAGACTTATATACCGCTACACAGCCCTTTCTAAGTGGTTTACAGAGTCGGCATATTGTCAGAGTTAACAATCTGGGTCCTCATTTTATCGACATCAGAAGGATGGAAGGCTGAGTCAACCTTGAGCTGGTAAGATTCGAACTGCCCAATTGCTGCAGTACTGCAGTCTAACCACTGGCGCCACCACGGCTCTTAATGAATATAATGAAATAAAAACATGAAGAGAAGGTGTTGAACTGCAGATTAGAGGATCTTGTTCACTTCCTCAGGAGTCACAGAATCAAATTCAATCCACATAACCTCAGAAGACAGGGCCCTGGGCAAATTTTTAGGACAATCCAATTCCAGGTGAATCTGAATAATTTTATCTGCCATTATCTGCATTATTCCTTCGCACACAGCCCTACAGATTACCCTGTAACCCAGGTCCATGCCCCTTCCAGCAGGAATTGTATCGCTTTAAATAGGGTAACACAGTAGCTATTAGCAGATGCAATAAGGGCAATAAGTAACATTTTGCCAGTTCTTATCATTCTGTTTTGGTAGAATTTGTGGTCCTGATTCTTAAATTCTCTTGCTCTTTCTATTATTTATCATTATGAGTTTACTCATTTCAAGTCTTATTGTTTTCATTGTTTAATTCTTTATTGTGTGATCTTAAACAAGATAAATGTAAGGAAAGTTTGAGTGCAATGATTCAATAATTTGCACATTGTCTCCTATATATAGATATACATACATACACACATGCATAAATACACACACAAACACACCACATACATATGGGAAGAGAGAGAACTTTACCAATCTTTTCTACTCTCTAGGTTGCATAATCTTGTTTTATACTTCTTGATTTACACCTGCTAGCATTTAAACTGTATCTTCTCCTATAGCTTCAAATCAATGGATATTTCATCTGATATTTCATTTTATTTGTTTCCTATTTAACAGATGTTCTGTTGCCTCTCTTTATTTTCTAGTGGAGTCAGTTCCTAAATACATTATCTCTCTACAAATATTTTTGTTATTTTCTAATTCCATTTGTAAAGGGTTTTCATATAGCCTTTTCATTTTCTTTTTACTTTCTTTGCCATTACAAGTTTTTTTCCAAGATTATTCTTGAATAGTATTATTCATGAATATGAACTAATTTTCTTAAACACGCTTTTCATCTTCCTTATTAGTTTCATCTATTTGTTGACATTCTTTACACACACACACACTATACCAAATTTATATTTCACTGATAAGGAAATAAAGGAAGACTAGTATAGATCTATTTCAAGCTATTTAGCTCTCATCAGCTAGCTCTCATACCCTTACTTGGATTTGAACTTGAGCTGCCTGCATGTGAGGCAGTTGTATTAACCTCTGAGCCACAAGTTCTCCTCCCTTCATCAGCTTGAGCCAGGGGAGAGATTAAGTGTTTTTCTATCGGACACCTGGTCTACCCCAGCATGTAGTCTGCCTAACATGCAGGCAGCCCAAGTTCAAATCCAAGTAAGGGTATGGCTAGCTGATGAGAGCTAAATAGCTTGAAATAGATCTATACTAGTCTTCCTTTATTTCCTTATCAGCGAAATATAAATTTGGTATAAAATGGTTTGTTGTGAATGCAACTGCTTGAGGGCTCTTGGATTGGAGCTGAAAGGCGAAAGGGATGCAGTATGCTCCGTCCCACATCACATCACATCACATATATATTTTTCTGTCTTTTCCAGCTTGACATTGAAAGAGTCCATTCAGTCATTGTATATCCTTCTGATTTCCAAGGCTTTCATCCTTATATATACTGCAGACTTATATACTTTAACATAAATGTTCACTGATATCTGCTAACTAATATGCTTCTATCATTCATTAAATGATAGCATATATTGTAGTTACAAATGCCTTTTGTAAATATTTATTCTGGAATAATATATTGCATTACCATCTAATCATTATTATTGAAATGGCCTACTGCAGTCCAACTAGTTTCAATTTTTCACTGTGCTTCATTTCTGCTTTGACAATTTCATTTTTTCCTCAGTTTATACTTCTTACTTTCAGTGTTGCAATTGTTTTGTTGCTGTTGTTGCCTTTGGGTCATGTTTGAATCCTGGCAACTGCCTGGACAAATCTTTGCAGTTTTCTTGGCAAGATTTTGGAAGTGGTTTGCCATTGCCTCTATTCTTGGGCTGAAAGAGAGTGACTGGCCCAAGATTACCTAGTTCTGACTTTGTGCCTAAGATGGACTACAATTCATGGTCTCCAGGTTTCCAGCCTGATGCCTTAACTACTGCACCAACCTTGCTCTTTGTAAAATGATAAACTGATGAACTGCTTCTTTGTGGTTTTTATTTAGCGATGTGTAATGCAGGGGTGGGTTCTACTTACCTTTACTACCAGTTCGCAATGGGGCCATGCACGCACTTTCTGCGCAAATGCAGAAGCATTCTGATGATGTCGGGGTCAGTGGGCGGAGCCTCCTTCTGGTTTTATTACTGGTTCTATAGAACCGGTCCGAACCGGGAGCAACCCACCACTGGTGTAACATCTACATCCACTAATCACATGATGACATTGTTCTCTGGTAACTATGGTAGTTACCCCTCCTTCCCTCTCTCTCTCTCCCCCCTCTCTCTCCTTCCCTTCTTCCTTCTCTCTTTCCTTCCCCTTCCTTTCTCTCTTCCCCTCTCTCTTCTTCCGTCCCTCTTTCTCTCTCCACATCCTTCCCTTTCTCTCTCTCTCTCTGTCCCTCCTTCCTTCCCTCTTTCCTTCTCTCCCCCTCTCGCCTTCCCTCTCATGCTCTCTCTTTCTCTCCCACCCTTCCTTCCTTCTCTCTGTCTCCCTACCTCCTTCTTCCCCCCTGCCTATCTCTCCGTCCCTTCCCCCGCCCCCTCCTCTCTCAGACCAGTCCCAACAAATCAAATCTGCCTCCCTCAGCAAGCAAGCAATTGTTTTCTAACTATTTTAGCAATATCTTGGAAGCACTAGGAAGGGTGTTCACTATTTCTTCTTGGATTTGATTTTTAACTTCCTTTTCTTAGAGGGGCTTAAAAATTGAAAGATAAAAATATATTCAAAAACTTTGAGACTCACACCCTAAAATAAAGCTTGTCATAAATTACTTTCAAACCACATTCCTCTGAGTCCTTTGCAAGGTATGGGATGCTTTAAAACCATTCTCCTTTAAGCCAGCTCCTATGTGATGTTGTGGATGGGTCCATTCCAACTGGGAAGAATCTGAAACCAAATTATAAAGTAGCACCCTATGGTACAATTGCAGCTAGTTCAAATAAAGGATAACCCTGCAATTGTCTTTATTTCTGCTGGACTGCACAATAGATAGTGGAGTGAAAACCTAGCAATAGAGTGGATCAATTGTCCTTGCTTCCTGCCCAGCTGATTTGTCCCATTGTCTTACTTTAGAAAACTGAAAGGGAAAAGTATGTTAACTGCCAGAATTATATATGCAAGGACAATGATACAAATTCTCTAAACCAGGGGTGTCAAACTGGCGGCCCGTGGGCCAGATGCATTGGAGGTGATTTCAGCAGGTTCTGACCAGTTCTGGAGAACTGGAGGTGGAAATTTTGAGTAGTTCAGAGAACCTGTAATAAAAATTCTGACTGGCCCCGCCCACATCTATTCTCTGCCTCCCAAGTCCCAGCTGATCAGGAGGAAATGTGGATTTTATAGTATCCTTCCCCTGCCATGCCCACCAAGCCATGCCCACCAAGCCACACCCACAGAACCGGTAGTAAAAAATTCGACACCCACCACTGGGATGTGTCATACGGAGGCCATGCCTACCCCAACTCCATGAAGGGGAAAAATGTTGTGAAACATCATGTGACGGCAATGTGATGGCACGAGTTTGACATCTGTGCACTAAACTAGTGTTTCTTAACTTTGGCCTTTTAAGAGGTGTAGACTTCAACCTGGAGCATTCACCAGCCATCTTAAAAGGACCAAGATTGGGAAACACTGTTCTAAACAAACAAACTCATTCTTTGAAAACTGTGAAACCGTGGAGAAAAAAAAGGATTGAATATTTGTTTGTTACACATATGAAAACAATAGAAATAGGAATATCATAGGCAAAGGATAGGGGGAGGCAGAAAGCAGATTCACATATAGCTCATAACAACATTTCAAAATCAATGGAAGATTTCTGTTGATTCATCTTAATCCATATTACTGTTATGCTTTGTTTTTCATGTTTGTCATTTCCAATCTTGGAAATTTTACCTCAGTCATTAATTAATTTTACTTAATTCTTGTCTGTTTTATTGGTGGACGAAGAAGCTGGACCTCTAATTTACATTAATGGGCATCGGTTCCTTCTCAGTTGATGCTGAACACAAAGCTCTCTGCATTCCAGAATCCATATTTCTTATGATTAAACTTTAGCTGAATTGCCCTGTACATAAATATACAACCCAGCAGAGGGAGTGCAGACATCATAATTGGAACTAAAAGGAGTAAGTTTTTTCCCCCACTTCTTTTCTTGCTTAACAGCTCAGTTTTCAGTCTGAAGAGCTGTGCTTAGCACATTTGAATTCTTAACTGTAAGCCATGGCAAAATTCCTGAGAAGTACATTCCATGCTGAAAAATTTACTTCTATTGGTAAAATCAACTTTTGACAACCTTTTAAATTTCACTCCAGCTGAGCATTTAAAATGTATACTTCTTTTCCCCCTTCTTGAAAAATGTCAATTTGGGGATTTGGGAGGTGAGGGTTCGGGAATAGGAAATCTGTGTCTTTAATTCCGGAAAATCATTTTGATGTTCCATCACATAACAAAACAGGGGGACAGAAACTAAAGAACAGTGCAATGAAAATAGTTCTTTAAAGGATCCAGCATGTTACTCTTACAGAATAGAGATGGAATCTTCATAGAACCTTTGTAAAACAGACCAGTGATATTACTTTGCCTTCCTCGGAACTGGTAGGAAGGAAGGCCTGTGAGACATATCCTTTCTCAGATATTATTATAGCAGTATCAGGATATCATCGAAGAATGATAATGATAATAATGATGATGATGATGATAACCACAAGTACCCAAAACAAGAATTCCAACACATATTTATAGGTGGTATGGGTGGGCAAACTTTAGGGTATTGTAAGGATTCATATTTAATCTTTTTAGAGAGAATGAGATTTATTGTGAACTGAGAAAGTGAATGGCATTAGCATTTTCTGTTTTTCCTTACGTAAGAAGGGAAGTTTTGAAATGTTTTTAGCTTTTTATTATTATAAGCTCATACTACATTTTTCATGAATTTACTATGTCAAAATGGGGAAATTACTTGAATAGTTTTCAGCAAAAATGGCCATAGGAAGCTACAGGAACCATTTGCAGCCTAGAGTCGATCCTCGATCCCTCATCTATACAAAAAAGCCATAGAATCCTGCAGAAGAAAAGATGACTGACATAAAAGCTTAGTCAACAGATGAAAAGGAATTGATTTTAGTTTTGTTTTAAAAATAAAATGCTGGGTTAGTTTTAGTGAGTTATGTCGCCCACCATCTTATAATGTTAGAATGGATGAGTCTTTATCAAAGTGTTTCTTCTTTTATTTTGTAAAAGGTACATCAAAATGATTGTCTCCCATACTGCATTAGGTTTATTTAAAATACAATGTACTGTAAGATTTCTGATACAAAACTAAATCTGTTACTTTCATGCTTCATTAGTTTGTAACAACAACTACATCTGCTTTAATACCAGTCATAATACCGGATGATAATAAAGTACAGTAAATCAATATTAATAAAAGTAACTTACTGTATACATAGACAGCCAAGAAAACAACCAACTGATCATCTAATAAATCAACCTGGGGTTCTCATTCAAGGCAAAAATGACCAGGCTAAAATTATCCTACATATTATGCAAAGACCTAGTTCTATGGAGAAGGCCCAAATGCTGGGAAAGGCAAAAGCAAAGAGAAGAAAATAGAGGTGGGTTTCAGCAGGTTCTGACCAGTTCTGCAGACCTGGTTGAGGACATTTTAAGTAGTTTGGAGAACCGGTAGTAAAAATTCTGACTGGCCCTGCCCCCATCTATTCTCTGCCTTTCAAGTCCCAACTGATCAGAAGGAAATGGGGATTTTGCAGTAACCTTCCCCTGGAGTGGAGTTGGAATGGAGATTTTACAGTATCCTTCCCCTGCCATGCCCACCAAGCCCACCCCACCAAGCCATGCCACACCCACCAAGCCACACCCACAGAACTGGTAATAAAAAAATTTGAAATCCACCACTGGAAGAAAAGGATGATCAGAAGGAAGGTGGATCTACTCAATTACAATGAAGATGAGAGCCTTGTTGGGAGACCTAAATGACTAAATATCCACTTCTGTTATTCATCTCCTTTTGAAATGAGTGAGATGTGAATAAAAGATGTAGGCTCTTATTTTGTCTTCTTTGTCTACACCATGATAAAAGTTGTGCCACTCTATACAACCTGTGTGATGCTTACAATAAGTTGTATGACCAGCAAGAGAAGGCCTAAATCCAAGTCCACATTCAACATGGAATACTTCTGGATGATTGCAGTTTATGGGAAAAATTGGGAGAGGGCATCTAAGTATATTATACTGAAGTTTCTGGATAAATGCTAGGGTATAAATACAGCAAAACAAACAGACAAACATAAAAATAGGTTGCATAAAATGACAGAGAAGATAGATTCATTTATAGAAGAGATTAGGTGCTGAATGATTGATAAGTAATTTGATAGGGAACAATATTGTGAAAAATGAGGTGCATTTGATTGATTTATGGAGAGAAATAAAAATATTCTTAAAAATAATTTAAAATAATTATTTAAATTAGTAATTTAAATATAGTACCTTTTATTATATCTAACTGAATAGATTCTGTATTCTAAGTGTTACCATAGTGAAATGGATCCTAAAAAATAAACTCAATGGATTGACAAAACACATAGTGAACTAACCAGTGGTCTTGATAGCCAGTCAAACCTGGGGCAAGTAATTACAAGTATATGATTCCAAAACAAGGCACTGATTAAAAATGTATTCCTTCGTCTCAGTATTATTTATCAGAAAGATAGGCAAATCAGGGAAGAGGAAAAAAATATGCTACATTACAAATATAATATGAAATACAGACTTCTCAACAGCCTTCCTGGGATTTGTTGCATTCAGACCCCAATGATTTGGAAAGGAGAATAAATTCAAGAAATTAATCTAATGAATCATTCATTATACAGTATTTTTCCATCTTTTGCTTATAACCAAGAGTGAAATGATTAAATGAATGAGAAAATGGAGCTGAATCATTGCAATATTCTTCTTGACAAAGCTACGTCTCTGATAATCAAAGATTTTTCATCAAGGGACTCTAAAAGATTAAAATCAGAGTTTCCCACAGTACATCAAATGCACTCTAAGGAAGCTACAGGAAGAGCCTGAAAACTTTCTTACTATGTCTTCCTATGAGGTCATGTTCTTTGATTTAGAGAAAAATATATGATTATTCACAATGCTGATTCTGAAATATATGTATGAGGGTTGAATGAAAAGTGATCCCTTCCAAGCTCTTTTGTTACCTCTGTTTACTTCTCCACATAATCACTGCTTGTTGCTACACACTGCCAGTGATGGAGAAACTTACTAAAGTTGAATGAAAGAACACTTTTTCTTTTCAATCAGATCCTGATATTCCTTTCCTTATCTTCCTTTGCAAGTCAAAGATGTGCATGAACTTTAGGGTAGGCGGTAGTGTTATGGACTGAATGGGGATGAGGATAGTTAGTAAAATGAAGCTTCGCAGTTGTCTCTTGGGAGGGTTGTAAGATGTGAGGTCTACTTTGTTATGTTTTCATAAAATTTCTTTCTTATGCTTCTGACTTCTGCCCAAGAATTGTTTCAAAATTTTGACTGTTGCAGTATAACACTCTGAATTGATTCTAATGCCAGATTCAAAATATCTGTATAGACAATATCTGTATCTCCCAAAACTGTACCCTGAGTATTCTTGCCAAACAAAATTGGGTTGATCAATGCTTTTTTTTTCTGAGTCATAAAGATGAGCCCATGTGTCTTTGATTGTCATGATGTTTTTAAGAAGTTACTCACACCTTCATTTTCATGCAATAACAGTTGCTGGAAAATAGGAATTGTTGAAACTTTCATCTCTACCATTAGTAGGTGGAAAACCCATCATGTGTAAACTTTCATATTGAAGAACATCAATTAAGTAACCCACATGTTCCAGATGCTTGACAGCAATGTCCTTCAGATCTAATCTGCTGAAGGTCCTTAATCAGTTCATCAACCTTTCTTACATAAAACTTTTCATTTGCTGTCACAGGTTGTTCTTGATCACACAAATGAGTCCTTCCAAGTTCACCATCATTACATTTTTCAGCTCAGTGATGCACAGTAATCACATCAACACAGACATTATCATAAACAATCTCATTTGCACTGACTGCTCTGGTGGTCAGAAATTCAATCATGGCATGTTACTTCAAGTGTATTGATAAGTATGAGTATCACTGTGGACTTACATTTTATGGACAATAGCAACAGAGTCTTTTCATCATAGCAACTTCCCACTAACTTAAGAAATGATGGTAAAGAACACATCATTGTAGCATATCATTACTGCCATGTATGATAGATTTATATATTAGAGGCATTATTTTTTATTTAGTCTTTGTATATTAGAAATCTGTAGCATAATT
This sequence comes from Ptyas mucosa, assembly GCA_012654045.1. Taxonomy (NCBI): domain Eukaryota; kingdom Metazoa; phylum Chordata; class Lepidosauria; order Squamata; family Colubridae; genus Ptyas; species Ptyas mucosa. The sequence goes on from WNWU01000016.1 coordinate 9,966,522, forward strand.
TATTCCCTATTAAGAATATGTGTGTATGTGTGTGTGAGTAGGTCTTTGGTTATTCGGGTTTTCTCCCACGTAAAATTGGAAGTGTCTTGGTGACATTTCAACGAAGTCTCATTCGTCATCTTCAGGCTGGTGTTTTCAGCTTCGTGCTTCTAGGAGCAAAGGTGCATGAAGCCAAAAACACCAGCCTGAAGATGACGAATGAGACTTCGGCGAAATGTCGCCAAGACACTTCAATTCCAAGACCTACATACAAACACCCGCGAAAACCTCAGAAAACAAATATATATATATATATATATATATTTTTTTTTTACTATATATAATATATATATAGTAAAACACACACACACTGTGTGTGTTTTCTGGATGAAAGTTATCTTTTCAAAAAATGTTGCATTTCCATCCACTGATGTAGCCGACTCCCTTACATTCATAGAAGAACCAATTGTATGTTTTTTTTTGGCATGTGGGCAGCCCAGAAGATAATATTTGACACTGATATTTATGTCTGTTCTAAGCAATTGGTGTGAAATGGCAGATACAAACTAATTAATTTCTACTGTAAGATCACTATTCAAATTGCTTTGACTCTTGCAGAATGGCTTTGAAAAGAAACAAAAAGCTTTTCCCAAGGTTGTTGCAAATTATTTCTTCCAAACAAAAATATGCTCTTCAAGTAATTTATTCTGTTAAATTAATAATGAAATCAATACACTTGCATCAGAAAAGTTTTTTTTAATGTAAGTCTTTTATTGGTCATCTGTTTTGTTTGGCCTTCTTTTAAAAAAAATACATATTTCATAGATCACGTTGGTTTCTGTTCCGAGGGCCTTGGAGATCAGAGTCAAGTTCTGTCATGTCACATTTCTCCTTTTGTCACTTTTAGAAGAAATAATTGCTAGGTAGGTTTAACAGATCCTTCAAAATCAGCACTGACCTTTATGGAAATACAGGCTTAGAAAAAGGGGGAACAAGCTTATGAAAAGGACACTTTAGCAAGGATTTAGAAGAGATAAAAAGGAGAAAGGATGTAAATGCCAGAATTCTCAAGAACAGTAACAAAAGAGACAGATTCATCTGTGGCTCTCTGGAGACACTATAATAAGGCATGACTGAATGAAGCATTCTGCATTCATGATAATAAGATATTATATAAATGTTGGATAGTGATGGGTAACTTCCGTTGACCCTGTTTGAGAACTTATCAAACCAAGCTTTTACAGTATAGCAGTATCTATTTTAATCTATCCTTTATTTATCCAGTCATTCATTTATTTATTAAATTTGCGTACAAGACTTGGTAGAATGTTTATTTATTAAATATTATTTTAAAATAGCTTCTAGGTTTTTTTCCCTTAAAGTCTAATTCTGAAACTTCTACCATGGCCAATAATAGCACAAACAAGAGAGTTGAAGTTTCAGTAGATATTCACATATTTCACCTCTGTTTTCATGTATTTCATGTATTTCATGTATTTTTCAACAGTTCAATCTTAGGTTTATGGGAAATGCAAATATATGTAAGTTATGTTCTTAGATGTTATAGAAATACATGCCTCTGAAGTCTTTAAGGGAAGAAGTGAAAGAGATAAGAGTTGTGAGTTTATAATTTGAGGTAAAAAAGAATTTGGGAGAGGAAAGTGTGTCTAATTCAGATGCAGAACAAAATTGTAATCTAAGATAGACTTAGATTACATCATTAAAGTTGGGCTTTTTGTCACCTTTGTTTATATCATTAATAGTATAGTTTAACTGCTGACGTTTTCACAGTTGCTCCTTAGTTGTGGGTCTAACACAATTTTGAGAAGAATATGAGTAAAAAAGAAAGAAAAGCAGCTATTTGTTCCTAACCTGATGACTTTCAATTGATAAAATTTTCATTGTGAGGTCATATTGCAACCTGTATTTCTTTCATATTTGTCTTGTAAGGTTTCACACAAAAATACATGAGGTGCAATTTGCATGAAGGATTAAATGCATACCCATTTAATCCTTTGGGCCCACTTTCTTGTCCTGCAGGTGATTATGGGACAATGTATTTCCCCTGATTTGTAAACAACTAAGCTATGGCAGCAAAGCTGTAATATTGTGTGTGTGTGTGTGTGTGTGTGTGTGTGTATTTGTTATTACACAACTAAATGTATATGATTTCTGGAAAAGTGTTACTAGAATGTGAAATATTTTATTAAAGAACAACTTGTTTTCTATTATGTTATTACTTCTGTCTATCCTCTTTCCTTTTCCATGTACACTCAAAGTCTCTCTCTTTGTGTCCTTGAAAGTAATTGCAGAGATAATTAGGGGCACAAGTTAAACGTGAAGAAAATTAAAAATAAATATGTGTGCATGTATATATGTGTGATTGTGTGTGTGTGTGTGTGTGTAGGGGTGTAAATCCAGAAGGAAACAATGTTAAAATTATATTAGACATAGAAAGCATTATTTTCCCCATGCTCTCTGAAGGAGGATGTTCCTCCTCCCCCATCTTCTTAGCCTTCTTCACGGTCACAAAGAACAAATTCTTCTTCCAGGCACTGTCAGGATGAGGTTGGAGCCTGGGGATTATTGTGTTGGATGCATTGGAGAAGGATGGCTCAGCTCCCAGACTTTATTTGTTTTGTTTTGTTTTTAATTGTATTTTGCTTTTTATTGTTCTTGAGAGCTGTCCAGAGTCATGGTTTTAAGATGGGCAGCCATAGAAGCCTTAAAATAAATAAATAAGACTTTTATTTGGACAAAAGCCAATGATACAACAAAGTTTTTTAATGCTTCAGCACTCTTAATCAGGGGATAAAGGACAAAAAAGAAACAGGTGACACCAAGAAGCAGAACATCCACAGATCTAAATTAGGCCAGATGTTATAGCAATGGGCATTCACAGGAGGGGACAAAGGGTAGCAAATGATAAAACATGCATTGTAAGTCATAGCACAAACCTATCTCCTTAAATATGGGCATGAAAGGGTGTCATTTACATAATAGTATCATGACATACTCCTCAGAATTTGGAAATTGTTGGGATAAGCTACTGATGCCTATGATTTAGAATCAATCATAAGATAGAAACTTTAAAGTGTATGGTCAGTATTAATGATTACATATATCAAGTTATCTGTAGCATTTAGTGATCTTCTTCCACATGAAACAATAAAGAAAATGGCCAAGTCTTTTGAATTGTAAAAACAAATTATCCTACCATAGATGAAGACGAAAAAAGGAAAACAGGCTTTCTAAACTTGAGAGTTAACACTGCAGATAATCTTAGTACGAGTTCCTATTCTTACAGAATTTTAACAACTAAATTAAAATAAAGGATTTCTTGATTCAGGTTTAAGTCCTGATTATTCTATGGGCATAGCCATTTAGTTTTCTGGAAATAATACAGCCGCTTTCTTGTTTTCTCTTTAACAAATAGAAAATTAAAGCAATTTTAAGCAAATTTGTTCGTAAGACTTTAAATGAATGAAGATATAAAGTGAACTGTAGCATGGTTAATTCCAGATGGCCAGCTGTTAGTACTATGCAAGGCCTGAAAATAAGGAGAGTCCAAGAATCAGGCATAATAGGATGCTATTGGGATGATGCATGTTAATGAGAGATGGCAGAAAGACACAGAGGACACGGTGCAGCTTTTGAGGAGCCATCCATCACTGGCTGCTTGTGCTTTCTACTCCCAGTGCCAACAGTTGATGACGTCTCATCCATAAAACATTCCCAGGGTGTCACTGTCTGGAAGACACATTGGAGGGTTGTACTCTCCTTGAATGAGAAGTATATTTCAGGAGATGGAAAAGCACATCTGCCATTTTCAAACCTAATGCCAGTATGAAGAATGTCATTACTTTCAAAATTTGGAGTGTGCATTGCTTGGTTGTCTTAACTGGTATTACTTGTAGCTACCTGGCTATTAATATTTGCATGAGTGTGTTATTTTTAAAAGTTGGTTTTTCAAAAACAAATTACTTTCAAAATAGATATAAAACTCTAATATTTTCTCTTTATTTCTTTTCTGGTGTATATATGATTCAGGATATGGAGTGAAATTTGGAGATGACCTTCCTGTTGTGTGCTGTCCTTTACACTAATTATTTTCTCCTATTGATTTACAAAGCCTGTTCATATTCTGCTTTTGTTGCCATGCCATGCCATGCCGATCATTCTATATATTATGGTATAGTGCATCTGAGGAATGTAGGAATAGCATAGAAAGGGTGATATTCTTGATTCAGAAAAAGCTAAAGTTGTCTTGCCAAACAGGTGTTTTTAGATGTCAACTTTAGGTGTTTTTGGTCTAGATGCTAGGATCACTATGATTGGTATCTAGGGATGTCATGAGTTGTAGCCTGACACATCTGGAAGAAGTCAAGTTGAGCTAATCTGTATGTCGATGTGAGCAAGTTCTCAGAGGAATCCACTTCAGTGCTCAAGCATGCAGAATTTTCTCTATTCCATTATTTTCAGGATACTCTTTTATGAAATCTAAATATATTACTGCCACTGGGCACATCAGGGTGCCAGATCAAGGGACATTGACAAAACACGTGTATTGTATTGTATTGTCTTTGTGCTAGTAAGTAGACGTTCTCTCTGGAATTTTCTGTCTCAGTTGTCAAAACTACATAATAAGACTTAGGGGTGCATGTCTTGATTTGATGGGTTGAAGATTCAATAAGGTATAGAAGGATATTATACCCCTTCAGAAATATATGTCTTCAGCAACTTATATGTAAATCATCCATTTTCGAAACAATGAAAATCCAAGGAGAAATTACTGTCCACTTCAAAGACTAAACTCTATATCTTTCTACTTCTTACCAACTTTTGGCTTGATTATCAGTGAATTAGGAATTCAGCAAAATAATAAGATCTCAAGAAGCTGCCTCCATTCTTTCCTCCTATTCTCATAGCTCTCATTGACTTCTCCCTAAATATTTAAGTCTCGGAAAAATAATAAATCATTTTTATTCAAGTTCAGAAAAAAAAGGGGAGGGAGTGTGGCAGAGGAAAAATGGTATCTCTGCAGCTTTAATTGCTTGATGATAAATGTATGAGAACAGAGTTGGGTCTTATCATAGGCAGCAGAGTTAAATTGCTAATGAGCGCTATCATGTGACCAGTTGAGGATTCTTTGATGGACCAGATTGCAGGTCAGCCCATTCTTTTGCTCAATTCTTTTCAAATTAATTTAAGAAATAAGCTTTACACTAGGTACAATGGAGCTAGTTTGCAAGGACACAGCAGCAAATAAACATAATGTTTATATGTGGAGAGGGGGATAAATAATGAAAAAATGTTATTTTTGAAGAGAGTAATTTTGAAAAAAATAGTCTATAAAGCATTTGGAGAAAATATCCTTTTATTAACATCATTGGTTATTATTGTGCTGACAGCTAAGTGATGTTAGAATAGAATTTAAAGTGCCTTTTCAGTTTTCATGAATGCAAATGTCCACTTTAAAGACCCCTGTAAGAATAATGGGCAGCAATGTTGGTGGTACTTCCTGCAGGGAAGGTCACTAAAATTAAGTGTTCAGAGGTTGGAAAAAACAGGTTTCACTGTTGGATCCACTATTCAAAGCTTCTGAATTCACTTCTTCCCCCTTGGTGCCATAGGGATTAGAAATGGTTTTAAAATCATGGCAAAAGTCAGCTCATGCCACACAAAATAGTCATGCTTGTGCACCTGACTTCCTGTTCTCTGAACCAGGATTTTAAGTAACATAAAAATTAAGAGAGAGAAAACTTATACACAGCTAATTTGACACTGATTTTCTGTGAAGTCTGTAGATGTTCCAGGTTCTTATTGTCAATCTGAGCATGGTAAAATAGGCTGCCTCCCTCCAAGAGATGTCTGTAATTTTGAAAGGTAACTTTTAGTTCCAAAAAAGTACAATAACAATTTCATAGTTCCTTTCAAAGTATCACAATTATGTCAAAGAAAAGGCATAGCATAGAAGATCTTATCCCAAGTTAGCGGTTGCCTAGGAGAAAACACCTCATAAAAGTCAAATGTGTCTGTTTGAACAACAAATGAATTATGTAAAGGATGGATGGCAAAAGGTGATTGAGAGATAAAGGCTATTTTCAGGGTCAAAAAATACCTGGAATCCCTTTGTTATTGAGTTTACAGGTAGTCCTTGACTTACAATCACAATTGAGCTCCAAATTTCTGTTACAAAGCAAGACATTTGTTAAGGGAATTTTGTCCCATTTTATGATCTTTCTTGCCACAGTTAAGTGAATCACTGCAGTGGTTAAATTAGTAACATGGTTGTTAAGTGAATCTGGCTTCTCCGTTAACTTTGTTAAAGGTCGCAAAAGGTGATCGCATGACCCCAGGACAAATATTAGTCAGTTGAGAAGCATCTGAATTTTGATCACATGGCAATGGAGATGCTGCAAAGGTCGTAACTGTGAAAAACGGTCATAAGTCACTTTTTCAGCGCTGTTGTAACTTTAAACGGTCACTAAATGAATTGTTGTAAGTCAAGGACTACCTGTACTGAGAAAGTTATGGTGAAGCTACACAACAAGCATAAATTGCCAATAACATTAACAAGATCCCTCCAAATGCTGAAGTCTTTTGACATTCATTGTAAGATGCCAGGAAAGAGTAGAGTTTGCTTAATTAGATTCACCTAAATGTTATCAGAAGAGATAGCCTCAATAGTGAGTACAAATTTGTGTTGATAAGCACCATCTAGGACACAGGTGTCAAACTCGTGGCGTCACATTGTCATCACATAATATTTTGCAACATTTTTTCCTTTGTGGCACTGGGGTGAGGTGGGCATGGCCTGCGCGTGACACATCCATCCCACAGGCCGTCAGTTTGACATCTCCGATCTAGGACAATCCAAACATGTGACCTAATTGATCTTTAGAATAAGTCAGAAGGTTCCTTCCAACTCTGTTATTCTGTTATGGTTTGTAAGAGTCCAAATTATCATCTACACCAGGGGTGTCAAACTTGCATCATCATGGCATTGTCACATGACATATCTTGACTTTTTCCCCTTCGTTAAACTGGGCATGGGCGTGGCCAGCCTATGCCGCATCCAGCCAGTGGTGGGATTCAAGCAATTTAACAACCGGTTCTCTGCCCTAATGATTTCTTCCAACAACCAGTTTTCCAAACTGCTCAGAAAGTTAACAACTGGTTCTCCCAAAGTGGTGCAAACTGGCTGAATCCCACCACTGCATCCGGCCTGTGGGCCATGGGTTTGACAGGCCTGATCTAGACCATGACTGGCCAAACTCAGCAACTTTAAGAGTTGTGACTTCAACTCCCATAATTCCTCAACAAGCCATTCTGGCAGTTGAAGTCTACAAGTTTTAAAGTTGCCAAGTTTGGAGACACCTGATTTAGACTCTTATTCATGAATCTCATAAATATCAAAGATATGTTTGCCAAATAAAAAAGCATTATTTGCCAAATAGGAAAGCATTATTATGTACTCCAACTTTCCATAAGTATTTTAAAACCTAGATGCCTATTTCATAGAATCAAATTATAAACTCTTCTTAAATTCAAGTAAGTAAAAATATATGCCTTTTATAGCCACTGTAAAAGTTTACAGACTGGTAGGGAAATCTTTTATGGTTACAAAATTCTAAAATCATATATTCCTTTCAGACAATCTTCCTTTTTCTTTAAAACACATACTGGCTGTAAATGCAGAATAATAAATCCTTTCTGTAAATAAAGAGATTCCTTAAATAAGGTAATTCTTGTGAAAATATAGGATATTGGCATTTAGCAGGCATATTATCTCCATGAACCAAAGTTGTAGCAAGTCATGTAAGTTGTGAATGGCAATATATTTTCCCCAAAAACATCAGTGAAAACCAGGGGTGGCTGCTACTTACCTTTACTATCGGTTCACAATGGGGCCGCACGCTCTCTCTTCTGCACAAGTGCAGAAGCATTTTGATGACATCGGGGTCAGTGGACGGAGCCTCCAGCCGGTTTTACTACCGTTTCTATAGAACCGGTGCGAACCAGGGTCAACTCACCACTGGTGAAAACCCTATTGCATGTAAGGGAGAAGAATGATTGGGGTGGAAAGGAAGGTAGGAATCTAAAATCTAAGATTTTGGCAATAATGGGAGCTACTGTAATTCTTGATGTCAGAGAATATATGGATTTTAAATGCCAAATCATTCCCCATACTGTGTGTAAATGGGGGCAGGTTACATAGAATGATAATTTCCTTATGGTATCTTTTGTTTCCATTTATACTGGCAGGTCTAAAATGTTGAATGGGCAAATCATATCTATAAGGTAAAGACTTACACATATGTGCTAGTTGTTCCCGACTCTAGGGGACGGTGCTCATCTCCGTTTCAAAGCCAAAGAGCGTTGTCCAAAGACGTCTCTGTGGTCATATGGCTGGCATGACTAAATGCCAAAGGTGCACAGAACACTGTTACCTTCCCACCAAAGGTGGACCCTGTTTTTCTACTTGCATTTTTTACATGCTTTTGAACTGCTAGGTTGGCAGAAGCTGGGACAAGTAATGGGAGCTCACCCCGTTATGCAGCACTAGGGATTCAAACCTCTGAACTGCCAACCTTTCAACCGACAAGCTCAGCATCTTAGCCACTGAGCCACTGCATCCCTCATATCTATAATCATATCTATAAGCAATAGCTATTATGACAGTGAAATTTAATTTTGCTAAATGTCAGGAAACTCCACAATATAAGCAGAAATCAACTCTATATCTTATCTGCTTTTTCTGGCTGACAGTGGTGGTGGTGGCGGGGAGGCTACTGAGCTCTGCTAATAAGTTTTATTAGGAAAAGAATTAAGGTGACAGCTCAATAATTCTCCAATGACTACTTCTTTTTCAGATGTGAACCTTTTGTAGAGGCAACTTCAGATAGTTGGTCTCTTGATTTCTTTATTCGGGGTTTTCAATGTAGAGAAAAGGAACCAACTCTTTTGAGAAAGTGGGATGTACATTGTGTACATAACAGCTGTTAGCCACTCATATTAAGACTATCATACTATCTCATCCCTTAACTCATTGGATAGGCCCACTTTAAACTCATCAATATCATATAGTTATGTTACTTTATTAGTATAGATGTACTTGAATAATAACTGCATTACATAACTGTAGGATTATAACTATTTACATATAAAATGATATACTTTATTTCTTTTGTTGTTTTTTATTTTTTTTAAAAAAACTTTCTATCTTTTTTCTTCTTCATAATGCATGTTTTTTTTAATCTTCGTGCTTTTTCTGGCACCATTTTAAAAGCAATAAAAGAATAAATCTAAAAAAACTGGTCAACTAAATCCAATTCATTCTAGTCCTCTGCCAAACTCTTGGCATTTGCTTCTTACAGAGTGTTCAGTAACAAGGCTTACTGAAGAGAAATCCACATTATTAATATTAGATATAACTCAGAACTAGATTGCTTTCTTTTTAGAGTCCATTTTTTCTTTCATATCATTAAGGCAGACTCCTTTTCAGTTTCTCAATAATGGCTTTTCTGTAGAGCAATGATCTGGCTACTCTCTTCACAGGTAACTGAAGAATGCCAGGAAACTGTTGATTTCAAACTATCTACTGTATTTTTTTCAGGCTGTGAAGAGAACATCCATATTTCTAAACTGTGGTCCATCGTTAGAATTGTGGAGCTCCATCTGTCAAGAATACAAGTGTAATTCCATCAAGGAATGGTTTGAAGGAAATCTGGTCAGCCTCAGGAAGGGAAGATCAATACACTAAATTAAAGTTGAATTTTTTCTGCACTTATCTCATTTATATCAGGCAGGGAAGGTGGAAATTTAAATAATACAGTCAAAGTATGTAGAATAGTATAGAATAGAATAGAATTCTTTATTGGCCAGGTGTGATTGGACACATAAGGAATTTGTCTTTGGTGCATATGCTCTCGGTGTATATAAAAAGACAAGATACATTCATCAAGAATCATAAAGTACAACACTTATTGATAGTCATAGGGTACAAATAAGCAATCAAATCATACTAGGAAACAATATAAATTGAAAGTATACAAGCAACGAAGTTAAAGTCATGCAGTCATAAGTGGGAGGAGATGGGTGATAGGAATGATGAGAAGATTAATAGTAATGCAGACTTAGTGAATAGTTTGACAGTGTTGAACGAATTATTTGTTTAGCAGAGTGATGGTGTTCAGGAAAAAACTGTTCTTGTGTCTGGTTGTTCTGGTATGCAGTGCTCTATAGCGTCATTTTGAGGGTAGGAGTTGAAACAGTTTATGTCCAGGATGTGAGGGATCTGTAAATATTTTCACAGCCCTCTTTTTGACTTGTGCAGTATACAGGTCCTCAATGGAAGGTAGGTTGGTAGTAATTTCTTTTTTTTCTGCAGTTCTAATTATCTTTTGAAATCTGTGTCTGTCTTGTTGGGTTGCAGAACCAAACCAGACAGTTATAGAGGTGCAGATGACAGACTGTAGAACTGAATCAGCAGCTCTTTGGGCATGTAGAGGGACATGCAGTGAGAATTGGATTTGTTCCACCTCTGCATCCATCAAGTGATTGCTAGATTCAATTGGTTTCTCTAGGTATCCAGCTGGTTCTGGTGTCGATATACTTGCTTTTTGTCCTGAAGCAAGGCAACCTCTTCAGCAATCAACTATATCCTAAGAGAAACAATCGGCAAGTTCTGGGTGTCATATATTGAAGCAGGGCTGTCTTCCTAATGACTCATCTGAATTAATGTCAGACTTCTTGTAGTAACCTGATCTGGAAATTGTTCTCTTAGAGCTCTACTGTTAAAGTAAATAGCATAAGAATGCTGGCAAGTCTTCGGCATTCAGATGAGAAATCTGGATGTAGGCAAATTAAGATAGCAAGATTCTGGCTCATTTTCTCATAGCCTTACAATGAAAAGAATCTTGTCTCTTTTAAGGAAGTAGAGAAATCTACTTCCTGTCATTTGTTTTGAAAATGTCTATTAGATTCCCTATCAAATCATCCTATTAAATTCTATTCATTGAATTATCCTACTCATATTTTCTCATGAAGACTGACGGCCCATGGCATGTGCTACTTCCCTCATCACAGACAAACTTGCCACATGCACATAAATACACTTCCATGTACAGAAGCCAACCAGGGAGTGTTCCAGGGATGTAATAATTGTTTGGTGCTTCAGATCTTAGGACAATGGGGATATTTATGAAACAGAGGGCAAGTGCTGCAACAAATTTGCATCACTCCATATGCACTAATATCTGGCATCCCATTTAGCCTAATATTAAAGCAAGCTATAATTGTTCCATGTAACATTTTATATACTACTCTATGGCAGTCCATCAAAGAAGTTGTATGGATCATACTTGCCCAATTTTGTGACTTGCAAGCAGTGGTGGGATTCTACCGGTTCAGACTGGTTCAGCTGAACCGGTAGTTCCCACTTCCCACCAAGAGTGAACTGTTGCTGTTGATGTAAAAGTGGGCCAGCCCACCTGCCCCCAGGTTATACTGACCTTTATTTCTGCTTCTGAAGCCCAGCTGATTGGGGCGGAAGATTGAATTGGCTCTCCTCAGCTGTTTTCCTTGCTCCTTTCCTTGTTTGCAACACGGAAGTTCAATTGTATGGAAACTTTGCACGCATGCTCAGCGAACCAGTTGTTCAACCAGTAGGATCCCACGCCTGCTTCCAAGGATAGTTTTGATGATAGTTTTATTATATTACATGAAATAATACATTATGGTATGTCAAAGAACCCTAAAGAATATATTCTGCTTTATCACCTACTGAATGCTATTGTTATACTTAGCAAGTGTCTAGTAATTGTATATATTTAAAACATACTATTCTAAACTACAAAAAAGTAAACCAATAAAAAGTATAATATAATGAATACTGTATTATAGATTCTGATATTCCCTAAATTAAGTTCCACCTAAATCATAATTATCATCAGTACAATTTCAGTAAGATTACTATAGTCACATAAAGTATGAAATACTTGAAAAGAATTTTATTTTGTAATATTACATTAAATACTATATTAAAACAAAGTTGTGAGATAAAATTTTCCTTTGCTGTATTTTTCTATACTCCCCCCCCCCCGCCCCATCCAACTGTTAATATATGCTACCACACCAAGATATCTCTTCAATATTGAAAGTCAAATAAAAAATGAAAATCTCCTAAATTCAATACAGGATATCTGTTGTCCAGGCTGACCAGATAGTCTGGTTCAAAACTTCTAGAGAGCACCAGATTGGGTAAGACTGGCTGATTTTCATATATCACCTTATTAGATGTGTGCAATGTTAATGTTGCTATTTAACATCTTTTGAGTTTCTGTGTATGCATTTATATGTGTCTGCTGTAACAAAGAGATTTGTCCTGATTTACATTTGTTTAGACTATAGCAATAGTTCCAGAGAAGAGAGCAGAAAAAAGGACATTCATTATTTACCAAGAAGGCTTCCCTTTGCAGATATTATACTCTTTTTCTCTTCCTTTTTTCATCTGTCATCTACTTTCATTTCAGTTCTTTAATTAAAAACCTTGTTATCTGCTATTTCTGAGATGTTCTTAAACTAGTGACTAAATTTCACCTGAGAATATTGTCAGTTTTTCTCTGAAAGAGAAATAATCTCTACTCTGTAAAATAGCAAGTATTAATAAAATATGCTGGGAGAGTGAAAGAGGAGGTTATTCCCTAATATTACAGCACTGGTTTAATAAGCATCTATTATTAAATGAACAAATCAATATTAATATAATGTGATGGGTCAGATTTGCTGAAGTAATATTGTATATTTATAGATATGTGGTTACTCTACCGTATTAGATATGTGCAATGTAGGTGAGTTAATGTTGCTGTGGGAACCATCAGGACTTAAATTTTTGAGCTTATATATGTAAAATCAGTCCCAAGATGTCATGGACATTACTCAATTTAAAATATTTTTTTAAAAATGAGACTTTTGTTTAGCTCCGATGTTTTTATATTATATCATCAGACTGAGCAGTCCTTTAAATTATGGAATTATAAACATCATAATTGAATGATGTTTTGGTTGCTTTTCTGCATTGTCAGACCAATAGTTCTATATTGTTGACTTCAAAGTTTTAGGTGAAAAGTAATTATAAAATTGGGGTTAAGATAGATTTGGAAAATAACCTAATTTAAGTCAAGTCAAGCCAAGTCAATTAAGTCAAGTCCATTTTGAGTTGGGATTCAATCCCAAAGCAAAATTTAAACATTGAAGTTTTGTGTCTCTCACTGACTGCCATTGAAAATCCACAAATGAGTCTGATTTTATTTTTTAAAAACAGAATGGAATTAACTCTAAAGGCATGCTAAATCTTGTTGAGTAAAAAACAACCCATCAGCTTAAAAATGCTTTCTGGGACAAAAACAGATGGCATATGTAGGCACATTGCCTTTACTTTGGGGACCAACTGCCCCATTTTATAAAAATTGGCACAGCATGTTTAAAGTTTTTTTACATTTCATGGGGGTGGGTTTCACTAATTACTCTTGCTTGCTTTTCAGTTTTTATAAAAACTATAGTCTTTGCAACAACAATAATGAAAAAAAAAACCATACTAGATTATCAACAACAAAAATTTTACAAATCTCTATCTTTATTGCATTTGGTTTGTATCCAAGACCATTTGGAGCCAAAATATAATATTCAATATTGTTCCCCAATGTATTTAATGGTGATTAGCCTTCTTCACATGCAAGGAATCCCAAAATATCTTGAAGATTTACAGAACTTGTTCAAAGCTGCTCAGTTTGATCTGGGATACAGCCAAGTGGAATAGGATGATGATGGTATACATTCAATCATATCTGATTCTCACTATTCTGTGGGCTAGCTCTCTCCACCTTTTCCTATCTTGCATAGCTTTTTTTTAAAGTTGTTTTAAACTCTGGCTGGGGTCTAGACATTGTGTTTTTGCTGGCCTCATTTCTTTTTCCCGCTGACCATTCTGAGCATAACTGCCTTGCCCAGTGAATTTTATTGCATGACAAAATACATAAAGTGGAATTTTGTGATTTTTCTTTCCAGTGATATGTCTGGTTTTATATGTTCCAGTACTTGATTGTCACTCTTGCTGTGCAAGGAATGCATAAAAGTCTTCTCCAACTACCAACATTGCAAACATCTAGAAAAGGAGTGCATGAAGGAATGCACACCAGGAATGCATTTGCAAAAGTTAAAAGGATTCAAACACTGCTCATAAAAGTTGATTAGCTAAATCTTGATCTTGCTACAGAAGGCACACTCAGCGTTAAAACACTATCTGCTGTAGTTCCTGCATTTTCTCAACACTAATTTATAGCTGTTTGAAATACTGCTTTTTAATTTTAGTAGTTTACAATTTCTAGCCAATGCACTATATATGAAGATGTAAGGAATTCAGCCAGCTACTTTCTGGAAGAAACATGGTAATTCTCAGCTAGAGACTTCCTTCTCATTTTGTTGTGTGCCTTTCTGAATATGTGGCAGCTGCTCATTTCCATCTGATGTTATTCAGAAACACTTAACTCACCAGCTGTGCCCAATATTTATATGCTTGAAAAATGTTTCCCATTTGCAATCAGCAAATGGACTTGAGCATATATGGCCTGACAGTAAAGACGTAATCTCAGTTTTGAAGCATGCAATAGTAATAGGGGAACTATCACAACAGTACAGATTTAAAACTATGTTGGAAAAGAAAACTGACACTTTCTGAAACTAAAATTTCTTTTTAACTCACCCAGCTGTTACAGGTAATGGCAAAATGAGTGGCATGACTGTGCTTTATAACGAGCTGAATGTAAAGGAGAAGTTATTTTGCTATGGCTTTTTCTATGTCTTTTATCTACCTGTCAATTTCCACACCTTCTTGACAGTTTGGTATATACAGTAAGACTACTCAGTGCTACCTTTATTGCGGTTTTATTATTGTTATTATTATAAAATTTGGTTTCAGGGCAATTTGAGCAAATATGCAGGGAAGTTTTTATAGATGGCATTCTACACTTCCACTGTTATTGAGTGCCTTACTTTAGCTTTAGTTTTTAGGGACTGTGGCAGATCAGATGAAAATATTTTTATTCCAACCTCAAGGAGGGAATGCACACTAGACTCCATAGATCCAATTTATAATTTAACTCTTTTATATATATTTAGATTATGCTGCAGCATACATAGCACTGAATTTGTGCTTGTACGTATTATTTCCTTCAAGGGTATGATAAGTAGAATATAGTTTTAGGGTAGACAAAAGTATTTCTATACAGTGCTTTAAAATCCAATGCTTAAGTTTCATTGCCCTTTATTTCTTTCTCTTATCTTCTTCACTTACCAAATACATTTTTGATAAAGTTATCACCAGACATAGAAGATGCTTTTTTAAAAATCTGAATGTGTCTTGATCTCCAGAGCACTTAAGAGGCAGTGATCCTATCACTGTTCTAATTCCTTATTCTCTGCCTTTTTCTTGCATGCTGAACATTTGATGCCACTGATGTCCTTGAAGCAACACACATATGTGTTGTGTGTTGCAAAAGAAAAGTAGCCTTATGGACAATGACATCAACCTGTATCAGAAAAAGGTGAGCATTTGTTTTGCTGTGGTGGAGAAGAGCAGACTAATCTCTGCTGAACATCAGGAAGACTTCCAGATCTAAACATTTGATTTGGATTTTGACAGAGACAAGAAAGTCAAACAGAGATCAGATCTGAATTGAATTATAAAGGTCAAATTAGATTTGATAACGTTAATGTAGACTTTTCTCTAATCCAAAACTGCATACTAGTGAAAGATTTGCATAGACTTCAGGTAGGTGAAAAATATTCTCTTTCTATTGTCCTAGCAAAAGCATGTAGCAACTGAACAAATTAAAATAAAATAGAGCAAACTTAGACGGTGGTTGCATACAAACAGACATAAGCAGATTATAGATAAACAAAGAACAGCACTAAACTACATCTACATATGAAATAACATTAGATTACTACGTCTTCTTTTATACTTGATTACTTAAATGAGTAGGAAACCTCTGAATGTGTTCACACATGTGAAAATCAGTCTCATTTAATCAGAATGCAGCACCTGCTTTATGGGCCTTTGCCCTAAAAAACCACTGAGAATGAAGTGAGCCTTTTGATAAATGTCCATATTTGTTTCACAATAAACACAATAAAAAGGCACCATTGAATGAAAAAGAGAACACAAAGAGACAATCAAAATACAAGTTGAAAGTATATTGATTTATTTACTCATTTGATTTATATACTTTTTTAAATAAACCTTAGAGAAACAACGACTTCTGAAGTTCTATTTCAGCATCCATGCTTTCTTGAATTTAAAAGTTCCTGAGGAAATCTGATAGTTTTTGTCAAAAGACTGAACGAGAATTTCAATGCTGTGATGCCTCTTTGGTCTTTGGCCTTTAGTCTACGTGCTGCTGCAGCCCCTTTCTCTTTCCTGTGTATGAATTTAGCAGCCCTTCCTGAATAGTTTAAATTTCTTTTTCTTTTAAATGGATTAAAAGTTCTTTCTTTCAAATGTCTGCCCATCAAATATACAAGACAGTAATATGTAGGCTGATGTACATAAGCATAGTAATTGATGTTCCATTGTGAAACACAGCCATCTTTCTAGATTTGGATTTATTTACAGCACTCCAGTTCATAATATTACAGCTCATGGCAAGTATGCAAGTACCACTTCACCAATGATTATGTAACAGGTATGTTGGTAGTAATTTTACATTTTATCTTTCATGTGGCCTAAGAATGCCTTAGAGAATAGCCTTGAGCATCTGTGTTAAGCCCTTGAACAAATCCTTTCAACAGTTAGTAATTATCTGATTACTATTCCTTAACTGCAGCACACTGTCAATTACATGGTAAATTTTCTATAACGACATGGGGATCGTACAGCTTTCCACAGTCTCTGACGATTCTGTTCTAAAATATTAAATATTCATTTCTTACAGGCTTCATTCATTATTGCCCTATTCTTCTTTAATGTATGTATGTTTCATCACATTTTATACTCCGGTTCAGCCACTTGGCAATGTCCAGGCTAGTATTCACATCATAAGGAGGTCATATGAGAGATATGAGCATTTTTAGTATTACCTTACCAGCAATAATTTCTCTCCTTTAAAAAGAAATATGCATATAAGCTTCCATTTCTGTTTATATATGAAAACATACAGCATGGAAAATATTTACAAATGTATGAGTCAGTCAAGTTTTATTAATTATTCCCTGGCTTTATTTAATCATTAACAAAACTTGAGGTTTTATATGATATAGTGTTACACAAGATCAGTTTTCATAGAATTGTCAGTGCAGAAATGTATTAGACTATGTTTGATAGGCAGAGGTGGGATTCACTTACCTTCCCTAAAGGTTCGCAAATGTGAGCGCACATGCCTCCTCTGCGCATGTGCATGGCCTTCTGCACATGCACTTTGCTTGCGCATTACGTCCAGGCGGGTGGGCGGAGCCTCCCGCAGTTGCCACTACCGGTTTGCCCAAACTGAATAGAACCAGGTAAATCCCACCACTGTTGATAGGGGGCCATCAGCTTAAGGCCTTGCAATGAAGCGCAATGAAGCAAGCAGACCCATTATCACATAGTTCAAACAATGAAACTCATGCTTAACTATATATCTACTAAAACCTTTATCATTTCCCTATATAATGTAGACAGGCCATGTTTTACATTTTTTAAAAACTTCTATGTAGCTCTTCAAATACATTTTTAATACTGGGTTTAGTATTGGAAAGGAGTGAGAACAAGGCATGACTTTTCTAGTTGCTGAATTTCTATCCTGAAAAGTAGTAACTACGCTGAATATTGGATAGGTAAGATCTGGGTTCAAAATTTATCTTATCCATAATTAGTAGTTGACATCAGTATGTCGTTCCACTGCTTATTTGTAAAATGTAAATAAATGCTCTCTTTTTAGCTTGTGTTTGTGTTGTTTTTGTTGTTACTGTGCCTGAAATGAAAGCAAAAGACTATAAAGTGCTTTTAATGTTTTTAAAAAAAACATTTTACAAATGAAACATTGTTTTAAAAGGAATGCTTAATGAATTACATTGTCCCTTCTGCTGTTGATATTAATGTAGGTTACTGTGCAAACACCAATAGGGGAAAAACTTGGATAACATTTCATTGCATAGCCAGATATATTTGGCAAAAGCTAATTTTCTCTCTTGAAAACAGCTTGGACATCTGCCTTTGCTGCCTTATAGACAGAAGAGGACTTGGCCAGCAGCTATGAAAGAATTAAGTGAGCACACATGTAAATCATCCTCCAAATCGTGAGGCACTGTTCTTTCCTTCTAACCTCAGGCCTCAAACACAAAGACACTATTGCAAAATTGCGTGGAGAGATATGATTGCAAATCATTTCCTTTGTCCCATAAATCTTGAAAGCACAGCATGCCGCCAATTACCTTTGCTTAAAGAAACCATGAATTCAAACTGGCACATGCTGATTTTCACACCAGCTTTCATTGTCCATTATTCATCGCAAGCTATAGTCATCATATACATGTACACATACGAATATGCTTTTATACAAATGCCTACTATTATTTACAAAGACTCGATAGTAACTTGATAAAGACAGTTCACACATCATACTAAGGCTTAGCTCATTTTAAACATTGTTTGCTGTGAACCTACAGCGGGATGATACATAATCCTTTAATGGTTAAGGCACAGGCGAAAAACTAGGAGACTATGAGTTCCAGTACTGGCTTAGGCATGAAGCCAGCTGAATAACTTTGGACCAGACCCATTCTCTTAGCATTGGAAGGCAGGCAGCAGCAAACCACTTCCAAATAACCCTTGCCAAGAAAACCCCAAGGACTTTGTCAGGCAGTCACCAGGAATCAAAAAATCAACTGAAAGGCACAAAAACAAACAAACATTGCCCTATCAGCCTTGATATTTGGGATTCTAAATCCTACTAGGCAAAGCAAAATTTACAATTTAATTTGGTATACTTGGGCTAATGAATCAATCTGGTATAGTGGTTAAGGCCAGGGGTGTGTTCCACTTACCTTTGCTACCAGTTCGCAATGGGAGCATGCATGCGTGCTTGCTTGTTTCACTCGTGTGCGGTGCTTCTGCACATGCGCAGAGAATCCGTGATGATGTCTGGGCAGGTGGGCGGAGCCTCCCACCACCATTACTACTGGTTCACAAGATCCAGACCGAACTGGTAGCAACCCACCACTGGTTAAGGCTCAACTATAGGATGGGGCAAAGGTAAGCTATTTTCAAAATCTGGCCAAGAAAACAAAATGCAGGGACTTATCCAGGCAATTGTCAAAAGTCAAGACTGACGCACCACTCTCCCCATCAAAAAACAAAAGCAAAATACTTGAGTTGCTGTATCCTAGGCCTACCAAACACAATGATTTCAGTCAAACATTTGAAATTTTGTAATGTTTGGACAGATTAAAAAGCAAAATGTAAAAAGTCTTAACATTTGTGGACAAAATCTGAATGGCTCTCAAGTTGAGGTGTGAGCTCAAGTGTGAAACAATCCTGTTGTTTGGAAATGCAATGGTACATGACAATATGCTATTGGTACTTTATCAGACTCTGCTAGGGGTGATGTAGTGGAAAGTGTTTGTTTTAGATTCAACACAAGACACAAATACTTTGAATAGATCGTAATATTTACATAAAAACCAGCACAGACGTTCTGCCTTTTATAAAGTTTCCATGGTTTGAACAACCATTAAAGTGAATTTTATTTTTCTCTGTCACAGTCATTTCATGCAGACCTTCAAAACCCAAAAGCAATTAGAGTTGTGTATCTGGAGAATGGGGAGAGGAAAACTGACCTTGTCTGACTCAACTCAAATCTTTCCATCCTAGCCCTTCTAACTGTTAGAAAACCAAAATGTATTGGAAATTAGCCATAGCCTTTACAACAGGATGATGGAGAAGGATTATTGGAATGCGATGGTGAAAGCATAGACATCAAAACAATCTTCCTATTTGTGATGAAGATAGTCACAAAAACGTCTTCTTTTAAAAGCCCTTAGTGACTTACAATGCATTTTCATGCCAAAGCAACATCCACCCATTAAATATGCAGCAGAGATTGCATAAAAGTCCATTTTCACTTTCATTTTTTACTTGCCTGCTTTTCATCAAGTATCTTCCTATTTTTCAAAATGGAAAAAGTGAACATCAGCTGCTGTTGTTTTGCATCATTGCAAGTCAGATCATCTCCTATGCGAAGTGACTTCTCTCTGTAGAGGTGGAGTTTCCAAAATGTTTAAAGTTTAAAGTGATATGATATAAATGTTGTCTGTTGGTACACACATTCATCTCATCATTCCTCAAATTACATATCTCTTCCCAAAAGAACAAAAGAGTCATTCATTTGCATTAAATGTGTTTACCACATCTCTAACATGCTCAGTCTGTTGACAGATGCATTGTATTTCTGTTTAACTTAGACCACGGTGTCAAACTCGATTGCATCACATGACATGTATCATGACAGTTTTTGCCTTTGCAGAGCCGGGGTGGACGTGGCCTGCAGGTGATGCATCTGGGCCATGGGTCGCCAGTTTGACAGGCCTGACTTAGACTAATTGATTTTTTAATGGGAACTAGTTTAGTATAATGAATAAAGGCACAACACTAAGAATTGGGAGCTGTGAATTCTGGGTCTGCCTTAGGAATGAAGTTAGGTCCACCTAGGTCCACCTAGGCTCATTCTTATTCAATCCTAGGAAGAAGGCAATGACACACTGCTTCTAAAAATGTTGCCTAAAACACTATATTGGACTCTCTCTGTGGTTGCCAGGGTTAAGTCTGATTTGAAAAGAAAAGAAAAACCTTACATTTGCATCTAAAGTGTAGATTTATATAAACAAATGGCAGTGGTATATTTCCTTCTTTTCAATGATGTGAAAGTCACAAACTTGGGGCTTTCTGAAATTATCAGGACTTGCTATTCAAACTATTCGGTATGCCTTAAGATATCTTCTAAAACATATTTGCTAAGTATTGGGTAGACTTCATGACTTCCATGTCTCAAAATACTGCCTAACTAGTTGTACGTAATACAGGTAGTCCTCAATTTATACCCACAGTTCGGACAAGAATTTCCATTTGTAAGCAAAATGGTTGTTAAATGAATTGTGATCATTGTATGACTTTTGTCATGCTTGTTAAGTGAATCACTGCAGTTGTTACATGAATCATGTCCATGTGGCATTTTCGGTGCCATTGTAACTGGCTTGCCTTTGCTTGTCAGAAGCTGGCTGGGTAGACCCCAAATGGCGATTACATGACCTTAGGATGCTACAATAATCATAAATACACGCAGGTTGTCCAAGATTGAATTTTGATCACTTGACCATAGGGATGCTGCTATAGTGAGAAATGCAAGGACCAGTATTAAATCACCTTTTTGCTGCCATTGTAACTGAAATGACCACTGAATGAATGGTTGTAAATTGAGGATTACCTGTACTATGCTGTTTATTTGGGATTATATGATTTTCTCACATTTATTCAAGTGTGTCCTGACAGTTTTACATCTTTCTGTTTATTATATTTTCTTAGTATTTTTAATTTTGTCAGTTGTTATATAAACCATCTTCAGGACCAATATTTGGTTGAACAAACTTTTGAAAACAAATTAGCAACTCTACTATAAAGGATGCTTACTGTATAAAATTATCCTGATATTTTCTTTACTTCTACTGTTTATCACAAAGAAACTGAAGCCACATTATACCAAAATTATTTTTTTTAATGGCATAGGATAAGTAATTCCTTTCTTTTGTGTTAAGGACATTGGATCTTATATGTTTCTGGATTTCAGGTTGTTAAATCATTTGCACTAAGCTATAAGAGTGAGAAGCATGCCCCCTCCCCACTGTCTTCCCATTTGCCAGTGGCTCTAGGGCATTTCTAATTCAATATTCCCTTTAGAGAAACCAAGGAGAATTGGTTTCCATGCCTATGAAGAGACGTTGGTAAAATGTGATGAGATGTACAGAAACTGGTCAATGCAACTTGAAGAAAATAGCATATTTGATCATAATACGAAAAAGATGGGGGTTGGAGAAAAAAACTCATTTTTTCCCCAACCAGTATATTGGGAATTTAAAATGTTTACCAATTTTATATAAACCCTTTATATAATTCTGGGTTTCTTACAACATTAAAATCTGAAACCATAAAATATAAATATTTCTAAAGAAAATAACATAGAATTATAATCAAGAGTATATTACAGTTTAAACAGGGGGAGGGGATGGGGGAGTAGGATGCATGGGGAGGGGGGAGGTTGTATTTTCTCTTAATTTATCAACCACTTCCAGTATGATACTCCCTCATTGGGGACCCAAGCCAATTGGAAGACCCAGGTATTAAGGTTCTTACAAAAGATCAGAAGGGTAGGAGCAGATGTCACATCAGGAGGGGGGGGGGAGATGCTCCAGAAGGCAGGAGTCATGGCAGAGAAGGTTCTCCTGGGCACCACCAGCTAAAACTCCTTGACTGGGGTACTGTAGCATGCTTATTCTGCTGGCATGGGTTGGGCTGGCCAGTCCACTGAGGTAAGATGGTTTCTCATGTAAACTGGACCTATGTCATGCAGGGCTTTAAAGATGATAATCAACACCTTGAATTGCACCAGAAACAAAACTTCAGCCAGTGCAGCTTGTGGATCAGTGGTGTTACATGGGCCATTCTAGGGGCACCAAGAACTGTAAGCACTGCTGCACTCTGCATCAGTTGCAACTTCTGAATATATTTCAAGATAACCCCATATAGAGTACATTTCAGTAGCCCAAACACGAGATTAACAGGCTTTGGGTGACATATGAACTAACCTCCGAGTTGCCTTGATCTTAGCCTCTACGTTTATTTTCCAAGAGGGTGGGGAGTTTTGATTGTGTTGCCACGTATTTCCATAATTACAGTGGCTATAGTATATGCCAGTTCATTGGTTTGAATGGTATGATGGTGGTAGGGATTATTGTGAGGAATCTTTTGGCATCTTCAAGTGTAGTATCAGATGATACTGCTCCACAGCCTTGTTTACCAATTTTGAGAGTTAACTATAACTAGCTTATCTATAATTTTATCCTTAATATCAGCTGCTCTGCCCTATACTGGAAGGGTAACGAGCAGTGGTGGTATTCAAATAATTTAACAACCGGTTCTCTACCCTAATGATTTCTTCCAACAACCAGTTTGCCAAACTGCTCAGACAGTTAACAACCAGTTCTCCCAAAGTGGTGCGAACTGGCTGAATCCCACCACTGGTAACAGGACTGTTCCAGCTTCAGGTATTGGCTGCACTTCCAGTTGTTCTTCAAGATATTTTTGAGTCTGGTCTATCTCAAGCTGTGAGAACAGCTTCCTCCTCATTAGGTTAAAGCATAGAGTAACTTGCTGTTTCTCAATTAGTGTAGATGTAGGTCTTTTGTTCATCTATAGCACACTCATACATTTCATATATGGCCTCTTGTTAGGTCTACTGTTGTACTAGCATTCAATCAATTCCAGGTTCCCTTATCTTGTCCATGTATGATTTGTTCCAGTGGCTCATTTATTGTCTGATTGTCCTGGTTCCCAAACATCTGATACCAACCTCATTAATCTAGGTAACACCTAAGCTGGCATGATTCTCCTAGTTTGTGTCACTCTCATATTTGACACAATTAGATTGTGATGTAAATTTGTGCACCTGCGGGATCAGAGGGGGATAATATGGGCAACAAAGAGCTTTCTTAGAGAAAGCCTAGGTTAAAAGACTGTGCAGTCCTGAACTAGATGGGAAAAGAGAAAAAAGGGTCAGGGTAGCCACATCGCAGAAACAGATATATCTTATAGGTAAGAAAGTTATAGTTTAGTTTGAAAGATTCTGTCCAAATAAAGCAAATAAAGGATTGAACCTGATTGATTTCACTGTCTGGGCTTGGACCTGATAGTAGATAAAGCATTAGGAATTCTATACTCAAGAACCCCTACTGGTAAGGTAGTTACCAGCTGGGATTTGAACTCTCATCTCCCATATGAAAGGTTCAAACTGCTATGCTATCTAGGCAATTTTTCCCTATTAACACAGTTTCATTTGACTCTGACTCAACTGTTAAAGCTATTATAAAATCTGGTTATTTAGTTTCTCATATAAAATAAAACAAGTAAACATGTCAATTGTCCAGTAAGGCATATAATTACTTTAGGACAGGTGGTCTTTTGCCATCCTTTCCAATACTGTCACTCATTGCGATTACTTTTACAGGTACATCGTCCCAAAGCCTACATTGAGGTCACAGCGAGTTCATGATGCTCCATTTATCTTTTGCAACAAAGAAGTAGTATCAGGAGACATCCTCAGTCTCTGAAAAATATGTCAGCAGTCCTACTTGTTCTCACAATAGCATCAGAGGTTGATCAAATATATCAGTGTATCAATGATATATTTGTTCTCTTATCAAACCTGCAGGAGACTTATGGGAACTGGGGCATTAGAAATTGAATACTTATGTTCACTTGACCTTTAAATCTTCCAGTGGGCTGCCTTTTGGTTTATGCCCAGGATGGTGAAGCTTGCTTTTCCTTGCTTTCTTACTCGCCTCCCCCCATTAAA
Organism: Ptyas mucosa; assembly: GCA_012654045.1. Lineage (NCBI taxonomy): Eukaryota > Metazoa > Chordata > Lepidosauria > Squamata > Colubridae > Ptyas > Ptyas mucosa. Next base: position 9,991,160 of record WNWU01000016.1, read on the forward strand.
CTGATAAAGTGTCTAGAGCCTTATAGAGTAAGGTAGATTTAAAAAAAAAAACTCCTGTACTCTGCTGCTTAGTTTATTGCAGCACATATTCCAGTATATATAAGAGTCTTGGTGGCGCAGTGGACTAAACTGCTGGTAAAGTAGCACTCAGCTGCCTGCAATTACTGCGAGTTCGATTCTCACCAGGCTCAAGGTTGACTCACCAGGCTCAAGGTTGACTCAGCCTTCTATCCTTCCGAGGTAGGTAAAATGAGGACCCAGTTTGTGGGGGCAATAAGCTGACTTTGCATAAAATAGAACACTGCTTGAGGGGGCCAAAAAGCCCTACTAAGTAGCATATACAAAAGTATGAAGGCTATTGCTTAAAAGCATTGTAAGCTGCCCTGAGTCTCCGGAGAAGGGCAGCATATAAATCAAACTAATAAATAAAAATAAATAAATAAATAAATAAATATTGATATGATAATGAAAAAAATAATAGAGTCAAAAAAATATGGAAAAAGGCAAGAAGTAGGGGGATAATCAACCTAGTATTGCAATGCATAATCTGAACTACACACCAACTTGACCTTGTTGCCAACTCTCAATAGTAGAGTCTGGAATGTTTGAATCTGGCTTAAGAAACAGATAGGAGTAGTATGGGAGATGGTATGATGGAGTACAGTGATGAGGCAGTTTCTCAAAAAGGAGGAAGCACATTCAAAGCAGATGCAAGACAAGACAAAACAGTCTGGAACTGGATCTGAGAAAGAGGAAGAGATTTAGGATAGCCACTCTGTAGAATTCCTAGGGCAGTGTTGGCGAACCTTTTCGGCACTGCAGGTGCACGCGGGGGAGTGCCAGAAACTGGAACAGCAGTTCCAGGCATGCCTGCGTGGGTGTGCTGGAAACTGTAAGAGCAGTTCCCTGGTGTGCATGCGCGCACTGGGAAGCTGAGCTTCCAGTTTCCGGTGTGCACATACACACTGGTCACCTGTCTTCCGGTTTTTGGTGCGCATGCACCCGCAAAGACCAGCTGGCTGGGGTGCATATGCTCGCCAGAACCTGAAAGAGCAATGGGCGATGGGTGACGTGCCATAGGTTCACCATCATGGTCCTAGGGTATAGTTTAGTATAAGATTTTGTCTGTATCATGGAAGCAAATAGATAATTGGCTGGATTGTTCTATGTCATTCTTGGGCTGGTGACTGATGAGCAGCTTAGGCTGCAGTGTATAATTGCCCTTAACGAAAAAGACAAAGTATGCAAAGGAATACTTTAGGCAAATTAATTGCAAGTGTGTCTATTAATAGAAGACACATATAAATTTCATGTGAATGAAAACAGGCACAATGAAATCATACAAATACCTGCTGCTATGACCAAAAAATTGGAGTTTATGAATTTATATATTCACATATATTACAAATTTATATATTCAGTCCATGTTAAGTTAACTTTATCAAAAGAAAAATCTTTTATTCTTTATAAAGTCAGAAATACTATAAATATATATATAGTTATAAGGTTATAAATATACTGTAAATAAATTTAAATAAACACTGTTTGCGGATAGTAGTTTCAGTATAATTCTATTTTTGTTTAAGATTTAAAATAATTGGAAAATGTTATAAAATACTTCATTTACTGCATCTTCAGGTAAATTTTGCACTTGTTATTTTCTTCCAGAAAAGCCAGATTCATATAATACATTTCAAACAACAGAGTTAACACCTCACCCTTCCCCATCTTTCAGTTCCCTTTCAAAGAGAAAATTAGATCAAAGGAAGTTTTTTTCCCCATTTTGTGTTTCAGAGTAAGACTTGCCAGGATTAATAGGCCTCAATTTTTCAGAAATATTAAAATTTGCATTTCATTGTCAAGGCAATAAATCTTTTTTTCTGGAAGATTGTTCTGCTGTGGGAATGACCAAGTGATTACTGACCACAATTATGCAATTATGCCTTTGAAATAATATTGTTTCATCTAGCGGATTTTTTTTTCTTACATAAAAATATCAAAATGCTCTTGCAAGCCAAAGGATTAATAATACATCTACACAGGACTGTTTCAGTTAATAATTAAACTTTATTGAAGCTTAGTACTTTGTGAATTTTATAAAGCTATTTGATGCTAATATATGCTAATACTGTAGCTGTTAACACATTTAGGATTTTTAATAAAATAATTGATTTTTCTCTTAACTAACTTTTGAAAATGTGACACACTATAATGTGAAAAAATATAACGATGCTTCTTAAATGGTAAGGCTGCAGGCGTAGACCGTGTAACTGGAGGAATGCTTAACAAATAACATGTTCAACATTTACATGACTGAAAATATTTAAATGAATGTGATTTATTCGTTAAATAAGCTTGAGAAGATGTTTGACAGAACTTCCATTCAAAGTGAACAAGAGGTGACAATAAACAAAGTTTTGAAAATGTAAATGTAATCGCTATTACAGCATTCCTGACACGTGTGTTTCTAATCTCTGATTGAATATATGCAATGAGAGAGAAACTTCTCTTTCCCTTGGAATTTGTGCTAATGCCAGGCTGCTTTTACTGCTAATAATATTAAAATATAAGAATAACAGACAACAGATATTTTGAATAATCAAGAAATGGGGGCTATGCTTCTAGCTAATTGTGCTTCCTTGTGGGATCCTTGAAAATGTATGTTGGAAATAAGGTGATAGACTTGAGACTTTATTTTGTCCTTGGGAATTGATTTTAAGGCACTTTACACTCAGAAAACAAATGATAATGTGCATAAAACTCTTTAACAATGCAAATGTGAATGTGTTTATTTAGATGGGAGTCCCATTCAGTTACAGGTGATTATGCAAAGAAGATACTTTAAAGTTGCAGTTAGAATGTAAGCCCTATTCTGTAGATGTCCTAAAGCACTGTGATATACAAGTGTAATGGAAGAGTGGGTGAAAAAATATTCAGCACAGTGAGATTTATAAAATAATTTGCCATATTGTGGAAGCAACATAGGGAGCGTTGCTTTTTATGACCAGATAAATGTAAACATTTTCTGTGTTCTGGTCAGAACATAGCCAGAACATTCTCTCAGAACATTTAGAGAGGGTCTGTTTGTTCCAAATTAGAAATAAAAGACATTTTTGCATGTTATTAAAGCCATATTATTTGAGAATTTATGTTAGGATAACATTAGTGAACCAGTTTTGATGAAAATGACTTGATGTGAGGTAAGGTGTAATTTTGTTCGTTTTTTAAAATTATTAAGACTTTAAATCTCTCCTTAACCTATAAGAAAAGAACCTGATTTTGATTTTGATTTGGGGGGGGAAGCAAAATTACCATTACCCTATACCTTTTGTGAAGTAACAACAGTTTATAATTTTGAAGATTTTTAAATTGTCTGTATGAATTCTTTTATTCTTCCTAATTCCACTCCAAAATATATTTTTACCTCAAGGCATAATATTAAAAATGCACCTGCCACATAAAAATAGGTATACCTTGAAAATGCTTAGTATTGTTGTAGCTCTGGTACCCAAGGAGTTATATTTCTTGATAAAATATTGTACTGGAAATTAATGAATGTCATTCAGTAGTGCTAGGAGGAGCATAAGGATTGTAAAGGAATAACTTTAAAATAATATTTTCCAAAGGAATGCCTCAGAAATCAGATAAAAAATAGTCTTTCTTTAGATGGGACAAAGATTTGGAAAAGTAACAACGTCTGTCACGCCTAAGTACAATAAACATTAAACTTATCTCTCTGTGATTTCTTAGAGTCCATTAATATTGCATGTGCATACAAACAAACTATTCATAGTTAATATCAGCTAAGACATATACCCAAAGGATTTTAATAATTACATTTGCTTTTCATAACCCTCTAGGATGCTAGAATGTATGAGCTTCCAAATGTGCAATTGATGAAAAAAAAAATAGCTTGTGCAGGCATTCAGTTTATAGGATATTAATCATACATCTTAAGAACTTGGTCGGATATGATTAATTAGAGGTCAGAACTCAGTAGAAAAACTTTTGATTTAACAAATTTTCTTTTGGTTCACTGCATTTATTTGCAACATTAACTCCAGATCTTGCCATTTAATCTCACTTTAAAAACACACACACACACACACACACACTTCTTAATCTAAGAATGTTTACAGTAACAGTAATATTAAAATAGCATTCTTCTAATTGAAATAATATAAAAAATCAGTTCAAGGTGTTGTCTTTAGTTCATATATCTGTGATCGTAGCCAGGACTATTTTTTATGATAATGTATTTTAACTGAAGTCAAAGCTGAACCAATAAAGTAAGCTTACCTATCCTGTCAGTTGTCCATAGTCATTCCTATACTGGACTATTATAACCTCAGAACAGCCTGCTTTGCAACTGTCTAAAAGCTTAGACAGCTTAGACTACAGAATAATTTGGCTGCTAGATGCTTATGGGGCTTGGCATTCATATAATATTTTACACCAATATTGCAAGCATTGCACAGGTTATCTATTTGCCACAAACATAATGGAATGGGAACTATCCAGGAATCTCTGGGGAAAATATTTGTTTTTTTTTATTTATTAACCAAATGCATATAGCTATCCAACTCACATACAATGACTCTGGGCTTACAATATTATAATACTGTAATACAATATTACAATATTTTAAAAATCCATCATCTAATAAAACACCAATAACACCTATTATCCTATCCTACTGTCAGCAACAACACAATCAAATCAGTAATTTGATTGCCTCTGTCTTGAGTTGTGGTCCACATGCCTGTTGACATTTTTAGGGCCTTTTGGAAGGGATGGGAGGATGGGAGCCACCATTCCTTGAAGGAAAGAAGATTCTAAAGAAATATATGATTGTAGTCTTGCAGTCTTTAGTATTATTTGCTAAATATTCCTTCCACCACACAAATAAATTATTTTACATGGTGTCTGTATGACTCCAAACATTCAAACGTTAGCTCTTCCTTATAACAATCATTTCTTTTTGGAAGCTCATCAATTGCTTACATTCATCACTCACTTCTATTGTATTGCACTTTCTGATATAACAGCAGAACCAGTAGAAGTTTTCCTTTATCCCACACACATGACATGCATTCTTCAGAAACTTTACAAACTTCTTGGCTTGCTAGGGATCACTTTTGTGATATATGGTATATAGCAGAAGTCGGCAACCTTAAACACTCAAAGAGCCACAAAAGTCCTAACCAGAAGTCCCCCATTCAATTCTGGAGCTGACCGAAAGTCTGGTTCCCCCACCATAGAGTCTTCTCCTAGCACGGCATCCTTTTTTCTCTACCTGTCCTAACTGAAAGCCCTATCAATTGTGGAGCTGACTGGGAAACCCACCCCTTGCTATAGAGTCTCTTCCTGTGTGCCATGCTTTTCCTTGCCATAACAGGAAGTTCCTCTCAAAATTATGGCGGTGACAGGGAGCCACAGCAGGAGGATGAAAGAGCCACATGCATCACCAGAGCTGTGGGTTGCTGGCCCCTGGTATATAGCCAGATAAACATATTATTCTTTTATGTTTGTTGTGTTTATTTGCCAAACTGAATGTTTTGACATTCTATGTAACACAAGCATGAATGTTTCATTGATTTTGATGTTTTTATTTATTTATTTATTTATTTATCAAATTTATATACCGTCCTACTCCTGAAGGACTCAGGGTGGTGTACAGTTGAACGAAATATACATGTAATAAAGGAATTGGAAAAAAACGATTTAAAAATACAATTAAATAGTTAGGTTCGGATATAGAATTGAATTAGATCATTTCAAATTTATGGGGTTGATTCAGAATATAAAATTTAAAGTAGTTTTAGATGAGGTTAGGTCAGGCCAGCCTGCTTGAAAAGAAATGTTTTGAGGGCACGGCGGAATGCACAAAGATCCGGGATTATCCGAATCTCCGAGGGCAGCTCATTCCAGATGGTAGGTGCTCCCACAGAGAAGGCTCTCCCCCTGGGGGCCGCCAGTCGACACTGTTTGACTGACGGCACCCTGAGAAGTCCCTGTCTATGGGAGCGTACTGGTCTGTGGGAGGTTATTGGTGGCAGAAGGCGGTCTCGTAAGTATCCCGGTCCTAAGCCATGGAGCGCTTTAAAGATGGTAACCAAAACCTTGAAGTGCACCCAGAAGACCACAGGGAGCCAGTGATGCTCGCGTAGGAGGGAAGTCACATGGGAATGCCATGTCACTCCCATAACAACCCGCGCGGCCGCATTCTGGACCAACTGGAGCCTCTGGGTGCTCTTCAAGGGGAGCCCCATGTAGAGAGCATTGCAGTAGTCCATGCGGGAAGAGATGAGGGCATGAGTGACTGTCTTTAACGAATCCCGATCCAGAAAGGGACGCAACTGGCGTATCAGGTGAACCTGATAAAAAGCTCTCCTGGCCACAGCTGTCAGATGTTCTTCTAAAGACAGCTGTGAGTCCAGGAGGACACCTAAGTTGCGGGCCCTCTCTGTGGGGGCCAATGACTCGCCCCTAATAGTCAGTGGTGGTGCCAACTGACTATAATGGGATGACGGAAACCACAGCCACTCGGTCTTGGATGGGTTTAGTCTGAGTCTGTTTCTCCCCATCCAGATCCATACAGCCTCCAGGCACTGGGACATCACTTCAAGAACACCATTGGGGTGGTTCGGGGTGGAGATGTACAGCTGGGTGTCATCAGCGTACTGGTGGTACTTCACCCCGAAACCACGGATGATCTCACCCAGTGGCTTCACATAAATGTTGAACAATTTTAAATTGCAATGTCCAATGTTTTAATGTTTTTTCATCTTTTAACTCTTTTATTCTGTTATTTATGGCATTGTACGCTGGCAGAGTCACTCGATAGTGAGATGGGTTGTATACAAATTTAATAAATAAATAAATTCAATCAAGTCTACAAATCTTAAATATAATTTGTAGTGGAAGGTATTAAGCATGCACACCTTTCCAAATTTTGAGACCCAAGTAAAAATGAGCACAAAAAATGCATAATCTAGGAAAAGTACATAAAATTGTATGCATTAGGATGAAGTTGGGCAAAAAAAGATATAGCAAATATTTGAGGGTTTTTAAAATATATTTTAAAATGCACGTACAAACAATCATATGTGGAATTGAATGAGAAATTACATAATGAGCTTGTAAAAGGCTTGTGAATTTTAAAATTGATCTTTTTAAAAAAAATGCAAACTGATATGGAATTTTTATAGTAAGTTTTATTTCCATGTATTCGCATCCCAAAATGATAGAACAACAAAGCATTTGGAGAATTGTCAAATCCACCAATTAAATCACCATAAACTGGTCCCTAATCTGTTTAAATACAGTTATTAATGTATTTATAATGTATTTTATAAATGTATCCTTACATTTTATAACAGAATTGCACATTTCTTTCAGGATGTACTTGGCTTTTGAGTGTATGCCCAAGATGTATCTAGGAATGGGAAATGAAAACCCAAAACTTTTGCAACATACCAATGAAGGCTAATATAGGTGTCTCAGGATATTGTTGCACGATCCTATCTGGGTTGGTCACTGGGTCTGGAGATTTAGTCTTCAGAGCTTTAAAAAGGCACCTGGACTTTTGTTTTTCCTTGAAGGATGTTTCACATCTCATTCAGGAAGCATGTTCAGTTCTGAATTGAAGCACCTTTGGGACAACCATGAATTGGATGACTAAGATTCTCCATAGACCTTCAGAGCTTTTGGACTTATGCTGAAGCCCATCCTCAGGGAACTTCTCTCTCACCAGAATGTGCATTCTGATAAGAAAGAAGTTCCCTGGCTCTGAAAGCTAAATCTCCTGAGAATGGGTTCCAGCACATGTCTGAAAGCTCAGAGGATTAAACCTCTTGTCCTGGTGACTGATCCAGATTGGAGAATAGAATAGAAGAGAAGAGAAGAGCCTTGGTGGCGCAGCAGATTAAAAGTACTGTTAAGTAATACCAGCTGCCTGCAATTACTGCAAGTTCGAATCTCACCAGGCTCAAGGTTGACTCAGCCTTCCATCCTTCCGAGGTAGGTAAAATGAGGACCAGAAATGTGGGGGCAATATGTTGACTTTGTATAAAAAAGAACACTGCTTAGGCTGGGCCAAAAGCCCTACTAAGCAGGTATATACAAAAGTATGAAGGCTATTGCTTTAACACATTGTAAGCCGCCCTGAGTCTCCGGAGAAGGGCGGCATATAAATCGAAACAATAAAGAATAGAGTAGAGTAGAGTAGAGTAGAGTAGAGTAGAGTAGAGTAGAGTAGAATAGAATAGAATAGAATAGAATAGAATAGAATAGAACAGAAAAGTATATATATATATATATATATATATATATATATAATAATGTTATTTGTCATCTCTTTTGAACCATTTCCTCAATTTATCATAGCAACAATTATAATTTGGCAGATTTGTTTTTTTTCCAGAGGGATGTCGGGGTCCCTATATGAACCCAGAACTGGTTTTGAACTAATTAATCTATGGTGCCATCTATGCACATGTGTGTGGGGGTTTTTTTAAGAATAAGAAAAGCAGAATTGGTTGCAAAATCTTTTTAAGCAATTGAGAGAATACTAAAGAGAAAAAAATAGGAAGAGGGAAATGAAGAAAACCTGATAAGAACATGCCCATAAATCTTCTCAGGGACATTAATTTTTTTTTTTTACAATCCTGAAACTGCCCTTCATCTTTTGACATCTTGTAACATAGTCCAATTAAATTGTCCAATCAAAATAAATAGAAATATGCATGACACTTCTGAGATGTACTAATAAGAAACTTCCAGACAGAAAATGTACATATTTTCCTAATATACAGATAAATATTTTTTAAATAATCTGATTCTATTTGAACAGAGCAAAGCAAAGTAGGCTATTTAAAGCTAAGCAAAATATTTAACTTGACGAGTAAAACCTGGAAAACTATCAATAGAGAATGTGTTAATATTTTTTATGCTTTACCCAAGATTTATATCTTTTGTGAACAAGATCACATGTGAACACTCATTCGTAGAATCAGCACACTTTATAAGCACCAGATAATATCTGCTATAAGAATGATATTGTGCTATTAAAAGATGTCTCATTTAATTCCCTTCCACATCTACAATTACTTTGGATAAGCACTTCACTTACAAGGAGAAGCAATCAAGATGGTTCATACCCACTTCCCATAAACTTATATATGAGGCAATGAACAAACTCAACCCAAGAATTATTTACAGAGACAATTGTGCAAACAGTTTCAAATGACAAATAAATTTCACAGACTCATGGTGGAGAATTTCTAACAAGAAGCAGCAGCAAAATTAATCAAATAAATTATTCAGAATGGATGAGTCTCTCAGCTCTAATTAAAACCCTATGAGATGTAAATAATAAATGCTCTCAAAAACCTTACAACCAAAAGCTTTTGCTGTGTCTGAACTATTTTTTTCTTACTGTGGGAAGCAAAGAAGAATAAACTAAATATATTTATTTATTATTTATTTATCATATTTGTATTGCTGCCTGAATCATAGGATGGTGACTTTAAATGAACCTTTTAAAAATAGCAAAAATCTGGCATTTGGATAATTTTAATATTATTTCAACTATAGTTTAAAAAATGTCAATTTATTTGATTAATATAACATGACTGTAAAAATAAGGAACTGTACTGTGGTTTTTGGATGAAATTATTGACTTCCTAATGCAAAGTGTACTTTTGGTTTCACCATAATTAAAATACATGATGGGTGGCTCATTGCCATGCTTTTATTATAGCACTTAAAATGTTTATTTGCTTGACAAACTGCTCATAAATCCAGACTCCCTTTCATGTTACTTTTGACATTTGATGAGATGTAGTGCAGACTCATCTGTGTGTTTTCTTCTGCTTTGTTTCAGAAAAGAAACTTGCTTGCTTTTCATGGAATACTGGACATATTCAGGGCTCATTATTTTAATGTGATATGATATCACACTATCAGGCAAAAACAAATGCTTGAAATTTCTAAAAATGTGCCGTACTTCAAACAGAAAGTTCATTGTAGTGCCATAAAGCAATAGTAGAAACAATGTTTTTGTGTGTGCATATATTATTATTTCATTTTTTTATTTATTTTATTTGTCAAGAACATATTAGGTAATATATATACAGTAAGTAGAAGCATGAATTGAATACATAAAATAGGTACAAATAGGAAACATTAGGACAGGGATGGTAGGCACACTGGTGCTCTTACGCACGCTTCTTACAGACCTCTTAGGGATGGGGTGAGGTCAGTGGTAGGATTCAGCCAGTTTGCACCACTTTGGGAGAATCGGTTGTTAACTTTCTGAGCAGTTAATGAACTGATTGTTGGAAGAAATCATTAAGGCAGAGAACCGGTCGTTAAATTATTTGAATCCCACCACTGGGTGAGGTCAATAGTAAACAGTCTTAGGCTAAAGTTTTGGGGGTTTGGGGATGAGATCACAGAGTCAGATAGTGCATTCCAGGCATTGAGCACTCTGTTGCTGAAGTCGTATTTTCTGCAATCGAGTTTGGAGCACTTCACTTTAAGTTTGCATCTATTGTGTGCTCCTGTATTGTTGTGGTTGAAGCTGAAATAGTCATTGACAGGTAGGATATTGTAGCAGATAATTTTATGAGCTACACTTAGGTCATACCGAAGGCAGCAAAGTTCTAAGTTTTCTAATCCTAGAATTTCAAGTCTGGTAGCATAAGGTATTTTGTTGCGAGCAGAGGAGTGGAGGACTCTTCTTGTGAAATATTTCTAGACATGTTCAATTGTATTAATGTCCAATATGTAGTGTGGGTTCCAGACAGATGAGTTGTATTAGAGAATATATAAGCATCCATTGCATGTTTCAAATATTATTTAGAATAAATCTTTCAGAGCTTCTCCTGGCAGCACTCTTTTCTATTACTCATTAAAACAGCCATATTGCTTTTGAGGCTTCAGCAGCAGCCAGAATAGAATTGCAGCCATTTTAACTTTTACAATGAAAATGCATCTAGTTTGATGAGCATGAAAAAAAGTTTCTGCTGGTAGTTACGAGTAGCAGAGAAATTCTGTGCCAAGTCCTGAAGCACATTTTATAAGCGTACACAGTCCTAAAATCATTTGTCCAAATATAAAGTTGTTTAAATATAGTATTTATTATGTCAAATATTGTTTAATATGTTTCCAGTCCAGATTTGATGACCCTAGTGATATGGTAGCCTAATATTAGTTCATTGTATATCTGAATAGGTACTTTTGTTGCCCCTAAAGAAATGATCATCCTCTGTTAGACTTCTAGTTTCTTCATATTTGACAAATGTAAACAACTGAAGAGGGGAAAAGGGAGATCTGCGAGGCATACAGAGAAACTTGTTCCATTTATTCCTTGGGCCAATTAAACATATCAGCAGATCAAGTTTCTTTATATTGAGTTGGACAGAAAATTGTTCCATCTAACCCATTATTGTCCAATTTGTCCATCAGTAGCTGTCCATCATTCAGGCAACAAGTTAATGTGGGTCTCCATTCAAATGGCAGAGACTCTGGCAGCATCTTTTTAGCTTTTAATATGCATGCAAAGGGTCCTATTTGAGTATAATGAGGTTGCTGTTTTCTGTACTGTCTATCCATTGCAGTTCATAAAATAATTTGCAAGGTTCTTCCTGTGCATCTGCTTTTGTTTCTGACTCTCTCTTCTCTGCTAAGGAGCAAGAAGATTTGATAGAATATGAATAAAGCAATAGAAGCAGTTTATAAATCTCATTTCTAATTACGTTGAAAATAAATAGACTCAACTTAAAATGGAACCAGGCTTTATGAATCTATATTTCAACTTTTCTTACATAAATTATATCTCAATTTTAAATTCTTTATTAGTATGATTGGCACCAATTTACATTCTGCCTGGACATATTTGGAGATCAGATGGAAAAGACAATAAATAGAAAAGTCATCACTTTGGGTCACTGAAAGTAGCCTCTCATGCTTCTTTACCATCCTTACCTGAAAATCTTTAGGCTTGGGCACAATATGGGGATGTGTAATGCAACATTACATCTATAGCATAGTACTGTTTACAACCAACTGTTCTTCATATATGCATATATATATATATATATATATATATATATATATATATATATGAAGAAAAGTTGGTTGTATCACACACACACACACACACACACACAAAGAGGAAGGGGGAGGAGGAGGAAGGAGAGGGAAAGGGAGAGGGAGAGGGAGAGGGAGAAGTAATTTCCCAGGCTACAAGTTCATTAAATGTTGATTTACGTGAAAGGTTTTTGACAACCTTAATTTGTGAATGTATTTGTTTAAACATGGAAGAATTGCTAATTTAAGAGAATAACTCAGCCATACAAGCATCCGTATTCTACATCCAGAAACCAACATCTTAATAAATCATCTTGAACTTACTTGTAAATGTCACATCAATTCTTACCATAATTTCTACTAATCTAGATAATTTAATGATGAAAGTGATTTATTTAACTGATTCTGCCCTGCTACTATTGGCATATTAAATCCCTCCTGATCAGGGATTATAAAACTTGTATTCTTCCAGTGTGCCAATGAACACTCAGATCATTCAATCTTCTATTTTGAGATAAAATGAAAGGAAATGGTAGTGAGCCTTTCGCTTAAGAACGCTACACTGGACCTAACTTGATTTTAATAGCTATTGGCTGGTGTCCACTATTACATTAAAACAATGAAATAGATTATGTCTGTTTTTCCTGTTTGGGTATAGAGATGTATTTGGCATTGAGACAGCATTAATTTGTCTAAGTAGAAATGAGGACATCTACTGGTACCATTAGCCACATAAGAATACATAGACAGATCAGAACTGGATACTACCCTTTCAAAGTTCCACTTATATTTCTCTGCCTTTTAATATAAAATGATATTAATAGACTTCTGATCGGCTGTTTGGAAATTTTCATATTACTAGTTCGATGAGGGGAAAGTCCCGGTGGTTACATTTTATCTTCCATACCATCTATCATCTACATGAAGCTGCTAAGAAGGACATTTTGCAGGCTTGCAATTTTTATCAACATGCTAATCAGATAGAATTCTTATTTTTTGTAAACTATAGGTTGGAAGTCTCCAGAATCTTCATGTGTTTTCATGTATAGGAATAGATGTAGAAGAAAACTCTTAAGATGAATTCAGAAAAGATGCTGTTGCTACTAATTTTGGATGCTGAATTATTCCCCCCCCCCAATTTGTTGCTGTTATTTATTTTATTTTTTATTTTATTTCCAATTTATATACCGCCCTTCTCCCTGAGGACTCAGGGCGGTGTACAGCCAGACATAAAAAACATGAAATATAAATATTAAGACATTTAAAATATATATAATTTGGCTACAAAATTTAAAACTCACAGACCAATTAAAATATTAAAAATATTTAAAATTTCTTCTTAAGCCAGCCTGGCTTGTTGGAAAAAATGTGTTTTTAGGGCACGGCAGAAGGCACTGAGGTCATGAATTCTCCTAATCTCCGGGGGCAACTGGTTCCAGAGGGTGGGTGCCCCCCACAGAGAAGGCTCTCCCCCTGGGGGTCACCAGCCTACATTGTTTGGCTGATGGCACCCTGAGGAGGCCCTCTCTGTGGGAGCGCACGGGTCGATGGGAGGTCATCGGTGACAGCAGGCGGTCTCGGAGATAACTAGGCCTATGCCATGGAGCGCTTCAAAGGTGATCACCAACACCTTGAAGCGCACCCGGAAGACCACTGGAAGCCAGTGCAGCTCGCGCAGGAGCGGTGTTATGTGGGAGCGCCACGCTGCTCCCGTCACTACCCGCGCGGCCGCATTCTGGACCAGTTGGAGCCTCCGGGTGCTCTTCAAGGGGAGCCCCATGTAGAGAGCATTACAGTAGTCTAGGCGGGAGGTGACAAGGGCGTGAGTGACTGTGCACAGGGAATCCCGATCAAGAAAGGGCCGCAACTGGCGAATCAGGCGAACCTGACAAAAGGTCCCCCTGGCTACAGCCGTCAGATGTTCCTCCAAAGACAGCTGCCTATCCAGGAGGACTCCCAGATTGCGAGCCCTTTCTGCGGGGGCTAAAGACTCGCCCCCGATAGTCAGTGATGGAGTCAACTGACTATATCGGGATGCCGGGAACCACAGCCACTCCATCTTGGACGGGTTGAGCTTGAGTTTGTTTCTCCCCATCCAGATCCGCACGGCTTCCAGGCACTGGGACATCACTTCGAGGGCATCATTGGGGTGACCTGGGGTGGAGATGTACAGCTGGGTGTCATCAGCGTACTGATGGTATCTCACCCCAAAGCCACGGATGATCTCACCCAGCGGCTTCACATAAATGTTGAACAAAAGGGGTGAGAGGACCGACCCCTGCGGCACTCCACAAACGAGAGGCCTCGAGGTTGACCTCTGCCCCCCTGTCAACACAAACTGCGACCGGTCGGAGAGAAAGGAGGAGAACCACTGTAATACAGTGCCCCCCACCCCCAACTCTTCCAGCCAGTGCAGCATGATACCATGGTCGATGGTATCAAAAGCCGCTGAGAGATCTAATAGGGCTAGGACAGAGGAACATCCCCTGTCCCGAGCCCTCCAGAGATCATCGACCAACACGACCAATGCCGTCTCCGTGCTGTGCCCAGACCTGAAACCCGACTGGAACGGATCCAGATAAGATGTTTCCTCCAGGAATTGTGGAAGCTGTTGCGCAACCACACTCTCAACAACCTTCGCAATAAAGCGGAGGTTGGAGACAGGACGATAGTTAGCTAATACTGCCGGGTCCAGGGAAAGCTTCTTGAGGAGGGGCCTCACCACCGCCTCTTTCAAGGCGGCAGGGAAGTGACCCTCACTCAAAGAAGCGTTGATAATACCCTGGAGCCAGCCTCGTGTAACCTCCCTGGAGGCCAGTACCAACCAGGAGGGACACGGGTCCAGTAAACATGTGGCCGCACTAAGTCTCCCCAAAATCCTGTCCACATCATCAGGAGTCACAGAGTCAAACTCTTCCCAGATAACATTCTCAAGACTATTCCTTGTCACCCTGCCCAGATCTACCCAGTCGGAGTCCAAATCCCCCCGAATCTGAGCAATTTTGTCATACAGGTATTGTCCGAAATCCTCCTCCCTGCCTTCCAAATGTTATAAATGTTTGTTCCATTAATACAATGAATATAGTTACATTCATATATATTTTTGAGCATGATTTTAGCATAACTGTATTTCAATATTGATAATTCCCAAAAGGCATCCTGGCCTTGACCTGTCATTTTTCTGCTTCCTACAGATGATACCAACTCAGTTAGAAAATTGGTTATTATATTTTCTGTGTTCCCTTGAGAACATTTGACTCTTTGTATTTCCATTCATAAGTTTTCTTTCCATTATTCTCCTCTCTTGCTGGTTTACCTTCTAAAACCAATCTCTTACTTTTCCTTTTTTCCCTCTTGACAAAAGGAATCTGAATGTAATAAGAATGTGTTGCAAAATATTAGTGTTAATCCCCTTTGCCCTTAGGGGAATGCTGCCAAAAATGCTCTGCTTGTTTTTACTGGGGCAAAAGCTTGTCTGGTCTTCTGAAATCCCATCTCATCATATAACAGGTGTCTCCATCTGACAAGATGAATATATTATCAATTATATGTAGCCACAAGTTATGGAACAGCCTATCTGCCTTCTCCTTATTTTATTTCTTGACATCAGGACCAGGACGAAGAAGACCATTCAATGCCACTTTGTTTTTCCAAATACTTTTGAAAGAAGCCAAATGACAGAATTTTCACCTAAGTCATGAAACACTATTCCTTGAAGCTACACATTAATATTTAAGCAAGTATGTTATTATAGAGCCCTAGAAAGAAGTGAAATCTGTAGAAGATATGGGTTAATATTTCCTCTCTCCAGCTTGATATAGCAAACTAAAAATGCATAGATCCCAGTCTGCAATGGTATTTTTATTTTTAAAAATGGAATAAAAATAAGGAAATGTAATGAACACATATCTGTAAAAAGCACAAAGAATTAGTTAGAAGGTTCAGATCATCCTACCATTCAGAATATCCCGGCATTCTTCAAAGACTGGTGACAATAAACTTCCAGGACAGAAATAACAGTGGGAAGATATTTGCATCTGTCTCTTTCCTGATTCATGATTGTTCCATTTATATTTTCTCCCACTGCAAGTGACAGAAATAATTTAGGTTACTACTGGACAGAGAAACACTCTTTGATTCCCCCCCCCTTATCGGTTCTCATTCAAATTGTTTAAAGATAATTTACTTCAAGGATTATTTCAAAAGAAAATTTTGAAGATAGTCTCATAGGTAAAGTGTACTCTTCTTGCATATATTAATGATGACATGACCAAGGGTTATGCATAATTTTTCATTCTAATATCCCATCTCCAGATGTGTTTTGAGGATGTACCAAATTGATCAATTTAAAAATCATATGTTCTGGAAAACTCCATAATATTTTATTCCTCCTCTGGGTTATGCCAAATCTCCAGATCATACCATTGTAGGGATGGTTTGGAAGTTTTTGGAAGTAAAACCACTGAACTAAAACTAACCTAGAAGGATTTTGAGATGTCCCAGACTTATTGTTCTAGAGCCAGGTTTAGTCCCAGAAAGACCTCAGACTATTCCTGGTTCATAGAATTCAAACAACTGTGTATGTTTCCATTTTATGGCAGGGCTCCATGTATGTGCTCTCAAAGCATTGTTTTTTAATGTGAAACTTGCATATGAGTATAATGAACACTGCTTATTGCTCATACCTCAGCATCATTATTCATATTCTCCAGCCCTACCTTCTTGTCTTTGGTTCCGAGAAAAGAAGGACTAGTGAAATTGCTGAATTCAATTTGCATGGTACTCTCCCAAATCCATTGGTTCCTTAAAATTCAAGAACAATATTCTTCTGCTACCAATAAGCAAAGGCTATCATTCTTTATAATGCCTCATTGGCTACCCTTGAAAAGTGTTTGGAGACTACAGTTGGTCCAGAATACAGCCGTGTGAGCTATTGTGGGTGCACCTAGATACACCCACATTACACCAATTCTCGGTGAGCTGCATTCCCTATCGGTCTCCGGGCGCAATTCAAGGTGTTGGTTATTACCTTTAAAGTCCTACATGGCTCAAAGCCAGGCTATCTTTGAGACTGCCTTCTACTGCATAGCTCCCAACGACCGGTAAGATCCCACAGAGTCGGTCTCCTCCGGGTCCCGTCAGCTAAACAATGTCAGCTGACGGGCCCGCGGGGGAGAGCCTTCTCTGTGGCTGCCCCGGCTTTCTGAAACCAATTATCCCCTGAGGTCCGAACTGCGCTCACCCTATTGGCCTTCTGGAAAGTGGTGAAGATCTGGCTCTTCCAGCAGGCCTGAGGTCATTGATTTCGCTATGGTGATCTTGCGAGACCCGGCCACGAATTGGAATGTATAGATTTTAACATTGTTTTAAAACTTTTGTATGGGATATTGTTCACATTGTTTTATTCTTTGTTGTTAGCTGCCCAGAGTCCTTCGGGAGTTGGGCGGCATAAAAATGCGACAAATAAATAAATAACTAAAAGATTAATAGCTAGAATACACGGATTTATCTAAACAGTTTTCATCTTCTTGAGTTCTTCTGAAATGTCATTAGTATGTCTCCTCCTATTTCTGGGCTCATTCCATGACCTTCCTAGCTCTTGCGAAGAGTCAGTACATGTGTGTAGTACAATTTTATGTAGTATGTGGTCAACATCTCATTGTAGAAGGGATTGTTTGCTAAAGTGTTTTCCTTTTGACTACCTTTTATATTATTCACTATCGTATCTTCTGCATTACTAAGCCTGCAGTTTGGGACTAATGTAGTCAATGATTCTAGTCAGTCGTTTAAGAGAGAAGATAGTGATTTAGTAGGTCTTTTCGGTGAGAGGTTCCATGAGTTCTAATGGTTTCTCTCAAAGGAATGTCCTGTCCCTGAAAGGCTATGTCCATGACTGGGGATTCTTCTGGATTCATGGCTACTGCTAGATAGGCAGGTAGAAGTTATTACTCTAGAAGGCCATTTGATCACTCTTGCTTGTGCATGGATTGCAGCCTTACATGGGAGTTCATACTTGCATTACCATCCGGCTGAACTAGCACAATGCAACTTACATTCAGCTTCCTTTAAAGGCCACTTGAAAACTTCAATTAGTAGAAAGTGCAGCAGCATACATCCTAAGTGGCATCAAAAGCTATAAATACATTATATCTGTGCTGCAGGCTCTGCTTTGATTGCTAATAGTTTTCCCAGTACAAAAACTGATTGGATTTCCAGAAGTCTGTGAAGGGTTCGTCATAGGGCTGGGATATTAGCGGAACCTGGTGTACATTTTTGGTATTGTGGATTGTGAAGTTCCTTGGCTTTTATGTTATGTTCACTTTTATTTGTATTTTGTTTTGATTTATATTATTTTTTTAAATATTTCTTCTAGCTGTTAGCCACCCAGAAATATCTAGGAAGTGCAGCAATATGCTCACCCTAAATGAACCAATAAATAAATTTAAATGCTGGTCTTAACCAAAGTTCCCATACAGCTTGGCAGCAAGGTGATTTGGGAATAGCTCCTGTAATCAGAATCAACATATTCAATAGAAACAACTTTGGAAAAGTTGCTGGTAGGTCCCACTGCCATGAGATCAGAGGGAGACAGGAGATGTTTCTATGCTATGGCCGCCACATTATGGAATAGTTTACAAATAGAGATAAGAAAATAGGATAAAATTGGGTGTTTCTGATTAGTTACAATTGTGTCATATGAATTGGTCTTAAGATCATTATGTCTACTTTTTTATAACCATTTTATGCATGCTATAACTGCCAAAACTCTGTGATTGTCATGGTATAAAAATAAAATAAACAAAGAGCATAGTAGGACTTTCATATTTCCTTCCACTTGGTTTCTTTTCTTTGTTTTATGAAAGCTCCTTATGAATAGAAATGCATGAAGAATTTGATCTTTGTGAATTTTAGTACAGTGTCCAAGATCTGAATGACTTTGAGTAATGGGTGGAATGGCGATGTTCTCTTTTGAATTTCCCAAATGTTTTAGAATTTCAGAATAACGAGACTATAAAAATAATAATAAATAGGTTGATTATTTATTTAGGCATATAAAACATCAGTGTGCCTTTTTAAATGAATCTTTTCAGAGAATATACATTTTAGCATGCAACAATATTTAGAAACACAGATTTACATACAGACTTGAATATTTTTGTGGGACTTGTACAGATTGGGTTTTTTTGAATATAGCAGATTTATGTAGTTATGACTGAATTCATTTGTTAAAGTGCCATGAAATGAATAAGATTTATTGAAATGTGCCATAATACTTTCCATTACCTTTATGTCCTGTTCTCAGGATGGCATTTACAAATTGAAGCAAGTTTGCAGTAGCAAATATATACAATTTTTCAAACCCAGTACACCTTCACAGATTGGGTACCCTGAAAATAAGTCACTTCCCAATTTATCCTGCAAGCACTTGATGTAGAATGTTATCTTCTGTAACAATCTGTATCCACACAAGCCATTACAATTATGCAAGCAAATGAACATATGAATGGCTTATTCATAGGTTCCTTTTTATCTCCAATTCCAAATGCATTATGAAGATTGCTACTTATTTTTTTTTATACAGAAAAAATACTTTATCTGCTACTGTGGTCTTTTTAAAATGTACTATTTTGCTAGTTCTTCAAAACAACAAAACCAAACGCATCCTTGATACACACAGATTTTTTTTCTTTCCTTAATGTAAGATTTTGCTGTTTCAAGACAGAGAGCTCCAGATATTTATGACAAAGTGCTTTTGCATTAACACAAGGGCTCTTTTAAATACTGTTTGTAGCTTTGAACACGAAACTATTTTCTTGGTGTGAAGGTGCCTGGGGAATTGTTTCAAGAGAAAATATTTCTGAGCAGTTAGTTGTTTGGGAAATAATCTCAATAGGAAAAGTATGGGCGAAGGTCAAATAAATTTATGAGATCAATAAAAACTGAATACGTGCAAAATTGCCTATAATCTGCCCTTAAGATGCACTGAACTGTGAAAATCTATTGTTCTAGATGGGCTCTGAAGATGTCATTGAGGGCAGTAATGGCCTATTACTTATCTAGAATATCAGGTAGAATGGATGGTTAATAAGATCATTAAAATGACTATATCAACAAGTACAACTATGTAAAATCTTATTTAATACATTTCAGCATTAAAGACATCATTTCTGTCCTTTTTCTTTCATGGATAATTCTAAAGTCTGAAAAATAGAATAGAATAGAATAGAATAGAATAGAATAGAATAGAATAGAATAAACAGAGTTGGAAGGGACCTTGGAGGTCTTCTAGTCCAAACTCCTGCTTAGGCAGGAAACCTTACACCACTTCAGACAAATGGTTATCTTAAAAATTTCCAGTGTTAGAGCATTCACAACTTCTGGAGGCAAGTTGTTTACTGATTAATTGTTCTAACTGTCAGGAAATTTCTCTTTAGTTCTAAGTTGCTTCTCTCCTTGATTAGTTTCCACCCATTGCTTCTTGTACTACCCTCAGGTGCTTTGGAGAATAGCTTCACTCCCTCTTGTTTGTGGCAGCCCCTGAGATATTGGAACACTGCTATCATGTCCTTCTTTTCATTAAACTAGACATACCCAGTTCCTGCAACTGTTATTCATATGTTTTAGCCTCCAGTCCCCTGATCATCTTTGTTGCTCTTCTCTGCACTCTTTCTAGAGTCTCAACATCTTTTTTGCATCATGGCGACAAAAACTGAATGCAATATCCCAAGTGTGGCATTATAAAGTGATATTAACACTTCACGTGATCTTGATTCTATCCCTCTGTTTATGCAGCCTAGAACTGTGTTGGCAGCTGCTGCACACTGCTGGCTCATATTTGTCCACTAGGACTCCAAGATCCCTCTCACGGTTACTACTATTGAGCAAGGTATAACATATACTGTACCTGTGCATTTTGTTTTTCTTGCTCAAATGTAGAACCTTACTTTTTTTACCATTGAATTTCATTTTGTTAGATAGTGCCCAATGTTCAAGTTTGTCAAGATCCTTCTGTATCTTAAGCCTATCTTCTGGAGTGTTGGCTATTCCTGCCATCTTGGTGTCATTCTGCAAATTTGATGAGTTCCCCATCTATGCCCTCATCCAAGTGATTGATGAAGATGTTGAAGTGTACTGGGCCTAAAACAGAACCTTGGGGTACTCCACTGCATACTTCCCTCCATGTAGATGTAGTTCCATTCAGGACTACACATTGAGTGCAGTTGGTCAGCCAGTTATGAATCCATCTGGTGGTGATGCTGTCTAACCCACAAGTAGCATAATGATGTCCATATGCACCAGGCTTTCTACTTCCTTATAATGAACTCTGTCAAGAAGTAGAATTATCAATGTCTGGTATAATTTGTTTCCCCTTATTTCTTTTTTGCAGGGATCATTTTTCCATTTAACTCAAAGCAATGTATATAAAAATACAGGCTATAATGATTAAAAGTCGAATATAAAATCTATTCATCATTTGTTTGTTTATTAAACTTATATGCCACCCAACTCGTCTAGAAGTGACTCTAGGCAGAGTACAATAATAAAAACAAGATAAACATTAAAACAATAAATATTAATACCAAAATTGGTTTAAAATTGGGAAGATAGGAAAGAAGGAAAAGGGATGCATGTGGGGAGAAGATGAGATCTTATCTTAATTCATTGATATCGCCAGAATGACAAGCTACCATATCTTTTGGTATATAACATGTATGTTTCTAAATATATTGAGAATATATGTGTTCTTTAAGAAGAAAGGAAATTATAATAAGGGCATAGAATATAGTATCCAATATAACTGTTCCCATATCCTCAATTTGCTTCTGAGACATCTGTGTTTTTGGACAATTGGAACAGTGAATCAGGAGCTGGAATTTGTGGGAGAACGGTATCTTTCATAACAACATATTTTGCATGAATCACTCAGGATAGCTGCCCAATATTCTTGTTGATGGCTGCACACTAAAAACTTTGATTGATTATCCCGACATTTACAACAAATCCCCTTAAGTCATTTTATTTACAAGAATAAAATGCTGTGAAGTTTAGCACCAGAAGACTATATAGAATCATAAATGTTTGTGAGTTGGAAGAGATCTTCCAAGTCATTCAGTGAATTTCCAGTACAGATCTTGGTAAATCATTCTCATAGGTAGTCTTCCATCAGTACTCCATTGATTAACTACTCTTACCGTTATAAATTTCTTCCTAATATTCAGTCTTAACTTTCCTTTATTTATAATTTCATACACATAGCCTGGATCAAAACAAGGACCATTTTAGTCTAGTATTTTTTTTTCCCTACAGTGGTCACTGGATGCCTCTGGAATGCTCACAACAGAAGATGGGAGACATAAATGTCTCCTGTTTCCTGCAACTGATGTTTGGAAGCATACTCTTACCCATAATATTAATAACCCTTGAAAATGTGTCGATCAGGAATGTATTCATTTAAAACCATCAATAATCTATCTATCTACAGTATCTATCTATCTATCTATCTATCTATCTATCTATCTATCTATCTCTCTATCTATCTTCTATCTATCTTTTTCTTTCTTTCCTTCTTTTTTCTTTTCTTTTTTCTTTCTTACCTCCCTTCATCTTCATTGGATGATTCAGGGTTTTGAGAAAAATCTCTATCTACTTTTACTAAGCATTTTATACATATCAATCATGGCCCATCATTGTTACTATTTGTCCCAAGTTTTAAAAATCCCAAATCTTTTTCTCATAGGGAAGATTATTGAGCACACTGATTGGATTGCCATTTTCTGGAGCTTTTCCAGCACAAGTATATCTTTTTTTTTTAATAAGCAGTGAGCAGAATTATACATAGTGTGCTGGATGCAGAGATACCATAGATATAAGAGCATCACAAGTAGGATGTTTTATTTACAGTACTTTTTCCTAATAATGTGTTGTCTTTTTCACAAATGCTACTCATCTTCACTGAATCTAAAAATGGTTTAAGGTTTTAGTTAGATACAATTTAGATTCTAACAGTGTATATGTAAAGTTAAAGTTTTTGCCCTGATACACTTTACCTTTTATTTATATAACTTTCAGCTCACAAATCATTGTCTTTATCTCAGTTTAAACAAAGAACAATTCAAAATGCTCTTGCATATAACAGTATTTTAGATATTTATATATTAGATATTTATCATGTCTTGCATTAATCTTGCTTCACAGACTATGTTTCTGATACTTTCTTCTGAACTGTTTTGGCTTCTTCAATGTTTCCATCTATGATCCATGTTTCTGTTACTGCATCTGATAATGTTATCAATGCTATTTGCTCATTTTCAATTAGTTATCAAAAAGCTCCTATATATGTTCATCTAGTTCGCTTGAAAACAATGTAAGCCTTGCCATTGTTTTTTCCAATTTTTTAACTCCCAAATTAAATTTAGAACTATTTGATTTTATGGAAGCTTTCCTCTAAAAAAACTCAGTCTACATAACTTTCTGAAGTCAGCTAAAGTTACCTTCCATAGATATAATGAATAAAACAGTTGTAGAAATAGCCTAAAATAATTACAAGCACAAGTAATATTAAGCTTGCTGAAATAAGCTAATTCTACATAAATGGAGGGAACCAGCAAAATATTTATTGCAATACTTGGTTTCTATACTGAGTTGTTTTTGAACTAGGTAATAAATGCCAAATGCCTAGAGCAGCTTCATGAGTCAGCCCAAAGAACATTGAGTAGTCTGTGCAATTCTGCTGGATATTGTAAGATTCTACAAACTTAAATTAATGTGTCCCACCTTTTACTACTGCATCACTTGGTTTCTGAGTTATCTCAGTCACAAATGAATTTTATAGTCCATTGGGAGCTGTCCAGACTTGTTAATGTGATATCTCCATCTCCAATGTGCAGTGGAATTTCATTCTCCATGCAATTATCCCTGCTAACTATCCATCTCATACTGAAGGAAAATCTGCATCTTGGAGACATTGTTAATGATGGTGTAGAGGTATGTGCAGATTTTCAAAGAAGTCAGATCAGGACTGTTTCCTGTGCTAAATAAGAGCTGAAGCAAATTAATGGAGTAGTCTTCACATACGCCCTGCTAGGGTATCTTATTTTTGACTTATTGGATAGAAGATGAGAAAAAGAATCTTCTTTTTAATTCTCTGCAACCTTCTTTTATGGCCAAATTTTGTAGACAGAACAAGAACAAATAGATTGTAAACTTCAACCATATAAGTCTCAATTATTGCTTTAAGATAAATTTCATCTTTTAATCAGCAGGGCTGACAATAAGCAAAATGAAGCAAAGATTTGAGATGCAGGACTTAACACATTTGTAAAGCATTAATGGTACTGAAGTTACTTTTCTTTTTGTAAGCATTTCACATAATGTGCATAGTTTACTGTGTGCTAAAGTCTAGATCACAAGTTTGATCAGCCAGGGAATATTTTGACGTAGACATCCATGCTGTGAAAATTCAGAATTTATGACACTCATCTGTCTTTTCTATTTATACTTTCTTTATATTAGCATAATAGAGTTGAATATTTGAAAATGGAGTTAAAATATAAATCCACACTTTTGGAAAATGTTAGCCCCAATTCAGTTTTTTAGTGTATTCCCCTTAAAGTCTATACCCAAAAAATGATAGCACATATATTGTATTCTGGGGAAGACAGGAACTATTGAATAAAGAACATACTATCCAAAACCACCTGTGCTATGAAAGTCTTTTATCTCTTACAATATATACTGTAAGTCCTCCAATATCTTGCTGGATAAACTTTCTGAATTACTTTCTGAAGACTATGAAGTTAATTGCTGAAATCAATCCCTACAATGAGGTAAAACCTAAGATTGGTCTTCCCAATATGTCTGATAGATTCAACTGTTTATCAGGAGGTGCTGCTGGGACAGTTTTGGCAGTCTGTGTCAACCCTGAAGCTGGCCTGACTGAGGCCATTTTGAGACTTCAGTGCTGACACACTGGAGAAGAGTGTCAGGGAGGGGGAAATAGAGATAGTTGGGCTGTGTAGTCAAAACAAAATACTTCCTGTTGGGAACCAAGGACATTCCTGCAGGTGCTTGGAAGGAGGGGACTGGAGTCATTTAGCAACTGGACAGTATCCTGATTGGACTATGTGACTGATTGTTTTGAGAATGTGACAAACTTTTATTTTTAATTAGGTGAAAACCGCGGGAATTTTCAAAGTCAGTTTTCACCAGCCTGTGCCAATATGACATATCCAATAAATCTATTATTTGAGGAAATTGCTTGCCTCAGACTTTTGTTTGCTAGGGGTATGTTACTTGGAACCCTGACAGTCTGCAGATAAGTTCTATGGGACACTATAAGGAATTTGAGGTGTGAGGAATCTAGAGTAGATAGTTCCTGAGCAGACCAATTCATTGAGTGGGCATGGGGTGCTTAGGTGGCACCGATAGGGCAGATCATTGCAGGGGAAGATACCCCAATGCTTAAGACTGCTGGCATGTTCTAGCCCTTTGAGTTCACACCCAGGCCCTGGACAGCAGTCCCTCAGAGGCCTAAGTCTTCACTTGCTGTGGATAAATGCCAGATCAGTTATTAATAAGGCCCCTATTATTTGCAATATTATTAGGGAGAAGCAAGCTGACCTGGCATGCAATTAGCTAACTCTAGAGGGGACTGTTCCCCTTTGGAGATATGCTTAGCCAGGTTTAGGTTTAACACCAGCTGAAGCCACAGGGGAGAATTGACAGTTATTATTTGGGAATCTCTTTTGGCATTCAGGGGTCACGTTCCCTAAGTTTCTGGATGTGAGAGCATTCTGAGACTGGCTTTGTGGAATCATTTGAGATTACTGCTGCTGTATTAGCCTTCCTGCTGCATTGCAACCTCCTTGCCTGAACTGCTGAAGGCCATGTCAGGATTGGCAAGGGAGTTCCCTAGGTTTATGGTCCTGAAGGACTTCAATCTGCCAACCCTAGGGTTTGATCTCAGAAGCAGCCCAGGATTTCATAACCATCATGAGGATCATGAACCTATCTCAAGTCATCCATGGCCCAACTCGACAGTGGTTACACTCCAGGTATGATCTTATTATTGGAGTAGTGGCAATGTGTCCTGGTGAGGGTTCTGTTAATATACTCTCTGTAAGATCAGACTATGCTTAGGTGGCCTTGAGATTCTTCCTTCTCCACAGATATGGTGGATCTATTTTAATAGTCTGCCTTTGGTGATTGATGGACCCACTTGAATACCAAAGGGATCTGGGGAATATCCCAGGGTTCTGCTGCACAGCTGGGGGATATCACAAGGTTCTGACTCAGAATTCGAGAGCAGCCAAAGTCCTGGACAATATTGATTTGCTTGCTTCCTAAATTCCATTTGTGCATTCTGGGAATAGACAAAAAAGAGGTGAAGCCTTCTGATAATTCTATATAGAGTGCAACAGGCTTGACTCTCTCCCCTGTCTTGTTTAATATATGAAGTCACTGTTGAGGTCCTCCAACAGTTGGAGGAATAGTACAATTAATATGCAGTTTATTTCTATCCAATCACCTGGGAAAAGTGATAGAAACTTTGACTTTTGTCTGGAAGATATATTATAACTTATAAAATCAGGTGTTCTAGATGCTATTTGTGAAAGCATGTGTGATGTGAAGTACCTGAGTTAAGATTATGATGATGGTATATATGTGACTAGATGGTAACCCAGTGTTGCCTGGGTATTTATAGACATTGAAGCTTTTGTCTGACAAGAAGCCATTGAGAGGAGCCTTTCTTCCTCCTACTCCCATGCCCATCATCCCTGTCCTCTCCCTTCCCCATCCCATGTGCTCCTCTTTCCCGCCCTGTCTACGATCCTGGTACTTTGCCCCAAATCCATCAGGCACTTCCCCATTGCTCCACTGGAGGGCAAATGTCATGGCTGCCTTTCCAGAGGAAACTACGAAGGAACTGACATCACAACAATTGTGGCTTTAGGACGCTGCACTCACTCTCCTTAATGGCCCAGGTGTTCCAGAGTGATGCTGGAACACACACACACACACACACACCAGGGGTGTCTTATCCCCACGGTATCTGTTTCCAGATAGTAAGTCATCCGTGTATCAAGTTTGGTTGAAATTGCTCAAGGCGTTCCAGAGTTATGCTAGAACATACATACAAAAATACAGCCATATATATATATATATATATATATATATATATATATATATATATATA
>WNWU01000016.1:10018461-10045771 GCA_012654045.1 Ptyas mucosa
ATATATATATATATATATATATATATATATATATATATATATATATATATATATATATATGATAGAAGATGATGATGATAGAACTATAGATTGTTTCACTTATAGATTTAAATATTGATGTTTAATTATTATGACTATTTGTATGATTATTGTGCTATGTAAGGTCTATTTGGCTACTGTGAGCAAAAAGATTTATTAAATAAATGAACAAATAAAAATAAGTTAGGAACACAAAATAAAAACATAGCTTTATCTTGAGATTCCTCACAGGATAGTCTTACAAAGACATCAGTGTTTTTCACAGAAGGAAACTTTGGCATTTTCTTGAGTCTCAACTGGATTGCAGCTGAGCAATAATAACTTCATAATAAGTCATAGTCCCTCACTCCCATAAAATCAATTTATACAATGTTTGTGTAGATTTACAGTGCAAACCAAAAATGACTGATTAGGCATTCTTTCTCCCCAATGAACCTCTGAGATCTGTAGATCTCTGGTAGGGAGGGCATTTCTAAAAAAATTAACTGACATAAAAATGCCATACATTTTAACAGATCCCTTTTCTATGCTTTTCATTTCTTACTATATCATATTCTTCTTCTTTAAAATATGGGATATAAACTTTAAGCCTGCCTTTAGAAAATGCCATCATTATCCCACTAGGAGCAGTAAGATGGCAAACATATTGCATTAAAGTGTTGATTACATCCACATTTTAGTCATCTGCTCAAGAATACATAAACCTTTATTTGCTCGCTACACACAACCCTTAACATAATTGTTGCTTCAGTCTGAAATGAAACAGAATATCCATGGTCCTTTATCTTTGTTTAGTATCCAAAGTAGATGTAAGGTCAATCTCTAAATATTTAGTGATGTTAAAGCCTGTTTTGTGGGAATGGGTGTGTGTGTGTGTTTACTATTGCAAAACAAAACAAATAAATAAATATAAAATGTTCTTGTCTAGATAATGGTTGATATTTGTATTGTATTTCATTGAACTTTAGATGATAGTTTAGAAGATGATAGATAGATAGATTTCTATTGATGCATACTATTGGGTTGTCTAAGAATATTAAAAATGAATGATAAAGTTCATTGGACTCAGTGTAGCCTGAATTTGAATTGTCAAATATAGGATAATATCATTAATCTATTACTAATCTAAATCAATATCAGACATAAAAGTATTCTGTATTACCTGCATCTGTATTTGGAGGTGTTTGGACAAAAAAACTGTCATATGGTTAGCAATTGGATTTAAATAGGTTCAAAAGCACAAGATACAATCTTCTTCTCCAAATTGCACATTTATAAACATTACAGAAATATCTCCATCCCTATCAAACAATTAAGTAATATTATACAAATAACACAAGTATGAAGTAGTAAACCAAAGAAATTAAAGGCATGATATAAGACAAGCAAAATGAAATATAGATAAACCTTGTTTCAACAAACACCATACATTCTCCACATCTTTCTAATCCTTTCAAGCAATCCTTGCTTCTACCATATTCATCTTTTTAACCCACATTTTGTGAGTCTTATTAATTCTAACCAATCCAACACCCTTGGTTTCCTCATTTCTCTTGTATAGCTATGCCTCTTTCTTATAACTTCTGTGTTGGATCTTATTCTGTTCTGTCCCCGTCTCCCACACGCACAAACACCCACCCCAAAGGGTTAAATAATTGTTTCAAAACAGTCAAAGGTTCGTTATCAAAACTTGGCAGCAACGCAGCAGCTGCCTGCCAAGAGCTTTTACTTCAAGAAGGAGGGGTTGTCCCTTCATCAGATAACACAGAAATACAGACAGTTTGAAGTAGTCCAGTAACAGAAATCCACAACAGATGAGGCTTTGTTCATCCAAAAGTGCAAGTGACTTGCCAGAGTTTTTGCTTTGTCCGTCACAGATCTGGAATGGCCATCACCCTCCCTTATATAGCCTGTGGGGTGTGGTCCAGTGACTCAGCTCAATCTCTGGCATGCCTCCTCATCTGCTGTGACTGTTTAGCATGCCGACGCTGGCGTGGATCCAGCTACAACTTGTCTCCCTCATCACTCTCCGACAGATCGGAGACACCTGGCTCCTGGCCAATCTCCTCTCCTTCGGCCAACACCTGAGGAATTGCCAGAGAGGAGGGGCCGGGAGAGGGAGGCCTGGCCGGCTCCTCTCCTTCATGTTCAGAGCCTTCTTCCTCCAATACAATGGGCTTGGGGGTCGGAGCCACAACATATCCGTTGTCTTTTTGACCAAACAATTCCAGTATTTTACTATTATTCACTTTTATATTCAATCCACAATCATTCATTATCCACATTCATGATCCTAGTATACTTCTGCATTCAGCTTCCTTTTATGTTTTTTCTGACATAACTAATTCTCTTCTGCATAACAAGATGAGCAGAAGCATATTTTCACACACATTTTTCTGTTGACAAGCATTCATTACCTGCAATAAACCACAAACTATCTCATTACCTTTCTACCAGCATTTGCACATTTTACAATTTTTCCATTTCCCTATCTATAGTAAACATTTTATCAGGCACAAATTGATCTCCTTACTCCAGGGTTGTTTGATGTTGTTGTTTATCATTTATGTGTTACTTGTTCTTGTTCACTCCATTTTCTTTGTCAAGGCCAGCTACTTTACTTTTGTGATAGATTAATTCAGATCCATGCTCTTTGTTGAATTATACAATATATCTAATGTTTGTTGCAAATTATTCTGGTTCTTAGGCAATATGCAATCATCTCACAAAATGGGATGAAGATAATGTCATAAGTGTTACTTATATATTCATCCAAAAACATTTTAAAAAACCTTGAGCCATACCAAATCCTTATCTTATTCTCTTTTCAACTGAACCACTCTATTCTATTTGTTTTCACACATACTTTACTTTCTATCACATATTATTTTTAATCACATGGACTAACCAGCCATGTTCATGCAAAACATTAAGTAATTCAGACACTTTCTATAAATCAAAAAACATATAATAAACTTTATCGGATTTATATATTTCTCAGTAACCTTCTGAAGAACAAAAATACAGGGCTCATATTCTCTGCTCAATGTGAACCACAAGGCATTTCTCAAATTTTGTTTATTGACACCTTATAGTTTCAGTCAGAATTCACACATTTGGGGTGTTCTAAACATATCTGTTATTTGGGAAATATGAAAAATAGTGAATAACTTAAATTCTACTCCACATGACATTCTGGAAGTTATAGACAGCCTGTAAAAGAATTCATCTTAATTGAATTTTTCAAGTACTTCTATTCTTTTACAGAGTATGCAGAAACTCCCTTTTGCTTTGACTTTTATCTCTCTTTTTCATTTAAATTATTCTTACTGCTGCTTTTATATCGTACTGGGTCAGTGCATTGTGCCCGATCGCTTAAAGTGCCATTATTATCTCCTGTCTTTCTTTTTCTCTACTACTGATCAATGAGACCCCACAGGTGTTACTGCAGCTTCTGCAGCTATCAACATCACTAACTTGTTTGGAATTTAAAGTCCCAGACTTGAAGTTGGTAGTTATATCCTTCTCTCCCTCCCATGCTTTGTTATTGGCTGGTTCAGGACCATAAAATTATGGTAGACTTGTGAGTCATTTGAGAATGTCTATTATTATTTCTTCATTGGATAATTTGTTAAGATTTCTGCAACTGTGCAGTGCTATTGTCCTGGTCATATAGAAAGTGAGTTTAAGATTTTTCATTCTGCATGCAAATAAAAACAAATTATTAATTAAAAAAAAAACCCAGGCTCTTATATACTTCAAAAATATAAAAAGATGCTTAAAGTGAGTTATCATATCCATTTGACTAAATTGTGGATGTAGTGTGTATTGAATCTTATAAATCAGTACCTCCAGACTCTTACTCTTGAAATTAAAAATAAAATGAATTTTTTTGCAATGGGATTATATATTTATGTCATGTTTAGGAGAGAAAGGGAGGAGGGAGACCACTGGAAGCCAAAACAGAGAAAAGTAGCAAATAATACACAGAATGTCTCACAGCTTGTAACATCATCTCAAAAATGCATTGCAAATATGAGTAAATGAAGGATCACATTCACTCTTTTAAAGATTAAGAATGGGAATAACACATTTACAGTCTTTATTCAGTCATTAGGTGGTACTTGCAGCAGTTCACCAAATATATTGTGAAGTGTATTTGAGTACAGATTAGTGTTGTACATTGGAACAGACATCTAAATTGCTGTACAGATAAACAAGTGTTGACCAAATATATCTGAACATGCGACTTACTAACTGAAAAAAAAAATGTCACCTTATCATGCCCCTACTCAGATTGGCACTTAGCAACAACTGAATGTTAATAAATGATATTGTTTATTATGCTTTGGAGGGGGATGAAGAGTCAATAATTGAAATTACCATAGTCATACAATATTGGGAGAGAGCTCTAACAGAGTGTTCTGTGCTACTACAAAGCTGGAACAGATATTGAATTGGAGAAGCCTAATGTTTAGAGGTGCTGAAGAAATATCTTGGGTGGATGTTAGAGTGGGGCTTTGATACATTCTTGAAAGTGTTGGAAGGGAGGAGTCAGCTTGGAAAATGCAGCAGACTGGCTGTGACTATAGGGGCAGGAACTTAGAGCCATGTTTTCTCTCCAGTGAAGGACAATGATTTAAGATAAATAGTGATCAATTTCAGCAGCAGGAAGATTGAGGGACATGTTATCAGCCCAAGCCCTGCAGTGGCCTACATCTCTGCCCAGGCCAGGATCTCAGTCAACAAATTTCACTCCAGAAGGTCTTTGTTCATCTGCCAACAGGTGAGGTTGCCTGTCTAGCTGCTAGATCGGAAACTTGCCCTGTATTGGATTGGATTGAGGATAATTATGCCACTGGGTGGCTCTGGTAGTTCAAGGCAAACAGGGGAAAGTTTTTATGTAGGACACATGATTAAATACTGGTATCCTTTAATGCTGCTGGGTTCCTTAGAGCAGGAGAACCTTTGGCAGTCTGACACAAGGAATGAGATGTCTAGATCTATGTTCCTCCTCAGTTAGTAGATGAACCTAGGAGATAACATTAGGTTGAGCTGATGCCAGGTAGCTTCCTTTTTTAGAATGGGGATGATTCTATGGCAGGAGTCAGCAATCTGTGGCTCCAGAGCCACATATGGCTCTTTGGGCCCTCTGCTGTGGCTCCCTGTCGGATGATCCCACCACTGGCTGTCCCTGCCCCTTGCCCTTCCCTCTCAGTCACTCCTTGCCTGGCCTGAGAAGGTAAGGGTGACAGTGGGGAATGGAGAAGTGGCCAGGCAGAGGCAGAGAGATACAGAGAGAGGGGGACAGAGAGAAACATAGAGAGATACAGGGAGAGAGGGTAGGGCAGAGGAAAGGAGGGAAAGAGAGAGATATGTCAAAAGGGTTTTGTGGTTCCCAGTATTTTTTAACAACGGTTCTCTACCCTAATGACTGGCTGGGTAGGCATGGCTAGGGGAGTCCTGTGACTGGTGGAAGTGAGTGACATCAAGTTGGCCATGCCCACCCAGGTTTTGTGGCTTTTGGTGTTTTCTTTTCTGTGGCTCTTTGAGTGCTTAAGGTTGCAGACCCCTGTTCAGTGGTATCTTCCTTGAAGAAGGTTATTATGTGCTCCTCTGACAAATGGACCAAAAAGTCCTGGACAACTTTTACCCAGTCTCAGAACAATCTTCCCTATTCTGTGGAAGGTTATTGAAAAGGTAGTTGGTCTTAATCTTCGAAGGATCCTGGAAGAAATTAATATCTGGATGCCTTTCAGTTAGGCAATGAAAGGCAATGAAATGCCATTGATCACACTTGTTTATAATCTGTCACATCTCAGTGACAGAGGGATTCCTTCAGTTCCTTTGATACCATTAATCATGGTATTCTTCTATTATTGAGACTATTGAGAGCGGAAAGCATGGTGTTGTAATCATTTGAGTTCCTTCTCTTTCCAAGGCTGATTCCAGTTGCTGTTAAGGGATGGAAAGGAGAAGGAAATTGAGTAAAAAGTGCTTACCTATGGACATCCTGAAGGTTCAATGCTCTCACCCTTGCTGATTATCATCTACATGAAGATGTCAAGTGAGATTATTCAGTAGCATACTGATGTGGTGGAATGTATTCTGGAATCCCAGGAGGAAGGGCTGCATTCCAGATGTCAAAGAGAGCAATGCAAAGCATGGAATTTTGATCAGGAGGGCTAGAGTTAAGGTGATTCCTCTATAACTGTTCCCAAAGTATAGCAACACAAATAGTTGCTTTAGCTTGGCAAGATTTCTGTCTGTGGCTGAGGAACAATAAAGGAAAGAAGTAACTTCACATGTCTTTCTTAATGCCCTGATGCCCTCATGAAACTCAACTTTGATCTTGAGTGATGTTTTCAATGTCTTTTCTAATATTTGGATGGAGAGGAGCAGAATTAAATTCAACTCTATACACAAATCACCCTTCCTGATCCAAGGACTTTTCATTTCTAGTTATGAATGGGATTGCACTTTCCCATACAAAATTGGTGTATAATTTCTGGGACTTCCTGAACTGTCAGCTCCTTTTCAAAGAGCAGTTAGCAGTTATAATCAGGAAGGCCTTTGTAGAGATTTGGCTTGTGTGATTCTGAAGTGGAAGGTCTTGCCACAGTCACTTACGCATTTATGGACTGTATATACAGAGAAAGAGAGAGAGTTTAAACATGGGCTTAAAATTTCTGGTTCCTACTTGACTTGGATTATAGTTCATTTAACATTGTTTTTCTACCATATGGTTATTTATAATTTATATCTATTATGGTAGCAATAAACTCCAAAAGTATTTCAACCAGAAAAATGATATAGTAGAATGAACTATTTATAACTTTAACTCTTATCATTTCTCTTGGTGACATAATCTAAACTCTTTCTCTGAATGCTGCTTATTTTAAAAGTGGGTGATTCCAATTTTAAATATCCTTCATGTCAATTTGTCCAAGAAGAGTTCCAAAGAATTTTCTATGATAAAGAGATTTGAGATAAAGCCTAGCAAAATCAGTAAGTGTATTCGTAATAAAATGTATGAATTGGAGTGTTCAATCCATGACAAAGTTCAACCCTGTCCATAATGGTAGGTAAAGGGAAATTAGATGAAGCTAACTTTCCTTTTTATTTCTTGCTTTCTAAAATTATTTGACCATGATCAATAAAAAGATCTGAATTCTTCAAATTTCGCAATACAATTTTCCCCCTTTGTTTTCTCTTTGTTAAGCCAACCCTTGTAATTATCACTTCATGTACTGACTTTTCTTAATGGCACAGAAATATTAAACAGTCTCTCTTTGATCTTTATTTTCAAACAAACAAGCAAACAAACAAAAACCCTCCCTATCCTCTAGCTATTTTTTTTAATTATTTAGTCTTTTTAAAAACTGTCTCTGTAAATAATGTCTTCTCTTTCAACTTTGTTCCTAGGGTTTTGTTGTTGTTTTTCAGATTTTTACAAAGGGAGGAATTTAAAAAGTGGTGTTTTGTGCTCTTAAAGCTATAGCTGCCTATAGATGATTTGGAAGGGGACTTTGTCTATTGGGAACAGTAAAGCATACACAAGATGCTTGAGTTTATGTGAAGGAAATCCCTCCTCCCTGCATCTCATTGCTCAATCTTCAAGAAAGACCCTAAATGTGAAGCTGAAAATAACTAAGTTTTGTATGGTAATCAATGGTGACAAGGGATCAGGTTTGCTGAGTAAAATCACTGGCCAGGAACCAGTAACAGCCTTTCAGCTATCACCTTTCAGTACAGCTTTGGGTGCTGTAGCCAAATCAGTACTTGCACATAATTCCTAGTCTATGCTTCTCTCAGCATCAGGGAGACAGCAATTTATTTGTCAGTTGTTCATTTTCATTGTACAGTGTGGCTCCCGAATCTTCCAGTTCTGCCTAGTGCTGACAGCTGGTGGTAAGAAAGGATTTCCCCTTTCTTTCACTTTAATGCATTCCAATTGCCAATTTAATCTCATGAGCCGCTTCACTGTACACCAGTGTTTGTTTAGAGAACCATCCAGCCTTCTTACCTTTTTCTTCCTCTTTTAATAGCTTGTGTTGTGATATAGACCTGTTTGTTTGAATTCTGGAAGAATAGATAGATTCTTAGATGAGGAATGGCTTACATGTCTCTTGAATAATCACTGCTTTAAAATAGAAGGGAAGATGCCCGGGGTCATGCTCAAAACTCAGGTAAACATCTAATGGGTACTTTTAACTTGGCAGCTGTCATAAGTGCTGCAATGTTAACAAAAGGTTGGGATTCCATGAATTAACCACAATGTTCTCAGACTATCAACGACTGTGCATGATTTCAAATTGCAAATAGTTCTGAAAGCTCTTGCAACGGGCTATCTGCAAGAGACCCTGATCTTTGTATCAGAGGCCCAATGTTTGATATATTCAAGAGGGATGGAAAAGTATAGTCAGTTTTCTCTGTGGCCCTGAAAACAGAAAAATGATACCGAGATTGAATTAAAGGTTCTTAGGTTTTAAGCTCAAAATAGAGGAAAGAAGTTACAACTTTGTCCTGTTCCCATCTGCTAATGTGATCCGGAGCAGCTATAATAGCATTCTCTCTATTGCCTGGTGCCATATTTTTGTTTATCTGATATAATAGTTCAGTAATAGAGTACTGACTTTGCATGTATAAGTTCAAAATGTTCTGGCAATGTCAGTTAAAAGGACAATATGTGGTAAAGATTTCACTTGATACATTAGAGAGCCTTTGCGCATCAGTATAAGAAATGCCTCAATTATGAAACTTTATGGACAATTCAAACCAAATCATTTTCAACCATAACCCTCCCAACTTCCTTCCTATCATTTTTTCCATCTTCTTAAAAGAATGAAAAGTGTGAAAATAAGACATACTGTATATGTTGATTAATAGTGCCAGGAATCTTCTATTTGTTTGTTTGTTAACAGATTTATATGGTTGCCCAACTTACACACATTAACTCTGGTTGATGTATAACATTAAACATTATCCCTATTAAAAGGCAGTTTCTCAAGTCCCAGAGATCCACAACCATAAATTATTAGAGAATCTCAAACTCTTTTGTGTCTTTGCATAGTTACTCTTATCTCTTCTACAGAGAATTAAAAGAAACAAAACTGAACAACAATCATGAAGAACATAGATGACATTGAAAATTAGCATTACAGAGGATTTTATTCTGTTTTGAGCCTTTCAAAATCCTGACTACCTATATAATAGTTGTAAAAAAAAAACCATATAAACAAATTAAGGGATCATTGTTATTCAGATATTCAACCTAACAACAAGTTGCTATTATTTTTAATTTTAAACTATGTAAACAGAATTAATTTAGTTTATTTATCTTGGTGACATTCATTATATCTATTAATAAAACAGGATAAAGCACATACTTATAATTGTCTTCATTATAAGAGGTTTTGACAAAAACTTTGATTTCTGTAAATACAGATAATGTAATTTGTACTACAAGAACAAAATAAATGTCAATTAGGGGAGCAATATATGGAAATAACCACTATTATTTTACATATAGTAATCTAAGGAGTCCAGGAAAGATATAGAGATCTGAAAGGATTTGGCTACTATGTCATCATGATCCTGGGCTGTTGTGCAACATCTTCAGTTGTGAAATCCTTTAGATATTTTTTTATTGCCAGAACAGAATCACTTTATTCTTTTATCAAAGAGAATTTATAGTGAACATCTAAATCCCTTTTAAACAGTGAAGGTTTAATCTTCTATGCATTCAAGGCCTTTCATGTGAATTTTCTTCTAGTATTCCAAGCATACCAAGCAGATGCATTTTTCTGGCTGTCTTGTACCTTTCTGTCTTGTACCATATATATAGCAAATAAATAGATAGCAAAGGGGATGGAGCATCTCTGGACCTACGGCGAAATTTGTGGCTGCTGTGATGCAACATTTCATGGACAGCAATCTGAAATCATCTGAATTGTGGTAGATTTGATATCTGGGTGCACAGAATTTCAGGTTACAGTAATATCAAGCAATTATACGTATTAAAAGTGCATGCTAGGTATATACAGGATTTGCAGTTGGTCCATTAATTCATGTCCAAAGATTGAAAGGAAGGGATGATTCTTTGTTACTCTTAACGTTCTTCAGATATCAGTTCCTCCTGAATGTACCACATTTGCTTTGTTATTGTAGTAGCTCAGACAGTCAACCAGATGTTTAGACTGGATTTGGCATTTTTATCTACCTATCAGGTCCTTGGGGTAGACAGGTCTTTTTTGATAGTGCTAATAGCAATAGCACTTAGACTTATATACTGTTCCCTAGTCCTTTACAGCAGTCTCTAAGCAGTTTATACAATCAGCATATTGGCCCAACAATCTGGCTCCTCATTTTACCGACCTCAGAAGTATGGAAGGCTGAGTCAAACTTGAGCCCATCAGGATCGAACTCTAGGCTGTGGGCAGAGTTAGCCTGCAACACTGCATTCTAATCACTGCAACAACATAGTCTTAGATAATTATATCCATTTCTTCCTTTCCTTGTAAATCTTGAATTAGCATGAGACAAAAGGACACAAATCTCCTCATTTTCCAAGCAAGCAACCAATCTCACAAACTCTACCTATCCCTGGGAGAAAGAATTGACAAAGAATGCTAAATAGCAAAGCAATTGGATAATGTGTGATATATTATTGTACACTCCCTTAAAGAATATGAATAGAGAACTGTAATAAAACTAGAGTATTAGTAATTAAAGTATTGTCTGTTACAATAGTCACTTTTCTCCATTCTCTTCTCCAATCCTGAAGGGTTTTTTTAAAAAATGTATATGAATAACTGGGGAAGATTTATTAGCTTTTGTACAAATGTATTGATGTTTAAATCCTTTCAAATTGCCAACAAAGTTCAGAAGAACTGAATAAATCTTCCTTCAGCTTAGACATTTCCCTACCTGATTTAGTACAGAATCAGCCTAAATCCAATTCACACTACCTCTTCAAATAGTAAAAAAAAAAAAAAAAACCCTGAATATAAAATAAGTAACTGACTGTGAAATCATTTATATGTCTATTCAGAAGTAGGTACCAATCATCCCAATGGGGTTTAGTACCAAGTAAGTATATATGGGATACCAAAAGTGCAGGGCTTCAAAAACTAAATTGTTCAGACCTGAGTCAAATTTGAAATGAATTTGCATCCACGGTTCTCTAGCCAATTTTTAAGAATTGGCTAGATTCTTAAATGTAAAAATGTAAAAATTATATGGGAGGATGCATATTTGATATTCCACAGTGACATATTGGTTCACCATAATTTGATACTATCTGACAGCCAGAACACAACACTGTCCGCATTTGACAATATCTTACACATTATGGTCAGCATTTGGCAGCATTTGACAGCTGAAGTACAATCACCATTCCACAGTGTCATATTGTCAGATCTGGTTCTTCTGCTGTTGAGAACAGGATGATGCAAAAGCAAAAGAGAAGAAAGATAAGTTTAAAGTATCCTGCATAGAACTAAATCAGTTGCTCTGATCAGTGAACAAATCTGAATCAACTCTATGCAGTGGTTAGATGGCTGATTCCATGCTAAAACTCAATCACTTAGTTTCAGTGCAATTTTAAAGCAATTGATTTAACTTAGATTTGACCAAGAGAATGCACCTGTCCTAGACTGGCCAACTGAAAAAGAAGACTTCATTGACACATGCAGCTGTTTTTCTCTGTTATTTTTAATTGAAGTTTAAATTTGAAACTTATTTTGACTTTCTAAAGTTATCAGTTTAAGATCTTTTTATGGTTTCAGTCCAGCCACTTAAGTTTATGGATCAATATTTGAGAGTACTTCACAGTATTTTACTTTATATGTTGTTTTGTTATTATTATTTAGCAAAATGTAATAGCTTGTAATTTAAGAAATAGATCTACATATATCTACATATATATATTCAATTGAGAAACTTCACTTTAAATACAGAATAGAGGAAAATATCACAAATCAGCAACTTTTGCCTTTTTGAATTAAGAAATTATTTTACAATGTTTGTTTCAACTCTACATTTAATGCTATGGTTACATTTGGAGATAACTACAGTTAATCTTTTCCCATTGATGTCATTACCTTAGTCTGTGTCATAGATAATATCTGCAACCATCAAGACAGACCCAATAGCATAATAAAACTATAATATATTATCACATTATATGATATCATATGATTTTACTTGAATCTTTGAATCTAGCATTCATGTTTTAGAAACATCTTGGATTGAACTATGATTATTTAATATTTTCATTTCCTACCCTTAACTTATAGAAACTATTTTCAAAAGGTATTTGCTTGGGAATGACTATTATTTGTTACAATGTGAATATTAGCTTTAGAGGACTCTAAGAAGAAAGTTTAGGGTTAAATTCTTTTTCCATGCATACGCTATTGCTATTCATACCCTTTCTTTTTACCTGCTACAAGTTTAATGAATGATTTCCATGCATTAGAATATATAGACATGCGCGCACATACAGGATAATAACTATGGCTTTTGCACTGCCTGTTGCCAAGTGGTGGTCTATTTCTTACCTGCAGAAAAAGCCCCTCCCAATAATTGATTTATTTCAAATACTTTCAAGAGGTCCCTAGGACATGTACTGATTAATTTCCATAATGCAGCTACACCTTAGCATCTGAAAAATCTATTCATTCATATACATGAATGGCATGATTTAATACCAAGTTTAATTGAATTTAATAAATTAGCTGTTTTATAAGATGTCACTTTTTGAAGCAATGTATGGTTTGTTCCTAGCAGGCATCTGGAGTCTGCCCTAACATGTAAAGTGATTCTTGCTCTGCTGACCACTGAAGTGTCAATCGAATATACCAAAAGACTCTTAATCATACATATTTTTTTTCTACCTGAATATTTATTTCTTTTTCCTACAATAATGTGACAATTTATTTTATCAACAAGGTGGACATTTGGATAGTAACCTAAGGATCAGTAGGAAATCCTCTGTGGAATATGTTAGAACTGCCTGTCTGAAATTGGAGGTAGACTTGAACAGAGTATGCAGCTTTAATTTTATCCTTTTCCTGTCAATGTGAATCTCCAACTATGAAAGCCTCCTATAAGGAGATATAATGCCCAATGAATATGAGGTGCATTAGTTCCTAATTGTTATCCCAGGTGCTCCACCATAATTTCAAATGATAATAAAAACTAGAGTGACTCAATTACTCTTCCTTCTACTTTTATCTTGGCCATTTATTCTTGGGACAGCATACCATCAAATTATTTCTTTTGAATTCTGTAAATGAGACTTGACTATAATATCCTGCCCCAATCTCCAGAAGTATATGCATACTTAATGTTGCATAAGCTAAAACTTATAAAACGTATCGACCATGGTATCATGCTGCACCGGCTGGAAGAGTTGGGGATGGGGGGCACCGTATTACGGTGGTTCTCTTCCTTTCTCTCCGACCGGTCGCAGTTTGTGTTGACAGGGGGGCAGAGGTCGACCTCGAGGCCTCTCGTTTGTGGAGTGCCGCAGGGGTCGGTCCTCTCGCCCCTTCTGTTCAACATTTATGTGAAGCCGCTGGGTGAGATCATCCGTGGCTTTGGGGTGAGATACCATCAGTATGCTGATGACACCCAGCTGTACATATCCACCCCAGGCCACCCCAACAATGCCCTCGAAGTGATGTCCCAGTGCCTGGAAGCCGTGCGGATCTGGATGGGGAGAAACAAACTCAAGCTCAACCCATCCAAGACGGAGTGGCTGTGGCTCCCGGCATCCCAATATAGTCAGTTGACTCCATCACTGACTATCGGGGGCGAGTCTTTGGCCCCTGCGGAAAGGGCTCACAATCTGGGAGTCCTCCTGGATAGGCAGCTGTCTCTGGAGGAACATCTGATGGCTGTAGCCAGGGGAACCTTTTGTCAGGTTCGCCTGATTCGCCAGTTGCGGCCCTTTCTTGATCGGGATTCCCTGTGCACAGTCACTCACGCCCTCATCACCTCTTGCCTAGACTACTGTAATGTTCTCTACATGGGGCTCCCCTTGAAGAGCACCCGGAGGCTCCAACTGGTCCAGAACGCAGCCACGCGGGTAGTGACGGGAGCAGCATGGCGCTCCCACAAAGCACCGCTCCTGCGTGAGCTGCACTGGCTTCCGGTGGTCTTCCGGGTACGCTTCAAGGTGTTGGTGATCACCTTTAAAGCGCTCCATGGCATAGGGCCTAGTTATCTCCGAGACCGCCTGCTGCCACCGATGACCTCCCATCGACCTGTGCACTCCCACAGAGAGGGCCTCCTCAGGGTGCCATCAGCCAAACAATGTAGGCTGGTGACCCCCAGGGGGAGAGCCTTCTCTGTGGGGGCACCCACCCTCTGGAACCAGTTGCCCCCGGAGTTTAGGAGAATTCATGACCTCAGTGCCTTCTGCCGTGCCCTTAAAACACATTTTTTCCAACAAGCCGGGCTGGCTTAAGAAGAAATTTTAAATTTTAATTGGTTTGTTAGTTTTAATTCTGGAGCCAAATTTATATATATTTTAATTGTTTTAATATTTGCATTTTATGTTTTTATTTCTGGCTGTACACCACCCTGAGTCCTCAGGGAGAAGGGCGGTATATAAATTGGAAATAAAATAAAATAAAATAAAATAAAATAAATATAAAAGTAATACATTTCAGTGATGAGCATGTTAAATGATAAGAAAGAATGTAGGTATCTTTCAGTCAGTATTGACTCCCGGCAACTGTTTGGATAAATTCCTGCTCTTTTCTTGGCAAGATTTCAGAAGAGGTTCACCATTAGTTTCTTCTTAGAGCTGAGAGACAATGACTGGACAGTGACAAAGAGACCAAGTGGCTTTGTGTCTAAGGCAAAACCAGAACTCCATCTCCTGATTCTAGCCTAGTGTGTTAACCATTACACCAAACTGGCTCTCAAAACCGTCTTATTGTCACCCAATAATGTTGTAATTGAATCTAGGAATGTGTGTATAAGAAGAGGTCTGTTTCCTGGTATTAAAGCTACCTAAGTCTATATTTCAGGGTAAAGATCTTTGCAGCTACAATTCAGGCAGATTCCTACTTATGAAGCCCTAGAATGGAATGAAAGGTAATTGGTGAGAAGACATTAGCAAACAGACATTAGTATTTGAGTACAAGTGGCACAGGAGGGGTTCTACTTACCTTTACTACTGGTTTACAACGGGGCCACGCACGCATGCTCGCTTTGGTCTTGCGTGCGTGTGCTCTTCTGCGCATGCGCAGAAGCATTCTGATGACATCGGGGTCGGTGGGCAGAGCCTCCCGCCAGCTTTACTACCAGTTCTATAGAACCGGTGCGAACTGGAGGCAACCCACCACTGGACTATACATACATGTTTGTGAAACCTGACTGTCATACACATTCACAATATTGATGAACATAACATGCACCATATCCCAATCTTTTCTCAATGGGATTTTTCTCAAGATCACTGGTATTCTGCCCTAAATGGCAGCTGGGGCTAAAGCTTTTTCCATCCTCTTCCAAATATCCTGCATACATTTAGAGAGAGAACAGTGAAAGCATCAAATGGATAATATTTCTATCTTCTGTTTGATGAAGAACAGTAAGAGTTGGAAAACCTATGGTCCAATTTCCAGATCAGACAAAATATTTTAGGTATTTTCACCTTAAAATGATACGCCACTTTTCTTTCTCTCAGATACCTTTGAAGCATTGGGGGTGAGGGGGAGGGCAATGATATTGTTCTTTGCAGGGTTGTTATAAAGGATTCTAAAAGAACTTTACAAACACGAATCTATAAATCTTTTTTGCTGTTGCTCCCATTATTTAATTTATTCCTTTCTTTCCTAAATTCTTTAACAGCATATAAAGGGAATAAGTAAGATTTGACTTAGCATAAATCAAAGATTCTTTATGTTCTGTACTGCAGATTATTTCACAAACATTAGCAGACACATTACTTCACCAATGTGTCTTCTAAGTTTGAGTTTTACTTTAGATGATGAATTCTAATATTAAAGAAGTCTTGAACATCACATATAGAACGGAGGTTCTGGAGAACCGGTAGTGGAAATTTTGAGTAGTTCTGAGAACCAGTAAATACAACCTCTGACTGGCCCCGCCCCCATCTATCTTCTGCCTCCCGAGTCTTAGCTGATTGGGAGGTAATGGGGATTTTGCAGTAACCTTCCCCTGGAGTGGGGAGGGAATGGAGATTTTACAGTATCCTTCCCCTGCCACGCTCACCAAGCCACGCCCACCAAGCTATGCCACGCTCACCAAGCCACGCCCACCAAGCCATGCCACGCCCACCAAGCCACACTCACAGAACCGGTAATAAAAAAATTTGAAACCCACCACTGATATAGAAACTTTTACCTACATGTGCATAGTAATACTAACTATATAGTTTTTGATAAATTTATTCATACATATAAATGCTGCATCTATTTATTACAAATTCTTTTCATAGAGCACTTTATCCCAAGATTCAAAATTACTATGCTGAACACTATAACATTATAGGTTTTTCCAGGCTATTTATAAATGCCTTGGATTGTCTGTGTCTTGGAAAAGAAATATCCCAAATTCATATCACTACTAAACCCTGCAAAGTGACTATTTTGACCAATATCCAGATATTTTCCATACAGCAGAAAGTGTGGCTTATATCCTATGATTAAAATAAATAATGAGTACAGTAAACAATAGACATGCAGAATCTTGCCCAGATGTGCAAGTTAAAAAAAATTAAGGATTATAAATTATTCTGTTTGTCTCCCATATCTCTGGGATAAAAGCAATCAGTTAGATAGAAACTAAACCTTCCAGGAATTCAGACTTGCTTTTATGAAGATAATTAAAGAAAAGACTAACCAGAACAGACAGAATCTTTCTTAAAGGTGTAAATTATGCATTTTGTATAGAATGTATTGGACTAAGCTCATTTTCTTCTCAAATAACAGCAAAGAATTACAGAAAAATGGGAAAGCACAACACTGTAGCTGAATGGTGACTGTACTGCTGTTGGATAAAATTGGATTTCTATTCTTCCACCTTCATCATAGCTTGGGTGTGTCTCATCATGTCTGGTGTATTGCTGGAAATTAAAATGATGCATTGTTTCTTCACCCCACAAATAAAATAGATCATATATTCACAATTCATTCAAACTCTCCATGGCTCTTCCAATATAATAAGTTTCCCAAACTGAGCTCAATTACCAGTGATTGCAATGACATTTCTACTTAGTTTTCTTAAAAAACAGTTCCAAAATTCCTTTAGATTCTCATACTCATACAAAACTCCAAATTCTGCTTATAGCAAATAGAATATCTGGTAATTCCTATACCATCCAAATACTCATACTGTGGATTAATTGTTCTTTCCATTCTTTAACTCCAGGCAAGGTTAGCTCAGTGCTGATACCTGTAGTGAATTGACAACTCGTAATCTCTCTCATTTTAGGTGGAGCTATATTGACCTTAATTCATGCAGCAAATGTTTTTCAATGCCCCACTTATTAATCCATTACTTTTCTTACCATATATCCACACATCCCCCTAACTGTGGCTTGAAGATAATTCACAAACCATTAT
The DNA here is from genome assembly GCA_012654045.1 of Ptyas mucosa. Classification (NCBI taxonomy): domain Eukaryota; kingdom Metazoa; phylum Chordata; class Lepidosauria; order Squamata; family Colubridae; genus Ptyas; species Ptyas mucosa. The sequence goes on from WNWU01000016.1 coordinate 10,036,107, forward strand.
TTAAGCTTCCATTGTCATGATGCAGCCTTTATCTCATTTCTATCCAAGGCCACCTAACTTTGGATTTATCTGAATTGATGTAAAGATGTTTTTCAACTTTTTCCAACACAAACCTTGTTATTTTCCCAGTGGGTACCACTTTGGTAGTGACCACGCAAGGATGTAGTAGGAGAATGGGATGTTCCACCTTCCATTGACTCCTATTTCGGCAACATCAATTTTTTCAAAAACTCCTTCCTTTAGCTGGTCCCTGAAGTCTTATTGAATATATCACATTATGGGCTTTTGTCATTAGCATTGTAATAACAGGACAATATTGTTATGAGAAATAGCAAATATCCAACCTTTATTAATATCATACGTCAATAATACACAGGAAAATTGCTTTAGAGGTTCAAGTACACTAAGAATTATTAGGGTTATATATATGTATGAATTGAGTCATAGCAAAGATTGCATAAAAGCAGCTACTACTGGGGAATAAAATATACCTTGGGGAATATATTTGATTATGCATAATGTATTTTTGCTTTTTCATCAGGTTGGTTATATGTGTAATCAATTAATGCCCTGAAAGTAGCTCTTAAAAAAAAATCCTCTGTATCTTGATGTCTGAAGCTTTGTCTGTATCTCAGTGACTGTATCTCAAAGTTTTTATAGCTTTTTCAGTTCTTCCTGGTAATCAGATGCACACTGAGCACAGCACTATTTGTGTATCCTTTCTATTTTTTGTGTGTGTCAGACTTTGGGAGACATTTTGATGTAGTTAGCTGAACTTCAATCTCTTAAATTAATTTGGGTTTTATCCATAATTAAATTAAATCTCACTGATTTAAATGGAATTATCTAAGTCTCAATCTAAGTCACTGTTTCTAATATATTTCATAAAGGAAAAATGAAGAGAAAAATATTATGTTTTATTCAATGTTAGAATAAATAATAAGCATGGTAGCTTTTTTTTTGTACCTTTGGGTGTTGATTCCTGATGATTGCCTGGATGAGTCCCTGCAATTTTCTTGGCAAGATTTCAGAAGTATCAGTACTTTGCCATTGCCTGGTTACTAGAGCTGAGAGAGAGAGACTTGGTTACCCACCAACTTCATGCCTAAGGCAAAATTAGAACTTACAGTCCCCTGATTTCTAGCCTGATGTCTTAACCACTAAACTTAACTGACTTTGCAATGGCCTAGGCCCTAGGGGACAGTAAAATAAATTGTGGTTAAATATTAGAAGGAATATTAGACATAAGTTATCAATAGAACAAACTGTCCAGGTGATGATTTTTTCTTGGAATAATTCCAAGGGCTGACTTTGAAATTGGAAACCTGAAAGACATTTTGGACCTGCCTCGAACATGAGACCGTAAGTTCATAGGAAGTTTTTATAGGTCGTTTTCCATAATAAGAAGTCAGGAGATCCAATCTGATACTGCGTCAGCTCACAAAAGAGCAGCTGAAGGGACATTGTTTCAGCCTTCCTTTCCAGAAATTGATTATTAGAACCGAGATCAACTGGGTTCCATCTATCAATTACAGAAGAAGAAAAAACCTGTTGTTTCATTGTTTGTTTGCTTTTCATCTTCTCCAATTTCTGTTTTTAAATATCATGTATCTTACAATATGTTTCAGTATTTCTTTCTTCATTTATTTATTACAATCATTTATATACCACTTCCCGTGAAGGTTTGAACAGGTGCCTAGTCATATAACAACCAATAACAGGCAATTATCTAAAATATAGTAAAATTGTAACACCATAGAAGGCCTACGCCCTAGAAGGTAACCAGGATCAGTGGTGGGTTGCCCCTGGTTCGCACTGGTTCTATAGAACTGGTAGTAAAACCAGCGGGAAGCTCTGCCCACTGACCCCAACATCATCAAAATGCTTCTGCGCATGCGCAGAAGAGCGTGTGCACGTGCGCGGCCCCGTTGCGAACCGGTAGTAAAGGTAATTAGAACCCACCCCTGACCAGGATTCATGCATAAATGATTTTATAAGTGACAACCAGTACTTTGATTTAGAAGCAAACTGGCAAACTGCAATATAACCGTTATTCTGCAGTAACGTCTGTCAACAGGGGACAAAGCAAGAGGCTACATTTAATATAGTATGTTAACAATTTAAAGCATTTTCTCAACAACACAAACAGAAGCAAACACAGATTTATATATAATAGATCTCCGATTAAATCTGTAATGTTCTCTTAAAGGATTTCGTGTGTCAGAATTAAGAACTTCAAAGCTAGTATAAGTTAGGAAGCCAAATATTCCTGAGGGATTGCAGAGATCCTCTGTGTATGATGTGTAGAAACTGCTCTTGTAGCAAAGTAAATCAGATCACAATTATCAAGTGGCAAAAGCAGCATGTTTGTATATCTGAAAGCTTAGTCAAATATATGAAAGAGGTGGAAAACAACATATTGTTACAATATAAGGCTCTGATCCTGCCATGTTTTGTCTTAACAGTTTGTGAATAATATATTGATTTTGAAATCAATAGAAATACTTATAAGAGATGGAGGAAAAGATTTATTTATAGAGAACTGGAACTAGACTATGCATTCAATTTTAACTATCATAGTGCAGTATTAACTAGAAATGTGTTCATTGGAGAGGTTTTTAAAATACATTAGGAATATTTGCTTACTTCATTGGCATAAAACTGTTCCCATAGGATAGGAGAAAAAAAGAAACACAATTGCTTTTATTCTTTTGCTCTCATTTCTTTCTGTACTGCATTGTATCATACAATTGCATGACCTTCTCAACTAGACAGTGTCCTAAAATATACACTGTAAGTAAAAAAAAAAGAAGGCTTGCAAAAATTAATCTGCATAGATCAGCAACATTTCCACTGGAGATTTCAGTATTTGATTCTCTTCTGATTCTTCTTTCAATTAACACTAAGTCATTAGCTGCTGTTGGAGCCAATAGATAGGTTTGGCTTGGCTTTGGCATATTGTACCTAGCCACCATCAAGGATATTTCCAAGACAATGATAAGCTGAATTTGGAAATTCTCTCTGCATTTTGTGAGTCCAGTAATGTAGCAGGTTCTTCAGATAGGAAAGAATACATTCCAAGGAAAGGGGTAAGATAAGAAACAGCACAGTTCAGAGATGGATCATGGGAAGAAGAAAAGATTTAGGATAGCCACTCCATTGAATCTCCCAATTATCCATTAGCTTGAAGTAGCATATGTTTAGCCTGGTAAGATTCTGTCTATGCAGTACAAGGAAATAAAGAATTGAATAAAGGCCATGAACAGCATTCATATAGCTAGTGTTGTTGTTAATTGCAAAGTCATGTCCGACCCATCGTGACCCCATGGACAACATTCCTCCAGGCCTTCCTGTCCTCTACCATCCTCTGGAGTCCATTTAAGCTCACGCCTACTGCTTCAGTGACTCCATCCAGCCACCATGTTCTCTGTCGCCCTCTTCTTCTTTTGCCCTCAATCTTTCCCAGCATTAGGCTCTTCTCCAGTGAGTCCTTCCTTCTCATTAGTTGGCTAGTATATAGCTAGTAATGACATTCAAATAAATGTCCTTTAAAAAGTGGAAAACAAAAGTATATTTTCCTTTAGTGAATCTAAAATAAATTATTATAATTTACTATATTTCTTGTCCTTGTTTCTTATCGCTCTGGATCAGGCTTCTTAACTTTGTGTGTGCAGATATGTTGGTACCTTTGGTTTTCATAGTTCTCTGTCAATAAGGAAGCATCAGTTTAGGAAGACAGTTATTTACTAATGCATCCAGAGGTGAATAATTTTTGTTTCTTGTAATTTCTTATTTTTGTGAATATTTCAACTATTTGTATATTTTTCTCATATTTGTGAAGATATCAGTTTTAATGAACTTTTTTTTTAAAGTTGCATAAGAATTTGTATTTAGGGTCTAAAGTGTTGAAAAAGGCATTATACTATATCCTTGCTACATTTCTGACTGCAGCTTTCACGTCTATTACAGTGATTAAGAATACTGTAAGATTAAGTCCCTACTTCTGCTGTTCAGCAAGAGCCATCATAGGTCACTATGGAAAATATCAGTTTTTGAAAGAAGCTAAAAATTTCAGCATTTTCCTTTCAGCAGTTTTCACCTGACAAAAAGCAGATAGAAATGTTTCACCATCTAAGCAGTGTCTTGAACCTTTGCTAAAAGGCAAAATTGGAAAAGGATAATGAGCTAAAATGCTATATAATTTAATCTATTGAATTAGAAACTCTAGTCTCTGTACTGTCTGCAGAAATATAATTGATTGTTTGTAATGTTAGTTATTTAGTCTTCTTAGGTATTCAAATATTTACTTTGTTATAAATAAAACTTGTCTGGAAAAATTTTAGGGTGAACAAACATATTCCTCATAATTGAAAATGTAAGTATTTTAAGCAAGATGAGGTTGTAGGTTTTACTAAATGACTCTCACAGTATGGTGAAAAGCAGCATCTTCAAAGCCGTTTTTTGCATATGGTATATTTTAATTGTTTCAGGCATTTTTCTTCTACTGTTTACCTAAAACTCCCACGATGGCTTACAGAAATTAGCAATAAGTCAGTCCCTAACCCTAACTGTGTAATTAAAAGTCTTATTATAAAAGGAGAGCAGATTTGGGGGGAAAGAGAGAAAGAAGAGAGAAGCAAATGTGGAAATTAATTATTAGATCTGTGGAAAGTTTTGAATGGGTGTTTTGCTTTGATCAAGATTGTACAACACTATCCTTCAAATTTCCTCAGCAAATCAATGTTCTATCTTGCCCTTCACTTTAGAAGAAAAGCTGCTATAAATGCAGAATGCATATACCAAAACCTCTTCCAACTTTACAATTTCAAGACAAGGCCTTGGAGCAAATTGAAATGCTCGTTGAGCATATTTGTGTCACCTCTGTGAAGCAAACCAAGTAGTCTCTATTGTGGGAAATGCCTCCTCGAGGTAAAGTATGGATGTTTTGCACACAGCAATTAGTTATTAAATAAAATGGTATTATTTCTGTTACAGAGGAGCAAAGCAAGCTCCTTGAAGTTCTTTTTTACAGGACCGCTTTGTTTCTTAATTGTGATAGTAACCCTCCTAGGCAGTAGGAGATACTAGCATTAGTGACCTTCCTTATCTCCTGGCAAACGTGAAATATCAGTATATTTTTCAACAGCCATGACAGTTATCAATATGCTGGTAAAAGTATTTTTTTTTTCTGTCCGTAGCAGTTGCTACATAAATAAATTGCTCTTAATGAGGTTCTTTGTTTCCTTCGGTTATTCGCCAATGGAACTGGAGTAGAAAAGAAAATACCCATACCTGTTCCTAATGCAAAATGGTTAGATTTTGAGAGATTGCGATCATCATACAATTGGTTGACATTGCCACAACCATTTTCAAACTCATATTTGTTCTTTCATGTTCTTAGAAGAGAGGAGAGATGCAATGGTCCTTCCAGTGGTTTTATAAGCCTGAGGAAACAGCCATTGGCACCATTCAACCAGGATTCAAAATCTCTGTTGGCTCATTACAATTGCAGCATTTGCTCAGATCGTTTGATGTAATGAGGAACGGAAATGGGCAAGGCTTTGAAGGAATGTTGATTTAATGGAGCTTGTATACAAGTACCACATGAAGCAGATTCACAGTTGAAGCAGAGACCTGCTCCAAAGCAATACAATTAAGTGGCTTCAAAGTACTTTGTATACTCTCAAAACACTTCACAGATTTGATAGCTTTTTCACAGCTTCTAGGGTTATAAAAGATGATATACAATGCAGCAACTTCAATTCCTTCTTTAGAGATTGAGATTGTGATGGGTATGAGTAGCCAATCACTTTAATGTTTCATTAAACTCTTGCCTGTCAAAGCTTTTTTGGGTAGCAAGGCTAAAATTACTTTCAACTTCATTCACTTTTTCAGACTTCAATTTCTGCATGCCTTAACTTGCACTCTCTTGTATTCATTGTATGTTATATTTTTCTATTGGTTTGGCTACACAGTAGAGAGTTCTAACAAGCTCCAAATAAAGATCCAGATTGACCTTTCTACCTGATTAAATCAAATATAAATCTGTTGACAATAAGTAAATGAGTATCAGGCCAAACTCCTTCTAGGATGAGCTGGCATGGCTAGATATGAAACTTCTTCTTTTTCTGTGTCTTGCCATTTCTGTAATTCTATATGTCATGATAACATCCTGACATCCATTTTTCAAAAATAAATAGTTGTAAACCTTGTAAGCAACCAAACAAAATTTGGCAGGATTAGAGTCTTATAAAAGGTCTAGTAATCCTGCTAGTAGTCCTTAATAGTTTTGAAATTCAAGTTTGAGACAGCACTCAAATCACAAACTTGAACTAAAACATACTCCTTCAAATGCCCACCTCCTTCTGTTACATTAAAGATTTCAAGAGAGAGAGGAGGGTTTTAGTTCTACTCCTATGGTGATAGGCTTGTGATTATGTTTTTAAAAAAAGTCATTTGAAGGTATACCAAAGCAAGCGCTCCCATTCAGGTCACTTTTGCTGCAAAGAACTGAAACTTGTAGACGATAGGGAAAATGGGGGAAAGGTGCCACAAGCAAGTGGTGCTGCTTTACCATCTGGGATCCCAATGTGACACCTGTAAGTAAACAAATGTCAGCCATGATAATGCCATACAAACGGTGCCTGTCTTCCCTGGGAAAATGAGCAAGCTGAGATTTACTTCTGGCCTGACTGTGAGGCACCTAATTACTATAAATCAAGAGAGGAGTCAGTCAGGCATGAGGTGGGGGCCTCTCATTGGAAAACAGCAGAGTAGGAGATGCCTGGTGAATAGCAGAGCTTCCCAGCTTATCAGAAATGTAGCAAACAATTATTGTCAAAGCAGCCTTTTCTTCATTTTTCCTAAAAAAGGGAGAGGAAAAGAAGTTCTGAGAGCAAAAAAAAGTTCTATATATCCCTTCTGGACTCCTCCCACAGATCCATATCCTAGTGTCAAGAAAAATAAAATGCTTTTATTTCCTGTTTGTGTCCTTTTGGGATTTGGTGATATAGAGGTTGGAGTAGAGGTAACTTATATTTCATAATGAATTATTATGAAACCAGAGCACAAATGGAACTGATTTACTTGAAGTTGTACAAAAAACCTCTAAAAGCAGGAAAAAAATGATAGCAAGGTCATCTCTGTTTCCATATTGTTGATGATTTCAAAGGTGAATATCCTGGGATATGCAACTGATGGAAAAAATGTATCTCAGTCTGATAATATAATTTCACAATTCATTAGTTCCCATCTCAGTTTAAGATTTTAGAAGAGATCAGCATAAAATGAAATTTCCTTTCTTCCCTTTAAGCCATCAGTCTTAGTTTTTGGTTTTTTTTTGGTTTTGAAGATTGTCATGCAAACTATTTGCAAGGAAGGTGCTAAAAGTACCATTGGAGGACAATAAAAAAGAAAATCACAAGAAGAAATTATTAGAGCCGAGGAACTATTACCAATAATTAGCCTCTGAACTGACACACACTGGATGTTAACCACGTCCTATGGTAAAATGCATTAAATTTATATTGCTATTATAGGAATTATTTTAAATTCTTTCACTATCTAGAAAGGTAAATGTATAGGTTCTCCTTGCACTTATGTGCTAGTCATTCCCAACTCTAGGGGGCGGTGCTTATCTCCATTTCAAAGCTGGAGAGCCAGCGCTGTCTGAAGACGTCTCCATGGTCATGTGGCTGGCATGACTAAATGCCAAAGGCACACAGAACACTGTTACCTTTCCACCAAAGGTGGTCCCTATTTTTCTACTTGCATTTCTTACATGCTTTCAAACTGCCAGGTTGACAGAAGCTGGGACAAGTAACGGGAGCTCACCCCATTACGTGGCACTAGGGATTCGAATCGCTGAACTGCTAATCTTTCGATCAACAAGCTCAGTGTCTTAGCCACTGAGCCATTGCATCCCTTATCTGTAGGATATTTCAAATCAATTACATATAGGTTTTATGCACACCTATCTTTGGCCTTTTTTTCTTCTGCACTCCACAATGGTCTGTAAGAATATCCTTGAGAGACAGGAAGAAAAGTAAGATGAGCCACAAACCAGGCAATGGCCAGATAAGAGGCAGAAGAATGGAGACGGTGGCAATGTCTCCCAAATGTCTTGGACTATAAAGGCAAAGGGAGCATCGACGTACTTTTATGATTCTTTTACTGTAACCTTACAATAAAGGTAGAGGTAGTTTATGTTTGGTGGTTCTTGTCTGGACTACCTCAAAGGACTGACATTCTCATTCAGTATGGCATCCAAATCTCCTTCAGATGCTGTGTCAAATTGTAGTTTTTAAGTTGACGAATAGCTAAAATACAGCATACTTCACTTAATCCTCCAACGAAAGATGGAAGGCAAACAAGGTCCAGGCAGAAGAATAACATCATGGCTTCAAAATCTAAGGAACTGGTTTGGACAAAACTCAATAGCTGCTTTTCGTGTGGTTGTTGATAAAAATAGGATCACCAACATAATCGTCCGATAACAGATATGATAAAAGAAGAAGAAATATCTAAAAATGATAAATGTGAAAACTAATGCTAACCACATTTCATTGAATTAGATTAACTTTTAAATCATACTTTTCTTTAGTCCTGGTCCCATCCATCTTTCAGAGTGCAGACTATGACATTTTACTCAGGGAACAAGTTTGGCCTACTCTCTGGAATATGTCATACATTCTTGTCTGAAGTAAAGAGTAGAAATAGGAAGAAGTATTCTCTTCAGGTTTCAATAGATTAAAACAATACATTAATTTTCAATTGCTGGAGAAGCAACTGCACACTCTGTAATTCATAATGTTCAACATAAAATTAGCCTAAAAGTAGCCCTGACCTAATGGCAAAAAGTGACAGTCTAGAGTAGATAATTGCATAAAATTAAATAAATTGAAATAAGCAGAGTATATTAATGTCACCCTTGTTCAGTGGTATCTTGATAAATGTTATTCCCCCATTTCAGTAGCCGAAATAGAAGCAGTATAAAACAATTTCTAACAGCTAAGACTGCCTTTACTTATTAATTAATCTGCAATTATCTTTTAAATAATATTACTCATAGTGTTGTGTGCAGGGGAAAAAAATCCTTAAATCATTTACTGCAGTGTACAGGGCAATAAATAAAATATAACGCAAACTGCTCTGAATTCTCATAAGACCCACCATGCTAAAGAATGTGGCTTATCTATTTGAGAGGTAGTCCTGCAGATTGGGAAGAATGAATAGAAGATCTTTTTAAAGATGTTCACGCGCTAGTTGTGAGTATTTTAACTTGTATACATGTACTTTCTGTGCGGTTTCCTTTGAAAATGGCCTGAAATTTGCAATAGTTCAAAATGAGGTTCATAGAAGTTGCAAAGGATATGCAGCAATGGTGAGCTGCTTCTGGTTCGGCCCGGTTCAGCCGAGCCAGTAGTGATGATGATGTGATGTTACCAAACCGGTTCTCTTTCACTGGGAGATGGGCTCTCCCACTGCCCCCGCTTTATTTCTACCTTTATTTCTTGTTTTTTAGCCCACATGATAGGCGTGGCAGAATGGATTGCTGCACCTCAGCTGGGCAGAAACCTAACGTGCTTATGCGGAGCAAGCAATTGCGCACAAAAGTGCGTGCGCGAAGAGAACCGGTGGTAACACCAGTTGGAACCCACCACTGA
>WNWU01000016.1:10045871-10093218 GCA_012654045.1 Ptyas mucosa
TTTTATTTATTTTATTTATTTTATTTATTAAATTTATATACTGCCCTACTCCCGAAGGACTCAGGGCAGTGTACAGTTGAACAAAATATACATGTAATAAAGGAATTGAAAAAACTGATTTAAAATATAATTAAATAGTTAGGTTTGGATATAGTATTGAATTAGATCATTTCAAGTTTCTGGGGCAGATTCTGAATATAAAATTTAAAGTAGTTTTTAGACGAGGTTAGGTCAGGCCGGCCTGCTTGAAAAGAAATGTTTTGAGGGCACGGCGGAATGTACGAAGATCCGAGATTATCCGAATCTCTGAGAGCAGCTCATTCCAGATGGTAGGTGCTCCCACAGAGAAGGCTCTCCCCCTGGGTTGAACATTGCTTGCCAGTAAATATCCATGAACAATTTCCTGCAATTCAGCTAAGTTAGAATTTGTTCCTTCCCTAGTCTATTTTCCATTTCCCTTATTTGCTACATGGCCATTGTATGAAATGCAGCCTCTGTGACATATTAAAGAGGAGGGATAATTTTTCTTTCTCCACTATATTCATATTTTCCATGATCCCATTTGGAATCATGGACTCACACATTGATTTAGATATATATGGCTCTTCCCTCTGAGCATGTAGAGGAAAAATCTCCATTAACAAGCTTCTCATAGATAGAAAATGTAGAAGAGAAAATATTTGAACAATTGGAAGAAGTGGGTTATTTTAAACATTTGACGTCAATAGAATGAAATACCAATCACGAGGCTCATTCTTAGCTGAGAATTGTTAAGTAGTAAAATTAAGTATATTGTGGACTAGTTGAATTTTGATTGTTGTTGCTGATTGTATGAACCAGTGTTTCCTCACAAGATGCTAAAGGGATTTGGGTAATCAGTAGCTGCAGCTATGCTCATTTATGTGATCTTGGTAAAATGACAGAAAAGAGCAGCAGTTTGGGTAAAATTTCTGCTTATGAGCTCTATAAAGTGTCACTAAATATGGAAGTTTCAATATTACTTTTGTAGCCGAATAGCTCTAGATCATATTTTTCACCTTAACTTAATCATGAATTTGATTTCATTAAAAGAAAAAAAAATATTAGCAAAAAGAAAATCCTTAACTGTGTGCATTACATCCAGTTATGGCCCAATTTATATAAATTGGTATAGGAGGAAAAAGAAACCTGCTCCAAATCTACTGGCGATTTTTGGTCAGTGGATGGTGTCAGGATAGTACTTCAATTTGTTGGAAATTATCACTGTCTGTTCACATCATTCTTATTTTATAAGCCTCTACTTCGGTCTTCTTTAGCCATTTTTTTTCTGGAATAAAACCACTCAGCATTCTTTGACCAACTTGATTAGTATGTAAGAAAGATCCATTCTGCATTCAGGATATATTGAAGATCATTTTTTCCCCTACATTTCTTTTTCAGCAAGTAAAGGGATTGCTTTTGTTGTAATTCATTCTTCACTTTGTTTGTCTACCTTGGAGTATTCCTTGCTTCATTCCTACCTCCAGTACATGTTCACTGTGGCCATGACATTGACAGACATTGGTTGGGATCTCAAATAAAAGGGATTCAGAAGTGGTACATCCTTTGAGACAGATTTGTGAAATGCCTTTTCCCAACAGTCCAGCATTACTAAATAGGCTACAGCATAATTTTGCTTCCATACACTCCTCAGTTTGTAATCTGATGTAATATGCATGAGCATTGCCATGAATAATGAAATGTGGTCTCTCAGATAACAGCTTAGCTAAATTCTACTGCCCCCCCTTTTTAATTTTTATTTTGTAAGAAGAAGACAAAACAATGTTTTTAGTCCCAAAGATAAATCTATGAGTGGGTTTTTTTTATATATCTTTGCCGTCACTTTGAAATGTTTATTTAAAATGTGTTCCCATGGTAAATTGCAGATTATATTATGCTTTCTGAAAAATAGTTTATTAATTTGGTATCTAGATAATGTATGCCCTCATTGTTATGACCTAGTTTCACGACACCTGGATAAAGAAACCATGAAGTGTTAAAAACAGAAAGAATCTAGGTCTCTGACATACTGTGAGCTGGGCAGGAGCCTTAAGTAGAGGATTTATTTATAGGCACATTTTTCTCCAGCTCTCCTTGTGCTTTCATAAGGTCTTAAAACAATTTCAAACCATGATGTCATAAATTAAATTGATGTAAAGTATAATAATATTCTAAAATGCAATAACATACTAAGGTAAAATATTTAAATGGAGCCTTAAATAAAGTAATATTTTGTGGGCATAAAAAGGATGTCAAAATAGAAATGTCTTTACCAACAATGGGCAAAGAGAAGGTATTTCAAGGGATATTTTTCACCATATTGCTACAGACCCTGAGCAGGCCAAATTCATGCTGACAAAACTTAACCTCCATCTAGGGCTTTTTCAGATTATATTCTCCCTATGTGCCTCATCTTAATACTTTCGTAAGATTCATAGAAGGTGGTTGTTTTTTATTAAAATGCTAAATACAAGATATTAATGTGGAAAATGTAAGATGTGTACCTTAAGGGTACACATCTCTTAGGGAAGGTGTAATATGAACATCTTGCAGTTCCATTCTTCTTTTAAAAAGATAATTAACAATATTTTAGCTTCTAGAGCATTCCAGTTATACATTCCTAACACATTTTGGAGCTGAATAACATTAATTATTCTTAACAAAAAAAAGCAGATAAAACTAAGAACAAAAATGAAACAATACCATAAATATGTGGCTACTCCCACACTGAATTTTGTCAAATCCTTATTTCCAAGGACAACCATCTTTACAGAGAAAGAATAAGGGGGTATTCTTTTTCTTCTCATCCCATTTGCTATATCTGTATCTGTGCCCATTCAATCAATATCTACCTCTTATTATGAAATGCTTTTATGCTGGATTTGAGCTTGCTGGTTCCCAGGTCATGGAGTTGCATATTTCATATAGTTGTTTCTTTTCATTATTTACTCTAATTGGGAGGGGAAAAATCTAACTTATCGGGACAAAACCTGTCAAAGCTGCTTTTCTGATATAAACGTATTTGAAAAATTGACAATCTAGCCTGATTGTAATGCTTATGAAGGTTTACAAACTGCAGGTAATTGTATGCACTATTTGACCAAATCAATGGCCACAATACTACAAATCAGAAAGGGATGCTCTTGGCAGAGGACTTGCTGCTTTAGGAAGCATCTCCTTCTCAAATAGGCAGAGATATCCACAAGCAATAAGATCCCTTTTTAGCGTGAGTATAACTGACCTTTCCTTCCAAGAGAAAAGTTTGTCCTTGCCAAGCAAAAAGCTTCTTGTTTCAGCAGCAGCTAGGCAGAAAACCATCCAGTCCAGAAATTAATTATTCTTTCTATTCATGACTTAGTAAATCATCCATTTCACATCTTTTCTTTGGATTTGTGAATTATCCACAAATTAAAGCTCTCTTCAAGGCATTCATTAAGTATTCTTCATCTGCAGCTCATTTTCATACAGGCTGCCTGAGTGTATATGATTGCAAATGAAGGTCATAACATATGGTTGAATCCCTTTGGCTAAGCTGGTGTATACTGAAAGAAAACAGAGTTTTTCAAACATCTACTTTTGAAACTTTTGAATTCAAGCTTTATACTTCCATGATTGTACTTGGCTATATATGGCTGAATATAAGAATTTCAGTGAAGTTTGCCTGGTTCTTTGCATAAGTAAGGAAACAATTTGCCAATATCTTTTACTAGATTTTTAAAGCAAATCAGATGTGCACATAGGAATACAGCATGGGTATCAGTGGTGGGTTGCTACCAGTTCACCCCAGTTCAGGTGAACTGATAGCGGTTGCGGCGGGAGGCTCCGCCCACCCACCCAGATGTCATAAAAAATGTTCTGCACCTGTGCAGAACCTTCTGTGCATGCACAGAAGCGCCGCACACTCACAAAGCAAGCAATCACCCCCGTGCACTCCCGAAAGCGAACTGGTAGTGCCGGGATTTGAAACCCACTACTGACAGGTATGTATATACCAACTCTGATAACAACAAATAAGAAAACAATTAAATGTGTATTGTGATGTAATGATGCAAACCTTGATCTTTCCTACTTGTGTCTCAGTGTTGAAGGTATTAAGTAGGTCACAGAGTGCAATGTCATAGTAAACTTGCTCTCCTCCCAAGATGAGACAATAACAATAGAACTTAGATTTATACTATACACCGCTCATAGCGCTTTACAGCCCTCTCTAAGTGGTATACAGAGTCAGCATATTGCGCCCAACAATCTGGATCCACATTTTACCGACCTCGGAAGAATGGAAGGCTGAGTCAACCTTGAGCCATTCAGAATCGAACTCCTGAAGTGAAGAAGTGAGTTAGACTGCATTCTAACCACTATGCCATGGCTCTTACAAGGGCCCAACTAACTTTGCCCAAGTTAGTTGGGCAAAAACATTTAAGCAAAACCTTAAAAGAAAGCTAAATATGATATCCATAGAAATAGAATAGTCCCCTGAAGACCATTCTGGAATACATATAAAATAGATGAGGAAATCTTATAACAGATTTAAAAAACAGCTAAACTAACATTTTACCACTCATGTAAATATTACATGGTTCTTGCCCTTTTCCTATTTTAGATTTTAAACTTTATTCAAATTCCTGGGCTCCCTTTTGGTCCTGTTATATTCTACATATCATAACATTTGGGGTAAGGAGAAAGAAATAAAAAAATATGCTGACTAGTAGATGGGATAAATTATTGATTTTTCAGTAAAGATACTTGATTAAATGAAAAAACTCATTAAGTGAGCTTTGAATAGATGTTATGCATCAGGCAATTGCTTTCTACATGGAACAACAGCAAGATATGTGATAACTCCTATATTCTTTGAGAATTGTAAATTATCAATAAAAATATTGGTGAAATTAATTAATACAAGATATGAGCATCAAATTGGAAAGCTTGTAATTCTATTTTTGAAGCTACTTTATAAGATACAGTATCTTGGTCAAGATGTGGTGATGAATGAAAGTTTCTCTTTCCTTCTCTGTTAGTTGGTGAGCTGGACAAAATCCCTGGTGATCTTTAAAGATGTCACTTTTAACAGCATGCTATTGTTTGTTGACATGGCAGAAATAAAGGATGAGAAAAATATAGTTCCCCAGATGCTGGAGAAGGAAGTGGACAACTCTGCTTTTCCTTTTTTGTACACAAAGCACCCAGTATTACTAAATAAAAATAGTTCCTTGATGAAATTGTTTTACAGTTTCTCAAAAGGCTTTTTCTAAAAGAAACATCAGCTTGTTTACCCTATTCTCAAAATAATTTAGATAATAAATCAAGAATTTAGTTCAATATCAATGCATTTGTATCTTACTTTTATGTTGGAAGTGACAGAAGGTAATATAGCTCAAATTGTTCCTTTCTGTTTTATATATTTTCAAATGTGAAAGAGATTCACACATTATCTTTGGCCATAGACAAAATAACAAAAATAAACATATAAGAAGATCAGACTCCATCAACTTTCACTAAAAGCTAGAGAAATATCAAAAGCAAGTTGTCTAGCATCAAATTGAATGAAAACTGGTAGAAAACCATTTTTCAGAATACTATTTGTCTGAGAGAAATGGACTTGGGAGAATTAATTAGCAATTTGAGAAGGAAAGAGGCAGGGAGGGGATATGGGTCTCATTTCAGATTTGGGAGACAAAGACTAATCTTATGTCCAAGACAGCTTGTGTAAAACACCAGTATCACATACATTACTAATTGCCAATAAATGATGCAATTATTAGTATTGAGGTTATTGTTTGGGCCAAATCCATGTGTAGGTTTTTTGTTTTTTGATACACAACAAAAATATTGTTAATTATGCCACAAGTGACCAGCAAATAAAGCAGGGGTAAAATCAGAGCAGGTTCTGACAGGGTCTGGAGAACTGGTAGTGGAAATTTTGTGCAATTCGGAGAACTGGCAGCGGAAATTTTGAGTAGTTCAGAGAACCAGCAAATACCACCTCTGGCTGGCCCCAGAGTGGGGTGGGAATTAAGATTTTGCAATATCCTTCCCCTGGAGTGGGGTGGGAATGGAGATTTTGCAGTATCCTTCCCCTGGAGTGGGGTGGGAATGGAGATTTTGCAGTATCCTTCCCCTGCCACGCCCACCAAGCCACGGCCACAGAATCGGTAGTAAAAAGAAAAGGGATTTCACCACTGAAATAAAGCTATTGTAAACTGTAATATATTGTCAGGGGGGTTTTTTTAATGCAAAAAAGCTTTAGACCCAATTATCTATAAAACAAGGCCTTCAGTTACTACAGCGTACAATGGAATACGGTAACACAACTCATCAAACAGTCTCAAAATTCTCTTGCTCCAGTTTTCCTTGTCATCTAAGTGCTGTTCTTATATTAATCAGCCAGTTCACAATGAAAGGCAATGTACTTAATGCTATAGCTATATTGTGCAATTCCTGTGGGAAAAAAAGAAGGAAAGCTAGACCTTGTTGACTTTTTAATGGCTCTTGTCTAGGGAATTCACTGCTGATGAGGAAATGAGCCTCATTCACTTCAGCTCTGGCTGTAACCTCCAATACCATAGTGAGTTGCATTAAGTGCACTTTATGGCTCTTTCTCTTCCTCACCAGCCATTCTCTTAATGCAAAATGCCACTTCCATTGCTTTAACTTGGTGAAGCAAAGTGTAGGGCAACAAAAGCTCAGCTGGAAAGAAGTGAGCAAGGAGGACATGAACATGTTTATGTGCTTCTGTTACAGCTCCTTAGTCATGAACACAGATCGAAAGCTTTTCTTCCAAAAGGCCCCTCGGCACATGCTATATTTGCACATAAATGACCGCAGGTGGTTTATTTCTGCCAAAGAGACTATGGGTTACATCTGACAAGGCAATACAATGCTTCTTTTGGCAGTTTACAGCAAATCTGTGGCTATCACCCAGCCACAGGAGATGAGACAATTAAATCGCATGGTCAGGCGATTGATTGACTGATTCATTGATTTTATAGTGCTTCACAAGCACTTGGGTTATGATTGCAAGTACACTACTAGTGCTGGGATTTAATATTTTGGTCAAAAGCATAGCTAACACCAGAACTTCAAAGAGTTGTACTATCTCTTTTGCATAAGAGTGTTGTATTTTTGTTTATATTTCTGGGGTTTTTTGCTTCTTTTTTTAAATTTGATTTAGATGCCGCCCTTCTCCAAAGACTCAGGGCGACTTACAATGCGTTAGGCAATAGCCTTCATACTTTTGTATATTTATACAAAGTCAGCTTATTGCCCCGACAATCTGGGTCCTCATTTTACCTACCTTTGAAAGGATGGAAGGCTGAGTCAACCTTGAGCCTGGTGAGATTTGAACTTGCAGTAATTGCAGGCAGCTGATGTTAATAACAGTGCTTTAGTCTGCTGCGGTACCACGGCTCCTGTTGAAACATGAACGAGGAATAGTTTACTATGGGCAGAAAGAGAGAGAAAAAAGCCCAGATACTAGCTGCGATGAGGACAAGTTAGCAAATGTGACCAGATGAATTTTGATTCGTTCCGATTATTCTGACCTCTCTTTGATGAGGATCAATACTGAATAAATGCTAGAATCAAATATTCTCAAACATATGGTTTTTCTTGTTGCCAGTTCTAACTCCTATCAAGAATATTGTGTATCTTAAAGTGCCATTTATTCTGATTTCATTAATGTTCACTAACAATATGAACAATCGGTAGGCTGATTTTACATAAATCTGCCCTCTAAATTGACACAAACTTTATACTGTTTAATATTGACTTTACACTTTTTCTTTCATCCTTATGCATATATGTGGTATGCATATGTACATGCGTAGTATGGCTGCATGAAATTTATTAACTGTCTATATCAGATGTTCTCTAAAGAGGCAACATATTTATATTTATATATTCATGTATGCATCTGTACAATGTGCCATATGTCTCTTTCTCCCTGGGATGGTGAGGATTAGTTAAATTCCCTTCAGCCTGATTCATCAGGCCCACATCACTTGTCTTCCATGTTGAAAGACATACACATAAAAGTCATAACACTCTGCCTGGGCATCTTCTTTTACTATTTAGTTCAATACTGTAAGACAGCTATGTGAGAATGAAAGTTGAGAAACTAAAGCTTTATCAGACATTCAAAAAATAAGAAACAGTGCTTATTTCATTATTTATTTATTATATTTCTAAAGTTGCCTGATAATATAAGCAGAAGATATGCATTCAGAGCAACAGAATTAAAGGATAGATAATATTTGCAAATCCTTATTTTCTGCTTTACAAAAGTTTTAATTCCCATGCACAATTGTTTGTCCTGACCTTATTTAAACCTTCTTCTATATCATACCTTGGGCTTAAATAGGTGTTGGACTCTTGTGGGATGATTGGCTCATTAGAATTCATGTTTTGTTTCTTTTCTGTACATTTGCTTTTATTGTTAGTATTGGATTGTTTTAAATTACACCATATCCTGCCCAGAGCTATGATAGGGTCAGAGAATCTGTAAGTTCTCTAAGAAAAAAGGAGGAGGGCAGGGAAAGAAGTATTTTTACTCGAGGCAAGAACATATCTTTTATCAATTACTGTTTTTCATAGATTATGCTATCTTCTGCTGCATAGGTCAGTGATGGCGTACCTTTTCGGCACCGAATGCCCAAACCAGAACATGTGTGCATGGGTGTGTATGTGCGTGTGCCCAAGCACCAGAACACCAAAGACCAGTTGGCCGGCACGCATGCCCACAGAGAAAGTGCCGGAAACCGAAGAGCAGCTGGCGACAGCACGCATGCCCGTAGAGAGGGCTCTGTGTGCCACCTCTGGCACGCGTGCCATAGGTTCGCCATCACAGGCATAGATTCTCCTTTCCCTCTATTTGGTAAATATGGGAATTTCACCTAAACGAATATTCAATCAGAGCCAGTAAAAATGCAAATTTAAAGTGGATAGTACAAATTAGCTTTTGAAGTAAATTGAAACCAAGGAAGCTGTGTGAAGATTATGGATTTCTGAGAACTTGATCCATTGTTATACTTTATATATTTATCTTCCCATTTTCAAACCTATAGCATTTGCAACTACTCCATGAAAATATTTTGGAAATATATAATACAAATTGTATAATTCAACATTTGACTTAATCATCTATGATGCTTTATCATTTTACAATCATAGTCACTGAAGATGGCATGAACTAGTTTACATCATACACACAATAGCCCTGAGTTGTTGTATCTCACCTAATTAAAGTTAACTTTAAGTATGTCTTAACAGAGTAATAACAGAAATCTATCAGCCAAGTTTTGAATATTTAAAACCAATGTGAAAAGTTATATCGTTGGTGCACAACCAGGACGCAAACAGTGGATATCAGAAGTTTATCTACAATATATGACTGTGTCCACACTACCATCTTCTTCCCCTTAATCACCTCTACTGCCTCAATTTCTCCATGCAACACTGACATACTTCAGAAAAATGGCTGCACAAAAATGATACAATATCTTTTTTGTATCATCTGCACATTTATCTAGATCCACAAAGAGTTAACTGAATGTTAGATACTGAATTATCCTAAAGAACCTTTTGCTGAATTGCCAGGGCTACAGCTTTCTGAACTGCTGCGACAGGCTTCCATCTTCATTATAGTGTTTTTAGTTCTTTCTCAGTGTCAACCTTGTGCTTAAAATTATTTAAACACAGCTATCCTTTGTAGACAAGACTTAAGCAAAGTAGGAGTAGAAGAGCAGTGTCTTCTACATGTCACCTGTTTCAATGGCTAGCTCTACTCTTCTATTATTACTACGATTCCTCCCTGAAATGTTTGTAATCTGGTCCAAGAGAGTATTATCCAGATCCCCTGTCTCTCTTGGTAGTCTATAGTAAACTGGCTCAAATTGTTTCCCTTCCTTTGTATTGCAAACCTAGAAATCACAACTTGTCTTTCATGTGTTCAAATGCATGTATCTCAAAACATAAATATGCTTATTTCTCATAAAAACTTACTTGTCCAGTCTTCCTGTCAGGTTTGAGCCTTTTAAATAATTTATATCTTCTCACCTTGCATTCCATTTATGTGTCTCATTCTGCTAGATTTCAAAAATTCCTGTATTAAATTATTTCTTTCTAGTCTGTGTGGCCCTTCATAGTCCATGTAAATGTAGAGACACTGGAATCCTTGATGTATTCTTTCCTGTATTTGCATGCTTATTATGAGATGTTTTCCCATCCTGCACAAGCCTCCTAGTTATTGTTAGAATACATTTCATCAAGCTCTCTTCTTTTGTTGTTGTTGTTGTTAGTTGCGAAGTCGTGTCCAACCCATCACAACCCCATGAACAACATTCCTCCAGGCTTCCTATCCTGTACCATCCTCTGGAGTCCATTTAAGCTCATGCCTACTGCTTCAGTGACTCCGTCCAGCCACCTTGTTCTCTGTTGTCCGCTTCTTCTTTTGCCCTCAATCTTTCCCAGCATTAGGTTCTTCTCCAGTGAATCCTTCCTTCTCATTAGGTGGCCAAAATTCTCTTCTTTTACCGCAGTGTAATTCAAAGTCCTTCAGATCAAGTTCACAAACACCTTTCAAAAATATTTAGCACTTCTCATTAGATTTCATTTATATCTTGCTAAGAGTCTGTCATATTGGAAATGTGAGCCATTATTAGAGAAACTAACCTAAAATTTCTGTATGGTGAATTGCTCATTTCTACTATTCATTTCATTCTTTGTGGACCTTATCCTTCAATGGAAGAAGTGAATAAAACTGTATCTCCAGCATCTTCATCCTCCAGCTCAGCATTCTCTAGCAGTATCTTGAGGTTGCAATATTTGTTTCCAGAAGGATCACAGAAATGACTAATTCTCAATAAGTCTAAAAATCATCATATTCCAACTACTCAGGAAGGCAGATTTTGACATACTATTTGCCCACATTTTTCTTCTTCCGTGGGTTACCACTGATCATCAATCCTATTATTTAATCTTATTTAGAACAAAGCATGTTGTGTCCTCTTCTTCTCTCTGACTTCTGGAAACTCCATTTGTACAGGGAAACATCACCATAATCAAGATGGAGGCCCTAAATCTATTTTGTTATTCCAGAGAATAAGAGTCCTTATTGCATCACATTCTTCTATCACTTTATCCACAAGTTTTCTTCTATCTTTATGCTATTATCCTTCAAATGATTCCTCTGGCTGATTCAAGAGTTCCTCTTCTTCCCTGATAAACTGTGGATGGACACTTTTGCCTCTAGCCACTTCACCTTTCCTCCAGGAGAGAAATAAGCCTGTACTTAGGTTGTGTGAGTGAATGCTGTGACAAAGGTATCTATAGAGGAATAAACTGTTTCACTTGAGGATACTGCCTCTTTTAAGGCTTCAGTTCATTTTGTAATTTAGTATATACAAGCCTGAAAGCCCCCAAAGGTTAAGACAGGTTTTACTTTTTTCTAGAATTATATTTGTTTCTTGCATCTTAGTTCCATTTATAGTATGTTTCTTAAGATAGGTTGCTAAAGAGCACAAGTCCAAGTTTTCTCCAACACATTTTACACACACACACACACACATCCATACAATACTCTCCAGCTCTGACAGCAAAATCAATTAATCATTCTCCTGGCATCTGTGCAAAATCTGTTTCACTAGATAGACAAAAAGGAGAAAAATAGGAGGAAAAGAAAAGAGAAATGAATAAAGCAAATGTTTTTTTTTCACATTCTCTGATATTCTAAGAAGCAACAACAAAAGGATTGTCAGCTAGCTACTTCCCAATCCAGATAATAGCATAAATATAATTCTGCATAATAAAAGCCCATGACTTGCATTATATTGAGAGATATTCCTTCAAAATTACATTTACTCTGGACCTCTGGCATATTTCAAGGATTTTTTGTGTTTGCTTACTTGTTTGTATTCAAGTCTTGATTCCTGATGACTGCCTGGATATGTTCATGCACTTTTCTTGGCATTTTTCATAACATGTTTGCCATTTCCTTTTTCCTGGGCTAAGAGAAACTTACTGGCCTAAAGTCACCCAGCTGGCTTCATGTACAAGACCTGGAGTCTGTAACTACTACACCAAACTGGCTTATGTATTCAAGACTATCTCATCAATACATTGAAAAAAAAGGAAACCATGTTGTCCTCTATAAGTTAGATTCCAGTGTCTTCTCTTAGGGGAAAAATGTATGCACAGTTGGTTTTTGTTCAGTCTCCAAATAAGCTTTCACATAGATATTTCAGCCTCCATGAGCTCCACACATTTACATTTATCAGAGAGTTGTCTAGATGAAAAATACCTTTGTCCTTCCATTGGTGATTCAGAAGTTCCTAATTTCAAAAGAAGCAATGCCTTCTCCATCATCTATTAAAGATTGCTAGCTCATTGGGTGAAAAATAACTTTGCTGCAATGTAATAAAGTAGGTAAACTTTATTCATACACAGAATTCATGTTTAAGGGTGACTAACTGCTATCCTTGGTACTGAAAGCTTAAAAAATACAAAACAATGACCATTCTTGAATGGCATCCTAAGCATATGTTAAGTTGCAAATCCAATAATCCCCAGACCACAATAATCTTAGTGTTTCCCTAAAGGAATAGGATGTTGAATATATCTAGTACATTCAAATTTGGACAAGGCTGAGTAAGAGTTTATAGAATATTCAATATAGTAAGAGTGTTTTTCAGCTCAGTATTGTATCATGTAAAAGCCAAATGCAAGAAAGAAAATACACAGATGCATTAGTTTGAACTGATCAAAGTGAACCTATTTTTAATGTCTGGTTAGAGAGACATTTTGGTAAATGGGTTTGCATGTTCTTTGAATGCTTGCATTGCCTTCTGCTGCTGAGGCAATTCCTTCCATTTTATTTGTAAATGGAAAAATATCCACAGAAAGAAAGTCTGAATAAGGCAGATGGCTTAAGGATTAACAAATGGATAAAAGAAACTCCTTCATTTACTCTATGTTAAGAGCATTTTTATGCATAACAGTTAACAAAAAATAAACAAAAATGAATAAAAAGCAATATTGAAAGTTACACTGTTCACTTGAATTAGCTAAATTCAGGATGGACCTGCCATTGTCAGCAATGTTGGTTAATTTTGCAAGAAAACCAAGTAGTAAGCATGTGCTGAGCCAAAGCAGAGACACACTGACAAAGAATATTAATGAAGAGAATAAAGAGTATGCAAACTGAGGGTGATCAACAACACTAACATTTGACTAAAATGGAATTTGCATCAATTATATGGATTTCTTTTGAGGAAAATGTCTGTAGCTTTCTGATAGTACCTTCGATCAATGCAATAAAATTGCTTAGGAAACTCCATGTATCATTATGTATTATAATCTGGCTAAATGTTCCCCTGAATTCTGTAACTCTATTCATAAGGGGCAAATTGAAGAAAAGAGACATGCATAGAGACATGTGTTTTCCATCTTCCAAACATGGCAAACTACGGAGCTGTAAAGCTCAGCTCTCGTTTTCACTGACCACATCATTTTTAAACCTGAAGAATAATGTCTAACCCTTTCAAATGACATCTTTATTTCATCATACTTCTTTTCTATTTCTTTTGTTGATATAATGATCCTTCAACCAACAACCAATCAACTGCTGTCTTTCAAACATTGTGTTAAAACTGCAGCTGCTTCACAGATTTCTCTGAAGCTATCATAACTGAGTAGCTCTAATATTAGTAAATTTATTTGACTTTATTTTTAAGTTCCGCAACTAGTTTTAACTCCTTGTATTATTTTACATTTTAAACAAACCAGGTTTTAAATTTGGCATAATAAATTTCATAAGAAATTATTTATGCTAAATAAATAATATGCTGACTCTGTAAAATCGCTTAGAGAGGGCAGTAAAGCACTATGAAGCAGTATATAAGTCTAAGTGCTATTACTATTGCTATTTTTTTACAGATTTGCTTAACTCAGTTACCTTTGGTGTCTAGGGAGTACATGGTAGGCCAATAATTCCTAACTTCAGCTTCATTCGGTGAAGGGCAGAACTGGTAAGAGCCAGGAATTATTCTAGCTGGACATGTTTTAAAATTAAGAAACTGAGGAGGACAGGTGATCCTTCTGCTCACCTTTCCTTGTTTGCAAAATCTATGGGAGACTTCTAGAGAATCAGGGAGTACATAGATATATAATAGAGCAGGGGTCTCCAACCTTGGCAACTTTAAGACTTGTGGACTTCAACTCCCAGAAGCTGAGGAATTCTGACAGTTGAAGTCCACAAGTCTTAAAGTTGCCAAGGTTGGAGACCCCTTTAATAGAGCATCTAGCATGCAGAAGATCCTGAGTCAGTTCCCAGCATTTCATATGAAACTGTGGAGACCTACAGCAAGTTGTGGGCTACATGAAATGATTATCTGAGTTAGCATGAAGGAACTTTCTATCTTTCTTTATGTGGCATGCAGTTAGAATATTTTGCCCCATGATTTCATCAAGTTCTGAAAGTTCAGGAAGGAGACTGCAGAGAGGAGCAACAAAACTGATGAGAGACTTGGAAACTAAATCCTATGAAGGGACATCATAGAGAAATGAATGTGGATTTATTCTCTGTGGTGCCCAAGGGTAGGAAAGAATAAAAAAAAAGTAGAAAGAGAGAGACAAGCCTGAAATAAAATTGAATTGCCTGAGTGTGAAGGCTATTAAGTACTGAAACAGCATTCTTCCTGGGGTTGTAGGTGCTCTGTCATTGGAGATTATCCAAAAAAAGTTGGATAACCATTGTCTACAATGATCTAAAGATGGGCAGGGGGTTGACTAGAAGTTCTCCAGGCTCCTTTCCAATGGAATGATTCTATGATTTTGTAGAAGGATGCCCTAATTAGTTTGTTATTGGTTGTTACTTTCAACTATATTTTTCTTCCCCATTAATTTGGGACTTTTTTCAAAGCTGCACGAACTGCTGCTTCTAAATCTATATTAACATGCATACTGTTAAAGCATGCCTTCCCAAAATATTTGGGAAATTCATCATCACCTGACAGACAACACATTTAGAATTGAACTTTATTCATAGAAAAGCAAAATGTCAATTTGTATCAGCCTTTGCATTCTCAGGCATTCTTTTCTCTCTGTCTCTCCTTATGGCTTTCTATCTAAACCTTCATAAATATGTAAAGATTATACATTTATGTAAAGTACAGTTATTGTACAAAGAACTCAAAGTAAATTATACTGAGGAGAAAAATAAAATAAAAGATGAATATATTCTTAGTACTCTCAATGAGTGTTTGGTGTGAAACAAAGGTTGATGAAGTAGGTAATGAATTATGATCCCCAATAACAATTATATGGAATAGATTTATTACTCTTTGTTTTAAAGATTTATATCACCCCATTTTAATCAAATTATTTCCAAGATAGCTTGCAAGAAATTAAAAAGAATATAAGACTAGAACATAAAATAATTAATGGAGCTAAAATCAACAGCAAGACAACATGCCTAAGAAAACCACGACAATATCTTTTGCCTTTTTTAAAAAAAAAGAATATTAAAAGGATTATCAAATTTTATCTTATGCAGTTGGCGTACCAAGCATAATAACTATGCATACCTTACAAATATAGAGACGTTGGATAGAGTTTTTGCAAATACCAATTCCTTGACATAAACCTTGAAATATCAATCCTGGCTTGTGGTTACATAAATAGTTTTTAAAAACCTATTAATCGACTTTGGAAACTAACTGGAAAGGTACCAAATTATTTCTAAATTATTTATTTACTGAGCTTGACACTTCACAACAACCAATACAAACAAAATTTTAAAAAATCTTTCCCACCAGATGCCAGACCAACCACTTTTCATTTTTTTAAAACCAATGTTAAAAGTAAATCACTCCCCAAATGAAATGTGTTCTTCGTTATGTGTCTTCATCGTGTGTCTCTATGTGTTCTATTATGAACTCTGTGGCTGCTTTGCATATTTTTGTGATGGTACCAGGGCTGAAATCCAGCAGGTTCTGACAAGTTCTGGAGAACCAGTAGCGGAAATGTTGAGCAGTTCGGAGAACTGGTAGCGGAAATTTTGCGTAGTTCACAGAACCGGCAAATACCATCTCTGGCTGGCCCCAGAGTGGGGTGGGAATGGAGATTTTGCAATATCCTTCTTCCAGGAATGAGGAGGAAATGGGGATTTTGCAGTATCATTCCCCTGGAGTGGGGTGGGAATGGAGATTTTGCAGTATCCTTCTTCTGCCACGCCCACCAAACCACACCATGCCCACCAAGCCATGCCCACAGAATCGGTAGTAAAAAAAATTGGATTTCACCACTGGACGGTACTTTATAGAACACATTAGATTAATCTAGATTGTGTCAAATTTCTGGTTCTCCAGGAAGCATGGAACACGGTGTATTAATGTTAGATAAACTTTGTTTGACCATTCTAATTCTAAGTAAAGACATGCAGAACTCTGAGTACTGCCCAATGTATCAATTTAAAAAACATACAAAAGGAACATGACAAAGCAGACAAAATTAATTAGCTAATAGTAGAACAATTTGTCATATTCATTCTAATTCGTTATAAAATAACTAGGAAAAGAGAAGGTATGTCAGGACAAATATAAACTTCAGCTTTCAGGAAGAAGCAATGTTCCATCTGTTTCCTCTGCAAAATAAGATGATTGTGACTTACTGTAAAGAGTGCTGCCATGGGCAATAGATGAATTGTCTTCTGCTGATACATAGACAATATCATTTTCCTTCCAGCAACAAAATCCCCTTGGGGACAATTTAATTGATCTGGCAGAAGTTATATGTATCCTGGGGAGGGGGAAGGCACAAATAATTTCAGGCAAGAGAAAAATGCAGAAAATGCAGATGATACATTCAGATTCAAAAATCTGCATCTGTGGAAATGTATAGCAAAAATTACTGGTGTTTTGGGGGTATGAGCATGGCTCTCTTCTATCAAACATAATCAAACTGGCATTTTAGCTTGTATCTACTATAGCCTAATAACCATCCCACTGGTATTGCCTGAATTGGTTTTTGATCTGATGTGGTGAGTTTCAACAGTTACAGCTTTGATCTTATGGAATAAAATCCATAAGATGTTTGTCATGCTTGCTATAGTAAGCATGATAACTGTGGGACTATAGCAAGCATGGCAAACATCTAATCTCCTAGCTGAATAAGGCCCAAAGAAAGGGTGGCTCTTCCAATGTCTTTATTTTGTTTTTCTATTCACCAATATTTATGAACTTCCCCCAAAGATTGACAAATGTACATAAAAAAAGAAAAGAAATACAACATAATATAAACAAATGGTAGCTTCAGAGGGTCCTGGATGAAGTGGATTATCTGGACTCCTTTCAGTTGGGATGGTTATGGGACAGAAACAGCATTGGTCATGCTTGTTGATGATCTTTGGAAACAGCAGGATAGAGATGCTCACTCTCTTTGACCTCTCAACAGTTTCCAATACCATCAACCATGGTGTCTTTTTGGATCGGGGGCTGGGTGGCAGAATTTTGCACCAATTCAGTTTCTTTCTCCAAGGCCAATCCCAATCAGTGTTAATAAGGAGTGAAAGGCCCTGCGCTTAGCCACTATCTTGTAGTGTGCCACAGGATGTAGTACTCTTTCCAATCCTTTTTAACATCTACATAAACCTCGGGGTGAAATAATCACCATGGATTAAGGTATCTGCAGTACACTGACAATACCCAATTCTATATTTCCAATCCTGGTGACCCAAGTGATGCCATTGGTGACCTCACATGGTGCCTGGAGGTTGTGAGGCCTGAATGGAAGACAACAGGCTCCAACTGAACCCTGTAAAAAGAAATGGCTTTGGGTGCATGGGGCCCTGAGATCTGGAACTTTTTCATCTTTGTCTGTAGCTAGGGTGGCCTTAGACACTGGAACAGTGGCTAAGACACTGAGCTTGTCGATCAAAAGTTTGGCAGTTCAGCAGTTCGAATTCCTAGTGCCGCGTAACAGGGTGAGCTCCTGTTAATTGTCCCAGCTTCTGCCGACCTAGCAATTTGAAAGCACATAAAAAATGCAAGTAGAAAAATAGGGACCATCTTTGGTGGGAAGGTAACAGTGTTCCATGCGCCTTTGGCATTTAGTCATACCAGCCACATGACCACAGAGATGTCTTCGGACAGTGCTTGGTCTTCGGCTTTGAAACAGAAATTAGCACCACCCCCTAGAGTCAGAAACAACTAGCACATATGTGCGAGGGGAACCTTTACCTTTACCCCAGACAGATCTGGTCTGCACCTTGGAGAGTTTCCTAGACTCATGACTCCTGCTCAAAGAGCAGGTGGCAGTCATGGCTAGGAGAGCCTTTGCACAACTTTGGGTTGTGTGCCACTTGCAGCCTTTCCTGAATCAGGAATCCCTGGGCTCAGTAATTCAGGCACTAATCATCTCATGGTTGGACTATTATCACACACTCTACATGGGACTACCCTTGAAGAGCATTTGGAATCTACAGCTGGTGTAGAGTGCAGTGACATTGGTGGTTGTTGAGACCCAAAGGCATATAACGCAACTGCTGCATTGGCTGCATTGGGTGACAGTCTGCCTCTGGGTGCAATTCAGGGTGTTGGGAATCACCTTTAAAGCCCTTCATGGCATAGTTCATATATATGTATGTATCATAAAAATTATATTATGATTTATAAGTGTGTGTATATATAATTAATACACACACATATATATAGACACACACATACACCTTTTATGTATATAAATATATAAATATTTTATGATTGTAAGCTGCCCAGAACTACCCTGTTATAGTAGGTCAATAAATAAATAGCCATTTGTAAGGTCTCTTATGTCTCCCATTTTTATCTAGTTTTCTACTTGTCGAGTCCTCCTCTCTCCTAGCCCTACCATATTATCACCAAGACCCAACTCCTCTGCCCAGGGGTGGGTTCTACTTACCTTTACTACCGGTTTGCAACGGGGTTGCGCGTGCGCACAAAGTAAGCAAGCGCAGAAGCTTCTGCACATGCGCAGAAGCATTTTCATGACATCAGGGTCAGTGGGCGGAGCCTCCCGCTGGTTTTACTACTGGTTCAATAGAACCAGTGCGAACCGGGGACAACCCACCATTGCCTTTGCCCTGTTATCATCATTATATCTCTTCATATGACCTATACTTGTAAATGTGCCATCAGAAATCCTATCACAGAAGATTAATACCATTTCAGGTCACTACAGTAGGGATCCTAAAGTATAAGAAAGGAAAAGAAAATTTGCACATACAATATATGTTAGATAAACCACTGCCCCAAGTAATGAATGAATGAATTGCCCAAAAAAACATAGGAGAGAAAAAATAAAATTAATTAATTAAAAGGTATTCATTTGGAGGTTCTTTGTTCTCCAAATACTGAACACAACACAGCATTGTATACAGTGCTTTCTTTCAACACAGGCTCTGTATCAACTCCACCTTTCTAGGATTTGCAAAATGATGTTGCCACATAAATAGCTCTTTAATGAAAAGAAAGAGCTGGGGTGACATGATAGCAGTATTCCAATATCTTAGGGGCTGCCACAAAGAAGAGGGAATCAAGCTATTCTCCAAAACACCTGAGGGTAGGACAAGAAGCAATGGATGGAAACTAATCAAGAAGAGAAGCAACCTAGAACTAAGGAGAAATTTCCTGACAGTTAGAACAATTAATCAGTGGAATAAATTTCCTCCAGAAGTTGTAAATGCTCCAACATTGGAAGTTTTTAAGAAGAACCTTAACCTTTGTCTGAAATGGTATAGTTTCCTGCTTAAGCAGGAGGTTGGACTAGAACACCTCCAAGGTCCCTTCCAACTCTGTTATTCTAATTCTATACTTCTTTTAATACTCAGTTCAAAAGAAAGTCTCAAAGTAACATACAACTTCTGACTTTTTCCAAATGTTCTTGCAGTAGTTGGAATGAAGTTGCTCTTTGTGCCTGTTCATCTTCTACGTTGCTACTGATCTTTCGGTAAAGCTCCAGGCTCCAGGCAGGGTTCCCATCAGGATATGCTGCTCACCATAAGTTGTGGTCCTGGCACTTGAAAGACAGTCTTCTTGCTTGTTTGTAATAGCTGCCAATTCCAGACATCTCTTCTGCTTCTCTGGCTATTCGCGTTCACCATTCCAGCTACTCACTCCCCTCTTCCCACTCCGATTTAGCATTTGCTTTTATATGCTCAAAAGACTGGGTGGGGTGAGGCTACCTTTGGATATTAGCATGTCCTTGAAAACACCAGGGTGGGACTCAATCAGCCAGGCAGCTGGAACACCAGCTTGAATGCCTGTAAGTGCAGTTCAGAGAGAATGGATAAATGCTGGAGGGAAAGGGGTGGGGGGAGAGAGCTTGTCTGCATGACTGCAGCTATTTTGAAGACAGCAAACAGCAACCCAACTTCACTCCATTACACATAACAATTCACACATAACAATCTCGAATAGAATATGCACTTCCCAACTTAGTTTTATAGTTTTGTTTGTTTTAATCCTGCTTTCATTATTTCCGTAAATAACTTAAGGTAGAAAACACATCTAATACTGCTTCCTCCTGCTACTATCCTCATAATAACATGAAAGTCACCCAGATGGCTTTCATGCCTAAGGCAGGAATAGAAATCACAATGTCACCCATTCTAGCCTGATGCTTTACCACTAGACCAGTATGATCTAAATCTAAATTTGTTTTACTTGGATCAAATTAGTCTCTAAGGAAATAGCAGAACACAAATTTTGTGTGTATCTTTATTACACAAATAAATATTTATTTTGTGTTTATTACACAACTGTTATTCCATAGATTTCAGAATTTTTTTCTGACCAGGATAAATTCCACAAATGTTCCAAAGTAAGCATTCAATACTAAGCAGATTCTACAAAGTTGCTAAAAAAACACTTCTACCGCTAAGTTAAAAGTTCTTGAGTTGAACTTGACTTCTTGATTCCAGATGACTGGGGACACAACCATTTGTTTTCTTCCAGTAGTATGACATTTTGTAATCCATTAGTTCACTCTACAGCTCTGCTTAGTCTGTTGGTCTTAACTGCAAATTCTGATGATACTGAGTTATGCTTAGTTTCCAAACCCTTCTAAGGACAGCCAGATGCTGTCACTGTTATATACCTCACTTTCATCCAGACAGTAAAGCAAAAAACAGGCGTTCTTAGATCAAACTCCACTCTTGATAAATTTGTGAATATGTCCATGTAATTTTCCATTGTACTTTGGTAACAATGTAAAAATCCTTTGCTGTTACCTTTTTGGATTTTGTTTTTTTGTTTTTCTCAACTTCCCATTTTAATTACAGTCATGGATTTTCTTAGTAATCTTCCATCCAAATCTAACTGAACCCAAAACAAATAAACCAGCATTCAAGAATAAAACTACTAAAGTAAGTTTTATTGCAGAGAAACTAACATAGCCAACATGAAAAATTACAGTGATTAATGTGTTAAATGTCAACCTTACTTATACTGAAATCAGTGTTCATATTCCTGCCTCTTTTTCCTACCAGTGTAATTTGTAACAAACACAATCTTTGAATTGTGACTTTGAAGTCAATCTTTGGGGTGGAAAGAAAGATTGCTATCTGTCTCTTGTTTTGACAATAGGATAGGCTGATTTCAGGCTGTTTCCTTGTGATGTTGTAAAAACAGACTCTCATGCAGTTATTGTCATCTACTATGGTAGACATCATGATAGAAAGATAGCAACATGGAAGTAATTGACCATAACCACATCTAAAATAGTTAAAATCGCAATGCAAAACTGAGAATACTAGAGTAAGTCTAGGGCCGTGATGGCGAACCTATGGCACGCGTGCCACAGATGGCACGCGGAGCCATATCGGTGGGCACGCGAGCATTGCCCTAGCTCAGTCCAGTGGGACTGGAAGTCAGAAAATCGGCTGTTTCCGGCCTCCAGAGGGCCTCAGGGCGGTGCGGGGGGAGAGGCTGTTTTCACCCTCCCCAGGCCCCTAGAAAGGCTCTGGAGCCTGGGGAGAGTGAAAAATGGGCCCACCAGGCACACCATGCTATCATGTGCCAAAAGCTCCGGGAGTGCGGGGGGCTCATGCGCACATGTATGGGGGGCGGGGCACATTGCATTATAGGTATGGGCACGTGCATGCACAACTTCCCCCGTGCTCCCCCCACTTTTGGCACGCGGTGGCAAAAAGGTTAGCCATCACTGGTCTAGGGGCTAGCAAAGGACATTCAAGCTCAAGTTCAAGCTTCACTCAACAAAAAATTATCTTGTCCTTTTTATAGCTAATAGATCATGTCTTCTAAACTAATCATACTGCACTGAACATTTAGAACACAGTAGGCTCTGCAAAAGTTAAACTGATTGGTATATTGAGAAAGCAATCAAAATGACACTATAATTAATAGAGCAATATGCCTTGTTGACAGATTCATATATGCAAATATATTTTATTCCAAATCAGCCATGATGAAAATATTTCTTTGGGCTTGGAGGGTTTATCTCCCTTTCATGCCATCTCTTCTGATAAGAAAATGTTTAGCACCCTACTGTCTCTTCTCCATATGTTAAGTGAACTTTAAATCTTATTACTCTTTACTAGCATTCCTTTGGAATGGAGGCAGGGGAAAGTAAACTTTAAACTCAAATATTTTAATAGTTCCACTAGCCCCTCTGGCAGTTAGCTGCTGAACTCTAATTTTGTTTTGTAACTACACATTCTGAGTCAAAAAGTTTACATTTAATTTTACAAACTCCTAGATGGCCTTTGCCGTGTTTTCTTTTCTGAGTTTGAAATCACAATTTAGGAAATAATACTGACATATTTGATATATTTACTGTATATATTAAAATTGAACACCTACAAATGCTATACAAACGTTCAATATTGGTTATTGTTTAGCATATGACGCTCTAATCTAGCTCTGCATATTTGCATATTTACACATAAGTCCTTTCTATTCAATAGGAATTTCTTAAAAGACTTCTGCATTGCTGTAGCCTCAATTGCACGCTTATCTTTCACTCTTTGAATTTCACCGTTATGATTGTAAGGATGTGATGCAAAATATACGTCATTGTGGCATATTTGTATTATTGCTACTAGGACCCTTATCGTCTTCTCTTTGTTGGTAGCTCTCCCTGATTACAGAGCAAACAAAACCTTTGATTCTGTTCAGTAGTTTTATATTCTTCCTTAGCAATAGCTTAAATTGCACACATTTACCCTCTCTGCTGCTTTGCCTCTCTCTGCCCACACTATGTTCTATTGAGCTATTGATCATAGTACATGAAGCAGAAAAACTGAATAGGCTGACATCAGAGAAAAGCAAATCACTTTGATAAATTCTGTGGCTTTTTATTTGAGAAAAGGTGAAAGAGAAATGTTCTGCACTGGATTCCAGTAAGGAAAAAAGAAAAGTAAAGATGAATAAAAAGTAAAGATAAATTATAAATTTTAGAGGTAAAATCCACATATTAGCCCAAACCAATCAGAAGCATACATGGATTTAACAACATCATTCTATAGCTCTGGATAATAAATTCCATCTATTATTTTACTTTTAACCTGAGCTACCTGAATAACTGTGATATTGTTACATCCAGTGGTGGGATTCAGCCAGTTTGCACCACTTCGGGAGAACCGGTTGTTAACTTTCTGAGCAGTTTGGCAAACTGGTTGTTGGAAGAAATTATTAGGGCAGAAAATGGTTGTTAAATTACTTGAATCCTACCACTGGTTACATCCATGTACGCTTCTGAATGGTTTGGGCTAATATGTGGATTTTGCCTCTAAAATTTATAATTTATCTTTATTTTTTATTCATCTTTTTCTTTTTCCTTACTGGCAATCCAGTGCAGAACATTTCTTGTTCACCTTTTCTCAAATAAAAATATAGAAACACACTGAAAAGAATCTTAGGTTGATTGATCAGAGATTATATACATATGATAACCCAAACAAATTAGATAACGTTGATATTTTTGTGCTCCTTGTCCCTTAAATCCTTTAGCAGAAGTATTATTTTATGTCTTCATCTTCAGAGTTTGATTTTGAAATGGGTGGGGGGAAACCCGGGAGACTTCAGATTCGGGTTTTCAGCAGCTGTGCCAATATGACATGCCTAATAAATCTATGCTTTGAGGAACCCTCCCTTGGAGTCATGATTTCCTATGGGCTGTTACTTGGAACCTGACATTGTGATTAGTTTGTCACAGGGACAAGCCTTTTCAGTGGAAATCCTTATATTGAACTGAGTTTCCTTAGAGACCTATACAGTATGGATATGCAGCACTCTCCAGTGGCATTAACATCATTGGCTTTGTTGTTTTGAATGATTTGATATTAGATACTTTTTTATTCATCCAAATTAAATTTTTGGCTTTATAATTATTTTGAGATTTTGAGATACATGACATTTAAAAGCTTTTAAAAAGAAAAGCATCCCAGAAGCAAAAACATTAGTCACTCAATCCATTTCAGGAAAAAAAATGCTGTTCCATCTCTATGTGGCTACTTTATATTAAGAATATAGTCTCTAAGATCTATATAAGAATACAAGGTATACTGAGATACTGGATTTTGCCACCTGATTGATTCTGTTTATCAGCTGATATGACCCTATTCTTTCTTATTCCCAAATTGTGTGCAAAAAAATTCAGAAAATGCTTACTCTTAACAAAGTCTAATAATCTGGCATCCATTTGTGGGTTTTGGATTTTAATCTTTTGCATAAAATAAAATAAAATTGCAATTTCCCATAAATATTAGGAGCAGCTTGCATGAGAAATTTTTTATGATATAGTCTGCATCTGGTGTAATACACTGGAGAAGTTTGGATTAGCATCTAATCTATATTTAAGTTTCCCCAGAGGGGAAAAATACTGGAAGATAAATATTTTTAACCTACTCTCATATTTTGAGATACATCCTTTAAGCAGAAAGGTTAAAGGTTCTAATTAGAACCTTAAAAGGTTCTAATGAAAAACAAAATAACTAGCTTTTCTTTCTCTCTAATGATGGCTTCTACTCGAAGTTTATAGGGTAAAGGAAGTAGGGAGTTTGTGTTCCATTTGAAAGAGGATATTTGTAAATTGGAAGAGTTCTTCTAACATTTCAATCGGTAACAGTAATATTCTTACCATATAATGAACATATTGACTATTCTCAGATTAGGATTGAACTGCCTTCCTTCCAAGATTGTATCATTTATATATCTTTGAACTCAAATAATATATTAAAGTTCTTATATAGGATGCTACATCAGCTGTTTTCTGTAATTTCTTTAGTACAGTGAGTAGCAGCTGGAAGAATTAGACACTGTTTCCCAATTCTGTACGGCTATCAGCAATAGGAAAAACAATCCAACCAGCATTGTTAGAACTTTTTCTCTAGTTTGTAATCATGATAAAAGAATCATGATTCTTGATAAAAAGAATCATGAATAAAGTTCTCTCAGGGACTTTAGCAACAAATTTAGGAATGAAGTTTCTCTGTCCACATACAGTTCAATCATTGCTATTGAAATAAGGAACATCAAAAGATGAACCTTCAATAAATTTGAAATAGTTTAGATATAAAAATGCTGTTCTTCAATAATAAGGCAGACCTTCAATCAAATTTGAGGCTTATATTTCTTAATTTCCTAAGGTTGTTTTCTAATTTAAAAAATTCTCAAATTAGCCAAATATACCATATTTCATCATCAACAGTAAAATAAAATGGTCAAGACTTTCTTGAGTCAATGTCAACTGCAGGTAAAGGTAACTATGCAGATTTCGTGACAGCATTAAGGAAGTGGTTTGCCATTGGCATCTTCCCAAATACTCAGTTTCTCAGTCTAACCCCCCCCAAAAAAAAAATAGATTCTCCTTGCATTAAAACTTGACCTGCAAACTCACTGTTTTCAGGATAAGGCATTGTCACATCCTATAAAAACTTCTTCCTTTTGTACAAAAATAGTCTGGGATTTGACATGAATGTTCCCCATTATTGTTGTACATTTAGAAATCTTGAGGACAGATGATTAAGTCTTGTTCAGTGGTGGTTTGCCCCCAGTTTGGACCGGTTCACAAGAACCTGTAGTAAAACCGGCGGGAGGCTCTGCCTACCGCCCCGGATGTCATCATAGGTGATCACATATGGTCCCAATGCAAACTGGTAGTAAAGGTAAGTAGAACCTACCCCTGGTCTTGTTCTGTCTTGTTCTACATTAACTCTGGAAACATTAACATTAACTATAGTAAAATATTCTGAAAACTGTAGTTTGTGTCCTTGAACTCGATTGTATATCCTCTTAATATACACCCATCAAAATAAGTAGTTATGAACAACTCCACAAATTTCCTTTTATGGCAGCAAATTCTACAGTTTCACTATACAATTATAAAATCTAGTCAATTTCCACACAGAGTTGGTCAGTTCATGCTTCCTAAGACTCCTGTTTCAAGAGAAGACTCAAATAATTGAAAATTGTTCAAAATTGCAGATAAAAGATGAAAATTTCCCCCTGCATTATAGAAGGACCTTTGCCTCTCTCTGTTATGCAAAATGTCATTTGTTTATTTAGATAGGTTTGTTAACTGCCTAGATCTATTTTATCCATGAATCACTTTTTTACCAATTCTTTTTTATTTTTTTGGGTGGGGGTGGGGATGTGGGTGGAAGAAGTCTTTATCATTACTTGAAATATATATAGCATATTATTTATCTTCTGGCATTTTGGGTAAATTTTTAATTATAAATTTTAAATTCAAGGTATTCCTGTTTGTTTGCTTGCTTGTTTGTTTAATATGTATATCTCAAATTCACAAAGGCAAACATTTTATTATAGGGATTTTTCTCTCTCCTCATCCTTCTTTCCACAATTGGAAGTAGAAGTTTAAAAAGGATAAGAAAAAAAGAAAGGCAAAAAAAAGAGAATGACTGTAGTTGCTGATATTAGTGCCTCCTTAAAATTCATGTCACAGTTAGAATTTGTATAGTGATTTCCATGTTCAAAGCACTTCACAGATGTTATAATTTAATAAGCTCCAAGGCTATGAGGAAGGTGGAAAGTTATGATTTCAAATTATACTTTAAAGAAACAATGATGAAAAGACAAAAGATTAATCATGAAACGGTTTCAGTTAATTGGCCTTTTCCTGCATAGCTGGAGATTAACTATAAATTAAACAATTACTTGTCTATGGAGTTTGTTTATGTCATTATTTATTTTTGAAGAGCCAAGAGAAACTTGTTGGTAAATTTTTCTGTTTCAAATATGATTTTAAACAGAAGCTGAAGAAATAGACATCACCAAGTGGCTCTGAGCGTTCCCTCTACTTTGTTAATAAAGTGTTATTTTTGTGGATTGTGAGTTGAAAAAAATGAATTCTCATCAATTTCACAACATGGTCTAGAAGAATTAACACTAACATAATACATATTTATGGCAGAAAAGATCTGCTGCTCCCAAAGGAACTGTTAAAGAAGCTGGAAACTGTTAAAGAAACTGATAAAGAAGCTAGCATGCACTTGGCTCACTACTTCCCACAGCTAATGCAAGCAGAACAATTTGTACAAATTGATGGAACTCAATATTTAATCTTTAGGGCTCAAGCCTCGTGAGGGCTACCTCTTTCCCATATTGTTTAACTTCTTTTCAAGTATAAAGTGTTAACAGAATTGCTACTGTGTAAAAAGTATTTCGTTCATGCTCTTACCATACTCCGTATATTGAAACAATTGAGTCTGTATAGTCATATTATTTATATATATATATATATATATATATATATATATATATATATATATATCTCCTGGAAGCATGAAGCTCCTGGAAGCACGAAGCCGAGAACACCAGCCTGAAGATGACAAATGAGACTTCGTCGAAACATTGCCAAGACACTTCCAATTTTACGCGGGAGAAAACCCGAATAACCAAAGACCTACATACAAATACCCGCGAAAACCTCAGAAACCTCATATATATGTATTCCTCAAAATTTTAGAACTTTCTTGGGTTTCTTTAGACTTCTTTGGCTTCAAACTCATAAAGAGTCTTTGCAAATGTAGTAGAATTGCTGCTATAATAGTGAATCCTCAACACACAGAAATTACAATGGAAATCTCTATATATTTCACAATAGAAATAGGACATCTAGAACATCCTGTTCTCTCCTTATAATATGAGGGACAAAACACCAGAAGGAGGATTTTAAATTATCAACAATTTTGGCAGAGACAATGGAATATCACTAAATAAACTACTGAACAGTAAAATAAATCAGATATAGTTGAAAATGATAGCATTTCATGGTTACATGGTTCTAGCAATAATTTCAAATTGCTTGGATTCCAAACACCATACTAAGCTGATTTACTTTTGGCTTAATATGATGTAAGAGTGTACCATATTTTGGCATAATGTGGCAAATTTCAAGTCTCGTTATCCACAGACCAATTTAGAGTGTGTTTCAAAGTTCTTCTTGTTAAAAGACATGAGAATGTTTATGGGACAAACAGCCAATTCCTTTTATTTCTGGTGTAATACATTTGAATATTTACTTAATAGATAGGGTATATTTGTAATATCCTCTTCTCTGATTCCTGAACAAAATAAAAAATGGAACGAATACAACCTCAAAGATGATTTTTTTCTCCCTTAAAAATATTCAAATTGTACACAGATTTATTTTAGTTTTTATCAAAGCCAGGCTAGAAGTGACTCAGGCTTTCTGACTGGCCTGTATACTAGTGCATGCCATAGCAGCAGGAAAGTCCATATGTTGTCCAACTTCATATTGATTGGCAGTTTATGAGGAACAATGCCAGCCTGATAATGACTTATTTTAAATTCTTTCTTCTTCTAAATAAAGTTTCCTCTTTATCTTCAACTATTTAAGGACTGGAAAATAGTGGTGACATTTGTTCTTCTACAGTGCCATGTTTAACTATTTGACCAATGTTTCCTAATGGATGGGATTCTGGAGTTAACATTGAACTAATATAGTTACAACAGAATCCCAATTGCATTTTTAGTTATGCTATTTTTATTTAACTATCCCAATAGAAAATTAAGTGGACCGTTAATTTTAGAAAGTTTATCCCAAGGGTGCTTTTTTCAAGAGGCAACTGGACTTTCTGGTTTTTGCTTCTTTGAAGCAAAGAAGCTTTGAAAAGGTTTTGCTTCTCATCCAAGAAACTTCTTCAGCTCTTCACTCACTTCAGAGCTGAAGAAGCTTCTTGGATGAGAAGCAAAACGTCTTCAAAGAAAAACCAGAAAGTCCAGTTGCCTCTTGAAAAAAGTGCTTTTGAGGCAACCATGACCTGGATGATTGAGAATCTCCATAGACATTTATAAAGTTTACTTTTTATTTTTCATTTTATTGAAAAAAATACTCAACCTAAAAGGGGAAAACAAAATAGCTATTTAAAAATAATTATGGATGTATTATTAAGACATTGCACAGAGAGAATTGGGCATGTGTTTAATAATATTAAACCATAATTTGAAAATTGTATAAAGATGAAATATGCATGTAGTTTATTAAAGAATGGCAATATTGAAATAAAGGACTAGTGGTCCATTTTTACGGAAATCAATTTTAGTGTTCTTTTATACTTAATTATATTACATCTGCAAGACAGCTACCTTTGTTCAAACATTTGGTTCATAGTACTATTTATTGAGCAAAAAAGGAAGGTAGAAAATTGATAATAGATGTTTTCATGCATTATGAATATCTGTATAAAATGATCTGGAAAACTTGCAAAGATAGAAGATAAGAAATAATGATAATGACATTTTTCAGATCCCAGCTTGATCTCCACAATATTCTTCTTTACTGGAAATATCTTGGTACTTTCATTCACAAGGAATGAAAATTCCAACTATTTATACTATCTTAAAATTGTCCAAAATGTTAAATTAATTCAAGTCCTGAAAACAGAATCTGGTTGTATTGAAGAGACAATGTCAAAATTTCAGCAGTTAGACTGTAACTACTCTAGTCAAATTCAAAATAATGTCTTTGAATTTTAAATAACTTGACAGACAGAATATCTAAAGAACCATCCCCTCCCATATATGCATGGCTCCATTAGAGATTATTTCTAAAGATCCTTGAAATTTAGAAAAGAGGGAGGGATATTGCTGGCCTATATATTGCCCTTCCAAATAGAATAGAATAGAATAGAATAGAATAGAATAGAATAGAATAGAATAGAATAGAATAGAATAGAGCAGAGCAGAGCAGAGCAGAGCAGAGCAGAGCAGAGCAGAGCAGAGCAGAGCAGAATTCTTTATTGGCCAAATGTGATTGGACACACAAGGAATTTGTCTTGGTGCATACGCTCTTGGTGTACATAAAAGAAAATATGCATTCATCAAGAATCGTAAGGTACAACACTTAATGATAGTCATAGGGAAACAGTCAATATAAATCTTAAGGATACCAGCAACAAGGTTACAGTCATACAGTCATAAGTGGGAGGAGATGGGTGATAGGAACAATGAGAAGATTAATAGTGATGCAGACATAGTAACTAATTAGACAGAGTTGAGGGAATTATTTGTTTAGCAGAATGATGGCGTTCGGGAAAAAACTGTTCTTGTGTCTAGTTGTTCTCGTGTGCAGTGCTCTATAGTCGTTTTGAGGGTAGGAGTTGAAACAGTTTATGTCCAGGATGCGAAGGGTCTGTAAACATTTTCACAGCCCTCTTTTTGACTTGTGCAGTATACAGGTCCTCAATGGAAGGCAGGTTGCTAATGATTCAGAACCAGGCAAAGGAATTTCTCTTTATGCAGACAATTTAGATTTTAGATCTTGGAACTACTGAATGACTCCTTTTATACATTTTACACTGTGTTCTTCTAAGAATTGCTCCTATTCATTATATCCTGTTTTTATTCTTTTCATGATGTGAGTCCACCCAAAGAATTTATAATACTGAGAAGACTAAGATGCAACTTATAAACAAAATATATTCCAAAAATATTCTAGGTACTATTCAAAGTTTGCAAAAGAAATTACTGCCCAGCCTGCCAGCTATCTCTTTTTGATTGCTTTTAATAGGATCTGCTAGGAAGCTGAACTCTTGAAAAGTTCTGATGCTTTCAGTTGTCATTGCTTTCCAAAGCAGAATCACTCTTGCTTTGTTCCCATATAAGACCAAGCAGGAACCAAATCTTTCAAAAATAGGGAGTGGACAGAGTACTATGTATCAGCATTCCCTAACATGAAGCTGTCCAGTCTTTAAATTTTATTTGATATATCTGTACTAAACAATAAACCGAATCCACGACAGAAGAAAGCAACTGTCTTCATTTAGTTTGCATTCCATCCAGCGCAAGCAAAAATGACTGGAAACAAGCGAGGGCATTTTAAATGGTAACATTCATGTTTGCAGAAGAGATCATGGGCTGATAGGTTATTTTCTTTGCTCTAAAGTCCCTAAATATAGTGGAGTTCTCACCGGCATGTATTTTTGATGGGAAAAAAAAATTCCATACAGGAGATCTTTCAAGAACTACAAATACAGTTTCTTAAAATGTTCACACAAATATATAATAAAACCATGGTAAAATACTCTGTATATTTCTAATAATCATATATTAAGAAGGATATTAGTAGACCTGGAAAAAAACAGGTCTATAAATGGACATAAAATGTATATGCTAAAGAGAACCAAGGGCATTGAGAGAAGGGTTCAAAAATATTAAAGATAGTACCTCCAACTGCACAACTGAAGCCCACATTCATAGGTGCTTCAATCACATGACAATTGCCAACTTGACTTTTTGAGATACACACACACACACACACACACACACACACACACACACACATATATATATAGAGAGAGAGAGAGAGACAGAGACAGAGACAGAGAGAGACAAACAGACACACACTGTGCCTAAGTAGTCCTTTATAACAATTGACTTGGGGGCAGGAATTCTCCTTATCTCAAAATAGTTTCCTTTATTATTTCATTGAATTGTGGGAAAATCGGGGCACGACAAGAACATTTCTTCACACAGTGCCTAATCTATTAATTTTTACTATCACAGGATGTTACAAACTTGGATAAGTGTTAAAAAAAACAAGAGAGAATGAATGCTAAGACTATCACTATCGTTTATGTATTGTTGCTAGTATCAGAAGCCAGAAAAACTCTGAATGCCAATTTCTAGAGCATACAGTCACATCTTGCTTGCATGCTTCCCATGGATACCTGGTTGGCCCCCATAGGATAGTCAGCATGAAAACAGAATTTTAACCTTTAGTCTGGTTCAATATTTTTTTCTTTGATTTATATGTCACTTACTTCATGTGAGCAGCTCACCTAAGTCCGTACAAAAGTACATTTAAAGAGGCCACCTGTGTGGGTAAAATGTGCTCACACATTTATTTTTCAATTGGAGATACGGTGTACAATTCATTTTTTATTCTTTTTTCTTCTGAAAGGAAGGAGAAATCTAGAGTGAGACTGGAAGAAAGAAATTGATAACCCACAGGAAAGTCAAACTATCTATTTATTTAGTTTTGTGTTTTGCGTTGCATTTTGCATTAATCGCTGCCATGCACGAGAGCCCTGTAATTTATTATTGGTGATAAGTGTGGACAGCAGCTATTATTTTTTCTCCTGGTTTTGAGATGTGGTGAGGAGAAGATGCTTAGATTTATAAAACATGTATTATTCAAAGATCCAAGCATGGACTGGTTCTATAGTAATTGCCCCAGGTTCTTGTTTTTTTTCCAGAACATTTCATTCTTTCCCCTTACTTAAAAAAGTCATTTTTCTTTCACATTTTTCTTTGTGATTTTTATTCATTCCTTATATGCAATGATAAATTAGAAATATTTGGACTATTTGCAATCCAATGTAATAATTTCAGGGCATATTTGCGCTTATTCCCTAATTATGTTCCTGGGACATTAAAGAATTCAAATGTGTACGTATATATATATATATTCATGTATGTATTTCCTCAATCCATATCACCATCTATCTCACTCCAAATAAAGATCAAACAATAATATATAACAATTTACCTCAAAATATACTTATAATACATATGGTATATTTCTCAATAGCTGTCATGAACAGCATCCAAAATAATAAAAATCACAGCATCTCACAAGTGCTGACCAACTTCCTCTCATATGATACCTCACCCAATGCTATCAAATGAACTTACCGAGAATTGAAACCCAACTGAAGTTACAATGCAACCACCTTCTCCACAATCTTTCTAAAACTAGATTGGAGACAGGGCAAAAGTTGTCTAACACATTCATGTCTGGAAATGGCTTCTTCAAAAGAAGGTAAACCATCAACTCCTTAAGTATCAGTGGGACTAACTCCTCAAGGATAAATTAACCATGGACAGGACTGAACCATATGTTTTATGCTAGAAGTTAACCAGAAGGGACATAGTTCCAAGACGAAGATGGCCACATTCAAAGTTCCAAGACCCCTATCCAATTTCTTGGCACCAACATCCCATTCCTAAGAGGTCTGTAAGGGCATGCCTAAGCGCACCAACGTGCTTACCATCCCTGTCCTAATGTCCCCCTTTTATTTGTAACCATTTCATATATTAATAACCATATTTATATCTATAACTGTTATCTAATACATGCTTGACAAAAATAAATAAAATAAATAAAAAATAAAATAAACAAGCTGAAACTCATCCTGGATAACCAAGATAGATTTGGCCTCGATCAATCCCATGGATCTTGCTTTAGTGCCAATGTCTAAATTGGACTCGTAAATCCTGCAATGATTCCTTTAAAAATGCAGATATCTCTTTAAAAAGACACAACTTCAGTTGATCGTTGTGACTACTTAGAACAATGAAGCTGGCTGTAACTTTTTAAACTTATAAATGCAATCAGACTCTATGCCTAAGGATGAATTTTGAGGCATTTCTATGGAGATAGGCATATTTT
This sequence comes from Ptyas mucosa, assembly GCA_012654045.1. Taxonomy (NCBI): domain Eukaryota; kingdom Metazoa; phylum Chordata; class Lepidosauria; order Squamata; family Colubridae; genus Ptyas; species Ptyas mucosa. The sequence continues at coordinate 10,079,817 of WNWU01000016.1, forward strand.
CACATATTCATAGAAAAGGGATAAAAAGTTTACTGGGAGTATAGGATCAGAGCCAGTCTGAGCTGTTTATTAGTCCAATCCTTTGCTTAATGCAAAATCCAGCAAAACAGTCCTAGCAGGTGATCTTCCTATCCGCATCTGAAAGCCTGCAGAAAAGGAGAATTACCACTCTTTTAAAAAGACTATTCCTCTGCTGAACATTTCTTATTATCAAGCTAGTACTCCTAATGAATCTTCTCTAGATGTGGAAGTTTGCCCACTGAAGAATTCATGGCAGCAAAATGTTAGCCACAAGCAAATCTGGGAAAAAATTGACCTTTCTTCAAATCAAGAAAAATGGCAAAGTACATACTGTATACTTTTCAAAAAGTTCTAGATGACCAGAATGTATTTTCCAAGTTGGTTATTCTTTTAAATCCTGATATTTATATGTCAGGATATTTATATGTCAGGATATTTATATGTCAGCATCTAAAAATGCTGCAGCCTTTTTAGAATGGCTTTTCTCCTTCTTGTGGGTATCTAGAATTACAAAATGACAAAGCAACATCGTGTGACACAATCCAGAATGCACAAGTGCAGAGAAGTAGCTTCTTTTTGAAGACTCTACTGCTGTTGTACATGTGTTAGACTTCTTGAGATTAACTAAAACTAAGAATTCCCTTGATGCTTTTGTTCATGCATTTTCAAAAAGACAGTGTAATCCTCATCTATCCCGTCAGGCTGCCAAATATTTCTTTGGATTTTTAAAAAAAATGTTCAGAAAAGATAACAGACACAAAAAACAGGCAGAAGAACAACACAGGGCTTCTTTAAAAAAAACCCTATATATCCATATCAGAGTGGTCTTTGATATGACAGAATCCCTTGCAGGTGCTGGATCAAAATACATCTCATGGTCTCCTCAAGGCACATTGTGATTGCCCTGCCCCTTGCTGAAGCTAAGCTAGCAAATTTTCAGAATGAAAGAAAGCAAATATATGACTGTAGTAGATTAAAAAAACAGCAATAATGTATATGAAATAAAATGTATATGGGCACTTTTTTTGCAAATGTAGTAGCAGTTGTCAATGCTCTACATAATGTATCTAGACACTTTAAATTTGTTAATTCTTTCATTTTTAACAGACTAAATAAAGAAAAATTAAAGTCTCCTTCAAGCCGAGTTCAACTCTGGATGGCTTCTTAGACATGTTTGTTGCTAACAACATAGAAATATAGGTTGTCTTCAACTTAGATCTTAATTGTTTCAGAAGTTAACATCATAAGTCAGGGCAGTCATTAAAGTGAGTCATCATGTGTTCCCACTTGAGCTTATGAACATTTAGCGGCAGTTTTAACTAGAGGCTGAGGTCATTAAGTAAACATCTTTTGGTTAAGCAAACTCGTTTACATGAATGGTGTTTTTTGCCAGAAACCCAGTAAATACTGGAAACCAAAATTAAATAAATAAATAAATCGAAAATCAAGGTTATGTAAACTGTAGGACATGGCAAACAGCAATAAATACAACCAGTTGCCAGGTGCCCAAAATTTTTATTTTTATTTTTTATTTTATATCAAATTTATATACTGCCCTCCTCCCGAAGGACTCAGGGCGGTGTACAGCCGAAATAAAAAACATAAAGATACAAACATTAAAATATAATTAAAAAGATATATATGTGTTTGGCCCCAGCTAAAAACAGTGACAAACCAATTAAAAACATTTTAAAAGTGTTAAGCCAGCCCGGCTTGCTGAGAAAAAAAGGTTGTAAGGGCACGGCAGAAAGCACCGAGGTCTTGGATTCTCCTTATCTCTGGGGGCAGCTGATTCCAGAGGGTAGGTGCCCCCACAGAGAAGGCCCTCCCCCTGGGGGCCACCAGTCTACATTGTTTGGCTGATGGCACCCTGAGGAGGCCCTCTCTGTGGGAGCACACAGGTTGGTGGGAGACCATTGGTAGCAGCAGGCGGTCTCGAAGATATCTAGGTCCTATGCCATGGAGCACTTTAAAGGTGATAACCAACACCTTGAAGCGCACCCGGAAGACCACTGGAAGCCAGTGCAGCTCACGCAGGAGAGGTGTTATGTGGGAGCGCCATGCAGCTCCCGTAACTACCCGCGTGGCCGCATTCTGGACCAGTTAGAGCCTCCGGGTGCTCTTCAAGGGGAGCCCCATGTAGACAGCATTACAGTAGTCCAGGCGAAAGGTGACGAGGGCATGAGTGACCATGCACAGGGAATCCCGATCTAGGAAGGGCCGCAACTGGCAGATCAGGCGGACCTGATAAAAAGTCCCCCTGGCTACAGTCTGCAAAATGCAATCATATGGCCACAATGTGGGTGTGGTTATCAGAAGTAGACCTAAAGAATCATTAAACAAGGTCTGACGTACTCTAAGACTGTCTTCCTAATGTTGCTTACAGCCATATTATTTCCTACAGGAATCGCCTCCAAGTACTAATCAGTTAGACAAATTTATCAAAATACTATTACCTGTATTGAAAGGTTGTGTTGCCAAGTTAAAAACTCTTCATGTTCAAAAAAAGTGAATGCTAAATTTCCAAATAGTTCAAATCAATGTTTGATTGTGGTGGCTGGCTATATGTGAGTGACGTATTAGAAGACCTGGGTTGGGAATTGCTGGTTTAAAGTAAAATATACAAGAGAGAATGTTATTTCTTTCTCTGAATCATGGCAAAGCTTATAAGCATTTTGTAAATTTTGCAAAAATTATTACACATATATTTATCACTGACAATATGCTGTATAACATTGCTTTATTTATGGATTGGGCAAAGCCACTGCCTCTTTCAAGAATTGTGCAGAGACCTTGCTAGAGTCATGGCTTCCGCAGAGTGTGTCTCAGTTTATGAATTGAACAGATTTCTCTCATTCACATTAAGACCCATTTAACATGGGTAACATCTCTGTTATTGCTGTGGCTTATTCCACAAATAAGCAATAGGATAGGATACATATGGAGATTTGGTGCAACAAATCCTTCATATTATTCTGTCATGTATATAATACTTAACACGAACCAAACTCTGAAAGAATTGGCACTCAAAATCAACATCTATTTCTATATGAAGCCTTTAGGATGTGTTTAAAGAACAAATTCTATTTCTACATGTGTTTAAAGGATGTGTTTAAAGCAGGGGTGAAATCCAGCAGATTCTGACACGTTCTGGAGAACCGGTAGCGGAAATTTTAAGTAGTCTGGAGAACCAGCAAATACCACCTCTGGCTGGCCCCAGAGTGGGGTGGGAATGGAGATTTTGCAATATCTTTCTCTCAGGAGTGGGGAGGGAATGGAGATTTTGCAGTATCCTTCCCCTGGAGTGGGGTGGGAATGGAGATTTTGCAATATCTTTCTCTCAGGAGTGAGGAGGGAATTGGGATTTTGCAGTATCCTTCCCCTGCCACACCCACCAAGCCAGCCCACCAAGCCATGCCCACAGAACCGGTAGTAAAAAAATTTGGTTTAAAGAACAAATTTCCAGCACTGCTTTTGCTGACCAAAGATTCTGAAAGATTTTATCCAAAGCCAGGAAGATGTATTATTACATAGTTCTATGCTGTGAAGTTTTTGAGCTGAATTCTCAAGATCCGATATAATATCCAGGAAGCTGTCTTGGAAAAGAAACGTAACAAACTTTAGTATCACAAACAATTTTTAGTAATGAGACTTGTTTTCACAATTAGAATGACTCTGTAATTGGCAGGGAGAATTGGATACCACCTGAAGGTGAAATTACACATTCAGATGAGCTGCCAAGTTTAGGAAGGAAGCTGAGTCAAACCAGACCCCTGCTTCTCTTACACACATATGAACAAAGCTTCCCAAACCTCAACAACAATGCACCATCCCAAAACAGCAGTACCACCACCACTGAATAAGATTAAACACTGTAGCAGCAGCAAAGCCAAGGGCGAAAGTAGGAGCTACCTTTACCTTTGCCAACCAGACCAAGGAGGAGCCAGTTATAGAGGACTGAAAAATAGCAAGAAATCTAGAGTGTGTTAATTTTTTCCTCTTTTTATTTCTCCATAATGCAGTTTGGTTATCTGACCCATGCCTGCCTGTGTGGATTATATTGTAATCTTGCCCTGTTGATCTTGGTATTGTGTTTTTGAGGGGGGGGGGGGTTTATGGAAAGGTTAAACCTTATTCCTGTGCTGTTAGCTGTAACTAGAATTTCCATATCTGGACTCCAAAGCTCCAGATGATCATTATATGGCAGCAAAGATTACAGGAAACCGTATTTTCTGCCAGCTATTGTTTATTCAGAGTTTTGCAGACCAGATATGGATAGCCCTGGAAGTTTTTCTATCTAGAATTTTATAATCCAGTACAAATACCATCTGGAAAATGAAGTAATCCCAACCTGCCGAATATCCCTACTTTTGAAATGGAGGGATGAAGTCAGATAATTCTATAAGATACATATTCTCACTAATTCTATTAAGATCAAACTATTTGTATCTGTTGTATTTAAACTCCAGCTGCTGTATTTCAGAATAGCTGGTATTTTTGATGGAGCGTCTTTGCTTATCAAACGGGTGCAAAGGTTGTTTTGTAAGCACTGTTAATTTTTCCATACCATTTGCTTTCTTTTATTCCTCTTACATTTCTTTGCTACTATTCAAATTCTTCCTCCCCTTTGGAAAAGAAATATTTGATCATGCATGCAGTTGAATTAGTAATATGCTGTCTTTGAATGAGATTCAGAAATTTCAGTTTGTGCAAAACATTGTTATTCAAGGGAAAATAGTTTTTTCTCACCCACAGTATAATTTTGAGAAGATCCTCTGAGAAAAACATATCAAACTGATAGATTTGTTTGTAGAAGGGGTTTGAACTACCATGTTATTGCACTAGTTACTCACTTCTGCATTGTCGCATTCACCATCCATATTTTTCTGACTCTGATCCCATACACACTTCTTGAATACACATTCCCACTAAATTTAGCCTACATTTAGGCTTCTTTTGACAAAGTCCATTTTTACTTTCAGATAACAATATGAACAGAAGCATGCTTATATGCAGCTATTTTAGCTTGTTTCAATAATAATTAATGAAAACCTATACATTACCCATTACGTTTATGCCAGTATTTCATTGCCATATAACCTCTTCATCAATTTCTCCATCTTTAGTGAACATTCTAGCAAGGTAAATGCATCCATCTTCTTGCTCTAGTTTTGCATCATTTATGGATAAACTGCAATCATTCAATCCCTCCTCCTACCGATCACAACTGCTTTGGTCTTTGATTAATTAATTTTCAGATCCATATACTGCATTGTATGATGTAATCAATCTAACATTTACTACAAATCATTTGAGATGTCACTCAACAACATAGCAACATCTGCATGTAAAAGTATAGATTTATCAGCCCATCTTTAATGTCACCACAAACATTCCTTATACATTTCTGCATAGAAGTATTAAACAACTAAAATACATTACAGATACATGTCTTGCTCTCTACTTCCTGTTGAACCATTTATTTTAAGTATGCTTTACTTCTCTAACCCTAACCCTAATCCTAACCGGACATTCTTCTAACTAAGCTAAACCAGCTAGCGGTACCTAAATCCACTTGTAAGTGGATCACAAGCTTCCTAACAGACAGGAAGCAGCAGGTGAAACTAAGCAAAATCACATCAGATACCTGTACAATTAGCAGAGGGCTCCCCAAGGATGTGTGCCTTCTCCACTTCTCTTCTCTCTATATACCAATAACTGCATCTCAAATGATCCATCTATTAAACTTCTGAAGTTTGCAGGTGACACAACATTGATTGGTCTTATTCGAGACAACGATGAATCTTCATACAGATGGGAGGTAGAACAACCAGCATCATGGTGTGACTGGAACAATCTGGAACTGAACACACTCAAAACTGTAGAAATGGTGGTAGACTTTAGGAGAAATCCTCCCATACTACCACCTTTTACAATACTAGACAACACAGTATCAACAGTAGACACCTTCAAATTTCTAGGTTCTATCATATCTCAAGACCTAAAATGGACACCTAACATCAAAAACATCATCAAAAAAGCACAACAAAGAATGGTCTTTCTGCGCCAACTCAGGAAGCTCAAACTGCCCAAGAAGCTGCTGATACAGTTCTACAGAGGAACTATTGAGTCTGTCATCTCCACCTCTATAACTGTCTGGTTTGGTTCTGAAACCCAACAAGACAGACACAGACTTCAGAGGATAATTAGAACTGCAGAAAAAACAATTACTATCAACCTGCCTTCCATTGAGGACCTGTATACTGCACGAGTCAAATAGAGGGCTGTGAAAATATTTACAGACCCTTCACATCCTGGACATGAATTCTTTCAACTCCTACCCTCAAAATGACGCTATAAGCACTGCACACCAAAACAACTAGATACAAGAACAGTTTTTTCCCAAATTCATCACTCTGCTAAACAAATAATTCCCTCAAACTGTCAAACTTTTCACTAAGGCTGCATTATTATTGCTGTTGGTCTTCTCATCATTCCTGTTGCCCATCTCCTCCCACTTGTGACTGCATGACTGTAACTTATTGCTTATACCCTTGCAATTTATATTGATATTGATTGTTTCCTAGTATGATTTGATTGCTTATTGTACCATATGACTGTCACTGGATGTTGTGCCTTGTGATTTGACGAGTGTATCTTGTCTTTTTATGTACACTGAGAGCCTATGCACCAAAGACAAATTCCTTGTGTGTCCAATCACACTTAGCCAATAAATAACTCTATTCTATTCTATTCTATTCTATTCTATTCTATTCTATTCTATTCTATTCTATTCTATTCTATTCTATTCTATTCTATTCTACTCTACTCTACTCTACTCTACTCTACTCTACTCTATTCTATTCTATATACCACTGTTATTGCATTTAATAACTAATGTTCATTTTCATATTCATGTACAATTCCCCATAACTCCAACCAGTTTTCTTTACGATACATTTTCTGTAAAATAACGAATGTTCTGCAAGCTACATTTATCAATATTCAGTCAAAGAGGACAATGTATGTTTAGTTTTAATTTAACATCTGTTATATACCCCTTCTTTTTTATTTTCTCCCTTTTTTACTTAATGTTAATTCATTTTCTGTCTTGTTTGTACTTTTTGTTAATTCTTTGTTCTTGCTTTTGTTTTTTCTTGTTGTTTTTTATTTTTATTTGTATTTATTGTCTTTTGTATTTCATCTTGTCTTTTGAAATTAATAAAAATAATTTTAAAAAATCACTATCAATTGCAAAAGGCAGTTTTACTTGGATTACATCCTGTGATGATTCCTTTAATACTATCAGGCAACAACTTCTCTCTATTCCAGGTCCTTGGGAAGGACTCAATAGGTGGATAAAAGTGCAAAGTTCTGTCTAAATATATGTCTGACTGCAGGAGCACCCATTATAATAATAATATTAACAGATAAATATTTAAAAGAAACTCAGGATCATCAACATTGTTTGTTACTGCATTGATTCCTCTGTCAACATTACTGACCAAGTCAGGCCATGGCTATAAATATCAAAACTACTTGCCAGGTTACCCACTTCCTTCATATGAACGATCTAAAGCTGAATGGGAAATCACCGTCTGAAATAGAAACACTGCTCAACACTGTCTGTATATACAGTCAAGGTATTGCAATGGATTTTGGACTGGAAAAATGTGCTACCCTCACCATCAACAGGGGAAAAATAGTGAAAACTAAAAGAATCAATATGCCCTATGGATATAATATCAAGGGTCTGGATGAAAGCAATCACTACAAATACCTGGGCATCCTTCAAATTGACAACATCAAGCACATTGAAGTCCAGAAGGTTAGAAGTGAATACATCATGAGAGTGAAGAAGATCTTAAAGTCTAAATTCAGTGCAGAAGATACCAATAAGGCCAATTAGTATCTGGCCAATTCCATACAGTTAGAATAGTAAATTGTATACCTTTCCTAGAAGGGGAGATTGGAAACTAGACAGAGATTGTACAGAAATGGTGGGTCTGAGAATATCTATGTGTAGAGCAGGCAGATCATATAATAATTAAAAGATGTAGCTATTGTTTTTGTGTTTTACTGATTTATTCCTAACACCAATTTCAAACAAGGCTTTTACTTTTCCTGTAGTCATTCTATTTTGGATTTTTATTACTGTGTTTCCCCGAAAATAAGACCCTGCCTTATATTTTTTTGAACCTTGAAATAAACGCTTATTCCTATGTGCTCAAAAGTCCAATTGGGTTTATTATCAGGGGATGTCTTATTTTGGGGCAAACAGGGTATTAAAAATTAAAAATAATTATTTATTTGTTCCATGCCCATTTTTCCCAACTTCCATTCTTGATATTACCAAATAATAATCTGATGTACGTTCGGAGTGTTTCATGCCCTTGTATTCTTCTATAATTCTCGCAATCTTTCATCATAAACAGTCAAATCAATCATGTTTGTGAGAAGGCGGCTGGTTGATTGAAATCATTTGGGCTCTCACATGTTTTTCTTATTTTGCACTTAAGATTACTTTAAAGGGCATATATGAGGGGACAGTGGTTTTAAGAAGAATGACTAAAGAAATAAAATAGTGTATCATAATGGCAGAAATTATAGTTGAATTTAGTAGTGAAGTACAAAAAAGACTGAATAGTGCAGAAAATCTTGTCAAGGAGAACTCCAAGAAATCCAGAGCTTTGGAAGAAACTTTAAAATGCAGGAGTAGCAAGGCTTAGAAGTTTCTCTCTTGCATGATCCTGGAAGGATCAGAGAAATGAACCACAGTTGGGATTGTGCCAACAGCTAGCCCATTAATATATATCACAGCAGATTATTGGGAAGGACCTACGCTAAGGAGAAGGGTCAGCAGGGTAGGGGCGAGACAGCAAAAGCATTCAACAGTTTATTTTAGCTAGTGCTGAAGGGAATTGATAAAATAATGCAAAAACTCTAATAACTATAGTCCCTTCAGTAGCAATGGAGCTATGCCAAGTAAAGAAGAGCAGACACCAGTTTGCTTGCCCATAGCTTAGTCTAAAGCAGTAAATTCTAGGTAAGTGAAGTCAATTGTAAAGCTACATCAGCTACCTAGCCAGCCTAGCCATTCAACAGCCTAATACCATCATAACTAGTTATACTGGATTGTAATGACCAGGGAAACACAAAGAGTTTTCAACCCTCTGGCTGAGATCTTGACAATGCACTGTCAACTTCACATGCACACTAGTAGAGGCAGTAACCTACAAAGTGTGCAAAGAGAGGAGAAATCCAACTTTTGACATCAGTCCAAGCCATAGTGGAAGATAGGTTACTGCAAAAGCCACAGGAATAGAAGAACAAAGGGGGCAAAATATTAAAGCCTCTAGTTGTTAAGTCTAGTGGCAAATAATACTGAATGAAACAGGAACAGGAAAAAGTGAAACTTAGCTTGTTGCAGGAGAAAGGAAAGGTCAGGAAAATCAAATCTCCGACAGCTTTGTCATATAAGAAATGGCTGTTTCTATCCTCTGGGAAAGCATTCAAAGCTGCAGGAACCAGCCAGACAGGTACCCGGGTGCTACATTGACATAATGCCCAGAAGCACTGAGAGAAGCCCGAAGAAATACAGCTATAGAGAAAAAAGTGGAAGTGATATATTTAACTATACACTAAACTATTTGTTCATGTTTTGCACTAAAAAAAGAAACTTTATCCAAAGTATTTTCTCTGTAAAGGTAAAGGTTCCCCTCGCACATATGTTCTAGTTGTTCCCAACGCTAGGGGGCAGTGCTCATCTCCATTTCAAAGCCGAACAGCCAGCGCTGTCCAAAGATGTCTCCATGGTCATGTGGCCAGCATGACTAAACGTCAAACGGAACACTGTTACCTTCCCACCATAGGTGGTCCTTATTTTTCTACTTGCATTTTTTACGTGCTTTCAAACTGCTAGGTTGGCAGAAGCTGGGACAAGAAACGGGAGCTCACCCCATTACGTGGCACTAGGGATTCGAACCGCTGAACTGCGAACCTTTCGATCGACAAGTTCAGTGTCTTAGCCATTGAGCCACCGCATCCCATGTTCCCTTAGATTTACATAATTCAAATGAAAAAAATCCCAACACACACACACACACACACACACACTTCATACTTATGCATTTATATTTATCCTTAAGCTACATTTGAAAGAGAGACTTTAAAGCAGGTATCAAGTCATTTTTCTCATCAATTCTTGGGACTACAAGTAACAAAACCACTTTGTCTGTACTGTCACTTCTTGTTGTAACTCATCTATTCATATCACCTGGATTAGTGTCAATTAATTCAGACTTTTGCATACTTTACTCCTAAACCTGGTTTTCATAATTAAACTTAAACCCTCATTTCTCAACATATATTAATCAACTCTCTTCTTTTTAACTTCCTTCCCTTCCTTCACACCAATTCATCCATTTACCAGTTACTGATCTTACATATAAACATGACATAGATATTAATGTCTGCCATCCATGATGATTTTGTTCAATCAAGGCTTGCATATAATGCTTTTTAATAAGATACCGAAGGTATAGACCAGATCAGCAACTTTAATCATATTTGTGTCACATACATCATTCTCTGTTAATTATAAGAATAGTGGTTTTGGTACATTTTACTTACAAGTACAATCAAAATGAGATTCAGCTTCAAGAATCTTCACACTTTTTGTGCAAGCTGTAGATATTATTTTACAGGCTAACACAATGAGCCCACAGTTCTCAATCTGGAAGGTATAGGTAACATTTTGACACACACTTGGGGTCAAGTTGACCTTTATCGATATCATCCCAAATTGCACGAAAGTAACAGTTCCTTGGGAATACCCTGTTTAAAAAACTTCCAGATGGCAAGAATGCTATACAGACCACCTTGAGCTCTTGATAAAAGACAGGATAATAAATGTAACAAACTAACAAAATATGAAAGAAAAAGTTAGATCCAAGCTACTGTATGTTCTCTTAATGTCAAAGGATTCATTTTGAAAATTATATATAATTCCCGTAGAGGGCTTATCTACTACCTAGTTATACACATGAAAATTGCAGTAATTCGGCCTTCATTGCCATATCTACCCACTTCTACTTCATCTGCTTGGAATGATCTAGTGAGTAAATGGTTTATGTACAGTGTATCCTAGAACTCAAGCTATACCATTTCATGATCTAAGTTGTGGTTTATAGGATGGATTCTTTTTAAGATTGTGTGCATACATGTATGTATGTCAGAAAGATCAGAGAAAACATTATATTTGGAGAATAATTCTAACTAGTTTTAGTATCTTCTTTTTTATATGAAGAGAAACATACACAGACATTCAGCTGTATATCACTGAAAATGATAAAATTACAGCACTTGTACTATCACAGAAAGGATTCTATTCTATGCAAATACTTGGAAAGTTGACCGTCCTCTATACCCTCTTGGTAGGTTGCTTAAATAATATGCAATATATGGTTTCAATGTTTTGGAAATGAACACATTTGTGCAATTTGCTTTAGCCCTCAGTTTTTCCTGGTCAAATATAATCTTAAAATCAAGATGAAGATGAAATATATAATTAGTTTTGCAAACAGCAATATCATTATTATATCATTTTATTTTTTTTTATTTTTTGTTCCCTAGAACAGATAATAAAGACCATTTCCCAATCTGATGCTCTGGGCATATGTTGAATTACTGCTTCCATTCTCTCAGTCAGCATGAGAGAGCAAATCTTATTGCCTCTCTCATAGAGATAGTAAGATTCAAGATTTGGATCATCTTAGTATCAATATACTTTTTGTCAATGATCCAAGCAGAACCATAATGGCATTTGCAATACAACTCCATTTAATAGTGGATCATTAAATCTTTCAGAAAACACCTAGCTTAATGGGAAATGAAGTCATTAGTCAGCAGGTACATGGATATTTCCAGGTGCCTTCATTGTCATTCGGTCATGTCATGAGTGCCATGCCTTGTTTGAGAACTCATGGGGAGACATGGGTTTTGTATTCTTACAAGAATCATTGCGTGCATACCTGAAATAAAAATAAAATTGTGCATGCCTTTAAAGCAGTAGGGCCGTTAACCTCATTTTTCTTTAATAGATTCTTTCAACAAATTTTCTGTTCTCAAGCACTTGCTGTTCAATGGTACAGAATAATTCCTACTGCGTGTGGTATGATCAAATCTAGGAATCAAAGTCATCTCACATGCCCAACTGCCACAGGATCAAAGTATTATATCAAAACTGAGGAACATAGTTAAATTGGAATTCACAGCTAGCAGTTATGATAATGGCAGTCAATGTGAATGGTTTTAAAAGAGGACAGGACATATTCAGAGAAAATTAGATTATCAATACTACTAACATTGATTGTAGTTTATGTTGTCTGGAATTATATATCACTTATTGGCAGTGGAAGATAGTACTTACCCTCAAAGTCAACCTTGTGAGCTTCCCAAAAACAACAGGTCAACTTTTGAGTAAATACAGAAGGATCAAATAAATGGCCTCCTTCTTGATCCAGCAGGAATATTTTTGTATGAGGAAATAAGGATCTGTCCAGGCAATCTCCAAGAACTGGACACAATTGAAAAGAAACACGAAGTGTAAAATCAGTAATTGGAAAGAGTGGGGAAGAGAAAAAAGTGGATTGAGACATCTTTCACCTTCATTATTAACAATAAAAGGTTATTTAATCTTTTACCACATTTATTGCCCATATTTATTGATTTCACACAATTATAACTATTACAAACACTGTGACAGAAATTTACCTGAGTCGAATTCTTTCACTTTTTTTCCTTGCTACAATAAATAATTGATCTACTTTAACAACGAATTCTTCCCAGAAAAAAAATATTTTTGTTCTAATAAAACATGGATATTCTCAAGCACAAATTCTCAAGCAAAACTCTAAGAGGCTTTATAGAACAAACAATCTAGTAATAGGTCTGTGATTAAATTGTATTCAGATGTAAGTTTGGCCCACCTACCTATATCCTTTCCATTTTTTTCTTTTTGCTCACTATAATTGAGCCGTAGAGTTATAAATGTCAATGTCATTTTGTCCTTCTTGAATTAAACGTTATCTGATTTTTCCATTTTTAAAACCTCAAGTTTCAAGATTTGCAAGTGGATGAAGGTGCGTAAAATAATAACTGTTAAAATTTCTTGGAGCAGAAGAAAAGTTTAGTTCTATCAACTTGGCTCCTAGTAAATATATGGATAAATGTGTTTGTCACCCTAACATGTCTTCAGTATAATTCTTAGCTCTTTCAAGAAAGTTCCAGTAATGTTTTTGATCTATTCTATTCTATTCTATTCTATTCTATTCTATTCTATTCTATTCTATTCTATTCTATTCTATTCTATTCTATTCTA
>WNWU01000016.1:10093228-10119985 GCA_012654045.1 Ptyas mucosa
TATTCTATTCTATTCTATTCTATTCTATTCTATTCTATTCTATTCTAGTTTAGTTTTGGATTTGTTGTTTTTTCTTGGAGTCCAGGCCACTTTTAACAACAATAATTTGAAGCACCTGTTTCATTCTTTTTCGATGGCCAGTTTTCACATTACCACTGGAAAGATAATTGTTTTAACGATTCTAATATTTATTGTTATTAAAAAGCCATTTTCCTTCATGTCTTGTTATTGCTTTCCATTCTAGGAATTTTAGCTCTCCAGCACACTCCTAACTTTATCTATTTTTGACAAGAAAAGCTGTCTATCATCGCCTTCACAATCAGCTACTGCATAAGTTCATTAAGCACTCAGGTTTTCATTATCTTTATTTTTAATATATAACATTAATTAGGATTTTGTACTTTCTATTTTTATTTCCCCAATAAATGCTTGAATTTGTCTTTACATTTAGCTAATAAGATGGGGTCATTTGCATATTCCAAAATACTGGTGTTTCAAGCTTCGGTTTTGCTTCCAGTTGCAGTCTCTTCCTTGTTGTAATACTTTCATTGTATAGTTGAGCAGACATTTGGACAATATTCATCCTTGTTTCCCCCCCTTACCTAGTCTGAATCATTCTGGGAAATTATTTTTTGTTTCCTGCCACCACCACCACCACAAAATAATTCTTATAAAATTTCCTATTTATATAAGCATTTTCACAAGAATGTTCAGGTACTGTATTTTTGCACACTGGTAGCTTTAGATCCACATTCTAGTATGATCTACAATCAAAAATGTTGCTGTACCAAATTAAGCAAAAGTAGGCTTCTTTATTTATTTTTTGTTTTCTCCATGTTATGTTATCTATATAATCTGATTTTGTGTGCTTGCACATGTTTCATTAGCCAACTAGTAACATCATCAGTAATAGTGAGTGTGGAGTTTTGTCCCTGTTCCCTTTGGAGGAGGTATTATTTTTTTCCTTGATGATTTCATAATTAGAGTGTTATTTCCTCATTGTTTGTTTGTCTGGTGCTAATTCCTGCTTATCTGGCTTTAGGCTGCTGAGATGATGTGTTCTGATCTTTTTGTTTCCTTCCTAGCTCTTTAATTGTTTTTTTTTAATGACGTGTAAATGTGGTTTATCTCTACATGTCTATTGATTACTGATTTGTCTGAATATCAAGCTTCTAGGAATTCCCTTGTATTTTTGGATTCAGCTTTGTCTAGGAGGTTCACAATTTTACAGCTTAACTATGGTTGAATCTGTCCAATGTTGAAAAGCGAAGAAAAATATTTTTTTCTCTAAATTCATATTATGCCAGGAATTGGCAATTTTTCTCTATAAAAAATCAGTTCCTGTCCATCTTCTAGGGTCTTGGCTGGCAGATCTACAGCAACATGGCAACTCTTGGGCAGCACTAGCCTTGCAAGCAATGAAGCCACTAACTGAATGCCACTGACCAGGATATCTCATTCCATCTCTCCACCCATGGATTCCTAGCTGTATACACAAGCTGTATAAAACAGGGAGCAGGCCATAGTTTGCCAACCTCCATTGTAGAATATAAGTTATCTCATTCAGTTGTGTGTCTTCTGTAAACCTGATAAGCATACCCTCCATCATTTAATCTAACTAATTTTTGAACTTATTAAAGAGTGAAGGAATGCTGATACTTGTTGCACCCCACTTGATACTTATTTGGTAAATTAGCATTTGGCCAGACTATTTGGCCAGACTATTAGTCAGTTCCTTTGGTATACCAGGATGCTTATAATATTATGTGTCATTGTTTTCTTGTTTAGGTTCAATTCTGGAATTCTTTCTCCTTTATGATTTTCCTTCAGTCATTATGGCAATGCACTTGCTTTCACTTTCTATGGTTTTTTTCTCAGTTTTCTAATTCTTTCAACATTAACATAACTATACCTGACTCATACAGATCCTTCCCAACTGACTTTCAGTTTGACTGTAGCTATAAGGAATTTGAACACATTAAGGTAGCAATCCCGCAAGAAAGAAGCATAGGGAATAAGAGGCATTAAACTAAAATGAATTAAATTTGGATCTGTAACATTGCATCTGACATTTTCCATATCCCTAGGATGGAAGCAGCAACCAAGTTTCCCTACAGATATTTGTTGACTACAAATGATGATTACATGTCAGTCATGCTCCGTGACTGTGGAAAACTGAAGTTTAAAACATCAGAGACAGAGGTGGTATTCAGATGATTCCGACCGGTTCTACCAAACCAGTAGTAATGATTCTGTGCAGTTCAGAGAACTGGCAAATCACACCACCAGCTGACCCAGTCCCACCTGTCCTGCCCCACCTGCCCTATATATCTTGCCTTCGCCATACGGGCCAGCTAATCTCTGTGCCTCACCTCCATGCCTTGCCTGCTCTGCTCACCAAAGGTAAGCATGTTTGCCCTTCACCTCGGATCAAGGCCCAGGGATGCACCATTCCTCAGCTCCGGCTTTGCCCCAGAGCCTCCACCCACCTCGGAATGGGAGGATGGAGCACATCATTTCCCAGCTCCAGCCTTGCCCCAGAGCCTCCGCCCACTCACCATTCGCCTTGGCCAAGTCGGGAAACGCGGCATTCCCCAGCTCTGGCCTTGCCCTGGAGCATCCACCTGCTCACTATTCACCTCAGCTGGGTTGGGGAATGTGCCACTCCCCTGCTCCGGCATTCCCCCAGACCTTCTCCCCCATCTGGCTGTCTACTGCCACCCCCATCTGGCTCAAACTGCAACCCCCAGCCTAAAGCAATTTATTTGGCCTGAGGCATGCCACACTAAGCCAAAAGGCCATGGGGAGGGGTGCAGGAGGGCCAGAGCAGTTTGGGAATGGATTGGACGGTTCTTCTTGTAAGAAATCCCATCTGGAAAGAAATCCCATCTGGAAAGCGCTGCAGTGGAGATCTTGCAGCCGCTTCTTCTGTCCCTTGTCAAGCCTCGGTCGCTCGCAGACATGCTCCATCTGCTCTCCAGGCCAGCAGCTGATTCTCTCCACTGCTGCTCTTTCTGGGAGAGCATCTTGTGCAATTTAGCAGCTGTGAGCCACCGCTTTCCTCTAAGTCCCATCCGGACAGCGCTGGAGCTGAGAGAAACAGAATTCAACATGGCTACTGCTTCTCTATGCCTCAGCACTGTCCAGATGGAATTTAGAGGAAAGTGGCAGCTTACAGCTGCTAAATAGCACAAGACACTCTCCCAGCAGTGCGGAGAGAAGCAGCTGCTGCCCCGGAGAGCAAAGATGGAGGGGAGCAGGCTGAAAGGCTGCTCAGTCGAGCCTCACCACATGGTGGAAGCTGTGTGCGTGCACATGTGTGGAAGCTGTGTGCATTTTTGGCAAACCAGTGGTGAAATTATTTGAAACCCACCCAAGAGACATCAGGTTGTCTTTAATGAAAATGATGACACATAGGGGATTACAGTACCAAGATGTCTTCTTTTGACTGAAATTCCTAAATATTTCTAAATATAGGACTGAAACATCCTAAAAATGTAAAGGAAGAAAAGCCTGATACATGATTCTTACAATGCTGTCCATTGATACAGAATATAGTAGAAATTAGGATGCTTCTGGTAAACATCCATCAAATCAGTCACATAAAACATTCAGACATATGTAGCATGTTTAGATTAAAATTAATAATCTTAGATTATTAAAGTTAATTTTGATCAAAATAAATTAGAAGTGAAGAAACTTTTTGAATGAGAAGTGAAAAATTAAAAAAAAAAGTCCAGATGTCTTCTGGAAAAGCAACTTTGGGACAACTATGACCTGGATGATTGAGAATCTACATAGACATCAAAATTAACAACTACCTCAATATTGGGGAAACATCTCTGTAGATTCATTGTGCATCCAGTGTTGCTTTGAGGACTCCAGAAGCTGCTTTCCAGCTTTTCTAGTTAAAGAAATCCACTGAAGTTATTGTTCCTTAAATAAACCTGAAGCTGTCACTACTCAACAGATCTCAGAAGGGTCACTCTAAAAAGACTGTCATAAGGCTTCTATTGTGCTCATCTTTGAAATGTATTTCTGATTTACAGAAATGTACACTCTCCTATTTTTTCCTAAGTCCTTCCATCGTTTCATAAGGCTCTTCAATGAACTTCTCTTCAACTTATTTCAATATTGACTTTTTATTTATATAGTTCTTCCACAGCATTTCACAGTAATAAATTTAGACCTCTTCCATCAAAGGAAAGAAGTCACATTTCAGTGATTAAACACATTTTTATATGCTTTCCACATCTCCTCAATGTGTTAACAATTTCATTCTACTCTTCAACTGTGCTAGTCAATTCTGTTTACACTCTTTCTTCTTTTTTTAAAGAAAGAAAATGAGATACTATCAGATCAGATTCGGAAATAATTTATATGCTTTTTAAAAAACGTTTTCTCTTTTTAAAAAACAAACAAAGGAAGGCATGACTAGGCAAAGAAAACAAAATGAACTTGGTCCATCTGACCTTGCTCAAAAAATCCTCCCCTTAAAGATATCCCAAGACTTGCTTGAATAATGAAACCTGTCATGAGGGAGACTGATAAAGACTGAGTATTTGACACTACAATAACATTTCATCATTGGTAAAAGTGTTCCTGATAATGTACCCAGGGATCATGCACGACTTATTCACGTAATGGCACTAATCCTCATTCAGAATAGTTTCTGTGAATGGTGGAATATCGGCCAGTGAAGCATTTATGTTTCATCAGTGAAGACATTATAGATGGGTTACAATGGAGCCCCAGATACATCTTGCTTCTCTCTGCAGCCATGAAGTAGGTAAAGCAAGGAAAGGACTCAAAGAGTTTTAAAAGATCAGCCAAGAAAATTGTCACTGGATTGTTTAGGATAGTTCATTAAAATATCCATTCAAAACAGACTATAGCTTACTATATTCAGATAATATTCAGTTCTCACCAGGGGTGAAATCTAAAATGTTTCCCTACTGGTTCTGTGGGCGTGGCTTGGTGGGCGTGGCAGGGGAAGGATACTGCAAAATCCCCATTCCCTCCCCACTCCTGGGAGAAGGATATTGCAAAATCTCCATTCCCACCCCTAGGTCCAGCCAGAGGTGGTATTTGCTGATTCTCCGAACTACTCAAAATTTCCGCTACCAGTTCTCTAGAACCTGTTAGAACCTGCTGGATTTCACCCCTGGTTCTCACTATGGATACATTTATGAACACAAAAAATGTTTACATGAGAAATATGGCATTCCAGGAAATTTGAATCACTGATAAATTTATAATAAACATTAGAAAGAAATCAGTTAGATGAATATTCATTGTCAATTAAAATTCACTCTTGCTCCATTATTATCCATTACAGGAAATGTTGATTTTTTTCAAGATTGGTTGTACTATTTAAATATAAGAGACTGTTTCAAACTGTACTACATAGATAAAGACAGGGTCCTTCTACTCAGGACTTCTGGAATTTAAGGGCAAAACTCAAAAACGTTTTCTATAGCTATTACAGCCCTCAATAGTATGCTCAAGAGGCCTCAAATCAGACTGAAGATCCATTACACAATGATGATTTTTCCAATGGGAATTCTACTGATTTCCAGTACAGAGATCCTACGTAGATATTTTTGGTACCATTAATCTGTTGCTTTCTTCTTTTCTCACTTTGTGATATTTTATTCTGATATATACATATCATATATATATATATATATATATATATATATATATATATATATATATACACACACACACACACACACATTACAAATCTTTGTCATCTAGGAAATGTGCACATGTGCATGTATGTAAGTATATGTACCACACACATATAGATGATTAAGTAAAGGTTGCAATTTAGTGGGTCTCTTCATCTGCACTCTCTCCTTTCATCTTTCCAGTGATGACACCTATTAAATTGAAATTGCTATGTTTGTGTGCAGACCAAAAGTGAATGTGGTTGAAAATCTTTTCATCTGCTGGCATCAGATAGTTTCAAATAAGCTTAACTTTGACAATGGGAGAAAATTGGAAGAAAGAAATTCATAGCTTCATTAGATCTCTGATGAAGATTATTTATGTAACAGAATTTCTCACTCAGTCTGGGCAAAGAGACAGCTCATTGGGGTCATTTGAAATGTCAATAGGGCAGGGATTATTAAAATCTGAGGGAGAACCTCAATCCAGAATACAGGCATCATTAAGAAAAGGTACACAACTAGGGTAACAATAGATGGCATTGTTTAATTGAAGGAACCTGAAGCATGCCAACCCTGTCTGATCAGATTGGCAGGACAGATTATTATGGGCAACAAGCCATCCCTGAATTAACCAGGTTCTGTAAGGTTTTATAGATGACCAGCATTTTGAATCATACCCAGAAGCAAATTAACAACCAATTTAACTTACAAAACAGTGGTTTTATATGGGCATAGCAAGATATGCACATCACTGTTCATGCTGCTGCATTCTAAAAAAGTTGAAGCTTCTATGTAGCCTTCAAGGCAGCACATTGCAGAGCTCAAGCCAGGAGGAGAACAAAGCATGAGTAACTGGCTGATCTAGGAAAAGGTGAAATTGGCACAGTAAATAAAATGGTGCAAATGAAGCTGTGCAAAGATGTTCCTGACCACAGTTACCACTTACTCATGAGCTGCAATTCCAGGAATATCCCCAAATTGTGCACTACTCTTGAATGAGGAAGTGCCTGGGACAGATCTAGGTGGCCCAGATACCTACAACCCTGAAGAGTATTCAGAAGCTACAGCTAATGCAGAATGCAGCAGTGTGGGTAGTTTGGGAGGGGGACAAGAATGACCCCTGTAACACCACTGCTCTGCGAATGGCATTGATTACCAGTCTGCTTCTTGGTTCAGTTCAAGGTGTTGGTGATCATGTTTAAAGCCTTCATGGCATGGGTCCAGGTTTCTCGATGGTTCCTCACCCCAGTGGTGTTGGCCTACACCACTGTTGCCAGCAGAGGAGGTATGCTACAGGTCCCGTCAGCCTGATTATTCCTGCTGGCGAGATCCAGGAGAAGGACCTTCTCTGCTGTTGCTCCTGCCCTCTGGAACATTCTGCTCCCCCAATGTGAGGTTGGCCTTAACTCTCCTATCTTTTTATAAGGGCCTAAAGACATGGCTTTGCCAGTCAGCTTGGGGCTGCAGTGGGGGTAACACCACAACGGAGGTGATTGATTAGGTAATAATAGATTCCATCTCTCCCCCCCTACTCTGCCTCCACCCTCCCCATGTGTCTTTGATTTTAATGTTTGTTTTTAACTTTTTATATTTTAGCTTATATATAACAGTAAACCTCCCAGAATTACAACATGGGCAGCCAATAAATTAAACAAACAAACAAACAAACAAACAAATCCTTATGGTCTTGATAGGATTGAGTCGGAGACCTAAAAATCTTAAATATATTCAAGCAGCTTATAATAGTACAATTAAAATATCATTAAACACAACACACACTAAGAAGCCACATAGCAGCATGGTGAATGTTGCAGGCCAGTCACAAAAAATATAAAAAGCAATAATAACTGCCTAATGCTCATTCAAACAACTCTCTCTTAATAGCCTTTCAAACAAAAAATCAATATGGAAGGGCCAAGTATTCATGGAGGCCATTACAGAAAAAAAAAACTGCTTTCATTGTAAAATGTAAAGTTATGCAGCATAAACTCTTCTTTATAAAATTGAAAATTACTCTCCTTACACAGATAGTAATCTGACCATATCATTATTTATTTGAAACAAATAGCTCAAAATTGCTGCATGTTCATGTTTTTCCACACTTAAATTGGCATAGGAAATAAATGTGTATAAGCCATAGCTGTCGCTTTAAAATATTTTCAGCTCCATAATGTTTGATTATATACTTTTTCTTACATTATTTCAGCGAAACTTAAAAACACCATAACTCTTACCTCTACTTCCTTTTGGCAATTAAATGTTCCTGAAACGTCGTTGCTACAGCAATATATCCAAAACTATTACCAATAATTATGAGATAAAAGTCTCTTTGTATAGTGCCTATTCCAAAGTGAGATAGATTTTCAAGGATATGCATGATTTTGGAAAATAGGAAGCAAATCTGAATCTGAAATTTGAAGACTGTAGTAATCAATAGCCACAGCAGATGGCAGGACCTAACTAAACTTGGGTGATACAAAAACTACTGTATGTATGATCAGAACTGGTTAGTACTTGAACAAGACACCAACACAAAATACTGATGTCGAAAACTATACTGTAAAGTAAAAAAAAAAAAATAAGAAGAAAACAGCCATTGAAAAATCATTTCCCTGCCCTCCCCAAAAAAGGTTAGGTTGCTGAAGAACAAAGATGGTTGAAACAATTCTAAATCTATTGATGATATGTCATACATTTTCATCAAATCTGCATGATGGTTTGTGTTCTGAAGAGCTATCTAGAAATTAAGCAGCAACGGGAAAAAAACAGTTGACACATCTGAGGGTCAGGATGGCGGTTCTCATCCTGTTGGAATTGGGAAGCAAGTAGGGGTAAGGAAGATTTCTGATGCAATCTAATAAATTGCTTGCTATATAGCAGTGATGGCGAACCTTTTCGGCACCAAGTGCCAAAGAGGGAGCATGTATGCATGCTTTGTGTGCACGAGCACTGCTCAGGGCCACAACCAGGAATAGGAGCTGCCCAGGGGGCATGTCCATGCTGGATAAGGTACTTCCTGTTTCCAGTGTGCACATGTGCATTGGCCATCAAGTCTTCCGGTTACTGCCGCTCATTCTCACGCTGGAAAACGGAAGACCAGCTCTTCTGGTTTCTGGCACTGCTGCATGCACAAAGGCCAACTGACCATCACATGTTCATGCATGCCAGAAACCCAGAAGAGGAACAGGCAATCCTGCGCGTGCCAGGTGACATGGCTCTGCGTGACACTTCAGGTAAGCATGCCATAGGTTTGCCATCACAGCTATATAGCTTCCTATGTTTCACACAAGTCTTCAATATGCATCTGGTTCTGCTAACTTTTTAATGGCTCTACTATGATGACATTAACCAAAACTGGCATTAGAAATCTGAAAAATGCATTTGTTTTAAAGGAAAAAGATTACCTGATGGGAAAAGGGTTTTTTCTGCTTACTTTGTGGATGATAGCCTATCTTCAAAGAAAAGGGAGGTGGGGAGGAGCTGTACAAACGAAGCTCTCGCTACCCTAGGGAAAAGGGAAGGCAGATTAATGCTCTGAATGGGCTCAGACGTTATATGCACAAGATTTATGGAGAGATCATTACAAAATGTTGGGTGCTTCTGTGCTACTGGTGGTCATAATATGCCCTCCCCAATGGTATATGAGAAGCATAGGTTTCCTTTTCAGTTGCAAAATACTGGTGCACAGGAGGTTTCATCGACTTTCAATGTTTTCACAGCCTCAAACTGATATTCCAAAGAGATTAAGAACTGAAAGCAACATATGATACCCATTTCAAGTTAAGACTTCAGATATAATGAAAGCTGTAACAAAATGAGAGATGATCCAGATCTCAAATTACATTTGTTTAGCCCATCAGAACTTAATAAATCACAGTAAGCATTTAATAAATATTTATCTTCTTTTAATCGCCATTTAGTGCTTTCTCTCTGATCTTCCCATCCCCTTAATGGCTCACTCACATATTTATTAAATGTAATTTCAACTTCTTAAATAATCAATATATCTTTTTTTTTTCATTTTTATAATTCCAGCTCTGCTGAACTTTTCCAAGATTTAATTAAGATTATGTTTTAATCTTTAATTCCAATATAGAAATTGCTGCTATTCACTATTAAGTCATTATTTTGTAACTTCATTTGGTATTAAATCTTGGTTGGCAACATAGAGAAGCTCCATAGCATTTACAGCACAGATGTTAATGAAATTCAAGGGAACCTTTGGGATGGAGGAGGAATTGGACTGTAGTTTTATCCTCTGTCTGATGGAATTATGCAATTAATAATATAAAGAAGACATCACTAAAGGAATTTAAGGACTAATGTCAAAACTGTCCACCGTACAAACATCCTATATAACTATCCAGGTCATTCTAGCACCAATCACAATACACAGTAATAATATGTGAAGTATCCCAGGCAATTATCAATGGGGCAAAGAAATGGAATACATGTTTTAAAAAATGATAGGAATCTCTTGTTCATTTACAAGACGAACAATATTATTTTGCAATTGTAACTCCATCAATACCTTAAAAGAGGCAATGGATTGAATATGCCTAGGTACATTGATCAGATTAAAATATGATGACAGTCTGCCTATGCATAAAATTACTGATAAACATGAATGAAGAAAATGAAGTTTAATCCTTGCATATTAATTATTAGATTAGGAAAGTATCTCCAGGATGAGTTTGCTGTTTTAAGGACCAAAACATGTTCAGTAAAAGCTGCTTGTGGTCCTTATTTGGCCCTCATGGCACAACAAACAGGAAAAAAAGGTTTCTAAGAAAGGATGTCTGGTAATCTGTTGCCCAATGATTCCTAGATATGAATGTTGAAAAACAGAATTACGTGAATAGTATTCGATCTTTTATAAGAGGGACAATCCAGGTGGGCTAGAGACCTAAATATGAAGAAATTCATAGTCTTCTTGAAACAGAGTTTGCCAGACCAGAAGGACTGATTATGACCCAAAAGAAAGAAAAAATATGAAGACTTTTTTTATTTTTTTTAGTTGATATCTCCAAAAACTTGGTGAAACTGACTTTTTGTGACAGAGGGAATACCTTTAAAAAAAGGAAAGAGTGCATCCTTAAATGCTAAAGATGTGCAAGCCTCCTAGAGCGGGTTTCTCCAACCTTGGCAACTTTACAACTTGTGGACTTCAACTCCCAGAATTCCTCAACCAGCGCATGCTGGCTGAAGAATTCTGAGAGTTGAACCCCACAAGTCATAAAGTTGCCAACGTAGAAGACCCCTGTCCTAGAGATAACAACGTATTTTCCCAATTTGCATCTTTCCTTGCAGTAGCCAACAAGCTGTTTGGTGATAGCATTTTAAGCCAATCAGAAAAAATGTTGCACTATGATTTTCCCAAAAAGTCTGGGAAAAGATTTCTTCTCTATCTCTGTACTGTCAGGCTTATCAATGATCTTATGAAATAGCTGTGTATCCAAGCACTGATTGTTTCTGTCCTAATCAAGAATCTGTGCTTTGACTTCTTGATCTAGGATGCTTTTTAGGCCACTCTCCAAAAATTGCATTGCCCTCAGTCATTGTTCTTTAAGCTGCAATTGGGGCTTCATTTTGAATTGGCAACAATATCATTGCACTTCTAGTCATTTCCTTTAAATGCCTGCCCTTACATTCATTGTGAAAGTGAACTTTATCTCTTTGTAAATATACTCACAGAGCTACCTGATGTTTAGATGCTATCATGCTACCAAATATAAACACTAAACAATAATTTTGTTATCATGATCAACAGATTTAATCAAAGAAGATTTTTTAAACTCAGAATCAATACTGTAACTACTAGAATCTATGACTAGTTATCAGATATGTTGGAATGCAGTTTTTATCACTAATCAATTCATTGCAGTCCTTGGTGCTATCTGAGCTTGGTTGGTTGCAGACATTTCGTTTCTTGACCAGGTAACATGTCCGGGGCAGGGGTGAAATCCAGCAGGTTCCGACAGGTTCTGGAGAACCGGTAGTGGAAATTTTGAGCAGTTCAGAGAACTGGCAAATACCACCTGGCTGGCCCCAGAGAGGGGTGGAATGGAGATTTTGCAATATCCTTCCCCCAGGAGTGGGGTGGGAATGGAAATTTTGCAGTATCCTTCTCCTGCCATGCCCACAAGCCACACCACGCCCACAGGACACGCCCACACAACCGGTAGTAAAAAAAAATGGATTTCACCACTGGTTCAGTGTACTGAACATATTACCTAGTTGGGTAATGAAATAGCTGCAAACAAACTATCAGGCTCAGAGATTACCAAGGGACTCCACATTTCAACCATGAGCTACATATATTCTCTTCTGTTGGGATCACTAAACTGAACACAGTGTGAAACCACAGTATGATGTGTCATTGGGGGCCAGCCTCTCATTAAGAAAAGTGAGCAACCACCTTAGTCAGAAGTGAGACATTGAAAATCAGAGCTGGATACTGTTATATAACCTGCTTAGGAGTAGTTGAGGACATGGTCCTATTTGCTGGAGTTGAAATAAAATTCAGATGCTAGTGTGCTTGGCTTCTATATGCAGTACTCTGAGGTGGAAAGGGTATCTTGTTCTTTGCCTCAGGCAAGAATATGCCTTCAGTCAATATGAATAGTATAGTTCTAAATTTTGAACACTTAAAAATTCTTCACACAAACTACATTTATTTTAGATCTGTTGAAATTAAATATTGAAACAAATACCTAAAGCTCTGGAAGAATGCTTTTACCTTATGAAACACCCTTAAGATAGCCAATACTAGAATTATTCACAAAAATTCCAGCTTGACAAGCATTTCTACCCACTCAAAATTCTAGAAACAGATAATAATCCTAATAACCATAGATCTATAATAATAAATGGATTAACTAATTAATAACTTAATAATGTTCATTTGGTTATGTGACATTTTTACATGTCAAATAAGGTATCTTTCTTATTTAGATTAGGCACATAAAAATGACTGATTTTTCCACACGTTTAGATATTATTTCTCTGTAAATTCAGGATGGCATGTAGAAAGGGAATTCATTAGTATTGCCATTTGTAATTGTCATTTGTGCAAGCTATCAGTGCAGTCCATGTGCATCAGTTCCCAGAAGTCACAGAAATTTGTCTTTTTTTAAAAAAATACAAAACACCCCTACTGTTAATGTTTTATAATTGAATAAGTCAGTCTCATAACTTCTGTATGAGAATATGTGAGTCTGCTTTTTCCTTCTTTATAAGGTACCATCTAAGAAGTAAGGAATCAAAGACAAATGATCAATCTAAATGATAAAGGTCATTTTAAGGTCATAAGGTCATAATTAAAATACAAGTTGCCAATCAGGACTAAAGAAAAACCCATACAAATATTAAGGTTTTGGCATTTATTGCCATTTTACTTCTGCAGATCTCACCCTTCATTTTGAGTTTCTTGCATCTGCAAAGATTCTGTGAACACGAAGACAGGCACATAAAAGACAGAATTTCATGCATAGGGAAATGGACAAAACATCAAACACAACATTAATTAATTCTATTGATTAAAATGGAGAAGAAGAATGTGTCATGCACTTAAAAAAATGAAGGAGATATAAAAATGCACCTTATATCACGCAAACATCTCATACAATTGCAAATCTTGGGTACACTTATTCAAATGGTGAAGCACACATTTTTGTATGCAAAAGATCTTTGGTTTGCTCTCCGGAGTCCCAAGGTTAGGATGAGAAATATTCCTCTCTGAAATTCTAGAAAGCTATTGCCAAATGATGAACCAATGGTTTTAATAGCTATAAAGCAGCTTCCTATATTTCTATGATTTATACCTGTTCTTGCACAAGCCCATTACAGCTAATGTAAACCGTAAAGGATTATACTGGGAAGAAGAAGCCCCTAAGATATGTTTTGAATGTTGAATTTCTGCAGCTTGATTTACAGCTCACATTAAGCTTGTTCCACTCATAACACTGCATTGCTCTTGGGGAGGGGCGGGAATCAAACCTATTATTTGCAAGAATATATCATGATCCAGGACCAAAGTTCTACCATTACTGTGGTATTTTAGAAATCCCCTATAAAATTCTGGTCTCTAGACATTACTGAGGAAGTTACTAAACTTGCTCATATATTCTGTGTGTGTGTGTGTGTGTGTGTGTGTGTGTGCTTTTCTCTTTCTTTCTGTCTCTCTCTCCCTCCCTCTCTTGTAGCTTTTAATAATTTTCCCCTTTGGTCTTATTAAAAATTATTCTTAATGGCAAAATGTTGAGGTGCTTTGAGGAATATATGCAAGCATTTTTAAGCTGCTTGTAATTAAGGATTTAAGAGTGATTTGCCCTTGTACTTTAACAATTATCTATTATTGCTAAATATTTGTTTCTAAATACCATAGCCATTTAAAGCATTTTTGTCTTACTTATGTAAGAGTTTTGAAAAAAAAACAAAAAAAAACCTCCAGGAAGATGATGCTTTTATTTGGTGATGAAAATGGCAGCTGGCAGATAATGAATCTGCACAAGCAAAGGGCACTTTTAAAAGATTGCTTATGACCTCCACGTACATTGAATAAAAAAGCAACTTCTGTAGATTTATAATTCTGCTTTTAAATATTTTCTTCATTTACATGTGTTTATGTGTATGTGTGCATCTTCCTGGAATCTATTATGAAAATAGTCAAAGCCTTCTAAGTTAAAATGTTTGTGTTTGTTTCACTCAGTCAGTTCTGAATAGTATCATTACTATTGCTATATATGCTTGATCTGCAAAGATGATTCAGGATTTGTGTGTGTCTGTGCGTGTGTGAGTGAAAGAGAGAGAGAGAGAGAAGAAGAAGAAGAAGAAGATTCATTCTAAAAACAGGATTTTCCATTACAAAAGGTGCTTTTGATGTCAAACAAGCTATTTTAGATTAAAAACTATTGTTGGTTTTTTTGTACTCTTTTATTTCTTTCCCTTTTATTTACCCCAACTATATTTTCCACCCATCCTTTTAAACTTGGTCTTTCAAGCTTAACTTGAATCCTACAAAATATAGATTATTTCATCCAAAATCCATATACTACCACACAGGCTCAACATCAGCCCTAATAATATGAATAAGCAGTAATTTATGAGCTCTCATTCCGACTTTATGCTTTGCTACTATCACCAATTGGGAAAAGTTCATGCAAAAATAGTGGAAACCAAGTGCTCTTGACAAAAAGAAGCAGCCACAGAATGCATTTGTGCTGTTCACCTTTCACAGATGTTGTAAGAAACACATAGCTTCCAAAGATGGGCTGTTTGTATACCCACCTGGATTCCCAGCATCATTTTATGCCTCCTAGAGCCCTAGACCAGTGATGGCTAACCTTTTTGCCATCACGTGCCAAAAGCAGGGAGAGCATGTCATGTGCACGTGTGCCCATACCTATAACACGTCATGTGCACGTGTGCCCATACCTATAATTCAGTGTGCCCCATTCCCCCGTGCATGCACATGCAACCTCCCCGCTTTTGGCATGTGATGGCATGGTGGATCTGGTAGGCCCATTTTTTTGCCTTCCCCAGGCTCCAGAGGCTTTCTAGGAGCCTGGGGAGGGCAAAAATGGGCCTTTCCCACCCCCTGGAGATCCTCCAGAGGCTGGAAACAGCCCATTTGCCAGCTTCCGGTGGGCCCGGAAGGCCCAAAAATCAGATGCGGGGGCCAGAGCTGAGCTAGGGCAAAGCTCATGTGCCCACCGATATGGCTTCGCGTGCCATAAGTTCGCCATCATGGCCCTAGACCATTGCAACATCATTTTGTCAACAGACATATTCTTTGGGATCCACATGTAAAGATCCACCTTGATCTACCCTATGACATCATCTAAGTTCCTACTATGAACTTTGAAGTTGTTCCACTGAAAAAAATGCAAGCATAAGTGGGAAGTACTTTCTACAATAGTCCAACAGTACAGCATTTGTATTAAAAACTGTACACTTACATATACAATAAATTTTGATATTTAATGCATTGTTAAATATTAACAATATTAGAAGCGGTCTTCATATTAATATTGGAAACTTGACAGACTTCAAATATTGATATGAAAAACATTATCAAAGTAAAGAAATGTTTAAAAATAGATGTATATTAAAACCCAGCCAATTGTGATGAGAAACATGGGTCTCTAACCACATAATCAGCTGTTCTCTCTTTAGATAGACCTAGCATTACCACTGAGATGCAGAAACATTCTTGATTTTCAGCAGTTCTCACATGATGAAAGAGAATTTGTTAAATAACTTTATTTCAAAAGAAAAGAATTTTAGAGAGATTCTCATAGTAAAAAAAACAAAAAGGAATTTTTCACTTACTTATCTAGGATGTAGATGAAAGATGAGTATCTTTTATTCTGCAATCTCCTCTCCAATAGACTGCAACCCTCATTAAATGCCAAGGAAAGACATGAGAAATTCCTCCTCTGGGCTTTTTCAATATCAGCCTCAAGTACTGCAATGAGGAAAGTCTGCCCTTGAAAAATCTGCAAATTTTTTTTTCTCATAGAGAAATTTGAAGCAATTTTCCACCCAATTTCTCTGCCTATAACTTTAATGGTTATTGATGATGAGGGAGTACTGGAAACTCACTAACCTCCCCCCTCAACATAGATAACTTATTTTAGATCTTGTATGAAAAAATAGTGGCCACAATGGCCCTGACCAGCTAGAGGGTGGCAGAGAATAAAATTGGAAGGATTGTCAAATCACAGAATAAAATGGAACTCACCTTTTTTGAGTGCAGGTTTTTTAAGAGTGGGAATTCAAGCAAGAATAATGTTGGGATTCATCCACTTCTGTCTGGTTAGCACAAACCAGTAGCGGCGACTGAGGGAGGCTCCGCCCACCCACCCAGACCTAATGTGTGACTACTGCGCATGTGCAGAAGGCTGTTCATGTGCATGCCTCACATCTGCGAACCGGTAGGGAAGGTAAGTGAATCCCACCTTTGAAGCAAGAACTTATATTACTTTCAAGACTTCCCTACATCTCCCTCACAACCAATCCAAAATTTTATCACCATCATTCAGCATAAAAGGATCAAAGTTCAGCAGCATGATGTCAGACCCTGTTTTGTAGGGGCTTAGGACAATTTTAAGGCTGAAAAAGAGAGATGGCTGCTTCTTGGAAACCTCTCGTTCTGATTTTCACCTTTATTTTTGAAGAAAATGTCAAAGACCATACCACTGAAATTGACTTTTTTTTTATTACTAAAGTTATGATCTTGGAATACTGGGAATTGCATATGACCCACAGGCTATGATTGCTTACCTGTTGTAGATTTTATGGAGTGGAGAGGCAGAATTTGATATATAGTTGCCGGTTTCAACAGCATCTGCCTGCTTATCATCACATCTACTATAGCACTGATATACAGAGGAGATGAGGCTTGAAATATATGAAGGCAGAAAATCATTATATGAAACCAGGTTATTTGAAAACTGGTGGTTTCAAAGAAAAGAGTTATTGAGATGGGCAAATATAACAAGGGAAATACCCAAATTTGGGTATTTGAGTAAAGATGCTCTGACAAATTTACTAATGTTACAGAACTGCCCATTGTAATTTGTTTATTTATTTATTATTCTATCCCTGATTTTCTCTATTTGCATCCCCCATATATGTTAATGAAGAAACTGCAATGTGAATTTTCATCTTTATTCATAAGTTGATCATTGTTCAAGAAGTACATTTTTAATTTAGGATGAATGGCAAATGCAATTCAATTTGTATAAAAATAGAGTTATACATATAAAATCTAAAACCTACATTCACACATATATTGATGAACCCATTTGAGTGGACTATAATTTACTATAAAAAGTATCTTAGGGTCAAGGTGGATATCACAAAGATGTCTACCCAGTGAATGTCAGCTGTGAAAAAGCTGATTACATTCTAGGAACTTTTGAGAAAATAAAACTGTAATGCTATTATATAAATCTATGGTAACTTCATAGGAGCCTGAGTGGCGTAGCAGGCTAATGCCTCCTATTAAGGCAGCATTTAACATCCAGCTGCCTGCAATTACTGCGAGTTCTAATCTCACCAGGCTCAAGGTTGACTCAGCCTTCCATGCTTTCTAAGGTGGGTAAAATGAGGACCTGGTTTGTGGGGGCAATAAGCTGACTTTGTATAAATATACAAAAGTATGAAGGCTATTGCTTAACGCATTGTAAGCCGCCCTGAGTCTTCATAGAAGGGCGGCATATAAATATAAATAAATAAAATAAATAAATAAATATCAAGAATACTGTATTGCAATTCTGGTTGCTATATTTGAAAAACAGTATTATACAGCTGTCAGGGTTCCAAGTAACAACCCCAACTGTAAAACAGCTGTAAAAAGTGCAGAAGAAGGAAAATAAAATGATCAAGAAACTTTGTATGTTCCTTATGAGAAACATAGAATATTTGAGATTATTTACTTTATGAAGAAAGGCAATATAGAGGTACATAATCAAGATGTTCAAAATCATACATGACAAGGAGAAAGTAGACAGTGCTAACTTTTTCACTCTGTTTCAAAATATTAGAACCGGGGTTCATAAAGATAAATGGAAGGAGATTTAGGGCATACAGAAGAAAGTACTTTTTCATACATAATTATCATGCTTCTGGATTTATGGAGTTTATGGATCTGGGACTTTACCATCTTTTGTACTGGTAGGGTGGCATTATCACAGACAAACCCAGTGTAAAATCTGAAGATCCTTCTAGAGTCTAGACTCACGATTGCTGTTCAAGCAGCAAGTGACAGTTGTTGCTAAGAGGGCCTTTTCACAACTTCATGTTGTGTCTATACACATATATATGAAAAAACATACATACATACATGTGTGTGTGTGTACACATATGTACTGATCATAAGTAAAAACCAAACATTTTAAGTGGACAGTTTTTTTATATAAAATATGTTACATTACAATACCAATCCACATAATATGCAAAGCCAAATGCTTATGAGCAATTAATTATCATGCCCTTGGTGCATTGTAAGAAAAGGAAGAAGCGTTTTGCCAAGATAAAATGGAAGAGATTGAAAATCCATCAAACGTAGGATTCAGATTTAACAAAGAAGTAGAAAAACAAATTTCTAACTGAAAGAGGGCTAACTTTGCTTCTCTTCTGTAGCCTCTCCTGCTTTGAAAGACTCACAAAACACTTCCATCATTGTTAAAATATAATTATTAATGGAACATTAATGGAACAACTATAACTGAAAGAAAGTGGCTCATCCTGATTCTAAACTGTGAATATTTTGAAATAGAATATGAAAATAGCAGTTTGTATTCTTTTGGCAATAAGTGTATATATGAATTAAAAAGTAGTTGGTCTGTGTTTTGTTAGAATTCAAAGCAGTCTATTAATGACTACACATAAAATTGCTATTGATGGAAGTGGTCATTTAAAGTTGGCCTATTTGTCTTTGGTAATGAATAAATGTTTAATTAATGTGCAATAACGTTTGCAATCAAATGTGTTTGTGTGTGTGCTTTTTTAATTAATAGAGCAGGCAGACTGAATATTAAGTTAAACTGCTAGAAGAGTGCAAGTATGTTTATTAGTGTTAAATATATGTGCAATGTTTTTATATTCTTCTAGAGCTGTTAAATCACAGTAAATATGTCTTTATCAATTGCCAGTAAATTAATATCCAATAGCTTTCCATTTTGTGCAGTACATGACCTTCTTAATTTTACTTATTATTCTAACAGAGCTTGTAAAGCCTATTTTTAATCTTGTAAAAACCTGAAAATAAAAAAAAGCTTTTCTAAAACTATCACTCTGCAGATCAACATACTTTGGAGATACCAGGTTGATAAAGACTGTTATGTTTTGCCACAGTTCACTAAAACTGCCTAACTATGTATGTTTGTAGAATTTTCACAAACTTTTATGGATTCGCAGAATTTGAAACAGGCCACAGTCAACTAAATACAATCAATTTATGATTTTTTATCATTGCTCTATTAACAATACAAAGCAAAGTAAAACTTTAGTTTCAGTTTTATGCAGCGTTTCTTTATCAGATTTATTTAGAACTATACAAATTTAAAATCTTTTATCTATGCCAGCAGTATCAAACTGTAGTTTACCAAAATATGAGCAATTCCCAATTTACTTTTAAAATTTCCTTACAACTATCCCTTCTCTAATTTCCCTTCTCCTGCTGTTGTCTTAGTTGATAAGAACAGCTATATACTAGAGCAAAGATAGCTTGAATCTTAACTCTTCAATTTAAATTGAATCATTATGCCTTCTCTTATCTCTTGAAAAGTCTTGTTGCCTTCTGATCTCAAGTCATAAGTTTGAATCAAATTTTAAGACTTTGAAACATCAAAGTCTTCAATTTGAATCAGTGCTCTAATCATTACCAAACTCCCACTTTCCATTATTTAGTAGTAGTACTACCAAAATAATATTCATTGCTAATACTGCCTCACCTATCAATTATCCTGCCTTAGTCTTCATATTTCATCTGGGATATTCTCCTAGCTGGAGATTTTGGGGTCTAAAATCCAATGTAAATGGAAGGTACCGAGATGTGTCAAAGACTATAACAAATTGTGGCTAAATTGTTTTTGTTTGACTTGTAAAGTATTGGGTTCAACTTTGTTTATCATGTATGAGTAATGTAAAGAAAATGATGTAATATATTTGATGATCATCTAAGAAGACAGAATATTTGACTTTTTATCACATATACAGGGACTCTCTTCTTCTTGGTTTAATCATGTTTCAAGCAACCACTAGGTGACAGTGTTCCAGCAAATTGTTATGTTAAAAAACATGCAAGGGTTTCTGCCTGCTTTGGTGTATCACATATAGACAGAACCAGCTGTTTTTGTATCAATTACTGAAGGTCAGTAATAACTCATAGTCAGTAACAGTGTCACACTGTACGACACCATCATTCAATTTATACATTATAAAGAACTTCTTCAATCTGACATTGGCAGTCATTTGTCATATGGATGCTACTTTTTCTCCCAGAATAAGTTGAACTGAAATAAAACATATTATTGACCTAGGAGAGCATTCACTAAACACTTTGTAGAAATATAGATTTCTTCAGTCATTTAATTATGATACATGCATTCTAGTTTTAGCATTTCATTAAATCTTTTTATTAGAATAAATATGACCATGTCGATCTATTCAACATGTAGTTTCTGCATTGAAACAATAAACATGAAAAGAATGCATAACGGGAAAATTATTTGTATACAGTGTAAAAAGATAAGCAGAACTACAAACTACAAACAAAAATGGACAAATGTACATGAAAACACATGGAGATTTTCACTGAAAAGTGTAAAACATTAATTAATTAATATCATAGCCCATCTCACATATACGACACTGGGTGGATTAAGATAAAAATAGATAAGAATTAAATAAAGTCCATCCAATGTAAAAAAATTAAAAAATAAAATACACTGCAGATGGGATTATAAAACAATTGTTAACTCACTCAGGAAACAGGAAGGGGGGTTGATAAAACTCGACACTTATGCACGCACACACACACACACACACACACACACAGAGAGAGAGAGAGAGAGAGAGAGAGAGAGAGAGAGAGAGAGAGAAACTAGATGCATTAAAAAAATAAATGACTGAAATCTATCAATTTGGCCCTGTTGAATACTATTGAATATTGTAATTCTAACACTCCTATAGTTTTCCACATTTGTCCCATGGAGATCCAATATCTTTCAATGAGTACAATGAGTACTTCAATGTGCCCCTGACCCCTTGTAGCAATATTTTAAGACAACCCTTTCATATTGCTCTTTAGCATTAGCAATAAAATCTTGTGAAACTACAATAATAAAAGTGTGAGCCAAAGGTAATTTGTAGAGGAATAAACAGGGAAATACAAACCGTGAAGGGAAATTCTCTCTTAATAAACATTATAACTTCACTCAGGGAAAGAAAATAAATAGCAAAGATTATAGCTTTAAGCAGAAAACAGGCTACTGAACTCAGTTTTCAAAGAAAGTTTATTTTTACCCTTTGTGGGAAGCTTACTTTTTCCCATCAAATATTTTTCTAAACAGGAGTATCTAGTATTTGACTTCATTATAATTAATTTGATTTCACATTGTGTGAAAATCCTAACACTAGATCATTCAAAGACCATTTCCCAAAGACCAAAGCAGAATGTAGTCAAAAGATAATATTGTACCTGGGCATTTGTTGGTTCTATTCCGTAGCAACACAGTCCACTTCAGATTCAAAAATTGGTAGTTGCATGTTGCTAGATGTTTAACAAAAACCTTAATTCCTAAATTCAAATGAGTGACTTTTGGAGAATTTAAAAAAATCATGCTGCCTCTCTTCAGCATTTGGAATTTTAGCTGCTACTGTCCCTTCATCATGTAATGTTAGTTCATCCACCAACTCCTTCAAGGTTTGAAGAAAGAACATTTAAAAAATAGCGACAGTGTGAATGAAGTGTTAGTGCTGTAACTGAATGTCCATTTCCTCAGGAAACTGGACATTTGGGTTCCAGATAATAGATTCACTCTCCATTCAAAATTTCAGCTATTTAAATTTCGGTCAGTTCAATTTTATGTACATGCTGTCTTTAATGCCACTTGAGGGTTTTTTTTTTCTTTTAAGATACTGATATCAACATCTTTGTTCATAAATGCAAAGTGTGTCAGAGCAAGAATCTGTTTTGGTCCTGACCTGCTATAGAGATAAGGTAAAGGTAAAGGTTCCCTTCGCACATATGTGCTAGTTGTTCCCGACTCTAGGGGGTGATGCTCATCTCCGTTTCAAAGCCGAAGAGCCAGCACTGTCTGAAGACATCGCTGTGGTCATATGGCCGGCATGACTAAATGCCAAAGGTGCATGGAACGCTGTTACCTTCCCCATAAAGGTGGTCCCTATTTTTCTACTTGCATTTTTTACGTGCTTTCGAACTGCTAGGTTGGAGAAGCTGGGACAAGTAACGGGAGCTCACCCCATTATGCGGCACTAGGAATTTGAACCGTTGAACTGCCCCCCTTTCGATCGACACACTCAGCCTCTTAGCCACTGAGCCACCACATCCCTGTGATATAGAAATAGTAGTGGGTAAAACACTAAAGCATTAGGACTGGCATACAGAATAATTCATGTGGGAAAATAGTCCCTGGATTGTACTATTTTACATAGCAAGTGATGGGTCACATGCTTCTTCTGCAAAAATAATTTTGTCCAGAAAAAAATTATCAGGAAAAAATAAATTCATATTTGTAGGCTTAATAATTCAAGAGGTTCATTATCATGGAGCTTTAGTTTCTGTAGGTTAGTTCACAACATAAGAACAGCTCCATGGGATCAACCAAGACTCATTTTAGACCCACATTTTTATACCCATGGTCAGATCTGCAGTTATGATAGAAAAAAAATACTGTAATGGATTTAAAAAAAAAGCTAAAAAGAACATGTCATCTGGAATATTTTTCAACTGCAGCTGCAGATAGCATAGAAAACATCTGTAGTTTCATCTACATAATTAATATAGCGTTGTATGACCACTTTATGATGTGTATGTGTAATTTGTACATATGCACTGGCAATCATATGACAAATTTCATACTGTGTTTCCCCGAAAATAAGGCCCTGTCTTATATATTTTTTTTGCCACACACACAACAAAAAAGGCACCAGGTCTTATTTTCAGGGGGGAATGTTGTCCACTGACTCACCTCACTTGTACGTGTCGCCCCAGGTTTGTGCTATTCTCTCCAGTGCTAAACTGCTTTTCCCATTTCTGGCTTTTTTTCTGGAATATTTTTCTTTTCAGTTCCCAGTCAGTTTTTGAACTGTACCTTTTGTTTTTCAGCTTTTCCCAACAAATCAAACTTGGTCCCATTCTGTTCTATTCTCAGAGAGATGCTCTGGGGATTGACTGATAGAAATTGGTGAACGGGCAGAATACTGAGCATTCTTTTATATATTTTACTTCCAGCTTTCCAATGGGTTGGAAAGTGTAAGAGAGAATGGTATTTAGGGCCAGAAAACACTATTTTGTAAAAAGAAACTAGTGACATTATAAGAAAATGTAATAATAAAACACATGACATAATGCTATACATGTGTCTATGTCACATGTTTCATTATTACATTTTCTTATTTTGTTATTTTACTTGTTATTTTACTTACTTTCTGTGTGTGTATGTGTAATATGTTTGTTTCCTTGTATGAACAGGAATAAACATAGAAAAAGAAATATGGGATTTGCTTACGCTTCTGTTTTCTCAAAATTGTCTACTTTAGTCATTCAGTCTGTCATCTTAGAATCAATTGTGGCATTCAAGTTTTTCCCTATCAAATATTTTATCACCAATCATCTGCATGGACAAAGAAATGGACATTTTCATAATTATATAAACCTGCCTTGTGTTTGTAGCGAGGTATGGAGAGATGGATGACTTTCAGAATACATAGAGATAGATATCTTTATTGGAAAGATTGCAATTATGAAGTTAATGAAGCTCTAAAAGCAAAACCAATCAAAAGGAGAATGCTATAGAGCTTTAGTAATTTTTTTTTAAAAAATTGAACACATCAGGGCAGCTTACTACTCATATGTTATGGTAAATACCTTCAACTTTCTATGGCAAAATTGTGGATATCTACAAAGTGGGCCAAAGAAGGCAAATTTTGAAATGTGTGATGATAGCATCTGTAAGTGCTATGACATACATACTTGTGTGAAATTGTGGCATACAAGTTCATTATCACAGCATTTATGTGATGATATTATGGTGCACAAATTGTCATTTGGAATCACTGTGAGTTAATGTGGATCATTGCTTTACACATCCTGTAGCGATAACAGGATGTTTTTTTAAAAAAAATTCATACTATTCTTCTCTATAATTACTTTTCACTTTAAACACTGCTGTATTTCATATATCTATTGTGTTTATATTGTTTATTTACCTCACTTTTCTTCTAATTTGTTTTCAAAGGTGCTAATAATGCAGATATTAAAAATAATCAAAACAATACAAAACAGCATGATAAAATAATTAATAAATTTATGAAATCCAATAGTTCTTTCTACTCTTTCTTTAGAAGTTGCTGGAGAATTGACCATTGTAAGGCATGAAGGCCTTTCTAGGAAAACCATTCCATTATTTTGATGCCATAGTAGAAAAACACCTGTTCCTAAAGCCTATTTATATATGGCCTTGGATGATACATTTGAGGGCACTTACAAAAAAAAAATCTCTTTTTTTCCAAGATTTTATGAAGAGAAAGGGTTAGGTAAGGCAATTGATTGCATAACTTTTCTCATCACAGATTGGTAAACTCATTCTTCTCCCTTTTTAAAAGAAAGTATTTTAAATGCTTATACTATTGCTAAGCCATTCAATTATATTTAGAATAGGTGGCCATAGCCTGCCATTCTTATCCATTCCAGGTTTATGTATCATAATTAGGGAGAAAAGCATCTTGATTAAAAGCTCAGCATTCTTGATAAGAAGATAAAAGGGTAATCTGGATAGATTTTATTTGAATGTACAAATGGTATAGAAGTCAAGTTTCAAATGGAACAATTCTGTACAAGTTGTTTCAAAATTGAGTTAGTATGAAGTTACTTCTACTATGTTTAATAAAACTTATTTGCAGATTGTATATAGACTACTGACAGCTTTCAGCTGATCTGAGCAATGAAATTGTCAGTTCTGCCTTTTACTAGATAAATTTTGAATTCTCTAAAAAAACATAACTGTTATATAAAGGAAAGGCTTTATTGAAAAGGATGAATTGTATCCATGTTGAATTTATTCATATATGCTGATATTTGCTCTCCTATATTCAGTAACAATAATACCTTTGCAGGATTATTCAGTCCAAAGAAAATGAAATATATTCAGTATTCAACTGCTAACTGCATAAGAATATACTTATGTAAATGCAGGTATTGCATTTTCTTGTCCAGATGTCATTACCAATTAAGAAGAGTCTAAAATAGTGCAAATCAGTCATAATTATTGAAAAATCAATAATCATGTCCGTTGTCTGAATATTTCTATCTGATTTTAAACAAGATTAAGCTGTCAAAGAAGAAACTGTATATATAAATGCATATAAAAGTATATGCCATTTGAAAAACTACAGAAAACAGGCATCCTAGCTATAGAGAAGGTCCTTACAGTCTGCCAAATCTGTATAAATAAGAGGACTCACACATTCAGCTACCCACACATACAGACACTGTGTGAAAAGCTCTATTATTAGATGCAGATAGCTGGCCTACCTTGAGTTCCGCTGTCGGAGGTGTTCACTGAATAATAAAAGGAATACAGCTTTTTGTTTACATTTATAATGTAATAAATCAGTGAAACTTTTTCAGATGTTTGAAAGTTGTGACATTCTTAAAAAGTTCTTCTGAAATACAGCTTAACCCTCAGTACAGAATACAAGCTGGTCATCTGTTTTTCTCTGAGTAGTTATTATCTCTTCTCCAAAATATTTTGTTCCCTCTTGTGAATGTAAATATTAGCTTTATGGAGAGAATAGTCACCACATCATTCCTTATTTGTAAACAAAAATTGTTATTAAATTGAGGAAAACAGATCTTAGAAACAGTGACTTGGTATGGATGAATTGGGATGGGATTCACTCTTTTTGGACAAATGATAGTTTTCTAATATTGGAAGAAAATATATTGTTTGAACTGATAGAGGAAGAGAAAGTTGGATTCAATATTTGTATCCATTTTCAGTATTAAAAATCTTTCCCATTAAACATTTTAGAGAATGATACAGCATTAAATGAAATCAATTGGACAATATCATTAATGTTCAGCCATTAAAAAATCAATTTCTTGGATAATCTAAAATCTAAAAGTAAAAAGGTACTTTATATATTTTTACTTTAAATTGTAAAATTAAGAAGTGGCACTGAATGAAAAATAATTAGCATGCATAATTTTTTTAAAAAAACGTATAAATTTAGTGTCAATAATCAAACAAATGATCAAAGGTTTATTGAAATAATGTTGCTGATATATATATATATATATATATATATATATATATATATATATATA
>WNWU01000016.1:10120085-10137488 GCA_012654045.1 Ptyas mucosa
ATATACCATATTTTTCAGAGTATAAGACGCACCGGAGTATAAGATGCACGTTAGTTTTTGGGGAGGAAAATAAGAAAAAGCTAATTGGTGGGTGGATCGGCCTCCCAGAATACCCCCAATCAGCTGTTCCCAGAGGTGAACAGAGACCTTGCTTTTTTTTGCTTTTTTTTCCTGTCTCTGAAACTTCTGAAACTCTGTTTCAGAAAAAACTTTTTTTCCTGCCTCTGAAGCTCTGTTTGGGGGCTTC
The DNA here is from genome assembly GCA_012654045.1 of Ptyas mucosa. Lineage (NCBI taxonomy): Eukaryota > Metazoa > Chordata > Lepidosauria > Squamata > Colubridae > Ptyas > Ptyas mucosa. Next base: position 10,120,333 of record WNWU01000016.1, read on the forward strand.
TTTTCTGAAGCTCTGTTTCTGAGGCTTCTTTTCTGAAGCTCTGTTTTCAGCCTCTGAAAAATGCATCAGAACCCTCCATTTGAGAAGCTGGGCAGGGCTGCACACAGATTTTCACCCTCTTTTTTTTGGGGGGGGGGGAAGGTGCGTCTTATACTCCGAAAAATACAGTATATAATGGCCTTGGAATTCCATTCATACAAACTAAGTACATTTATGACCCAGCTTTCCTCTGTCTAAATATAGAGTTGTATGCATGTTGTTGTTGTTAGTTGCGAAGTCATGTCCGACCCATTGCAACCCCATGGACAACGTTCCTCCAGGCCTTCCTGTCTTCTACCATCCTCTGGAGTCCATTTAAGCTCACACCTACTGCTTCAATGACTCCATCCAGCCACTTCATTCTCTGTCGTCCCGTTCTTCTTCTGCCCTCAATCTTTCCTAGCATTAGGCTCCATGGAGTTTTCATGGGAAAGATACTGGAGTGGGTTGCCATTTCCTTCTCCAGTAGATTACGTTTTGTCAGAACTCTCTGCTATGACCTGTCCATCTTGGGTGTCCCGGCACAGTGTAGCTCATAGCTACACAACAAGGGTCTTGTTGAACAAGACCCTTCGCTACGACAAGGCAGTAATCCATGAAAGGGGTTGTATGCATAGTTATGCTGAAAAATGCTTGTGCAAATAAAAAGCATCTATTTAAACACAAAGGGGTAAATATCTCCAACATTTCATGGAAGTTTGAGGAAGAAAAGATATAATTAGTCTATATCATTTTTCTTTTCCAAGAAACTCATAACGGTTGACAAAGGAAACAATGGGAAATTATCTTAAATAACCCCCAAATCTACTGAAAGTATGTGTGTGTGTGGATATAGATATAGATATAGATATAGATATAGATATACATATACATATACATATAGATATACATATACATATAGATATACATATACATATACATATACATATACATATACATATACATATACATATACATATACTTATACATATACTTATACATATACTTATACATATACTTATACATATACTCCATATAATGTTAAAGGCCATGGTAATATAATGGTCATGGTGATGATCAGGACTAGGGAGACCCAAATTCAAATCTATCCTCTTCCATGGAAATTCATTGGCTGACTTTGAATCAATCACTTTCAGAGTTGGGACAGGATAAAATTTGAAGTGGAACTGTTATGTGGGCTTTCTTGAGGTCCTAGAGAAAAGGAAGTATATAAACCATTCAAATCAGGAATGATAAAATAGAACTTTCAGTAACTGGAACAGATGTCAACACTGTTATTCTTCCTCCTTGTTACAGGAAAGTTATTGTTGCAGCCCACACTGTTCTGTATCCTTATCCACTAAAAACATTGCAGAATTCACCAAACTGCTCCTAAAAGCTAAGTAAATTAAAGCTTGCAAAAAGAGTTTATGAACCATATGAGTTACATTTGAATCTGTTGTTCCCAATATTTTCAACTCAACATCAATTCCTTGACAGAGTCCAAAATATAAAATAAGAGATGTGATTCAAGCATTTGGAATAAAGAGGGGAATAGACTCAAAGTAAGCAAATACCCACCCACAAACAATAGTTACTGTCTAATTTGAATCAATGAAATCCAGTACACCTTCAGAATCTTATTTGCTTATTTAAATATTTATTTAAAAAACAAATAACATTGTATTATTCATCTATAAGATTATTCCCAACATCAAATCAAACATTCACAATATATTACAAATAAAATAAACAATCCAAGATTCTAATAAAGAAAATAAGACAAGTAGTGCAGTACAATACAATGAGGAGAAAAAGACAATTAGGTAAGATATATACCCTCCTTCCTATGAGATATGAATTGCATTTTTGTTCAAATGAATTCTGACCTAAGAAATTTGTTTCTGAACTCCTTGATAGACTACAACTCAAAGTCATTTCCAAAAAACCATTTTCTGGATTATTCCAAGTTTTCTTTATTACAGTAACTTGTAGGAGCTGAAAAGGAGGATATAAGGATATAAAACAATCCAAAGCAAATAGTTTTGCTGATTTGTTCCAAGTAACCTAGAAGTCTTGGTCATCATCCAGTCAAGGATATATAGTCATAACTCTGTCATGATAATTAACATCAAATTATACTTCATTTAAGGTTCCCTTCAAATCATATGGCTTAATATAAATTTGTTTCATAAATGAATACTAAACAGACAAAAGGCTCTAGCCTCTGCTCTACAATAATTCAAGCTTTCAATTATTTCTGAAATCATGATAAACTACCATTTTCCCATAATCCTGAGTTTCCGCACAACTACATCCGTTTATTGTTTACAAATGGTACAGTACTCCATTCTGTTTAATGTATTTCTTTCAAAAAAGTTATAACCTTCTAGTGCCATTAGTCATGAATATTAGCCCATGAGTCATGATTGCCTATTACATCATATTTGTTTTCCAGAATTAAGCGGTTTAGTTGTGCCCATTTGTTTATCTTCCTCTGTTCATTGGTGTGGAAATATTTGATGTTTAGAATGGCACCATCTACACGCTTCTTTGTTAGCTTCCTTGTATTAGCTTCTTGTGAAAATCTGCAAGCCTATCCTGACACTGCTTTCCTCTTTGCATTCAGTTTTTACAGTCCAGTCCTTAGTTGCCTACTTGATTCTGCCAAATAGATTCTTCCTAGTTTTCTCAAGATGCAATCTGTTTTTTTTTTAAGAGTCCTTCATGGACAGAGCATATGCCAGTGATGGCTAACCTTTTTGCCATCGCGTGCCAAAAGTGGGGGAAGCACGGTGGGGTCACACGCATGCGTGCCCACATCCATAATTCTATGCGCCCCGCCCCCCATGCTCCCCCCGCTTTTGGCACGTGATGGCATGGTGGGCCCAGTAGTGGTGGGCCCCCTGTTTTTGCTCTCCATAGACTCCAGAGTCTTTCTAGGAGCCTGGGGAGGGCAAAAACAGCCTCCCCCCTGAGGCCCTCCAGAGGCCGGAAACAGTGTGTTTCCTGACTTCTGGTGGGCCCAGAAGGCCCAAAAATCAGCTGGCTGGTGCACACATGCGTGTCGGAGCTGAGCTCGCGTGCCCACCAATACGGCTCTGCGTGCCACCTGTGGCACCCGTGCCATAGGTTCGCCATCACGGGCATATGCTATTGTCTATGATTCCAACCCTTGTTGATTTCCAGAATTTCTTTTTTCTACTTTTCTCATGATCTTCAATTAAAAGGATTGGGGGAAAATACTTGCACACCTGCGGTTTCCTCACTTGGTTCTTTTCAGCAGGAATCACTTATCATTTCCACTTTTTTCTTTAGCTTCTTCATAAGTTTACATTAGTTTTTCCCCAAACATCATCACTCTGCTAAACAAATAATTCCCTCAATACTGTCAAACTAGTTAGTAAGTCTGCATTACTATTAATCTTCTCATCGTTCCTATCACTCATCTCCTCCCACTTATGACTGTATGACTGTAACCTTGTTGCTGGTATCCTTAAGATTTATATTGACTGTTTCCCTATAGCTATCATTAAGTGTTGTACCTTATAATCCTTGACGAATGTATCTTTTCTGTTATGTACACCAAGAGCGTATGCACCAAGACAAATTCCTTATGTGTTCAATCACACTTGGACAATAAAAAATTCTATCTATCTAAAGCCCAAAATCTTTCTTAAGTGGCTGTGGGTTACCCTCTAGAAGGAAACCCTGATATAATGTTTACTGAAATTTTTCCTGTTCTCTGCTGTTTCTGCCCTATTCTTTATGAAGAGTTCAACTACCACGCTCAGGAAATTCTGGCTTGCTGGGTAGAACCTTTCTCCTCAAATCTAAACCTTTCTTTTTAGAGCTTGTACTTGCAACAGGTATAATTTGCATTTGTTTCTATTAAAAAGGCAAACATTGTACCTTGCAGATAATGACAATATTCCCTTGCTATCCAAGTTGTTTAGAGACTTATCCCTTGACTTTCTTCATCCAGATCTTCTCCATTGGCTTGCTCTGGTTGTAGGATCCTAGAAGTTGCGTCCATAAGAAAGAAAAATAAAAGAAGTAATGAAGAATCCTCTTCCTTGATTTGCCACCAAATTATTTTTTGAGCTCCCTGTATGTTCTGTCAGCGTGCTTGTTCTCTGGAAAATGGGTTCCTTATATATCCTTTCAGGTACATTAGGCTAGTAAGTGCAATGCTGCAATCAGGCATGATGGGCAATCAGCAGCACACAAGAAACCATCAGCAGTCAGTCCACGGTTCTTAGAAAATAGTATCAGCAGCATCAACAACACACAGCTTATTATCTTGGTTCTTCCTCCTTTTCTTCCTCTTCTGCTTTTCTTGCAAAATAGGTTTAACATTTTTTGTTTTTATCCTGGCTATGCCCATTCCTCCAAACTTTTTCTAGCTTGTGGTCTTCTGTTTGGACATTTGCTCCAAAGCAATTTGTGATGAATTGGTGTGTGCAATTTTTAAAATAAGACCCATTTTTAACACTTCAAATACTCTATGCATGATAGGTGGAACTGATAGCACAAAACAATTTTAAGAGGTTAAAATCAGCAGTGAGAAAAGAAAGTGTAAAAATAGTGAAAATTGAAAATTAACAATTGACACGCTTTTCCTTTTCTCCATTGCCATATTTTTTTTAAAAAAATGACAAAAAAACAAAGGTGTTTTTTTTTTTGCTTTCATGCTCTCCCACTTTCTTCTATGAAAATAGAACCCTGCACGTTGTTATTTTTTCTCTGAAGATCAGTTTATCTTATTCGTTAACTCTATATCTGTTAAGCTTTTTCAACATCTGAAATGGAGAAAGATGATCATTTTGAAGAACCTCTTCAATGTTACAAATTCATTTACTGGACTTCATTCCTATGGCCATTTTGACCATTCTCTTTCTACTGATTCTACTGATTTTAAAATGCCAACACTAATTTTCTTGGCTCATGAAACACCTTATAAAATGCTGTGGAAATACTATAAAGGATACAGGGAAGTACAGATTTGTTCCATTTTTAAGCAGAAATATACATTTTACTATTATAAATAATCACGCACCCAGTTTTATTTCAACAATATATTGCAAATTCTTCATACATTACTATTGGTAATAAGCAATATCAAAAAAGTATTTGGGAGATTATTAGTACCTGTAAGAAAGAGTTAGCCTTAGCAGTTTTGAATATCTCTGGAAATATTTTGACGATATTTGAAAACTAGTTTGTTGGAAGATTTGTAGGAAAAATAACAAAAAGAATATTTAAAATGTTAAAATTGGATATCAGATAAAAATAAATGCAGGTCATAGATAATCAATCTGTAATTATCTGCATCTAAAACACCCTTCTGTAACCTGATGTCCTCCAGATATGTTGGACTTTAATTTTCCAGATAATATGTTCAAAGTCACTAAAGTATTTTCTGAAAGAGCTTAGTTTTAGAATAAACATTTACTTCAAATTCTTTTGACAAAATTGTAAGATTTCCCAAAGATCTACTAAAATGGCTTGTTTAAAAATGTATGAATGTATCTCCCCATATAGATATTACCTTTACCACAAGATGTTATAATATCCAAAATATTACTGGGCAATCTTCAAGATTAAAAATATCATTTTGCTTTACCTCATAGATCAGGGGTGTCAAACTCAAGGCCCACGGGCCAGATCTAGCCTGCGGGGTGCTTAGATCTGGCCCACAGGCCACCCTGGAAACAGCAAAAGTCTGGCCTGTGGTGCCTCTGCCAGCAAAAATGGAGCTTGGGAGGCTCCATTTTCACTGGCAGAGGCCTACAGGAGATCGTCATGGTCAAAAATGGAGCTCGTGAGGCCCATGTGCGCCCCCCCCCAGCTCCATTTTTGCTGGCAGAGGGTTGCAGGAAGCTGTTGCTGCCAAAAATGGAGCTCTGGAGCCTGTTTTTGATGACAGAGTGCTCGGGCCACAGGCGCTCCCGACACAAGTGATGTCAAGCTGGCCATGTCCATGCCAGCCCTCCTGAGGTCAAACACAACCCTGATGCGACCCTCAATAAAATTGAGTTTGACACCCTGTGATAGATCTTCTTTATATTGACTGGAGCTTAAATGTTAAATCATTATTGGATGACCTGGCAGGGACAATCAAAGTCTCATTGGAATATTACTTCATGTTGTAAGTTTACAGGGAATTCAAAACAGGGTGGGCTTAGAGAAATATAAACAAAACTCAATGCTTCCAAGCAGAAATCTGAACTTACAAGTGAAATATTATACATGCTATGTTTCCTCAAAAGATGTTTTAAGGTATGAAAAAAGACAGAGATAGTAGAAAACTCAGGAATCTTGTCACTGGAATATGTCATCACTATAAGTTCCTTGAGTGAGAAAAGGCAATTGTAAAATGTTGCTCTGGTCTTGATGGGAAGATATTACCAATAAAGGAGAATATTTGTGGCTCAGGGTTGAAATGAAGGCTCCTTGGTTCTCTCTGAACCTAACTGTTTTCTTGCAGAAGCTTAGTTACTCAAAGTAGATAACATTATCTATGCTAGTGGAAAGATACTGTTGCTGAATGAGACAATCCATGATTTAATGGGAATTCACTTGCTTTTCAAATTTAATTTTATTTGTAGTTTGGTAACACAGGCCCTATTAGCCAATTTTCAGATTTTTACAACAATACAAGCAATCTTTGTCTATGTGTGAAATGAAAATTTATATTTTTCAAAATCCTTATCTAGCTGGAATTGCATATTAAAAGTCATAGGCTTTAAGGGTGGTATTATTGCCATAAAAATAATCATAAACTCTTATCTTGTTTTATGCTATAATAAATGAAAATCATAGGAACAAGAGGTTTTAAAAATAGGTTTGCAGTAATATTTTGCTTTAAGCAAGACTTGAAATATGAGAAAGGACCAAATCATTTGAAGGAAAGAGAGTTCTCCAATGATGTGTAAGGGTAAAGAGCTTTATATTCTGGCAGTGAAAGTTAACTGATGATAAAAAGAAGGATGGTGAAAAGCCTTGAGCAGTTGAGGCCAAGAAACTTAGATGTGAATGATAACAATATCTGATGACCAGTCTTGCCTTGCCAATGCAATGGGTAGAATAGATAATCAGAGCAGCAAAGATTAGCAGTTGCAGAATCAACAACCAGGTCAGGAATTTGGAAGTATAAATGGAGAAAAAAGGCACAGAAACAAAAGTGTCAGGGCACTGAAACAGAATAAATAGGCAGGAAAAAATAATAGGAGAAATGCAGAGAAGGCAACAGAATTTAAGACAATTGAAGACATTTCCTAATATTTATTTTCCTTTGGGTATAACTCTAATTCATCTACTGGTAGCAGTAAATCCTGTAAAATAGTTCCTTGTGTGTGCGTAACGTGGCTGTTAGTGCACAAAACCTCGTTCTTAAGTGATCCTAGAGTTGTTGTTTTTTAATGAGTCTTCTTTTTTCCAATCTTCACTCCATTTCTCCATTTCTGTACTTTGGAGCAGGGAAGTCGAAGACCATTTTGTGATCAAAACAGTAAGGTAGTTTTAGTCATCTGGCTTCTCTTGAGGGGAGACAAATTTTCTTGCCATTTGTATTTCCATCTGGCATTTAGTAGTTACTGCAACCATCAGAAATGTTTTTATTGCCTTATTTCATCTAGGGAAGTCTTCTATTATTTTCCATATAAAACATATTGATGCCATTTTCCATGAAGTGAATCCTAAATATATTTAACTAGGCATTAAATTTAGATTTAACGGGGTAGTAACTGTCTCCTAAGTAAATATTCTGAGATAAGGATATATTTAGCTAGATTTAGCAGTTATGTGGCAGATGCAACTCGCATTGTATGATTGTAAATCTCTGATAAATATGTTTTCTTTATGCACTGGTATTTAATTAACATATAATAACTCTTATTAACTACAAATGAACAACTCATATGATTACATAGAATTAAGTATGCACTACTGCCTTGTAGAATTGGAAGCTTTAGATTATACTCAGTGTATCACAAGCTTTGTTACAGCTTTGAGTTATTGCACAATATTGTCCTTGTCAAGGTCATTTTGGACAAGGGAGAAAAAGCTTCATTATTCATAAGCATATCAGTTCAATGGAGTCTTAATATTAAGATTAAAGTAATGTAAGCTAATACCCATAAGTTCCAATTTCTAGCATTAGATCAGCCTTGCCAATTTTGACATTTTCTAGTTGTTTCTGGATTTCATTTCCCCTAGGTCCCAGATAGATAGAGCGGATAAGGTATTGATAGTGTAAGATGCATGTATGTTAATATGCAACTGTACACTATTCAGACTCTTTTGACTGGATAATATAAAAATCATTGTACATAAATTAAAATATGATTATTGAAAAGACAATGTTTTATTATATATTGAAGAAATCAATTTAAAAGATCAATGGTAGACCTGGTAGAATTCATAGCACAGGGAAATGGTTAGTGGAGATTTTGGGGAACATGTCTACAGTAAAACAATACGGTCAGATAAGTTTTATTCTATGTATTCTATTTTTTAAAAAAAACAACCTGTAAAATGATGTTAGTGAGAAATTACCACTAATATATTCTAGTTTAGATTTGGATGGACATTTCATTTTAAAATTCAGATCCAAAAATAAGAAGTCTTCTCTCCCTCGTTCTCTCCCTCCTCTCTTAACTGAGAACACAAATAAAGCTTCACAGGGTGATATAATTTTAAAACTGCATGTAAAGATCCCTTCAACAGGGGTTGACTCTCTGTGATTCCACAGGTTTATGTAATTCATGTAATTTTCTTGCCAGCAAGAAATATCTTCTTGATTTTTTTTCAACTTCACAGTCTAGTCTACAACTGTGGGATTTCCTGGCAATCCCCCAGCCAAATATTAATCCGGTTTATCTGCAGTAGGATAGGTATTGCCATCTGCTCTGGCCAATTATTTAACCTGTGGCATTAAAATGTATAAATAAATCTACATTTGGTTTTGTATAATTAAAAAACTTGAATACTAATAAAAAAATGAAAGCACTATTTCTTTATATTTTTTTTTAAAAAACCAGCAATTTAATAAAGGATATCTTCATGGAAGAATAGGATACAGTCTACCTAGCTAAAGCATATGCATGCATATGGCAATGGTCTTCTGGGCCTCAGTAGTCTAAGTGTGCTTATTGATCTGGATGTGAGTGTGAATCATCATCCAGCACCAGCAACCACTGTGTAGGACTAAAGCTAAATCAATACTACTGCTTGGCCTGTTTTGTATCTCTGGATTTAGCATAGAATCAGCCTTGCATATGAAGATCTTATTTTAACACGCACAGTCTTATTTTATAGCACGCAGAAACAATCTCCTATTGTTTCCCATTTATAATTTTCCAGTATTCACAGAATACTGGTGATTCTTCAATGATCTCATCCTTGAACACTGCTGAATGATAGCAACACATCACAATACTGGAAAAAACGGAATAGGGAAAGTCAATGCAGATTTGCCCATTGCAAAAGGAAACATAATTAACAGATTAGTGAGTATCTTCATAATATGGCAGCAGGAGTGAAGTAACAACAGTTCCTTTAGGCACTTGCCTACAAAATAAAAAACTTTTCCAATTCCTCCTTTTGTTCTTCAAAAGCTTTCCTCCAAAATGCGATCAGATATTAGCATTGTCAACATGAACACTAAACATACATTTCTCATATATATGAGCAATGGGAAAAGAAGATGACAGCACTAGTTAAACCATCATCCAAGGTAGTTACCATCTTTGATTGCTTGCCTGTTTGTTTATTTATTTATCAAATGTATATAGATGCCCATTTCATGAATGTAACTCTCTATGAAGTTCTTTTCTTGTGCATTGAGCCAAATGGTACATTCGCTACTCTTTTAATGCTTCATGGGTCAAGTTGGTGAAGCTGCTGAAATGAACTGGAGTTCAGCTGCCAATCCTGGCATTTGGGGAGGACAGATGCAGCATTCACATTCCAGGCAACTCAATACCACCATTGTCTCTGCTCCAATTAGACCCTCATACATCAAGGGCCCAGAAGAGAGATGGGGGAGGAATGGCTGGTCTGAGGTTCTGGTAGAGAATATTTTATCTGGAGAAGAAAAATATGGGATAAAAGAGCAATATATGAGCCTGAAATGCCAATTATCCAGAAGAATGTTCCATTTTTTCATCAAAGGGGAAAAAAAAGACTGCTCTACTGATTTGGATGGAGAAGAGCTCCAAGTTTTCCTATTTCTTTTTCACTTTCTGCAACATTCATTTCATTTTGTAGATCACATTTTATTCATTAAAATGAGTTATTGCAATAGGGAAAAGTGTGTGTATGTATGCATGCATGTATTTCAGAATCATTTTTATCAACTGGTCAATGTATTTCAGGCAAGAGCCACATTCATACAGAAAAAAATTGTTAGAGACACATTGTCTATGGTGAGTAGAGTAGGTACCCAAAGCAATTGGGAGCACAATATTCTTTCTTTCACTGTCTTCCTCTTTTATCCTCTCCTTAGTCTGACTCTTTTTAGACAGCAGACAGTCAAGGAAAGAATCAATCACCTTTGTCAGTGGCCTATACTGACCATAGCAGGCTTTTGAAATGAGGGTGATAGCCATATAAATTAGGCTGAAGACTGTGTGTAATCTTAAAGCCAGAGATTGTCCGCCTCAGTTATATAACAGTCTCTTCTCAGCTAATAAATATCAGAGCACTGTTGGTGAAGTCTGCATAAATTAAGGGCCCAGAGACAGTAATCCTGTTTTGGACCCAATGCAAGATTAAAATAAAATAAAATAAAATAAAATAAAATAAATGAAAACGGAAATTTGATGAGTGCAATTTTAAGTTTTGAATTCAGATGTTACTTAGAGATGTTTTCAAAAACATATGAAAAAAAAGTCTTATAAAATAATTGTCCCTTACAGGTAATGGATAATATAAACTGATTTGTGCACAAAAATAAACGACTTGTGTGGATTAACAATTTGGAGCCAAAAACTCATATGCCAAAAACGTTGTTAATAAGCATGGAAGTAAATTGGATAAATGAGGGTTATACCTTTACATCTAGGGTGCTGACCTCGCTATGTTTCAAGTCCTTTTGGCCTACGGCTGATCCCTAAATCCTTGTAAGCTCCCAATTTAAATGCTGCTAAGAGTCAGACATATAGGACTCCACATAATATGGTCTGGCAAGCTACAGATAGCTGAGATCAGGACAGCATGCTTGTGTCCTCTCTCTTCTCTTAGAATAAACATCTAAACCAAGCTTATATGAAAATAATACACACGCACAAGCCATTTCATCCTGTAGCAGCTCTCTCTCTCTCATTGAGAGCACTTGACTGGACTCTGTTCATCACACCTCTGTTCATCACACCTAGAAGCAGCCAGCTTGGCAAACCTCATGATGCTTGCCGAGCTGTAGCTACTCCTATATTCAGCCAATGCCTCACAGAAGTTCAGTTCTGCTGAGCAAGGGAACAGCTCTAGGCTTTCAGAATGAAAGAAGAAATCTAATAACAGTATGGCTACTAACACCGAATGAAATTTGACTCCGTTTGCTTCTTCATTCTCACTTGCCCAATGTCACCTCACTCTTCTTACATACCCTCCTTTCCCCCTCCCTTCCCAATGTTATATACCCTCCTTTCCCCCCTCCCTTCCCAATTCCCACAGCCTTTTGTTTTTCTCCCTTCCTTTCAGTCCCCCAACTATTCCTTCTGCCACCCATCCCGTTTCTCCCCCCCCTTTTTTTTAAACTAACGGCCTACCACCCCTCTTTCTTAAAAAAAGGGGGGGGATGCCTCTAGTGAAGGTTGTCGTGACAACCTAAAAGAGCATCGACAGTTTGGCCGGGACAGGCTGACCAGGCAGCGGCTCCAGGGGAGAAAGGATGCGCGGCGCAGCTGGCCGAGTGGCTTCCTGGAGTGGGGAGGGGAGGGGAGGGGAGGGGGACGAGCGCGTGGAAAGCGAGTTTCCACCGAGTCAGGCAGCGACGAGACCCTCCTTCCCCCCCCCCCCCCCCCCCGCTCGCTCTCCCTCCACCGCTGAGCCGCTCGCCCGTTCCCTCCTCCCTTCGCTCCGCCTGGGAAAGTGGGTTAGGGAGAGAGCCGAGCGCAGAGACTGCTGCGCCGCTCGCTCTAGCAAAAGCATCCACACGCTGGAGGAGCAGGAGGAGGGGGGGAAGGCAGGCAGACAGGCAGGCGAAGTCTCGCCTTAGGGGGCTCGCTTGCCCTTTCGGAGCTCTTTTGGACGCCTTGATTTGTTTGCTTTCGTCTCTCCCGCCCCTCGCTCCCCTCCCGTCGGGGCTCCCTACCCTCCTCTTTTTTTCTTTTCTTTTTTTTTTCCCCCTTTAAATGTGTGCGTGTGTGTAACCGTCTCCTCGCCTCTTTTCTTCGTTTCCATCCCCGTCCGGCTTGCCTGGGGGGGACTTAAACAAGCAAAAAAAAAAAAAAAGAGCGCGCGAGAGAAACAACAAGACATTATCTCTTTCCAACCCCAAGGCATCGAAAGGAGGGAGAGGGTTGGGGGAGGAGAAGCGTCCAAAGAAGCCAGGACCAGGTCGGGAAGGAGAACATCCCCCACCCTCACCCCTCCAAGAAGCCGAGAGGACTGATCAACTGGACAGGCAGAGTTGTGCGTTTTTCGATCGCTGGCCGGATATTACTGTACCTCTCTCGCCTGCTTGCCCTCTCCCTGTTCTCTTTTCTGGGTTTAAGTCCACCATCCTCCAAGCAGCACCGAGAGAGATTGACACAGAGAGAGAGGGGGAAAAAAAGTCCATCCTTTGCAACTCCAGCCATGGTGGGAAGGGCTCAGCCCGATCGGAGACAATTCCCGTTGGTCCTACTGAGACTGCTTTGCCTTCTCCCTACAGGGCTGCCGGTCCGCAGCGTGGATTATAACCGAGGCACTGACAACATCACGGTGAGGCAGGGAGACACAGCTATCCTCAGGTAGGGGGCGATCGGCCAACTTTTCTTACCGTCTTCTTGTCTCCCGCTTGAGAGTCCTGACCCGGGCTGCGACTGGAGGGGTTGGGAGGACGAGTGTGTGTACTCCTGATCGTGTGGATGTGACTAAGGTGTTCGTGTGAGGTTGATTTTGATTAATCGTTTCCCCAAGTATCATTTCCCTATCCTGTTTCTCGGGTCATTGTACCCAATTCATCCTCCCCTTCCCCAAATCCTACATTTGTCAGACGATTGAAAAGACTTCCCGATGTATATTAACCATGTGGCTGTTGCTTATTTAAAAAGAAAAAGAAATTTCTGCTAATATATGATGTTTGTTGTGGGGTACGTAGGATTTGCGGTCAGTCTTCAAAAACTTGTCTTCTGTAGCTCCTGGATGGTTATATAAAATATATCTAAATGTGCTTTGGATGGAGCTGATTTTATTGGATCGTTTCTATTGCTGATCTTCCATACACCTCTGTGTGAGTTTGTTATCCAGACAAATGAAGGAGAAAATAAGTAGCCAGAGGGGAAATATTGCAAGTTTCTTTCCCTTCCTGCCAACATTTAAATGGCAGAAGAAAGCCCTGTGCACCCACCCACATCATTTATTTATTTGAATTATATCCTGATTTTCGTTTTGTACGACTCAAGTCAGTGTACATAATGTGAGAGGTCAGAGAAAAGAGTCATTATGGAAGTAACCTGTTTTCTTCCCTCTCCATTATCACACTCTTCTAAAATTTAAGCACTACTTAAGAGAATTATTTGCTAGTTGTTCTGGCTCTTGTACAAATGGATTAAAACCCATTTAACAACATAATTCATTTATGATGTTTTTAAAAAAATCTTTGGACAGCTTAAGTGCAATGTTGCAATTTCAAATGTGCAGGGTTTCTTGTCAGGTGATTCTGAGTTGCCTGTGCGGTTTGCTCTGTGGGTTTTCCTTGTTAAGCCTAGGAGAGCTAAGTTCAGTGCATATGTGTGTGACTTGTCTGGCTGGTGATGGGAAGCTGCATCTTGGTGTTTGTACTGGCTGTTCAAATTGAGATTACATAAATCCTAGTCACTTTAAATCTTGAATTAAAACTCCCTCTCATTCATATAAATAAACAAATCCTTACACTGCAATCTGCTCTACTGTATTTAAACTTCCATGTTATGGAAACTATGCATGCACCAGGATCTGCCTTCTGCATATTGTGGCAATAAAATTACTAGATGTGATTTAGAAGAGAGTAATTTATGCAAAGAACAGATACTGCACAGCTGTCAAAGATCCAGGGAATAGTTCTTCAGCAAACATAGTGACATCACAAAGTTTTTACTCCATTTCTGTAGAATAAAACTTGATAGGTAGCAGACCTTGTCTTTGAAGCTCAGCATTTTTTCACCCACCTCTCTGTTTTGTGGCTAGAAGGGCATTTTTATTACATGCAGGAAAATAGTGTGTATTCCTTGTATTTTGATATTAGCGAGAGGGGTTTGAGAATGCAAAGCAGTAGCCTCCCATTCATTTCACGAGCTAAGAGCATTCTGATGTTGGAATATACTGTCAGCAGCACCATTCCTCAGCTCTTCAGCCTTGTTAACTTGCATGTAAGATTTTCCACATGGAGTAATAGGATTTAGCAAGCAATTCATCTGACTTGCGTTCTGTGATAGAAAGCTTCTGAAACACCAAACCAGAGTGTTATCTGTGACTTTAGAGATGTCTCTCTCTCCCTCTGTCCCTCCCCCACTTCCCTCTCCATGGCCCTTCCCTGTTGAGATTTAGTCATTAACTCTTTAAAGTAGGGTTTTTCCTGTTTTTCTAGTCTTTCATTTTAAAATGCATAGTGTAGATTCTGGTTTGATCTTCCCTTTTCCTAAGCAGCACAGAAGGGAGTATGTTCAGCTTCACTGTGTACATATGGCACTAGCGAAGTCGTTAAGCTCACTTACCCAGCTAGGGGTCATTGGATTTCTATTTCCCACTTAACCTTGCAGCTCTGAAGTTTATCTACAGATACAAGGTACCCAGAATGCATTTACTGCAAAGATGTATGCAGCCTGCAGGATAGTGATGAAGAACAAACATGTATAGATTTTATTCCTTTTTTAGAGTTTCTCAAATATGTAGAGGCAGTTAGTTTTAGTAAGCATTTAATTCTGTGTTAGCATCTGGGGTCAAGGAAAGGGAGGGAGGGACAGGAGGGGAGAGAGAAAAAGAAAGGAAGAAAAGGAAGGAAGGAAGGAAGGAAGGAAGGGAGAAAGAAAGAAAGAGAAAGCAAGCAAGAAAGCAAGAAAGCAAGAAAGCAAGAAAGCAAGAAAGAAAGAAAGAAAGAAAGAAAGAAAGAAAGAAAGAGAGAGAGAGAGAGAGATGTAATATGTATTGGCATCCAGCAGAGAGAGACACACTATGAAAAAAAAGCAAGCACAATTCCTTCCTTTCATCAATTTATCTCAGGCAACAGTATGTCAACTTCCATAATCCATAATTATTTAACTAAGAAAGCCAAAAAGCCAGCTATAGAAGTCAGAGTTTGACCATTATGACAATAAAAAGGGTTGTGTGCTTTATAAATTTTGCACATTCCAGTTCAGATTTTATCTACTTTGGCTTGGAATTGTATGAACGTTGCACATAAATGTGCTTACTTAAAGTAATTACGTTAAGGATATGTTTAGTTATTGCTGTAGGCCACAAATTCTGACAAGTACTGGCTGTACAAATTTTATGCTTTTCTGCACACAGGTGATGAAGACTGGCATAGTTTATTCTTTTCTAGCACTATCCAGATATTCATTTGGGAATAAAAGATCTAGGATGATAGTTTCTGACCATACCACAACGTGCTTGCATTCAGGATCTTATTTGAATAAAATGTGTAGAGATACCTTGTACATAGGTTATTGAACATGATAAAGACTAATTACCAGACCACATGACATTGTGTAAACTAACTAAACCATGAAATGGAGATAGGGAGCAGTACTTATTTAATACACATTTGATTGATTTTTAAATTGAAATCTTGTCACGATAGCTTACGATATGATTAGTACAATAAAAAATCAATATGTTAAGTTGATGCAATCAACCTTCAACACGACACATTGGATGTGAAAGTATGGGTGGATGCCCCATCAAAATATACTTAACTAAAATTCTGCCTTTAGATGGAGGGGTTACTTCAAAGAAATTATGGTGAACAACTTATGATTCTTCATTATTTTCCCTTCTACTTGTTCTAAGTGAATTCCACACAAGTTAAAAAATGATACCTAAATATTCCCTGCTTTACATTTAAAATCCAACTTTATATCTCTGCGATTGTCCTCTTTATCTGAACCTGTATTCCTGTAACTTAATAGAATTAAAGAATCATTATTGGCTTTTTTATAAAAGTTTTGCATAATCCAGCAACATTCATAGTCCTTTTCCTGGACTAACAATCCCTACTCACATTCACTCATGCCCTAGTCACTTCTCATCTTGACTATTGCAACATGCTCTACATGGGGCTGCCCTTGAAGAGCATCCGGAAGCTCCAGTTGGTGCAAAATGTAGCAGCCCACATGGTTTTCTGCAGACCCCGGTGTGCACATGTATCACCTCACCTGCGGAAGCTGCGTTGGCTGCCGATTTGCTTCTGGGTGCAACTCAAGGTGTTGATTATCACCTTTAAAGCCCTTTATGGCTTGGGATCAGGTTATCTGAGGGACCATCTCTTGCCGGTCACATTGACCTGACCCCTCAGAGTGGGGAGGCAGGGAATGCTGCGGGTCCCATCCCCAAGGGAGATACACCTGGTGAGACTCAGAAGAAGGGCCTTCTCTGTGGTGCCTCCCTCTGTCTAGAATATCATTCCCCCAGAGATTAGAACAGCCCCTCCTCTAATACTCTTCCAGAAGGCGCTGAAGACCTGGTTCTGCCAGCAGGCCTGGGGAACCCAGAGTGGGATAGAGCCGATTAAATGGCTCATGTGATCTGCTATCACCGGGGTGGGGGGGGTGGGGTGGGGAGTGATTTTATTATATTATACTATATTAATTTATTTGATTCTTTTTATCAGTTTTATTGTTTTAAATGTGGTTTTATATTCTGTAAGCCGCCTTGAATCATTATGGACGAATAGGTGGAAATATAAATTAGATAGATAGATAGATAGATAGATAGATAGATAGATAGATAGATAG
>WNWU01000016.1:10149764-10197220 GCA_012654045.1 Ptyas mucosa
AGATAGATAGATAGATAGATAGATAGATAGATAGATAGATAGATAGAATTCTTGCTTACCAACTATTCATTCAGTGACTGTTGAAGGTTATAGTGACAGTGAAAAGGAGACATATGGCTGTCCTCAAAGTTGTGACCATTGCAATGTTGCTGAAGTCATATGATTATAATTTGAACACTTGGCAACTGGCATACATTTATGATGGTTGGAGGGTGCTGTAATCATATGATTGCTATTTGCAACCTTCACAGCTGGCCTCCTATCAGCAATATCAATGGGGAAGCCATCAGTTGTCACAAGTTACAGTCACATACTGTATGGTGTATATACCTAATGGTGATTCATTTAACTATAGCAGACGGAACTGAGGAACCGGTGTAAGTCAGGAGTGGTCATATGAGATTTCACTTTATGTTGTTTAGTGACTTAGTTGCCAGCTCAATTGTAGTCAATTAGCGAGGACCCTAACCCTACTTGAAGATAGAGATTGAAACACCTGGAAAAAAGGTGAAGTAGAACCTGTTTAGGCCAACTAGATTCTAAGTGTCTGGAGCTACCAGCAAAAGAAACGGATTTAGCCTACTTTACCTCTTTCCCCAAAGTGAAATGCCTAACTCTAACTCTTTAACAGTATGTTAAACATACAGAAACCTATCATTCCATTTTCATTCATACTATGGACTATCCACATTTAGTAGGGACACAATTTGGAATGATAATTCTTCTGCGAACATTTCCAGAATTGTATGATAATGAATTACCATACCTTGCTTGTCAAATTTAATTATTCTTTAAATATTAAGAGTTGTTTGACAATGAAATAGATGTCATATAAATTTAATAAATAATAACTATATATCTATATATCTATATCTATATCTATATCTATATCTATATCTATATCTATATCTATCTATATCTATCTATATCTATATCTATATCTATATCTATCTATATCTATCTATCTATCTATCTATCTATCTATCTCTATCTATCTCCCTCCCTCCCTCCCTCTCTGTCTCTCTCTTGGAAACTTTAGAAAAAGAGCAAAAACAGCTCCCAAGTGTTTTTCTTTTTTATGGT
Organism: Ptyas mucosa; assembly: GCA_012654045.1. Classification (NCBI taxonomy): domain Eukaryota; kingdom Metazoa; phylum Chordata; class Lepidosauria; order Squamata; family Colubridae; genus Ptyas; species Ptyas mucosa. The sequence continues at coordinate 10,150,848 of WNWU01000016.1, forward strand.
CATTCTTACTGCCCTAATGATGCTGATACTGAAGTCCATATATATCATCAATCCATGTCTAGTTGTAAGAACAGATATTTTGCTTTAATAAATAAAAGTCTACTATATATTGCATATGCACCGTAACTGTATGCAATGGAATAATTCTGTTCCACGTTACTATTGAATTGTTTGTTTACTGCTTATTATAAAAATGAGATAAATTCCACTCCAAAATCTCTTCCACGAATATTTGCTCCAATACAAAAATGAAATCACTTCATCTGCAGCTGTGCTTCTTTTGTATGGCTTAGCTTGTTACATTTTTCTTTTTTTTTGCACTGAATAATTGAGCAAGTGAGTTTAACTTAGACTAATGTTCATGGAAATCACATTTGAAACTATCAATAGACGAGTAAACAATTTGACTATGTCTCTGCAGCTGGCTGGTACCATACACAAATGCATATACACAAATGTAAATACTTTCTGTCAATAACTGTCAGTGTCTCAAGTATGTTTTTTATTGCATATACACTTCTCTCAGTATTGCAATGAATAATAGTTTTGTTACCGTAGTGTCCCTGAACTAAGGAAAATAAATGAAGAAGTTGGGCCAATAACAGCATGGCCTGCACATGCAATTATTTTATGTGACTGTGACCAAAAAAACCCCCAAAACAACCACCTTCCAAACATTTCACTCAGCTAGTGTTCTGGTAGCCTGATTTTAATAGGAACAAAGCCTCAAGCAATCTGTATGAGCCTCCAGAAACAGAAAGGTTAATAATTTGAAATCCCTTGTTTGTTTCTGTTTTCTGATGGAGTCTCAGCTCTGGGGACCCCCTTATCACCCTCTTCTTGATTATGTCTCTGAACTCTCTTCTGCCTGGTTCTAAGCAATCAGTGCATTTCTACTAGCATCAGTAGATTTCATAAGACTCCTGATTAAAAAAAATATATATTACACTTGTCCAATCACAAAATAGAAGACTGTACAAGATTGTACTTTTCTCTCCTTTTAAAAGACAAAATATTCATACTCCTATTTTTTTATGTTTTTAAATTCTTGGAAGAAAAGCTTTCACTCTGAGATTGTTATACTGTATCATATATATTTATAGTTTAATAAAAAATAAGCATCAGGTCACTATGAAATAGACCATCGTGTAACCCTTAATATTAGAAATGTAAACAGTTGTTATTGTTTTTAATTAATGATTCTTATATTGGCTACTTTTGCTAATTGTTGATCTGATTTCAATAAGGGTTACAATAAGACTGTTTTTCACAGTATTATATAAATTCTCTTTATTTCTAGTTTTTTTCTCTCTTTGTATTATTAAATACCAGTTAAATTGAACTAGAATGTAAAATATCTAATGGGATAACATTGTTAAAGAAGGTAGGAAAAGCACTTCTTCTAACAACTTCACTGAATGAATTCACAATTACTGAATTACTATGTATGCATGTATGAAGGGTGAAATCCAGCAGGTTCTGACAGGTTCTGGAGAACCGGTAGCGGAAAGTTTGAGCAGTTCTGAGAAGTGGTAGTGGAAATTTTGAGTAGTTTGGAGAACCGGCAACTACCACCTCTGGCTGGCCCCAGAGTGAGGTGGGAATGGAGATTCTGCAATATCCTTCCCCTGCCATGCCCACCAAGCCACACCCACCAAGCCATGCCATGCCCACCAAGCCACGCCCACAGAATTGGTAGTAAAAAAATTTGGATTTCACCACTGATGTTTACTGTATGTATGTAGGGGATATCTTAGTCAGCCATAGAGATCAACACAAACCTAGTGATATATTTTTTGAGTAAATTTCAGGGTTGCATTGGGTTGAGAGGTAGAAAAAATATGGATGCTGTTTGAGTTTTCCTATTTCTGGCTGCTATTGTTCATCATGAAGAGAATTGAGCCCTTTTAACATGCTACTATTTACTCAATCCCCTTTCTTCCGGTTTGGATCTATTAATCTTGCAACAACTTTTTAAAGATAGTTCTGATTACAAAGAACAACCAGGGTATTTTCACCAAATCATGTTTCTCTGACTCTAGGAGACAATTCTATTTGCTGTGTCTATTAAGGACATTGATAATAATATGGTGGCTTTCCCCGTTGTCCATTATTACCTCTCATTTCAAAGGATTATATTATATTTTAAAAAAATAAATATTTAATATTGAAATCAGCTTCATATCTGTCATCAAGAAATACTGTCCATTCTTTTTAACATCTTATGTGGTTAAATACCATATTTAGTTTGTTTGGCATTGAAGAGCATTTTTTTGTTACCTGGTGTTTTCCAGATATATTGGACAGGTCTTAGAGTTTTCAATTAGCATGGTTAAGAGGAATTATGAAAATTACAAAAACTGTAATGCAGCACAATGATGCTAGATATAAAAATGAGCGATAGTCTGAATTATGGCGTATATTATTTTATGGAGTTTATTTAACGTAGAAAAGGGTGCAGTAAGTTGCTAAATCATGATGTAGCTCTATAAAAGATGAAAATAATTGGAAAATCCCCTTTTCATGCAGGTTTATAATAGCTGTTCATCCCTTCCCCTATTATGTAGTCTCAGTTTAAAGAAAGTTTAGTACTTCCTTAAAGAGAAATACACAAACTAGAAAAATGTACTGTAAGCAAGGAATAAGGTACACAATGTATAGGACTCAACAAAGTTTATGCATGCAGAGGCCCAATATCAACTTTGTGTTCTTTGTAAATAAGGAACAAAAAATATGGATGGCAAAAGCCCCCTTTTAAATATTTTCACAGGAGCTGAGATAATATCCTAGAGTCCATGTGAGATTACCCAGCTCCACAGTTAAATCTTTATTAATGGGGAAAGGAAATCCATATGGATCAAGCATATGTACAATCAAATGAACATCTAGTTCTTGCTTGAGGCCATCTGCCTAGTTAAGAATCTTACAGCATGGGATTTATAATTCTGTCCTGTAGGAAGCTAATTTGCTAGCAGCTTTAGGATTTTAGCAAGACAAGTGAGACCATTGATCTATTTAGTTCAGTACCATCCATTTAGACTGACATTAGCTGGCCACATTTTTCAATAAAGAACATCTTCATTAGAGATGCAAGAAATTGAAACTAGCCCTTTTGCATGCAAATATTTGCTCAGGCCATCATTTTGCCATTTTGCCTTAACTTTTTTAGGCATTAAAAAAAAGGCACTATGCTTTGGTGCGTTGTGTTATAAATTGATGCCCGCCTAATTTTTTGTACATCAACTCTCACAGGGGCAGCAAAGTTGTTTTAAAATGTATATTCTAAAAAACACATACATGCCCATTTTGAGAGAAGTATTTTGCAAAGCCAGGTGTGAACAAAGCGTGTCTGCTGAGTATTAAAGCCACTGCCTCTTTTGGAAAGCTTGCACAGCTACTTCAATGGCTGTCATTAGTGCATACATGTGTGTGCATGGAAAACACTTCTGTTGTGGGACTGCTACTGAAAAGAATCAGTTTTATTTATTTATATCTCATGTTTCTAAACTGTCCATCTTCCTCAAACAAGGACTGTTTGTATATAGACCAGAGGTGGGTTTCAGCAGGTTCTGACCAGTTCTGGAGAACTGATAGCAGAAATTTTGAGTAGTTCGGAGAACCGGTAGTAAAAATTCTGACTGGTCCCGCCCTCATCTATTTTCTGCCTCCCAAGTCCCAGCTGATTGGGAGGAAATGGGGATTTTGCAGTAACCTTCCCCTAGAGTGGGGTGGGAATGGAGATTTTACAGTATCCTTCCCCTGCTACGCCCACCAAGCCATGCCCACAGAACCGGTAGTAAAAAATGTTGAAACCAACCACTGATGTAGACATGTAGGTAACCTTTCACAGCAGCTGCATGATCCTTCTGAAATACATGAGTGCTTTAACATTTTCAAAAAAGTGCTGTGCTCATGCCAATATGCTTTATAAAGCAATTTTCTGAATGCTTTTTACAGATCTTTTTACTTAAATTAGGGCTGTAAAAGACTTTGGTTCACTTAAAAAATGGCTATTCAAGCAATCTTTACATTAACCAGACTATTGCATGAGTTGGATAGTCATTTCCCACCCACCCCCAAAGATATAAAATGCATGAGAAAGTACCTATATATTTTTAGAGATATAAAATAAGATTTGGACAAATCATAAGTCAAATTAGGTTGCCTCAACAAGTTTTTCTTTAATTCTGATAAAAAAAACCAGTGTGATTTTTTTTCTATTGAATCTGGAACTTTTAAAAATGTCAGAAGTACATAAGAGGACTGCAGAAAGTAAACATACCGGCTAAAATTAAACATTAAAAAATACTACCTTGCTTTTTTACTTTTCTATATATAAAATGCACTGGCTAGGAAGATAGGCAAGAGCAGAAAGTAAGCTTTTGACCTAGTAATCATACGGAATGATTTAGCAATTCTTTTCCACTCTCTGTAATTTAAAAGTAATGTTTGAATATTTGGAGTCAGTAGAGGAGAGGTTTTGTTGCCGTTGCCCTTTCTTAATTTTCTATTCCCCCAAATCCTTTTATTTGTACGTAATATCCATTAATTCACCAGTTGCCCAATGCTTGGCTTAAATTTTTTTTGTTTCCTATTCCCATGTACTGGGTCAGGCTCTGTTTCTTGTAGCTACTTCCATTACTGTGAAACCACTGTTGTCAAAGTTATCAGATAATTTAGATATTTCCACCCTTTAGTATCCACACAATCATTTGAGTAGGGAGAAGGGGTGAAATGAAAGCATTCTTTTTTTTTTTAATTCAAAATCATTTTGAAAGACCTATTGTTCCAGAAAAAAAATACCAAGTTTAAAAAGTTTAAAAAAGGTGTAGCTTCATATTGATTTCCAATGATAGCAAGAGGCATAAAAATTTGGAATGTAAGAATCTTGCCATTTGGAAACTGGGAGATTTTATAAATAAGAAAATCTAGTTAGAACCACTGCATCTGATTCAACAGGGCCTCTAACTAGAGAATGCAGATCAATACAATTTTAATGCTATGTATTGCAGAAAATAGTTTGGACTAGTTATGTGACTAACTGAGCCCATATATAAGTGGCATACAATAAAAATATACTGATCTGTTCTCCTTAATCCAAATATACCAGTATATGGAAATAAGGAATATAATCATTGCTGATTCATAGATGTATGTGGCTATAAATAAGTGTTGTTTCCTTAGTTTATGTGGGATTTCATAGTATAGAAAATATAGATTCTTCATAATAAAGCTATGGTCAAAGATATCATGGGTAATCTAAAGATTAAAAACTGGAACAGTGGAAGATTTAAGGAACGTGTTCCTTTTTTTATTCAGAATTTCAGATAAAGGAAGTTGCTGAGGGAGATGTTGAGTGAAACAACTTTTCCTTTTATTTCTAATATTTAAATATTCTCCATTACATTATTAAAGCATCCTTTTTTTTGAACCGAAGTGTCTGGTGGGATACAGTTTTGTGCATTTACATGAGAGAATTGTTTCTGTTCTGTACTCCAGGTTGAAAGAGAGAATGACATTTTTTTGCTGAACCAACATTTTATTTTTAATGGTGGTACAGTGAAGGTCTTATCAAAGTACTAAAAGAAGATTTATCATAATATTAAAGGACATTTAATATGATCCTATGATCATGTTGAATGTCTGGTGCATATTGCCTACTTTACCACCTTAAAGGCTTGACAAGACTGATAGAAGTGTGGCCGGGTTTTTAATCAATAGCAATAGCACTTAGACTTATATACCACTTCACAGTGCTTTACAGCCCTCTCTAAGTGGTTTATGGAGTCAGAATATTTCCTCCAACAATCTGGGTCCTCATTTTATTGATGTCAGAAGGATGGAAGGCTGAGTCAACCTTGAGCTGGTGGGATTCGAATTGCCAAACTGCTGGTAATCAGCAGTCAGCAGAATTAGCCTGCAATACTGCATTCTAACCATTGCACCACCACAGCTTTTATAAAGTCCTTTTCCACTATGGTACCTTACTCACTAACTTGACTCACTAGCAGGTGGTCAAGGCAAGGCAGGTCTCTAGAGACTCCTTTATTTCTTTCAACAAATGGTCCAGCAAATGGCCCTCCAACAACTGGTAAGGTTCTACCCCCATGCCACCATGAAGGCATTCACGCTCAGACAACAGCTCCTATAGTACAAATAAAGCTCGCAGAATAGAAGCATGCTCACAGGACAAGTTCCATGTTCCAAGTCCAATTAAAAGGCAAAATCCAGGCACAGGACAATCATAGTCCTCAGGGCAAAGAAAAAGTCCAAGGCAAGAAGCAGTTCCAAGGGCACAGCAAAGCAAAGTCCAAAAACAGTCCACAGGATAAGGGCCCAATCCAAGACAAAAGGCGAAGCAAGGCAAGGCAAGGCAAACAGTAACAGGCATGAGTCGAAGCCAGGGGAGGGTAAGCCAAAGCAAACAATTGATCCTGGCAAAGACTAAATCTCCATGGCTTCTCCTTAAGATACTCCATTCCAGGTGTTCTTTGTGAGGAAGGCTGGGGTGACCTCCTCTCAAGTAGTTTTGCAGCCCTTTTATGGGCTTGCCTATGTTCCATTCTCCTTGCCCTTGGATCGAGTGGAGAAGGCAGCTTTTCCTCATCAGAGGAGGATAGGCAGCAGCACTGATGGTCAGCAGCTGATCCTCCTCTGTATGCAGGCAGGCAGCTCTAGTCAACAACCTCCCCCCAATGCCTGAGGGGCCTGGCACAGCATCGTCCTCAGCCCTGGCCTTTACCAACATGCCAAGGAAGAGATGCCATTCCTGTCGGACAGTCCCAGTTCCAGCTCCTCCTCTGAGCCAGGCTCCAATGGGGCCATGACACTGACCTTCCAAAATGCAATTTTTCATTTTCCACTTTAATAAAAAGAAATATTTGCTGATATCTGGATGCAATCCTGCAAAAAGTACACCTCCCTTTAATCATACTTCAGCCAGTTTTTCCCCTTCAGGGCAATTTTTATCTATAAATATTGGAAAAAAACAGAGAACTTATACTTTCTATAGATTCTCCTCCAAAAGTTTGGAATAAGAGTAACAAGCATTTCTCCAAATTGCTTTCACTACTGTTGTTGGGGGTGGATGATTCAGCCAGTTTACTCTGCTTGTGGCGATTGCCAGGACATAGGTATACTTTTGACAGAAGGAACTTGCTGAATCTAAGAAGTTTCAGACTGCAGAAACAAATCAGTCACATTAAGTCAATCCCTGGGGTATTTTGGTTCGAGTCTGTGTGGAGCTGTAATAAAAGCATCCTTTAAAAAAAATAAGCTGAAGGAAATTGCTTACCAAGTTAATTAATATAATGACACCAAAGCAACACCTCCTGTAATCACAACTGCAACTGAAATAACTCTGCAAGAATCTCAAATGTAGTTATTTTGGATCAGTGTATAGTGCCAACCTGGGTCTGTGCATTGTAATGATGGGAAAGGGAAGAGCCGTTCATGAAAGATTAGCACATCAGTTTATTATTCCAGAAATTGGCTTTGGCATGTGGTACACAATAGTAAGATTCAACAAAAATATAGAAGATGCTATAGATAGTCCAAGTCTCCATCAAAGAAGAATACTAAAATAAATGAATTTGGGCAGTGCCAGCAGCTTTTTCTTGAGAAAAAAAAAAGTTAAATTCATGCTGACCTTAATATAAAAGTATCAAGGTAAACATGCCTAGAACCTCAGTTATGTTAATGTTACTGGAATAAATAAGAGCATGTGCAAGACAATCCAAATGAGAGAATTCCCCATTCCCATTCATTCCCATTTATCCAATAGCAAATTTATCACTAAAAATAACATTTAAATTGTTGTTTTTGCCTTGCCTTATGACAACAATAAAATCCAGTTTAAGGAAATACCATCCTTCTATATTTTTCCAAACTAGATGTCTATTATATGTAATAATGTTGCATTGATATAGCCTTGCCATCATTGAATTGTAGGGCATATAAAATCTCAGCATTTAGTGTTTTTAAATAGCATTTCCTTCTGTATTCTCCTTTTCCATAGGCTGATCTGCTGTTCCAGTATTAGGCAAAATAGCACCTAGCTGAACAGTGCATCTTTACTGTTGTGAGCCGCCCTGAGTCCTTGGAAATAGGGTGGCATATAAATTGCATTATAAATAAATAAAATAAATAAATGAATACCTCCACAGATTCTCCTCCACTTGGGACTATTAGTGTTGAATAATCTGTTAGGCAGATAGTTTCAAAAATACGAGTCTGATGATAAACCTGTGTGACTTGTACCTTAATATTTCACCCACAGTGTCCATAACAAGCTAAAAATGCCACAAGAGCATTTATCTGTATAAAGTGAGATCTTTATAAGATCTTAACATGAGAATGTTTTTAGCTATTGCATTTGAATAGTGTATAGGCATTGCTTTGAGATTCAGCAGATGCCACATTGCTTCCAATATCTTTATTTATATTGCTAATCTCACATCAATTGACAGGATCCAACCTTCCAAATCATCAGAATGTGCCAGACTGTAAGCAAACCAACTTACATTTGCTGAAACTATATGCCGTAACTAAATAAAACTATATTCTTCAGATCTAGCCCTTTGGATGCTAAAGTTGGTATTTTAATTCCTAATTCTTAAACAATGCTGTCAATGAGTTATGGGAACTGAGACATTTCAACCATTTAAGAATGTATTAGAAGCTAGATGTGCAAATAAAAGGAAGAATCATTATAGGCTTGAAAAAATAGCATTGGGTATCAAGAGGTGGGGCCTACTACTATATGAAGAGGCTCTTAAAAGTATACCGCAAGGCTGAGTAACCTTTGTTTTACTGCCAAAAGCTCTGGTCTTCTCTATTGTAATCTAGTGATAGTTTCCCTGGCCCCATCTGAGCTTGGGTCCAAGGAGGAGGACAAGAGGGAGCTAGGGTTGACAGAGGAAAGACCAGAGAGCAGGATGAAATAGTCCCAGGTCCCTGGGAAGGGTCGCCAGTGAAGGAGAGTGGGTGCAGGTTGACCAAGCAAAGGAGGAGAAGAGGGCAGGCAGCAGAGCAGAGAAGCAATGGAGCTCCTGCGATGAGCAATTATCTCCCCCCACCACCACCATTGAACACAGAGAATGGAGAGGAGGTGGGATCAGGGTGACCCAATGACTCAGGAGGAGGGTGCCCCATCCCTCTTCACAAAGCTCAACTGGAGAATAAGATTTAAAGAGACGCTGCTGGGAGGGGCACTTGTCGGGAACAAGTGTTGCCTTTTTCCAGTTTCATGTGCTGTTACTGATCTCTGAATACTTTGCTTTCCTTGCCCTGTTTGCCTTGCCCTGCTTGCATTGCTTGCCTGGCCTGGCTATGTGCGAGTTCGTAGGAACCCAGTTCTACTCTGCTCTGGCTTGTGCTGCAGTCCCAGTGAACTCTTCCTGTGATGAGGATTCCTTGGAACCAAATTCCCTGAATTGTAGCTGCTCGTCTGGACTAAGAGCAAGCAGGAACACACACAAGAGGTGTGTGTTTAGAGCTTTGTTCCTGGACTTGCAGGGAAGAATGGGACTTTTGGGGGAAAGTTGGAGCAATAAAGGGGAATTAAGCCTTCGTTCCAGCTGTGTTGCTTCTGTGCCCAGCCCTGTGTTATCACAATAGTCATAAGATAGATAGGGTTCAAGCTTTCTTTCTGGCATATTCCCTTTTCTACTTCCTGATCCTCCTATTACCCCTAGGAAGGTAAAGGTAAAGGTTCCCCTCGCACATATGTGCTAGTTGTTCCCGACTTTAGGGGGTGGTGCTCATCTCCATTTCAAAGCTGAAGAGCCAGCACTGTCCGAAGATGTCTCTGTGGTCATGTGGCCAGCATGACTAAATGCCAAAGGCGCATGGAACATGTTACCTTCTCACCAAAGGTGGTCCCTATTTTTCTACTTGCATTTTTTATGTGCTTTCGAACTGCTAGGTTGGCAGAAGCTGGGACAAGTAACGGGAGCTCACCCTGTTACACAGCACTAGGGATTCGAACCGCTGAACTGCTGACCTTTCGATCGACAAGTTCAGCATCTTAGCCACTGAGACACCATGTCACTTTTAACCCCTAGGTAAAAACCCCTAGGTTTTTAACCCCTAAGTAGGTGTGAAATAAAGACTGTTAATGACTTCGGGTAAACATTATAATCTAATACTAAACCTGGACTCATTTGTCAAAATATGTGTAGTATCATTTGGCATATATAATTAAAGTAATTTCCAGTCTGTATTTGTATCTAGATAAGGCTTGTCTTGATGTCACTTCTCTGATTTCTGTTTTCCTGTTGGCCTTTCATTCTGGCAAGTCAATTCCCATCTGGCTCACTCTAGAGATTTTTTTTAAGCACAGAAAGAAACTTCATCTTGGCAGAGAGAGAGGAAATCAAGCTGAATTTTAGTCAGCTCTGAAGTGCATGGTCTGAGCCAAAGTCAATTTCTTGTCAGATGTGACCTCAAACTGATTTATCACTTTCCTTTTTGAAATGGGATGACCCATTGCATACTGGGCAGTCCAGCCAAGATACAAAGCATTTTCATGTTGCTGAGATTCTTTGGGGAGTTAAGGATAGTAAAGAAACTGTTGCAGGGGTGAAATTCAGCAGCTTCTGACAGGTTCTGGAGAACCAGTAATGGAAATTTTGAGTAATTCGGAGAACCGGCAAAAACCACCTCTGGCTGGCTCCAGAGTGGGGTGGAAATGGAGATTTTGCAATATACTTCCCCCAGGAGAGGGGAGAGAATGGGGATTTTGCGGTATCTTTCCCCTGGTGTGGGGTGGAAATGGAGATTTTGCAGTATCCTTACCCTGCCACGCCCACCAAGCCATGCCCACAGAACCGTTAGTAAAGAAATTTGAATTTCACCACTGAACTGTTGCTTAATCATAAATCTTCAAGCATCTTTTTAATCCTGTATTTTATTTCAGTTTGATAACATTCTCTTTCTATAGAATAATGGAAGATGAAAACCTGTTGTTCTAATGTCTGAACCAGCTGTTGCTGCTTAGACATAATGGATATTAGTCCAGGCTGACATAGTATCAAAGGTGTTTTTTTTTTAAAAAAAAACCAGTATTATAAATATGACATATCTTGAAGAGTAATATATGAAGCTAGGACATATATTAAAGGGAAATCACAGCAGGCTTGTATAAATTAAAGGTTGACAAATCTATTCTAAAGGAAGCACTAGAGCATAAAGTCAATGAATTAAGCTTGGAAACCAGGAGTACTGTTAACATTTTCAGATCAATTTTGGATTGTGCCATGGTGTCCTGGTCATTTTTATAGCCCAAAGTCCTGCATTTAGTAATTATTCCCAGTTTATAACATTATGAATATGGATATCTTCCCACTAGCTCAAGGTACAATTCCTAAGTTCTTCCACAAGTTGTATTGCATTCTGATCTTCAATCTCAGAAAGTAAACGTTATTAAGTGTATGTGGAGCAGTTATATTATGGTAAAAATCAACACAGGAAAAGGCAAAAACATAATTATATGGTATTATATGCTTGTTCCACATTCCATCTCTCGTAATTCTTCAAACTTTGGAATAATAATTTCTGAAGAGGGACGTTTTCTTTGCTTTAATAAGTTATCCCTTTTTCAGTCATAAAGAAGAAGTATACTCACTGTATCATTTTTTAAAAATTTATATTTATATGCTGCCCTTCTCCGGAGACTCAGGGCGGCTTACAATGCGTTAAGCAATAGCCTTCATACTTTTGTATATTTATACAAAGTCAGCTTATTGCCCCCACAAACCAGGTCCTCATTTTACCCACCTTAGAAAGGATGGAAGGCTGAGTCAACCTTGAGCCTGGTGAGATTAGAACTCACAGTAATTGCAGGCAGCTGGATGTTAAATGCTGCCTTAATAGTAGGCATTAGCCTGCTACGCCACTCAGGCTCTATCATTCCTGTTCCCTCAGCTAGTTTACCAGTTGCTGGCTAATTTCAAACAAGTTGAGCCTGGCTTGACTGTTAGAAAACCCTAAAGCTACCTACTAGATTGGAAATCAAACACATTTTTGGAAGAAGGCAATGCAAAGCTATTTCTATACTATTATCAAGAAAAGGATATAAATGTGTTCAATAAGTTATCAGAAACTCAGATTGATATGAGAGCACTTTTACTTTTAATTAATGGTACTCTTGGTAGCAGTCCTTCCAGACAGGTGATACAGTCACTGTAAGAGGACAAGGTGAAGTTTCATTTTGTGAATATAATGTGAACAAGGAATTAACAGTTATTTCTGTCTGGGTGCTCTTCATCTAACTGATGCTACTGGCATATCCATAGACAAGTGTGTTAATTTGTTTTTCTGGACAAAGAATGTTTGAGTGTCAAGAGAACTGAGTCTGAGATTGTCTCAAACTCATCAAGATTTGCAGATCCTAGCGTAGAAAGAAAAAAAGAATGGAAAGCCAGGCTCTCTTATTTGACTAAGTATGCCTACAAACACAGAGTGCAAATACACATGCATTCAATATATTACCCGTATAGATTTCCTGTATCCAGCATATTAGTTCCTCTGTGTGAACCCAGGGAGGAATTGCCTGCTTCATTCCAAACATATGAGTTCCAGGTTTGAGTTTGACAGGAAGGGGCCTCCAGAGGAATATGCAGGGGATTTGCACGTGCTTTATAGGCAAAAACAGAAATGAAAAGAAACTATATGTGCAATTGAAGTGGTCTGTTCTTTTCTATTTTTTCCCCCAGAAATTCATTCCTCATTGCCTTATACCTCCCTTTCCACTCTGCTTCCAATTTCCCCATCTTCTCTGATCTCACTTATGAAAGCCAGTTCTCACAAGGTTAGAAACAGGACTAATCCATTATCAAAACAAGAGGCAAGTGGAACTGTCCCTTCTGCTCAAAAGAAGTGCTTGAGGGGGAGAAAGGAGGGGAAAGAATTTAAATTTTGATTTCATTATAATAAAGGTTGTATCTAATACCTTGTGATTGTGAACATTCTATAGCAGTTTTGGCGAACCTTTTCGGCACCGAGTGCCAAAACGGGAGGGGTGCTGGGGGGGGTGAGTGCCAGAAACCGGAAGATCAGCTTCCGAGTTTCTGGTTTCTGGTGCACGTATGCGCACCAGCCAGCTGGTCTTCTGCTTTCTGGCGTGCATGCATATGTGAAGACCAGCTGGCTAGTGCACATGCATGCACCAGAAACCGGAAGCTCAGCTTCTCCATGCACACATTCATGCCAGGGAGCTGCTCTTCTGGTTTCCAGTGTTCCTGCGCATGTGAAGACCAGCTGGCCAGTGCACATGTGCATGCTGGAACCCGGAAGAGCAACAGGCAATGGCTGGCGTGCCCAGAGAGATGGCTCTGTGTGCCACTTATGGCACGGATGCCATAGGTTCACCATCATGGTTCTATAGTAACAGCTTCATTAATTCTTCCACAATAAACCTATTATCAGAGCTCTTATGTTCTTGAATGGCTACTTACAGTCTAGTTTGTCAGCATACCACCATTTCTTGCCTATTTTGTGGGCATCATATCTGCTCACTTGTACTGGCATTTTATTTCCAATTCTTCACTGTAAAAGATCCTTCAGGAATTGGTCTTAAATGAAGCAAATGTTTAAATATTGTATTTCTTTCATGTAATTTGCAATTCTTATTTTATTAACTGCTTTTAATTTATCCCCTTCAGAGATTACAAAAGTTAGAATTTAATTCTAAATACAGCCTTGTTGACTGCAATATTGCTATTGGTTTTATATCAAGGGACACAACGTCTCTGACATAACCTTTTCTGTAACTCTGCAAATAGTAACAAATATATTACGTACACAAATTACAGCCCAATCCTTGAACTGAGTTCAATTGAATTTACTACTCAGCAAGTGAGTTCAAAATTGTGCCCAATGGCATTTTGCCACTGTATTACACATAACATTTTAGTGACAGGAACACTGTCAGCATTGTACTTATATTAGACAAGTTATCAGTATATTCAATTTTGCTTCAGTGGGGAATGTGGCCCCTGGCAGTACATAATGGGCACATTTTTGAGTAGAGAAGGGAGCATGGTGCCCTGCAGATATTTTCCTTTGTGCCTTCAGGCCTCATTCAGCCAAATTTATTCAAAGTAAACAAATAAACTAAATGGTATAGGTCAGTGCCCCCAATCTTTTGAACACCAGGGACCGGTTCTGTGGAAGAAGGTTTTTCTATTGACCAGAGGGGGGGGGGTATGGTTTTGCTTGTTGGCGTGGCCCAGTTTTCTGGCATGCTGTGGTCCGGTGCCAGTCCATGTACGGGGGTTTGGGGACTCCTAGTGACTGGTCATACCATTTAAAATGGACTGGTATGCTGTCAAACTATACCAGCTTCATTTTATTTCCAAGAATTGTTTTGGACATTATAGGAATGGTTACAAGGCAAACATCTTGGATACCTACTTGAAATCTATTCTGCACATGGGGAAAACAATATCTGTGATAGTAATCACAATGATTTATCCTTGTTCACTGCATGAACTTCTCTAAACACTTATTTTACTTCAACATATTCTTGTCAGAGATTGTTTATAGCATGGAGATTGCCTATCACATGATGGTGCTCATGTCAAGGAACCTCTCAGATGGTAAAAAGTACGAGTACCAGATTTTCAGTTTTGTAAGGATAACTTTGGTTTATGAGAGAATAATAAGTATTTTTCCAGTGCACTGCTCCTGCAATCCATGGCTGGGTATTCCACGCATGCGTAGTTGAGAACTGAGTGATGAATATTCAAATTTCTTGTTGGTGTCCGCCTCCTCTGTGCTATCCTCTCTAGTTCATTTCACTCAGTAGTTGTGAGAACTAGTGTTAATTGTTGCTCTGTGCTCTTTAGCTATTTAGCTAGCTTTTCTTTATTTTTTTAGGGATCTGTTTTTGGTTTTTTTGTATTTCAGTTAGTGCTTTTGACTTTCCTTTGGCTGGGGACTGCTTGTTTTATTTTTCTCTTTAATTTTGGACTGCAGTGGGGAGTAGCGAGCCTGGGGCTCCAGGTCGCTCTCCCTTCTTTGATTTGTTGCTCCTACAGTTTTCTTTTGGATTCTGACCCGGCTGGGCAGATCCAAGCCTCATTAGCCGCAGGCGGGGGTGCTGGAGAACCGGTGAGCCGGTAAAACCGCTACCGCCGCAGCCCCAGCCTGTTTTTTTGCTTAATTGCGGCTCCGGAGTTACTGCCCAGGCTTGAGGTACACTCCGATGATCCCAGCTGATTTGCGGCGCTGTGTGCTTGGCTAGAGGCGCGCCTTGCTACCCGTTCGTTCTCTTTGTGCTGCCGGCATGGGAGAGCATCAGGATTGCCGTCGTCGCTGCAGAGAACTTGGAAATTGCGGTCAGTGTGCTGGGAGTCGCCTTTTTGGCGCGGAGGCAAGTCGCGGCCGCCATTTTGGGTATCTGTTCATGGCGGCCGCCATTTTGTTTTTCTCCTGAAATGGAGCGGTTTGCAGGTTATTAGCAGGGCACTCGTGGGGCAAGTCAGGGTGACCCCCCAGCCCTTAAGCATGGCGTTTTAGGGCCCTTTTGTGCCCAGGCCTCCTTTATTCTGGATTCTGGAAGGCTGTGGTCCCCTAGCCTGGCAGGTTCCTTATCCTTCTGGCCTGAGTGGGGTTCATTTTCCCCCCTGTTTCTGCTTCTTTGGAAGTTGGGGGGGTGTTGCAGGGCAATGGTGGTTATTGAAATTAACCAAGGTTATGCCCTGTTCCCTTTTTAATTGACTTGGGAATGTGTTCCTTTTTATTGACTTTAATTGCCTCATTTCTTGCAGGCTGTCTAACAATTAGGCATGGCTGACTCCAACCTTTCTTCTGATCTGGAGGCTGAGCCCAGCCCTCCAAGGGAGACAGTAGTAGCAGATTCTAAAGGGGCTAAAGCCAAATCCAAGAGTACAGTCCCTAGGGCCCTCAGGTCACAGGCCAAGCCTTCATCTGCAGAGGAGAAGGATGCTCTCCGATGCCACAACGCCTTGGAAAAGCAACATGCTAAAGCAAAGCAGGCAGCGGCTGCCAGGCCTACTTCACCAATCCTGTCTGTACCTGTGCCCGTTTTTGGCGACAGGCCACACCATTTACCTCCAGAACCTCTCAGTTTGGATCCTGTTTCAGAGGTAGTTCAGCCTAGCTCTGACAGTTCTCTGAATCCAGAACCTGCCCTTCTTCTTCAGGCGGTGGACGTTGTTCCGAAGTCTCCTGTGTGTGCCCTCCCGTCTGCTATGGCTCCTGCTGGCCCGCAGGCCCCTTCTAGCTTGGACGTGCAGCTGAATCTTCAGTCTGTGTTGTCTGATGCATTGGCTAAAGTCTTGGCTGCTGGCCTCCATCAGAGTGTGGCTCCGGTGCCTTCGACCTCAGCTCAGCCCCCGGTGCAAGGGCGTGTGTGTGACAGACATGCTGCTGCTACTAGGCGTGAGTACGTTTCAAGTGATGAGTCTGATCCGGAGACGGAAGGTCCTGAGGAGATGGAGTTTTCGGAAGATGAGGACCTCCTACCTGACCAGCCAGTTTTTACTGGCCTGTTTAGGCCTTCAGTCTTCAAGTCGCTTCTCCACAAGGCGAAGATCACTACCAAATTTGGGCTGACGCCTCCTGCGGCTGAGGGTAGTGCCTCATCCAAGGTTCTTCATGACCCACTGTTCCAGAGTGCTAAACCTGAGAAGGACGTGATTCCTTGTCCTCCTCTCTTTTCTGAAGTGGTGCAGAGTGGCTGGGCTCAACCTGGTTCACTGACTGCACCGAGTGGCTTGGACAAAAAACTTTACTGTGCTGCTCCTGAACTGGAGGACCTCCTGGCCTTGCCTTCGGTGGATGCTCCAGTGGCGGCGCTTGTATCGTCCTCTGTCCTTTCTGGCGACATGGAAGATGGCCTCAAATCGGAAGACAGGAAGGCTGAGCTGGCGTTTAGAAAGACTCACCAGGCGGCTGCCTGGGCGGTGAAAGCGGCTACTGCTACCTCCTTCTTCACCAGAGCTTCTATCCTCTGGTTGCGACAGCTCCAAGAGCGGCTCCCCCCTGAGGACAGGAGACTCCACCAAGATGTCAACAAGTTAGTGGCCGCCGCTGAGTATTCAGCTGATGCTTCCCTTAATGCCGCTAAATTCGCTTCACGCGCCCTTTCGTCGACTGTCACGTCTCGTCGTCTCTTCTGGCTTCGCAATTGGAGGGCGGATGCGAAGACCAAGTGGAAGTTGGCTGCATCTCCCTACAAGGCCCCGGAGCTCTTCGGTGCAGCGTTGGAGCCTCTGCTGATCGAGGACAAGGATAAACGCAAGGTCCTTCCTTCGTCTTACCGTCGCCCAGAGCGTCGATACACTCCGTATACCCAGAGGCAGTCCTTTCGATCCTTCCCGGCCTCCAGCGGTACTTATCAACAGCGATCCTACACTCAGGGAATGGATCGCCCCTCAGACAGACAGTCATTTCGAGATAGGGGCCGAAATCAATCCCAGGTCAGACGCCCATTTCGGGGTGCTGGCCACCGATCCTTCCGGAGGGGGAAATGACTCAAGGCCGTCGGCTCCCATTGGTGGTCGCCTCCAGCTGTTCCACCACCGTTGGGAGGCCTCCACAAACGAACAGTGGATTCTTCACACCGTGTCTCACGGCCTTTGTCTCGAGTTCCTTTCTACTCCCCCCAGCCGCTTCGTTCGCTGCCCGGTGTCTGCACTGGAAGCTGGACGTCTTCTTATGGAGACCGAGATTCGTCATCTCCTGTCTATCAAGGCCATCGAGCCGGTGCCGTCAGGTCAGGAAGGGACAGGCTTCTACTCAACGGTGTTTCTGGTGGCCAAGTCCTCCGGAGGCTTCAGAGGGATCCTGAACCTGAAGTACTTGAACAAGTTCATCTCTTATCGAAGGTTCAAGATGCAGTCCCTGAGGTCCATTTTGGCGTGTGTCAGGAAAGGGGATCTATTGCAGTCGGTGGACCTGAAGGAGGCGTACTTGCATGTCCCGATCCACGCCGCTCATCGCAGGTACCTGCGCTTCGAGTACAATGGTCTCCACTTTCAATATTGCGCAATGCCATTTGGTCTGTCATCAGCCCCAAGAACGTTCACCAAGCTGGTAGCGGTGGTGGCTGCGCAGCTCAGGGCCCGTCCGGTGCGCGTCCTTTGTTATTTGGACGACATTCTTGTTCTGTCCAGCTCCACAGCTCAGGCGACATCGGACATAGACTTGGTGATAGACGAGTTCCAGCAGCACGGATTTTCGATCAACGAGGAGAAGAGCCATCTCTCGCCTACAACTCGCTTGCTTCATCTGGGGGCGATCATCGACTCGGACAGAGGTCACGTTTTCCTCTCCCCGGACAGGGTTCAGAACATTGTCAGGTTGGTGACCCAGGTGATGTCTCAGAGGACCTCTTCTCCACTTCTGCTTTCTCAGCTGCTGGGGAAGTTAGTGTCTTGCATAGCCATCGTTCCTTGGGCACGCAGACACAGTCGTCGGCTGCAGTGGTTCCTGTTACGTTATCAGAGATCGGGCCGGGGCACCTCCAGAGTGCCTGTCCTGCTTCCCCCTCAGGTTCGCAGGTCTCTTCGTTGGTGGCTCTCCCCGGCTCTCCTGCGAGGCTGCACGTTCCTGGAGCCCGATCGCCTGGTCGTGACATCAGATGCGAGTCTTCAAGGGTGGGGGGCCCACCTGCTCGACCACGTGACTCAAGGTCTGTGGTCCCAGGAGGAGAGAGTTCACAGTATCAACTGGCTGGAGCTACGAGCAGTCCGTCTAGCCCTGCGCCATTTCCAACCATTCTTGGAGGGCCGCCATGTCCTGGTTCTTACGGACAACATGACGACCAAGGCCCATGTGAACCGGGAGGGCGGTACTCGTTCGGAGTCCCTGATGGTCGAGGCGGAGAGGTTGCTGACCTGGGCGGAGCGTCACACCCTGTCGCTCAGGGCGGACCACATATCGGGACAGGCCAACGTTCGCGCCGATTGGCTCAGCAGGGAGCAGCTCGACCCGGCGGAGTGGCGTCTTCATCCGCGAGTGTTTCAGGAGATTGTCCGGAAGTTCGGCATGCCGCTGGTGGATCTTTTCGCGTCGCCTCAGAATGCTCACCTTCCCAGGTTTTACTCACGCTTCCCGACCGTAGGTGCAGAGGGAAGCGACGCTCTCCGATGCCCCTGGCCTCCCGGTCTGCTTTACGCTTTTCCGCCACTGCCGTTGATCCCGAAGGTGATTCGGAAACTGTTGCAGGACCGGGCCGAAGTTCTCCTTGTCGCTCCTCGCTGGCCTCGCAGAGCTTGGTATGCGGATCTGGTGTCCCTCTCCGTTTCTCCGGCATGGACAATCCCGTCACACACGGTCTCTCTCAGCCAGGGGGTCATCGTCCACCCGGACCCTCAGTGGCTCAGGTTGACCGTCTGGCATTTGAGAGGACCTTGCTGAGGAAGGATGGCCTTCCGGATGAAGTGATACGTACCATCTTGGCGTCCAGACGGCCTTCGACTGTACGTATATACGAGGCGTCCTGGAAGACGTTTTCCCTTTGGTGTTCCCACAACCACGTTGATCCTACTACGGCTGACGTCGTCGACATCCTTCGTTTCTTGCAGGCGGGGCTGGACAAAGGCCTGGCCCCCGCGACTTTGAGGCGTCAGGTCGCTGCTCTGGCTACTGTACTGTCCCGGGATCCAAGTCGCCCTTTATCTCAGAATCCGAGGATCGTTGGTTTTCTTCGTGGAGCTACTGTCCTGTCTCCGCCGGTGGTTCATCGTTATCCTTCTTGGGACCTGCCCTTGGTTCTTCAGGCCCTTACTTCTGGTCCGTTCGAGCCCTTGAGCTCCATCAGCCTTAAGTTTCTTTCCTTTAAGGTCGCGTTCCTCCTTGCTGTCACTTCTGCCCGGAGGATTTCAGAGCTTGGGGCGTTGTCTATACGAAGGGATCTCTGCATATTTCACGCCGACAGGGTGGTCCTTCGGTTGGATCCTACCTTCATGCCTAAGGTGAACTCCTTATTCCATCGGTCCCAGGAGCTCATACTACCGGATTTTTGCCCGAATCCTCGTCACCCTCTCGAGAGACGTTGGCATATGCTGGATGTCCGTAGGGCGCTCCGTTGGTACCTCAAACGTACGGCTGCTTTTCGTAAGACGGAGGCTCTCTTGGTGTCCTTCCACCCGTCTTCCATGGGCCAGAAAGTGTCTTCTTCGACGGTGGGCCGCTGGATCAAGGCCTGCATCTCTTCTGCTTATGAACGCCATTCTGGACCGGTGCCGGGCAGGATCTTTGCCCATTCTACCCGCAGCGCTGCTACTTCGGCTGCATGGGCTACACAGGCATCGGTTTTGGATATTTGTCGGGCAGCCACGTGGTCTTCTACAACGCCGTTTATTCGTCACTACAAGATCGACGCCTTTGCCTCGGCTGAGGCTTCCTTTGGCAGGAGGGTGTTGCAGCAGGTCCATTCTGTTCCGGGCCTAGGGAGCAGTCAGCCTCCCTCCCATTGAGTACGAGCTTGGGTATATCCCAGCCATGGATTGCAGGAGCAGTGCACTGGAAAATGGACGTTGGCTTACCTGAACGTCCTTTTTCTGGGCACTGCGACTGCAATCCATTCCCTCCCTTTCTGGCTGCCTGCCTTGTTTTCTTGACTTTGTTATTGGAGGTGTTGGTGTCTGGTTTGTTTCTCCTGTTGACTTCTAGTTCCTGTTGTTCTTCGTGAAATGAACTGGAGAGGATAGCACAGAGGAGGCGGACACCAACAAGAAATTTGAATATTCATCACTCAGTTCTCAACTACGCATGCGTGGAATACCCAGCCATGGATTGCAGTCGCAGTGCCCAGAAAAAGGACGTTCAGGTAAGCCAACGTCCATTTTAAGTGGGTTTGAATTTGTGTGTGATACCCTAATCTGTACCAATGCCAATAAAATATATAGTTTAGTTCACCATATTTAAATTGTCAATCTGAGACATTATTACATCATTTTCTGTTTTGACTAGGTCATTTGAAACGGTAGAGGAGAAATATGCAGACAATGTTAGGATGCATCCTAGCTTTGTATTAGAAAAGAATAGAATATAATTTTTATTGGCCAAGTGTGATAGGAATTGGTCTTGGTACATATGCTCTCAGTGTACATAAAATAAAAGATATGTATTACACATGGATATAATGCATTCCTCCTTAATATGTTTTTTTTTAATTATTTCTGCATCTGATTTGTTTATCTGCTTCTTCATCAGAACAACATTTGTGGTGGCTTGGCAAGAGTAATAACTCCGAAGCTAATTGTACAAAGAACTACCAACTTTCATAACAATTTGGCTATGCAGCATTTTAAAGTTTTACACTTTTCCAAATGTCTTTTGCGCAAATAGTAAACTTTGTTTTTAACCTGAAAGGGGACTTTTATAAAGCAGTGGTGCTCCATTAATATGCCATCATCTGACACACTTACATTTTATATTCCAGGCAAATCCTTTTTCACTCACCTCACTATTTTGAAAATGTTTTTTTTCATGAAGTTTTTAATCAGTTTTCTTGTTGCTTTCTTTTACTGATTTGTCAATAACAACAGCATGAGAGATATAACATTTTCAATTTGCTCAGTTGGTTTTCTGTTTTGGAGGTAAGGTTTTCTTATGAAAAAAAAATTAGGTACAAATCTCACAGTTCAAAGTTAATACTGGGAATATAGAACACAATTTTCAAACATTCCCTTTTGACAGTACCTATCTTATATTCATATGATATATGCCAAAAATGGGTAGGATAGGACAATCTTAGTTATTCGTTAATTTAAAATACTTGGTTGTATTTTTGGCAGTTATTCAGCAAGCACTTGGGACCTGCTCAAAATATCTGAGTATATAGTACACGAGCAGTATCTTATATATACTTATATATTACTAGCCTCTCTCTGAAAACATCAATCTTAGTACAGCCATAAAATACTGTATATCTTAGAGAAAATAACTATAACTCAAAATGAAATGAAAAAGCTAAGAATTTACCATAAAGAAAATAAATACACATCAAAAATACAAGTGCTTGCAATGGTTCAGCTACATAGGTTAAAATCTCAGGGAAGAATTCATTTCTCAAAGAGACAAATGCTCTTGCATGGAATTGGATGTTTGTTTTCATGATGGCCTTGATTTATTCCTGTGGGATTGAAAGATAGAGTACATTGAAAGAAATGAGAGCTCTGTGATAGAAATAATCCCTGCCTGGTTGAACTCTGTACTGTAATTACCAT
The DNA here is from genome assembly GCA_012654045.1 of Ptyas mucosa. Taxonomy (NCBI): domain Eukaryota; kingdom Metazoa; phylum Chordata; class Lepidosauria; order Squamata; family Colubridae; genus Ptyas; species Ptyas mucosa. The sequence goes on from WNWU01000016.1 coordinate 10,173,053, forward strand.
CTGAACATCTTTGCTATATGATACCTTTTCTATATGACTAGTTCAGGGTAGAAGTTATTTTATTTATTTCAATCATGGAAAGTTCTACCTTAGTTGCCATGTCCTTTTTGTATCAATACAAAATTGTATGGTTCCATCAATACAAGCAATTCCATGGTATGACAGTGCAAGGTACATGCTATCCAAAAAAATTTAAAGTAATACTTGTAGTAAAATAGAAATATATTTACATTTTATCTGCCTGTGTGATTTATTTTTGTTGTATACATCGATCAAAGGGCTGCATGTATGTTAATTCTGTTATGGCTAATAATATTAATGAATTTCTGAGGGAAAATGGTGAAAAGTTGATTGTGAAAAAATGTTGAGCCAACGAGTAGACCAGCTCTTTCTAATTCCTTTCAGGAGAAGTAGAAGACTTGAGGTCTCCCTTAGGTGCTCCATACAGTTACTCCTCAAACCACTATCAGCAAACCACTAGAAAGCGATCTATAAAATATTTAGAAGTCTGGAGTGGAAGGTATAATAATCTTGCTAACACCACATTTGGTGCCTTAAAAAATAAACAGTGGGTTCACATACTTCCTTTTCTAATGACTTTTCAATATTGTTTCTGACTATCTATCAGCTGTTAGGAACCTTTGGATTTCATCCACAAATTTTACTGGATGAATTTCCTTCAATACGTAGTAAAAGAAGTTTAAAGACTTGAAAAATTGTTTTGTAATAAACAGCAAAAGGGTGATTAGAACTTTTATTCTGGAAAGCTACAAACAAATTAACGGTTCGGGTGGATTTTAAATAAGATTGTAGAATTAATTGCAAGTATCCTTTCCTTGGGAAAATACTTTTGTTTTATTTTATTTTTAAAAAAATGAGGATTAAACTTTGAAGGTTGGACACTAGAGGTAACCAAAAAGAACTAAAAACTGCCAGTAGAGCCCAGCTAGGACTTAAAGAATAAACTATAGACTGCCCTTAGATATTGTACATATATCAAAATCCAAATCATGTTATGGCTTTCACATTGTGTCCAAGCTCCATTGATGTATTGACCGTAGCTCAATTATAGTGATAGAAGTTCACTGTATGTATAGTTGCTCTCACATCCTATATTCAGGTACGCCAAGCAAGAGAAACCTTGGAGAGCCATTCCCTGTCTCTGTAGAGTATTGCTAGATAGACTCAAGATGTGGTTTGGATGAGATCACACAGCAAATGACTCTTTCTACAAACCAGAAAAGTATCAGCAAAGCTAAAACCTTGCTTGTAAAAGAACGGAATAAGAAATGGACCATAAAAACAGGTCAACGAAAACTTCATCTTCACTGTTCACTGAATGTTATGCACCAAATAATAACTGAGAAAAAATGGAATATGGAATGCAATATGCTGGAAATGTACATGACCTCTTTCTTCCTGGAAGTCTGAACAAAAGGATTTTACAGTGTAACATTTTCTTACAGTTATACTTGTGGGTGCTTTTTTCCTAATTCTGACAATCTAGGAATGGTAAAGGAGAGGGCTGGGTATCATATGTATTATATTATTTAATATTATTTGTATTGTGTTTCCCACTGACTTATAGATTGTAATCTGTAGACTGGACCAATATATTTAAAGTTAAAATATGTTTAAAATGCTATAAATCCATATGAACAACTATTTTAAAACAATCAGAATAGTAGATGAAAGGAACCAAGGGAACCATTAAGCAGCAGGAATTGTCTTGAAAGTTTGGAGCTACAGTTTTTTAAATTCATAACAACTACTCCAAAATGTTTTCAACGTTTCTTAAAAATCCAGGCAAACTGGTTCAATGCCTTTTTAAAAACATCGACTTGATATAACAATAATGTATTTTAGACTGTAGCAGATGGGAGGAACTCTCCTTTTTTATTCTTTTGATTCATTCAGATATATTCAGCATGCACTGCATTATTCTTGAAACTGAAGAACAATTAGACATTTCCCCCCCACTTAAAATACAATTTGCGTCAGATGTGAGACCTGTTCATAGAATCATCTATCAGGAAACCGGTTTGGATAGCCAAAGTTATTTTGAATGAAGGGAAGACAAAGATGCCAGAGACTATTGGCTAAATCGTATGCCATAATGCCTACAATCTAGACATTTAGGGAAAAGTACCTTGTAATAAGACTTTGGATAGTTACTTCCAATTTGCATACGGATACAGTTTCAGGTTTCTGTCAATCTGTATCTAAAATTTACCAAATGTTTCTTTTCCATTAGAATATGGAATGAGAATTCAAACTTTAAAAGCATATTTGTAAATCTTTAGTTATCTAATTTCACCTTGTAATCAGATTTTATTTTAGCCAATCCCAAAAACTTGCTTTTGACAAGGTAAGAATATCCTTGAGCCAAGCTCAATTCTTTAAGACCTTATGGACATATTTATTAATTTTCTTGGCAATCATGTGGAAATAATTTTACTACTACATTTTGTTTTTTCTTGTATATTTAGTGTTGACTTGTTCTCGTGTCTTAACCACCTGGCAACTGCTTGGTCAAGTGGGTCTGGACTATCATTATCATGACAAGATGTTTGGAAGTGGTTTGCCACTGCCACCTTCTTAGGGTTGAGAGAGAGTGTGACCGGCCCAAAGCACACAGTTGGTTTTGCACCTAAAACAGGACTATAAGTCATGGTACCTTAGTTTCTAGCCTAGTGCCTTAACCACAAGACCAGATTGGCTCTTATTGTCTTCTTTGTATTTTTATTTTCCTTTTAATATTGTGACATTGTTTTAAAAGATTTAAAATGTTAAGTACAAACTTTTCCATAGAGAGTTTGGATTAATTTGTTATTCCAAAGGACTATTGTTAATATTTCACAATAGAAAGTAATAGGCTTTCATGCTGAATGAAGCTTCATTAAATGAAGTTAAGCTCATAGGCTTTTGTTTTGGTGTATCCTGTTCTATCGTCTCTTCTGTCAAATTTTAGGTATGACTTTCCTTTCCAAGGAGGGTATTTTTGGTAAAATATTAAATTTAGGAGATCTCACCCACGTTCAACTTCATCCATATATTTATATATCTTTTTTCCCCACAGCATTTCATTTCTATGCTCCAGAGAGTTAATTCTGCTTTTAAATACAATAGCTCAATGCTACTTTGATCTCATTTTTATTTCCACACACATAAAGAAACTGTTCTACCCCAGCTACGGACCCCAAAGAATATAGCATACACAAAGTTTGTACAAAACTTAATTTACTAAAATAACTCAGTCTTTTTCAAAACAAAGGCTGTTAAGAAACTTTCTTAACAGCCTACAAGAAACCAAAGATAAAGTAATCACAATCTTACTAAGGTTGGCAGAAAGCCCAGAAGCAATTTGCAGAGAATCCAGATGTGAAGTAGAGTGAACTAAAGTTGTTCCTTACTAATTGCCTCAGTCAGCGTTCATCCTTAAATAGGCTAAGGGACTGGCCAATTAGCCCCAAGTTTTACTCTTGAGGAGACCTCCTCCTGAGGAGCCACTCCTGCCTTTTGCCACTCTGAGCTCCCGTGCATCGAGAAGAGGCTCTTCTTCATCATCCTCTTCACCAAAGGAGGTTCTGGAGGTTCTGAAGGCCCTGGCTGAATCTCTGCCTCTGGCATGACATCTTTTCCAGCCTCCTCATTGTCCGACTTGAGTGCCAGCTGCACAGGCTGCTGGCACAACACCACACCAGCCTCCTCGCTGTCAGAGTCAGCTACCATCCACACAGGCCGCTGACGGGCCACAACAGAAACCTTTAAAGAAGGTGTGGGGTGCGCCAAAGACATTAACTTTTTTCTTTCTTTTCCTTTGGAATGTGATTGGCTATAAGGGACACACAACTTCTCTTCACTAGATTCCTAAGCTATTTTCTTGGAAGTACTTATTCTCATTGTGGTCTGAGACAAGGGAGATCTCTGTGGAAATGCATTCCATGGAGGGGTCATTGTAAATCAGATCTGGACAGACTGTCCTAAACATTTATTTCTTAACCTACTTTGGAGTGTTTAAAATATATGGTAGCTGTTGCCATTGATCTGTGCATCAACACTTAATTTAGAATTTGCAGGATGGATACCAAAGAATGAGCAGATTAAGGGAGATGCTGGGATGGTAATAAATATTGAAAAAGGTATATCAAGAAATCAACCCTGAAGATACATATAGCATCAGAAAGATACAACTCCAAACAGTCAGATGAGCCCAAATACATTTGCATTTTATGTGCAAATATATCAGATAAACTGGGTTTAGGGTGCTGTCAGTTGGGGTTTCAAACTTTTTTTTAAATTGTCTGATGGAACATCAGAAACTTGAAATAATTATCGAAACATATCCAAGGGATATACATCAAGCTGTATCTGGGAGAACAATAGCAAAGTGTTTGGAACACGATTCAAAAAAGGATTGCTTTCATTGGGCAAATTTTATAAACTAGCAACCTCTCCTTATCCCTTCATCCCTAGATTGCTCAGTTTAGGCATCCACAAAGAAAGGCTAGCTATTAATGAGGATTAAGTGTCTAGCAGGCATTTGGTGCCTGCTATGACAAAAGAGGGAAATAATTATCTGATTGGGTTAGAGCTGAAAGCCTGTTATCTCACAGCTTGCAAAAGTAAATAGGAAGAGCTAGCTTGTCTACGCAGTCTCTCTTTTCAAATGTTAATTGAAGATGCAGGTCAGTCATAGGAGAGTAGCACTTGAAAACATTAATGTTGAAAGGACTGATCTTTTTAACAGATACTATTCTTCACAGACTAGTCCTCAGGAAGTAATGCAGAACCTAGTGGTGAGATCAAATTGTTTGTCTTTCAGCTTTTCTTTTTCTTTTTCTTTCTTTCTTTATTATCTGTATTCTCAGCACTCCAGAATATTTTACAGGATCCCTAATTAGACATCTTCACACAATTTATTACCATTTTAAAGGGTAAGCGGTTAATGGCTTGCAATTTAAAATGTGAGGTAATTAATTATTAACTCAAATGGCTTGACTGCTTCTCTAACCTACCAGCAGTATCACACTATGTGTAGGTTAATATTGGTCATTAGAGGACAGAAAAAAAGGACAGCAACTTGGAGATTGTTCCCCCAGATACAGCTTGATGTATATCCTTTGGATGTGTTTTAATAATTATTGCAAGTTTCTGATATTCCATCAGACAATTTAAAAAAAAGTTTGAAACCTGAACTGACGGCACCCTAAACCCAGTTTATTTGATACATTTGCACATAAAATGCAATATAACTCAGAAACTGCATGATTTCAGGTCCTCTGACCATCCATTATGCCAGCAGCCAGTCACTTTGTATGCTTACCCTGAAAGTAGCAACCATGGAGTGATGATGATGATCTGCCTGAATCAATTTACTGCAGGATGAAGGCCAGTTGAATGAAGTTTATGAACTGTAATCTACCATGCTGATCTAATGTGAGTAGGTAGATAGCTGTGTTTTGAGCTCCCAGACTAGGGATGAAAGGAAGTGATTGGCTGAAAGTCATTCAGTTGCCTTTCATTTCTACAGGACAACTAGAACTGGGGCGCTTGCTCCTGGTCCATAAGTAGATGTGATTAAAGCTTCAGTTTTCCTATTGATCGATTTACTTCTGATCCTTACAGAAACCTGAAGGGAGGTTTTAATTGAAGGATTGAAAGGACAAAGGGTTTAATTGCAAAATTATTATTATGAAAATTAATTTGCATGAATTGTCCAAATGAGAAGCAATGTAATATTTTAAATATATATCATTTTCCATACCCAGACTGCATCATGCTAATTGGGTTCTAAATATCTGGAGACAACCAAACTGAGCTGTCTTGCCAAATTGTGTCAAGTATATTCCAGTAATTTTCTGACATTTCTGCTTGCTTTTATTAATAATTATGGCAGGACTTCAATCTTAATTCATAAAAACAAAGTATACCTAAACTTTCCACTAACTCATCACTTCAATAATATTGAAAAAGAGGAAAGACACAGTGCTGTACTTCTAATGATTATAATTAATATGTAGTAGATTGCTTTAGTGTAGACTTTTGTCTTCTAAAGTAGGTTAAGCCTCAACATGAATTCCTTTAATTACAATTCAGGTTTAACAAATGACTTTGGATTGCACAATTGTGAGTTTCTTTCTCAATGTTAGTAGTCAGCCATTTTACAGGTATTTTTCTTCTTGTTTGTTTGTTGAAGTCGCATAATATTTCCTAGGGCTATTTTAAGTGTTTTCTTTTATATGTTGTTTTGGATCAGAAAGGTTTTGTAAGTATAGTCTGGTGAAAAATGAACTAATTAAACAATTCTGATTGTTTATTTTTACTATTCGGTTATAATAAAATGAATAAAAATTATTTTAGAATCCATTCCAGATACTTAATTTTGCTCTTAGTTCCCCAAACCCATAACTGTGTTTTCATCTTTGCAGCCAACATCTTCACTTTTGAACCACTTTTGCTGACATCCCTGTTTCTGCCTTTTTTTTTTTTTGGCATCATTCAATACTTCTATTTTGTCAGTAGTGTTTTGCTGCTTGTCTTTTTGCTATTCACTTGAGATCTCTTGGCTTCCCTCCTGCATGTAGGCAATCATTTATTGTTCTTTGTTTGCAATTTTGTTTTCCTTCCTGCAAATGGTAATAATGAATTAATGCTGTCTGCCCCATTCCAATGTGATAGATGCATAGGCACCTGGGAGAAGACCTGGGACAGCCACCAAGTGATTCTCCCTTTGTGTGCACCTGTAGTTGTATAGAAATCATTTCAGTCTTCAGTTGTTGTGCTCCATTATGTGAAAGCAAAAACAATGTTGTAAAGCCTTTGGGCTGCTAGAATTTTTTTTTCCCAAAATATTTTCTTCTATTGCTTTTTAATCACACTGTAGGGCCTCCTTTCAATCCTACCCGAGTTGAGGATTAGAAGGCTTTGTTGTTTTTGAGAGAAGAGCAGAGTGAAGTTTCCCCCCCCCCTTTTTTTTTTTTCTCTTTTTAATCCAAAGAGGAGCTTGAAGAAAAGAATGGTTGCAGTTCTGGCTGACTGTAATCTTTATGGGAATAATTTGGGTGACTATTTTTTTTTTCTATTTCTTTTGCATCAGACATTGTGGCAGAAGAAAAAACTCATGTGGCTTCATTATGGTTGGGGCAGGGATGGGGGAATAACAGAGAGGATTAGAAGGTTAAAATAGGATAGGGGTGGGGGAGACTCATGTTAAAAAGAAGTCTAAATGAACGAAAAGAGGAAAAAGAAAGTGAGAAAATGAAGTGTGAAGTTCATGTCACTAAACTGGAAATGCCTGCACAAGGTGCTGAAATGCAATAGAAAAGAACTGCTTTTATTTTCCTAAGATAAACTGGAAGCTTTTTAAAGGATAACCTATAAACTAACTCACAAATATTCTTGATATATTAACATTTTTTTTCATTTGCCTATTGAATGATATCTTCTCTTCCTTAAATTCATTTGGGCACCTATCAAACTGTTTATATAAGGCCCTATGCATTTGAATGTGCTAATCAGTATGGAAGGCACAGTAAATTGGCAATAAAATATAGAGGATACATTATCAAATAAATCACTCTAATGAAAGTCTCGTAATGAACGTGGAGAAGGGTGGCAAAAGTTGTTACTAAGTAGATGTTAGGGAAAGGAACTGAAATCAGAAGGGGCTGTTCATGTGACACAGGGAGTTCAAAATTGTTCAAAACTTAAATTTACTGATAAAAGTCGTAGCTTACCCTGACATCTTTATTGGCTTTCAAAATATTTAACAGCATAGACTGAACTGTTTTCTCTTTCAAAATCTTCACACTGCACAGACTGCTTTATCCACATATCTGCAAATCTGTATCGTTTGTATGATGTTAAGGTCAGCATCCATATATATTTATATATTGCCTTACAACTTCTGTGAAGTTTTACAACTTTAAAAACTGCTCAGAAACAAACAACAGACTATTACACCACATGGCATCATTGTAGCACACAACCCAACTAAAGCTCTCCAAAACATCTTAAGTAAAATAAAAGACCCAATAGCCGAAGGTGAAAAAAATACAGGAGTCATCTACGACATGCAATGTAAGGATTGCTAACAGCCAGAGGACAGACAGAGAGAAGAGTAGTGGAATGTGAAAATTATCTGCTACAATGTTCTACCTGTCAGTGACTACTTCAGCTTCAACCACAACAATACATGAGCACACAATAAATACAAACTTAAATTGAACCGCTCCAAACTAGATTGCAGAAAATATGACTTCCGCAACAGAGTGGTCAATGCCTGGAATGCATTACCTGACTGTGGTTTCTTCCCCAGACCTCCAAAATTTTAACCTAAGACTGTCTACTGTTGACCTCACACCATTCCTAAGAGGTCTGTAAGGGGTGTGCATAAGAGCACCAGTGTGCCTACCATCCCTGTCCTAATGTTTCCTCTATTCATATCTATTTTATGTATTCAATTCATGCTTATACTTATATATATTACCTAATACGTTCTTGACAAATAAAATAAAATAAAAATAAAAAAATAAACCCCAACTAGCAGTCAAAAAACACAATTAAAATTTCCTTACTTTTACGATACATGAACAGACTCAACCATAGTTTCAAATGGAAAACTATGACCATTGTAGACAAAGCTAAATACAAAAATGCTAGGGCTAGGGTTAGGCTTTGCATTCAGACAAATCAGAATGTATATAAAAATAAATCACATTTACACACCATTTAAGTGACAATTAAAAGCTATGAAGGAAACAAAAAGAAAAATACACATTCTCTCCAGCAGCCAACACCCAGATAACCATGGTTTAACACTTGACAAACAATAAAGCAGAAAACAATACTTTAATCCAAGAACTACCAAGGAGAAAACCATAATCCCACCAAAATGGCAAGGTAAACTACTGTACATAAATAGAGAGCAAACTCTACACTCAGTAGCACTGATGAATTTTCCTAGTCCAATAATGGAACATCTGCAAACAAACTACCAAGTTCAGAGAACACCAAGGACTCCATAGATATTTTTAAATTAAGAGTGAGTTCCTTTACTTTACATTACCATTTTCCTTCGACAGAATTTTTCTTTTCACTACTATGCACACACAGAGATTAGGCATGTTTAAAACCCCAACAGCAACTACACATGTGCTATCCTAACTTTAACTAAATTTGTGCTTTCATTAAATGTGACCTGGTATCAATTTAAAACATCCATTAAATTGCATTATTCAAATTTGCATTAATTGTGATACAGCTGTGCTTGGTTTTCATGTCTGATTCCTATTGAGGTAAAGCCCAGATATTTTTTTAAAAAAGAATGAATACTGCATTTTAAAAAGTGGCATTATTACTAAATTTAAAAAATAATTTTGAAGCTTATATTAGTATGGTAAAAATGTTCTTGTATATAGTTAGCAGAAATTAGGACAATAATTGCCATATCATATTGTGTTTCTGCTTATTATTTTAGTATATTTTAGTCTGTAGGAAACGTTCTTTTTTATTTTGAGCATCAATGAACATATTCTTATTTCCTTGATATGTCTGATTTCACTGTATCTGTTTGTGATTATCATTATCAAAATACAAATAAGTAAAACTTTGCTCACAATCACATAGAAAAGCTAAGTGGAGTTTTCTAGGGTTTTCTTTTTTTCTTTTGTTCTTAGAAATCAAAAATTATTTTTATGTCTTCATATCTTTAAGAATGTTCTACTAAGACCACAAGGAAGAATAATGATAAAACTATCAAAGTCGTCTTCTTAACTTGAAAAGGTTCAAGTTAATCTTTTGCCAACCATTCTTATAAAAACACTGTGAGTTGTTCAACCCTGAACTTATTCCTAGTGGTTCATACTACTTCGTTGGCACCTCTCCTTTTGGAGGAATACAGAAAGGGATTTAACTTGGAACATTTTCTGTACTTACAAACCCTTAATCTCAGTTAGATGAATTTTTCTTAAATCACATTTTAAAGAAATCTTTGTAAGAAATATAAATGTGCGTATTAGCCCCAGGCACTTACATAAAAAGTGAAACTAGATGGGTAAGAGTTTACTCTCATAACTGGTTAGGAAGACTGGAGTGACAATTTCTTCTACAAAAATTAGACCAAATGAGTTTTGTTATCAAATCACAAAGAGGTAAAGATAGATTTTTCTGCTAAGAACAGAAAACTTAGATCATGGTTTAAAAGAGGGAGAAAAATCATAACCATTACTGCTGTGGTGGAAGAGACCTTGTATACGAGAAACATGATTTAACAAAATGAAATTAAAAATAACGAAATAACCACTCAAAGAGATTTGAGTGGTTATTCAAATCTTCATATCTACCAATATGGCCTAATCATGGGTTGACTGATTTGAAAAGTTGCTGTTAGGTACACAGGTCTACTTGCAACTTCAACCTTCATGAAACTTTCAACACAGGCAAAAATGAATTTTGAAGCCAAGGAATTTTAAAAATTCATGTCATAACTTTCAGTCTTCTCCAAAGAAATTCAAGAAGAGATTCTGCTATTCTGACATGATAAAAACTGTGAATACACATTTTAAGAAATTTAAAGGAAAAAAGGCAGTAAATGTATTGTGGACCTTGTACAAATGTTCAAACCTTAGAGCTCCGTCGACTGTGGTTGTTTTCTTGCAGATATTTCTTTAAACCAACTAGGTAAAATCATCAGTGCTAGAAGGGAGAGGGATTTGCTCTCTGTTACCTACAGGCAATTTGTCCTATCAGTGCTGGTTCTTGGTGGTTCCTTGATTAGGCTGTTGTTTATTGTTAACTTTCTGGACTGAGTTAGTAATTCCTTGATTGGAATTTGTTTATTATTTGATTTCTGGTCTGGTATCAATCTTGATGTTAATCTCTGCTTATCTGGGTGTTGATTGCTGGTGCAGATGTGTTTTATCTTTTTGTTTCCTTTTTGGCTTTTTGATTGTCTCTTTGGAATGGTGTGTAGATGTTGTTTATTTCTACGTGCCTGTTGATGGCTAATTTGTCACTGGCAAGAGAATTTGAAATTAAGTTTGGAACTAGCTTCATTTTCAGCTCTGAATTTAAGGTCAGTAGCACATGAAAGAATCAGAATGACTTCTTAATGTGCATTGGTTGTACATACCAGTATGTGTAAGACAATAATAGAAAAGTGTAACCAGCCCTAGAGAAAAGTGCAGAGTTTGTATCTTGTGCTGATGGACTTTCACTTTGTCTTGAGGGAAAAAGCAAAAAGTGTTTTAATGAAATAGGAAAGCTTGCAGCCAATTAGAAGTTGCATAAAAGAGCAGGTGTTAAAAGCACACATATATATATAGGCATATTTCACAATATGCTAAGTTACCTTTTCTAGAACTTTCTCTACTGTCAGTCTGTGTGGAATGAAAACATACAAATTATTACCTAAGAAGGCTCCGTGGCGCTACTTTAGAAATTGAAATGTTATTTCTGAGCCGTGGTGGTTCAGTGGTTAGAATGCAGTGTTGCATGCTAACTCTGCATTCTACTACAGGAGTTCAATTCTGACTGGCTCAAGGTTGACTCCATCTTCCATCCTTCCAAGGTGGGTAAAATGAGGAACCAGATTGTTGGGGCCAATATGCTGACTCTGTAAACCACTTAGATAGGGCTGTAAAGCGCTATGAAGCAGTATATAAGTCTAAGTGGTATTGCTATTGCTATTCTGCAGCCCTAATAGATATCTTTCTGAACCTACGGGTCTTTAGTATTTAAATAAAAGCAAGAGCACCAATTCTGTTTTTGAAAAATATGAACTATGAATTATTTGAAAATATAGGCACCTGAGTTAGAAAGTAGTTCCAGACATTGGAGGAAGGACAAATATACCATTTGCCCCTACGTAAATGAACAAACCTATCCCTGAAGCAGTGTCTCTTTGTTGTTTCACCTAGCAATTTTCTAGTGAAAGTAACAACAATCTATATGTCTGACCCTTTCATTTAAATGTATTTAAATTTCAGCAGCTTTCACATTAATTTTAAAAGGAAACATTTGCTTTGGAAGGATATTATTTTTCAGTTCCTGTCATTTTAAAACAAATGGTCCACAGAAAATGAAGAACTCCAGACCTATATTTTTGAGTTTAAGGTAAACTAATGGAGTCTTTGATACAAAAAGTGGTAGGTTAGTATTTATAACAAAAGTATCATGGGGTACTACAGATAAAAGGCATAATTTTAAACCAATAGTATGTGCATTAAAATATTTATGAATTAGGAAAAGAAAGACATGAACATAAAAATATAGCTCTGTGAATAGATTATATTATTACAGTGGGTGAAGGCTAAAGAACAATATGCCATACAGTGGTGGGTTTCAAATTTTTTTACTACCAGTTCTGTGGGTGTGGCTTGGTGGGCATGGCATGGCCTGGCATGGCTTGGTGGCCGTGGCAGGGGAAGGATACTGTAAAATTTCCATTCCTTCCGCAATCCAAGGGAAGGTTACTGCAAAATCCCCATTTCCTCCCGATCAGTTGGAACTTGGGAGGCAGAGAATGGATGGGGGCGGGGCCAGTCAGAATTTTTACTACCGGTTCTCCAAACTATTCAAAATTTCCACTACCGGTTCTCCAGAACTGGTCAGAACCTGCTGAAACCCACCTCTGATGCCTTATAGTTATATTCCAATTACTTAAGTCTGATAATTGAGAGTATACCACTATCAGTCTCCCACATCAGAACTAGACAGACAGTTACAGTCACAAGCAGAAGACATTATAATCACTGTTTGCTGTTGTGTCCATTCCTGAATCTCCTATTTCTACCTCCAAGGGCAGATATTCTTCTAAGAGCTGTGGTGGCACAGTCGTTAGAATGCAGTACTACAGGCCGGCTGCCTGCAATTTGGCAATTCAAATCTCACCAGGCTCAAGGTTGACTCAGCCTTCCATCCTTCCAGGATGCAGATTGTGGGGGCAATATGCTGACTCTGTAAAACTGCTTAGAGAGGGCTGTAAAGCACTGTCAAGCAGTATATAAGTCTAAATGCTATTGCTCTTCATTGATTGATTGAAAATACTCTCTATATCTGTATATAAAAATGTACTATCTGGAAATTTATCTGATAAAATAGCTGGCCAAAAAGTCTTTCATAGGATTAGGACAAACTTATATTACTTATATTAGTAATTCTGCATATCTACTGTATTATATTAATGTAAAAATAAGTTTGTACATGGCAAGTATTTCTTTTACGCAGAGTTCTTTTGATGAAAGACTTTTAATATCAAGCAAATATTCTGTTGTATACATAGCTTTTGCATTTACTTATTTATGCTGCAATGGATAAGCATATTTCCAATTCTCAGCTTTGGATATAGCTAGGCGCTTTTTTGTTGTTGTTGTTGCTTTATTTAATCATAGTTTTTTAAAAATAGCAAGTTAAAGAAAAGTGCACAAAAATGCCAAAATAAAAACAAAAACCAATTAATAACAACATGCAATAGGAAAAAAGAAACAATGTTATACAATGCATTTATATCACTTATATATCAAGTATACGTTATAAAAAAAATCCAATTTGAAGGAGCAAAACAAGAGTTTGTTTTCTGAGTCCAGTCCTTAATATCTGGAATAATTCTACTTTTCCAATTACTCAAAATAATTATCTTGGTGATTCCCCATGCGCAATACAGACAAAGTTCCTAAAACGTTTTATAAAAATGCATGTAATTTGTGTTCTCCATTTTATGGGGGGCGTGGCAATTTCTCTAGTCCAAATATCATTGCAATGTTTTGGCTGTATGTACAGACAGCATTGAGCAGCGATTCTATTTCAGATGTTTTTTTCCATTGTCAATTGTCCCTGTAAAGTAGGGGTATATCCTGGCAGATGATTTTGATGTTTGATAGCCATGATTTCAGTTAATTAGTGTTGTTGACAGAGAAATCACTACAATGATAAACACAGCAATAGTGAGTATCTTTGAAAGATTCTGTCCCAGTCTATCGCCATTAACAAGCAACTGTGTCTTTCATTGTGTCTTTGTACAAAACTGATGTTTTACTAACTCCTATTATTTCTCAGCACTTGATTATCTAATCATGTGGCATGCAGTTGAATGCCTTCTTGTAATCAACCCATGTTACATTCAAGTTGGTTTTTCTTCTTCATTTTCTAATGTCATCTTGTCATTTAGGAACTTTGCTGCTTGGCAGGTTTCCTTTCTTCTCAGATGGAATGAGCTTGTTTTCAACTAGATATTGTTGGACTGCATCAACTACCACATCAGTTAGCTATTAGAAAGTTTTTGGTTAGCAGTTAATTAGCCTGTAGTTGCCTGGTGCTACCCTTTTTTTTTAATCTTTCATTATCAGCTAAGTTTTTCCAGATGTTAACCAATCTTTACATTTTTGCAATATGTTGATAAAATGCTTGGCAATGAATGGGTGTAGACCATTCAAAATTTTCAACCAAAAAAAATATGTAGGTCATCTTTATCTGATCCTCACCAATTTTGATCTTCCTAAAAACATTTGAAACTAAATCCAAAGTACTACAAAGCTACGTTAATTATATGTATTCTCTTCAGTTTTTCAAGCATACCCCAGTGCATCATTCATTGGTGATAATTATATGGCCCTTTATCTAAATAAAACAATCCCACTGAGATCTATATATGTGGATCTGATTGGGGTAAATTGTAGGGGCGATTCAGAAACATGATATTGCATTCCTTAATTATCCCTTTTATTTAATTTGTTCCTTGTACTTCACTTTTACATATGTCTCTGTTGTGATATGTTTTATTTTGAATGTTTTATCTTGTATTTTGATATGGCCCATGGGTTAATTAGTAACAAGGAAAGGTGTTGGTTATCACCTTTAAAGCGCTCCATGGCATAGGGCCTAGTTATCTGCGAGACCACCCACTGCCACAAATGACCTCCCACCGACCCGTGCACTCCCACAGAGAGGGCCTCCTTAGGCTGCCATCAGCCAAACAATGTAGGCTGGTGACCCCCAGGGGGAGAGCCTTCTCTGTGGGGGCACCTACCCTCTGGAACCAACTGCCCCCTGAGATAAGGAGAACTCAAGACCTCAGTGCCTTCCGCCATGCCCTTAAAACCCATTTTTTCCAACAAGCCGGGCTGGCTTAGGAAGTAATTGTAGACGTTTTAAATTGGTTTGTTATTTTTTAAAATTGGAGCCAAATTTATATATATATTAATTGTCTTAATATTTGTATTGTATGTTTTTTAATTCTGGCTGTTCACCGCCCTGAGTCCTCAGGGAGAAGGGCGGTATATAAATTGAAAAATAAATAAATAAATAAATAAATAAATTAATATACTTTGGAAATCAGTCAGAAATCAAAATATAAGGTGGTGCCTATTAGTATTTTGATCCATATTTTGTCAGTACAAAAGCTGTTGTGTCATCATTAATGGGCTGGAAATCCAGGGTTCAAAGCAAATCTTGGTACCCTGATAGCTGTACTTAAAACACTATTTTTGTAATAGCTGATAGTTGAAGAAGACTTCCTTATAGTAAAATCAGTTCAGCAATGGAACAAAATAGAAGACTTCCCTTCATTAAATGGACAGCCAAGTATTATGGATGCTTTAACTTGAATTCCTGCATTGAGGGGTGATGACAGTGATGTGATGGATTCTATACCCCAAATAGCATCTTGTAGTTTACTTCTATAAAATATTAACATCCCTTTTTAGTCTTGTTGGATTTGTTGCCCTTAAAAAAAATAGGAAAAAAAGTTTTTTTTTTCCCCTTTACATCGAACTCTTCTCTGTTGGAAGTTTAGTAATTTTTGGAATCACTACTGGTAAGTGCTTATTTGTAGCTCTTATATCTTCCTCTCTGTGCCATCTGTTCACATAGTGGATTATAGTAGTTGCCAGTTAAAAAGCAGATTTCCTAAGCTGAAGCCTTGCATAGCAGGCTTAATCTATTCAGTGGATTTATGGTTATGATTAGAACTCACAGCTTTGTTTCAGATTCCCACAAAATATTTGAAGGGTCTCCTTTTTAGACTCCATTCCATTTATCTAAGCTCATATTCCATGTAGCAGTCTATCTGTCTACCATCTTCATATGGATTCACTACCTTGCTAAGTTTCTTTTTTTAAGGTCACTTCACCTTCAGATCAGGGGTGAAATGCTCCCAGTTTGGCCCAGTTCGGCCGAACAGGTAGCAATGACAGCCAGTGATTCGGAGAACTGATAGCGATGTCAGCTTAAGGCTCCGCCCACCCGCCCGGTCATTGTTACTTCCTAGTTTTAACCAGGAAGTAACCTGTTTTTTACCCTCTGCGCATGCACAGAGGGTTGGCACGCTCAGAGGCTTGGCATGCGACGCATGCACTTCCGAACTGGTAGGGAAAGTAAGTAGATTTCACCCCTGCTTCAGATCATACATTCTGCTTGAAAAAGAACAGCCACCCAAGAACAGCCATCCAAGGAAACTTTATTTGTCTAAATTTCCCAGAACTGTCTCTTTGACTCTTTGCTTTAGAATAGAGAGAATTTAGCTTTAGAGAAAAGCTAAAAATTAAAAGCCTCCTCTCCTTTGAATTCTGCTGGAGTAAGAAAATTGCCCTCATGCATTATTTCTGTACATTTTATTCCATGAAACAGGCTTTTCCTTTGGAAAGAAACTTTTTTTTTTTTAGTTTAAAAGGGTGAAGTAAAAGTTCAGGGACACTTTCCCTACTACCAGATAGAGGCAAATCAATAATGCTATATGAAACTCACTTACAGTGGATAATTGGTGTTGGAAGGCGTTTCTGCCAGACCCAGAAACAAAGTTCATATTCCTGCTCCAATTAATATACTATCGAGAGTGAATTGCTATAACCATCCTTGTCTAGTTATGCTATTTGAGGATATTTGGAGTTGTAATTAGTGCATTTTCCCTTCCAATTTCTTATTTAACTTGATTTGCTTTTCACACACTTTCAAAGAATTTTGGAGTTCAACTGTTTTTTTTAGTGCACTTACTTAGTGATGTGTTGGCTCAGGAATCTTTATGTGAGTAAAGGACCTGATTTTCATTGTATCTAGTGATCTGCAGCTTTCCTGTTTCTCATATTTCATGAAATCACAAGGGGAGGGGGAACTTTATCATGTGCTTCTCATATGGCTCTTTTTTTTGGTAATGGTGATGCCAGTGTTTACTAGTTCATAATTGCACATGTGAGAAACCATCCAAAAATTATCTATCCTTTAGTTGGGAAAACATACACTGAAACTTTTTTGCTCGCACATTTGGTGGTGAATTTCAAAAAGCTATCTGTGCTTGTCCTTAATTGTATCCCAGTGTAGATAGGAGAAAAGAATTTGGAAGAAACTATCTAACTATCTTAAAGGCATGAGTTGAACACAGTGAGATATATTTCCCTATTGTTTAAGATGGCTAGCGGATATTTTTTTAGGAAAACTAGTAATTCAAAGATAACAAACATCTCCTGCATAAAACTAAGAAGAACCATGTTTGTCACCAAAACAGAATAATTGGCAGGATCCTGGAAGCTCTTTATAGACAATTTGCCTTTCTCTAGCTAGCAAATGAGGTCATAGATTAGCTACCTATCAGAGGTTTTCAGAATATTGTTTTCACCAATGCTCTTCTTGTGCATTTATATTTTAAGTTAATGGCATGCCATGCTCACCATTTTCTTTTCTTTCTTTCTTTCTTTCTTTCTTTCTTTCTTTCTTTCTTTCTTTCTTTCTTTCTTTCTTTCTTTCTTTCTTTTGCTTCTCTGTGGAAAGATAGCTCTTCCCCCAAAGATCTCACTTTACCCATGGAAAGAGTGGAGTGTACAATAGATCTATTGTATTGTGATGACTGTATGTGCGATTTTTAAAGCTCTATATTTGACAAGGATCTAAAAATGTGACTCACACTGTCCTTTATAGTAATTCACTTAATAAGGCTTTTACAATCGTTGCACCAACCCTATTCATTCCGGTGGGTTAACAGGGAGCTCTGTCAACTCCTCCTGCTCCTTCTTACATATCAATGTTTATCGCTTCATCAAGGAACAGAGAAGGCTCTTAGAAAGAAATGAATCCCCACCCTTGTTCATCTTTCCTCTCCCAGTTTCATTTTATCCATTTCAATTGTGGCCGAAGGCTATGTGCTTTTTGACCCTGTTTCTTTTGCAGGATCTGCACCTTTGGTTGTCCTATAATCTCACCAACCCTGCTGAGTGCTCAGCCTGTGATGCCTCAATAATTCACTTCTTATATTTCATCCCACTTTGATGTACATCTTTGAAATGAGAAAGAGGCAAGAACAGAACCTCCCAATCACAGGAGCTGTGCAAGGCCTTGGTGGATTAAGAAGGCACAATCGGTTGTATAATAGGGTTAAGAGGATTGCCTTACCTTATCAAACATGCAACCCAAATGAAATTCCTTGTCTGCATAAGTGGGACAGGTGGTGCTGGTGTATAAGAAAAAGAGGGGGATGAAAATCCTCATTCACCAGACACCTTTTGTTGCTTTAGCCTTGTTCTTGTAACCAGAGGCACAATACAGTGATTGACTGTGGAAATAATCCTGCTGACCTGGGCTTTCCTATCTTCTTCTTGAGCTTGAAATATATAAATTTTAAATCCAATTGAGTGTCCTTCTGAAAGGTATCAGTTTGACTATGACAGGAGAAAATGAAATTGGAGTACTTCTGGAAAACAGGGTCCCTAACAACGAAGCAGGGAACAATCTGAGAAATTGTCTGGCAGGCAAATGTGAACCACACAGGATATTTTATCATGTTTGATAGATGTGTAAAAAAGCTAGAAAATTTTGAATTCAAAATACATACATTAATTCAGAGGACTTTAAAGATTAATATACAGTTGAAACGAGTTTCAACCCTTTGGGATTGATGGACAAACAATTTAAAAAAAACATGGAATTTTCTTTATATACATGACAACTGCATCAAGGTTACTGTATGCAAGAAGATGGAAAGACTTGGCACTACCCATGATGGAGAAAGGGTTGGTTAAGATGATGGAACCTGATGAGATGGTTTAAATTGATTTCTTTGATCAGAGAAAAGACAACTGCATTTATGGTTGGCTGAAAGTCTTTCAGACTTTTTGCATGACACAGAAAAAGTGAATTTATGGTTTATAGTTTTGATGATTAGTGAGAATAGGTTGTAGAAAGAAGAGAGTTATGCAATAATCATAGAGTAAGAGATTAAATTTATAGTTGTACTGCTAACTGTTATAACGAAGCTTGAAAGTTACTTTTTGTATCATTTTTATTCCTTTTCTTTTTTTCTTTTTTAGCTTTTCTCTTTGATTTATTTATCTTCTTTTTCCTATTTTAAATTCATTTGTATTAGTTTTTTTTTTTTAAAAAGTAATAAAATTATGTAAATAATTGTCTGGCCAATCTCACCCAGTCCATTTGGGGAAAAAATGAATTGAATAAAGAACTGTGAAAATAGAGCCAGATCTTTCTGCTTCTCATGAGCTGGAAATTACAATAAGGGACAGATATCTTGTTAAACCCAAAATAAATGATACACTTCTTATCTTAGATTAAATTGGATGTGATCTGTTATCCCTCATTAAAGAGAGATAGATTGGTACTATCTCTCTTACAGTACTTTATAATGTTACCAACAGTGTTTCTAAGTCTAATTTGCTTCATTCTCAGTATCATGGGTGCCAATATTATTACAATTTCTTTTCTACCCCTATGCCCCATAATACAATGCAACTGGTTCTGGGCTCAGCTGTAAACTCCGAAACTGCCCTTTATTTCCAAAGAACTTAATAACAGGAATAGGAAAAATCCTGAAGAAACTCAAAGCCCCATATATCAATCAGGATTTGTTATATTGTAATAGAGAGAACTTGTTGAGAGAACAACCAAATTCCATGCATCAAATGGAAAAGTACCTGTTGCTCTTCAATTATTTCCCTCTTTCTTCTTTTTCTTTTCTGTCATGCTTATTATACTATGAACAGATGTTTATGTTTCATGATACATAAAATTAAGATAACATTTAGATTATTTATAAGTAACAACACTATGGCATTGGACTACTGTACATCATGGCTAGGGGAAGTTTTTATCTCTCATTAAGCCAGTTTTTCCAGTATGAGACTAGAAATCAATGCTCCAGTTCCATTCCCTATGGTGCCCCCCTTTCTAAATACAGTCTGAAATATGCACTGCAAAACACCAGTATTTTTATCTTCCCAGTATTACCTATCAACCTGCAATCACCATTTAATAACCTACCACCTCTCCCTCCCCCTGAAAACCCCATTTCCTTTTACTTTATTAGATTGAAGGCAGTGATTCATGTCCTCTATCCCTCCCTTTCCTATCAGTGGCCTCTGCAATAATTTAATCATGGTTGCACACTTTGGTAAGGTGGGTAGATATAGAAAACTCAGTGTGTAGTTAAATGGCTTGTGTTCAGGCAAAGGAACTGAACTTGTAGTACACGTACATAGCCACTGCCTGCAGGCAATAGATTAATGAGGTCCTTTTTGAGCAAGGCAAATGCGTTTAAACACTTTCTATTTTTGATTTAGGGAAATCTGTTTTTTAGCATGCTTTGAGTTAAGTGGGTTTTGAAGGTAGCTAAAGGATGGAGCACTGGATAGAATGGGGCTATTAAAAGCTGATAAGCTAATGAGCCAACAGTGGCATGTAATCAATGTGTGAAAAATGGGTAATTCTCTCTAATACTCTACTAATGTTCTCATAATGATCTGTCAAGGAAGTCCTGGTAATTATTGTCAGGGCAAATTGGCACAGGTATGTGTGGGATAACATAAACTTGGCAGGAGGTAAAGGTGACCACCTCTTGCAGTCATTCCATTCGTCATTTGCCTGTGTAGGATCTGGTCTATTTCCTCAATTTTCATTCTTTTAGGTTATTTGATGGATTTTGCTCTTGTGCACTTGGAAATTGCTAATTATTCCTCTTTTATTACTTCTCATTTTGTCACTGAATTGGGTTGTGCTTATTTCTGAAATAGAAAGAAGTTTTGTGGAGGGCTCAATACATTCATTCCATATTTGGATATGGAAATGAAAAACTTCCTAGACCAAATGTGATTAATTGTTGCTTATTTGATTGATATAAAATTTTATAGCACTCTCTCCTACAATAATCCTGTGAGGCGAATTGGATTGAGACAAAGGGACTACTCAAAGTCACCCTGTGACTTTCCATTGGTCATGGCAGACTTGAACTTGAAGGAAATCATCTACTCAAAAAATCAAGACATTGAGCATGTGAATAGGAAGCGCAACAGGAATTTGGCAGGAGTGAAGAAAGGGAAATCTCTTATTATTTGTTGTTTATGAGAGAAACCTAGAAATGAAAGAAATGACTTGCAAGGAATTTCTCTTGCTTTTCTTCCACAAAGCATGGAAAATTACACATGAGCTGATTGCATAATTCAATACTGCTACCATCCAGTTTACTAATGGAGATGAGAAAGATCATGTTTAGAATACATTGCAAACCTGGTCTTTTAGGACTTTAAACTGAATCCTGTAGGGAAAGAGAGAAGAAAACCCTGAAAACAGAGTGATGTCAAATATGTAAATGGAACTGGGTGGTATTTACAGGTGGTAGAGGCACATAGTCATATTAATGGAAGGGGCATGTGTGATTTGAGAAGCATTATTGAAACATGGTGAATCAAAATTATGACTGGAATGGAAAGATTGGAAGTGTAACTCACTCATAGGTAGATATTTGGCATTATTTCTGAAGGAAGGGCATAAATGTCCTCAAATTCAAGAATTTGAGCACAGGGTTCCAGTCCAGAGTTTACAGACAGGAATATCAGAAAGGGAAACCAACAGAAGAGTTTGGTAGAGCATGGTATGGACTGCTAGGTGAAGCAGAAGAACTAATGCCAAGAATGGAATGTCCAAACTGTTCTTGCTGACTGTTGTATTTTTCAAAAGGTGGGAGACAAAAATATTGAATCTTTCAATCTAATCCTAACCAAAAAGGAAAAAGTGGATGAATGAGTAAAATAGTAAAACTGTAGAAAGATGTCACTGTGGTTTTTTTAGCGTTCAGATTCTTCAGAAAGATAAACTGGAGATGTCCTCAATAGATTTCAAAACTGATTGAAATTGTCTGCCTTTAAAAGTACTAGACAGAATCTCATGGACAGAAATCTTCAAGTCAACGGGAATGGGGGATGGTGGGAACATCTGTCCCTAAGATTAGAAGTACAGTGACTTACTATTTGAAAATGGGGGAGGGAGAAGAAGCTTTATTGTGGATAAACAGATATTTAAAGAGACATATAGAAAATTAAGTTTGGCTGTAATATCAAGTAGGTGTACCAGTAATTAGTCAATTACTATAGCCAATTATTAATAGAAAGAAAGATAAAAGATTAAATCACAAAATAAAGTTAGGCTTATAAGGCAAATAAAAGCAACTAAAATGCCTTTTTTAAATTTCAGTGATAAAAGAAAGAGATGAACCTTAGAAGATGGTAGGAAAAGAACAAGAGGCAGAAGAAGTATTAAATTCCTCAACTTCTACTTTGCTTCAATCTTTTCCCAAAAAGGCAGTTATTTTAATTTATAAGCTGCCAAACAATAATACAATTGTAAAATGAAATAATCCACAAAATACGATAGCATTCAAATGAACAAAAGCAGAATCACTAATGTCAGCAGACAGTGAGAACCCTAGACAAGCAAAATGATTAAGGAACATTTGGATACTATGTATTTATCTTATTTGTTTATTTTTTAAATTTTATTAAATTTATTATGGTTGCCCACTCCTGTAGAACCTGGGTAGTAAATTCAATACACATTTAATTCCAGGCTTAGTAGCAGAATTATGTTTTAAGAACTTTCCGAACTCTAAGAGAATGGATACTATCCTTAAGAGATATTTTTCCAGCGGTAAGGGGCTGGAAAATGTTTCCTCGGTTGCACAAGATAACATTTAATAGAAGGAGCCTGGTTCACACTTTTACCAGATGGACAGAAACAATTGGAGATTGGTAGTGCTTCAAGATATCAATCACAGGATCAATATTTGATAGCTTACCTGCACATCATGGAGTTGAAAACTATGCCTGGATATAATCAAAATACTGGCGATACCAAACTCCAAACACATCCAATGACCACACTCAGTGGTTTCATACAACAGTAGTGGGAGAGAACGTGAAACCCTGAGGCACCTCACAAGTGATGGGCTCCAGCCATAATTGCTTCCCTCCTTCCCTCCCATCAACAATGACTGGAGGGACTGAAGGTCCAGCACTGATTATGGCTTTGAGAGGAAAGGCCAAATAAACTGATGGTCCAATTTCCTAAGTAGTTTTTGGATACTCAGATGATACATTGAAACTTTCATCTACTAAAAATGGAGTGTCTGATTGCTGTTGTTGATTGACAAACTGTGCGTGCTGCCTTAATCTGCTCTTCAATATCTCAACTGCTGGTGTGGCTCAATACAGGCATTTTCAATGCTAGTCCTTTTAAATTCACAAAATGTCTTTTGACAGGATTGGCTCTCTTGTCAGTTGATTCTTCCCAAACCTTCATCTATGATCAGTTGTTTAGTCAGCCTCAAATGGTTGATAGATTATTGACATCTGAGGCCTCAGTCTCTGATTCCTTGGAGACAGAAGAGGCCATAACAATTATGTAGATAAACTGGGATATTCAACAGGACCAAATCCTAAACTTTTTTAAAAAATTTGATTTATATGCTGCCCTTCTCCGGAGACTCAGGGCGGCTTACAGTGCGTTAAGCAATAGCCTTCATACTTTTGTATATTTATACAAAGTCAACTTATTTCCCCCACAATCTGGGTCCTCATTTCACCTACCTTAGAAAGGATGGAAGGCTGAGTCAACCTTGAGCCTGGTGGGATGTGAACTTGCAGTAATTGCAAGCAGCTGATCTTAATAACAGTGAATTAGTCCACTGCGCCACCAGGATTAACTTGGGTTAGAGCTTAGAATAACTTTATTGTCACTGAATGTACACTAATTGGCATACATTAAAATGAAATTTTGTTGCATACAGCTCTCAAAAGGTCACCACTTCCAATATACACTACATAAACACAACTAACTAACTAACCAACTAACTAACTACAATACAATACAATACAATACAATACAATACAATACAATACAATA
>WNWU01000016.1:10197230-10221334 GCA_012654045.1 Ptyas mucosa
TACAATACAATACAATACAATACAATACAATACAATACAATACAATACAATACAATACAATACAATACCAAGTCACAAAAACTGGGGCCTATCAATAAGAAAATCAAGTATACAGTTACATAATGGAGTATTAAAACCTAATAGGTCCAGTTTGTTCACCAAATGCTGAGGAATGATTGTGTTGAATGCCGAACTAAAATCAACAAACAGCATTTACACGAGTATTCTTCTTCTCCAGATGTGCCAAGCTAAGATGAAGCACACAGGAAAGTTCATCATCTGTAGAGTGGTTCTTCTGATAGGCAAGCTATAATGAGTCAAATGTAAGGGGAAAGCATAAAACCATATAGTTCTTTACCAATCTCTCAATACACTTCATCGTAATGGAAGTGAGTGCAACAGGATGGTAATCATTAAGGCATGTGATTATAGGGATTTTTTTGGCATTGGTACAAAGATTGCAGTCTTTAAAAAATGATGGAACCATGGATTGATGCAACAAGAGATCGAAGATGTCTGTGAGAACAGTGATTGTATAAAAGTATTAGTATTGAATGAGTGCCATATTAGGTAGCAGTACACAAAGAAATGATCTAGGCATTTTGATGCATCATAAACTCAATAAGACCCATAACATGATGCAGCTGCAAAAAAAGCAAATGCAATCTTATAGTGGAAGTGATGATAACCTTTATTTTGCTGGAGGGTTTTAAATAAAGGCTGGATTTAAACGCTGGATGGGAATACTGTAATAGTGGATTCCTGTGCAGGGTAAGGTGTTGCTACTAGATTACCTCTAATATTCTTTTCAAGCTTATATTCTATTATTTTCATTTGATAAAGAAAAACTCTAGCATATTTTTTCTAGAAAGTTTAACAGGAGAATTATGTCAGTTTTGCCTTCTTGAATGTCTTTAGCCACTTTGCTATAGTAAAAGTTGTAGAATTGTGTTCTAATATGGACAATTATTTCTTCAGATTTAACCTGCTTAAGTTAAAAGTAAAACTTGAGGAAACAAATGCTAAAGATCTTTCTAAGCACTCTAGAATTGTGATAGATCTTAAAACTCAGTGTTTGTACACTTGAAGTTCATTTCAGGTGTAGGGCAAAGCTATGACAAGCAGAGTGCTTCTGTAAGTCACATCTACCCCAAAAAATGTATTTAGGAGAGGAGCCAAGCTATTGATAGAACTCAGCTACAAGGACTTTTTCTCTCTGCTACTTCCTGAATAATTCCAGTACACAATAATTCCTGTTAGCTTGTTGCCATTTTGAGCACATAAATCTACAGTACCTTCTCCATTAAGACAAGATTTCTGGTGCATAATTTTTAAATTGCACCATGCAGCAAAGGATTTTGCCTCTATTTCCATAAATTATATATGTGCCTATGCTCATCTTGAAATTCTTTCCAAAATTAATTGGTGTGCTGCAAGATCCCTTCCTTTTTTTTTTATCATATTGTATTGGCCTGCTTTTATTGGTTTGATTTAATTTTCCAGCACAGCTTTTGGGGAGTATGGAATGCAAAGAGAAAGAAGTAATATGCAGTGCTGTTGTCATTGCTGTGCCTCGGAAAGCTATTCCTTTCCCTGCCTGCATTAAATCAAAAGCTGTGGGGTTGGTTGCATTTTTAACTCCTTGACAGAATTCCTTGAAGCCTAAAAACTGCTGCTTTGTTGGAGAGTCAGTACAGAGATGATAAATCTGGGAATAAATCATTCTTGAATGCCCAGCTGTGCCACAGAAGACTACGTTTTTCATGCGGGTTTATATAGTGTCCCTAGCCTCGATGTATTCATTTTGGAAAACCCCAAGATGAAAATACAGATGTAGAGTTAGTTTGTTTAAAAGCCAAATATTAATAACAATTTATATTTATGCAGCATTCTCATGTAAGAAGATGCCAAATCACTTTAGTCACTTTTGAAATACAGCCACTTTTGGTTTAGGAATATGGCTGCCTTTCTGTCCCAGATAAGATGTAATTTGGACATTAAATGATTAACAATTGCGGTGGGAAGTTTAGGCAAAGCAAAATGCCAAGCTTTAAAATATATCACAGAGTTAAAGTCTCATTCCCATTTGTACATTTTATTTTATCCACCATGCTCTGCATTCTTTCTCTGGTTGTATTCACACATTTTACTGAACCATACTTAGTTCAGTTGTTTGTTTGATTATTTGTTTTCTTCAAGTTAATGTTTTACTTCTGACGACTGCTTGGACTAGTCCCTGCAGTTTTTGTGGCAGGTATTTCCAGAAGTGGGTTTCTCATTGCCTGCTTCCTAGGCTGAGAGAGAGTGACTGGCCAAAGTCAGCCAGCTGGCTTCTTGCCTAAGGCAGAACTTGAAATTACTGTCTCTCCATTTTCCAGCCTGGTGTCTTAGTCACTAGATCAAAGTGGCTGTCTTGTAGCTATGTTTTGATCAATAAAGAGGAAGTGGATTTTTATAATATGCTTGGTTAAAATCTAAGAAACTAATGTATAGTTTAGCAAGATACATGCACAGTCCAATTTTCACGTAAAACAAGTTTGTTCCCTTGTCATATATCACTGAATGATGATGGAAACATTGTATGATTCTCTTCTGTGACAATGTCAAATAATAATCAGAATCATAGGGTCCCAACAAGACAATCTCAAATAATTGAAATTGAGAAATACAATCATTTTCAGTAGTCAGATTAGAGTTTGAAGCATACTTCAAAGTCACAATGCATAGTTTATACTAATTCCGATAGGGAGGTGTGTGTGTATCTGTGTGTCTGTGTGTTTCAATCATAGTTAGGAAATGAACTTGACAATAAACTGTCAAGTCATAAATTAAAAAAAAACCCAATGCTCTAAGTTGAAAATACATAATGTGAGAAGGACAAAAGAGAGTTTACATGCTTCATCTTTCTCTACAGGGTTCATATACATATATGTGCATTTTCTATACTTGGTAGGGTTTTCTCGTTGCCTTTCTGACTATGTATCTGGGGTTGTTGTGGGAAAAATAAGCAGAAAGTGTGTTGGGTATGTTTTCCACCTTGACTTATTTGTTCAAAACTGGGATACAAATAAATACAAATAGGCTTAACCATTTTTGCAATAGTGTTGATATGCCATGCCTGAAATCTGCATGGAACAACAACAACAACAAAAACTGTAAAATGAACTAAAGTATTTTGCAGCAACAAATATTGAATGTACTAGCCCTCTATCCTAAAACCCAAAATGAAAAAAACATTCAGACACTGAACAACTAGACCATAAATTCCCAAGCAAGACCTCTTTGGTTAAATAGGATTATGCAGGAGTAGTTCATCCTTAATACAGCCCAATCCTAAACTATTTCAGGTCTTTTGCTCTAGCTCTGAAAACCATCAGGAATTGCTTCAAATTAAATAGCAACAGAGTCACATGCTCCAGATAATTAATTCTTGGCAACCACATTCTGCACCAGCTGCAGCTTCTGAATACTTTTCAAAGGCAACCACACATAGTGTGTACTATAGTCATTTCATTTGACTGTAGCTGAGGCATGTATAGCAGGACCCATATCTGCTTTTTCCAATAAAAGAGTAGGACTGAAGTCCAAGGTTTGCAAATGACTACAGCCATCACCTACACATTAAAGATTTTTTTTTCTTTCGACTGTATTTAAAATTTATTATTCAGCAGCCATGGCACTAACTAGCTGAAATCACCAAATATTAGCATTTTAGAAATAGCAAGCTAAGTACCGATTGCCTTCCCTATGCTCTCACATTTATTTTATCTATCAGTTCTTAACATACACTATATAACACATATTACCAACTAACCAATACAATTTAGTTTTTTAAAAAAGCAAAACAAGGTGATTATAGATATATGAGAGTAGCAAAAGTACACACTTTTTAAATGGGATTATCAGTCCTTTCAATCAAGAGATATCACTTCCATATTTCCCCCTGGAAATGATGTGATATCTAATTCCCTTCTCTGGAACCCCTTCCGATGGGTCCAAGTCCATAGGGAGGCATTTACTGACCGCCAGTAAATATGATGATATTGTCCCTTCCCCCAGAAATGCTCCTGATTGGTGCAAAAACCTTGATTAACAATAAATGCACATGGTGGCCTAGTACCAGCCTCAGAAAACTATTCTGATTGGTGCAAAACCATGACTGACAGAGGGAATACATGGTGGGTTAGTACCAGCCCCAGAAACTATTTTAACAATTTGATCATATAAAAATGATTCCTAACTCTGCAACCTGCCTTTGCTGATTCAGGAATCATTTTTTCATGAAACAAGCCATCATCAGACTCTGCCATAAACCTCTTTATTTAACTCTTCTTTGGAGTCTGATGTTGCCATATTATTCACAAATGTAGGCTGGAGTTGAACTGTTGAACTTCACAGCCACCTGCAGTCGAGACTATTTATAGCACTAGTGCAGAATAATAACCATGAGACAAGTCTGAATATACTCTTGCCAGAAGCTTACAGGTGGAGAATATACCATCACCCCTAATCAAAACTCAGACAGGTTTGAATATGCCTTCTGGTCCTTAATGTCAGAACAGACATGCTCTGAGTGGCACACACGTGCAGATTTGCTATACAAATATTATATTTTATGTTTAAGCCCCCATTCCCCCCTTAATAATACTTATTATTTTATTTGTAAGAAGTTCTTACAGATGCATTTGCATATTTACTGTGAGTTTCTGTGAGATCCTTTTGCGATTTCCCACCCTGTTCATTTTCCCCCCCTGCCTTTACTGCTGCAGAAGAATTGTTATAAATGGCATGCTTAAATGTATTTTGCAATATAGGCTTTTCTTCAGGTTTTTTTACAAATGGTAATATGCAGTTGCAGGCAGTGGCAATTCCGTGTAAGCTGACTAGAAAAGAAGACTACAAGCCTCAAATTTCTAGCATTAAAACAAAGCATGGCTTGTTTAACATATTTTAGTAATGCTTTGGGGTTATATCTCATTAGTTCCTGGCATGTGTAAATATGTCTCTCTTTCGAGTTAAG
This sequence comes from Ptyas mucosa, assembly GCA_012654045.1. Lineage (NCBI taxonomy): Eukaryota > Metazoa > Chordata > Lepidosauria > Squamata > Colubridae > Ptyas > Ptyas mucosa. The sequence continues at coordinate 10,202,251 of WNWU01000016.1, forward strand.
TGACATTCCTACTGGCCACTGATCAAAATTATTTCTAGATGTAGTATTAGTTCACCATGTTTTGCATCTGTCAATCATGGTTTTGCATCAACCAGAAGCATTTCTGGGAGGATGGTAATAGGCCACCATGTGCATTCAATGTCAATCACGGGTTTTGCACCAATCAGGAGTACTTTTGGGGAAAGGACAACAAAAACATATTCGTAGGCTGTCAGTCAACATATGGACAGTTAACCCTAACCCTAACCCTAACCCTAACCCTAACCCTAACCCTAACTCTTTATTGAACTGCCTACACTCCTGATTTCCTGTCTTGACACTTATAAGTAGTAAGAGCACATACCGTTTTTTAACAATCTTATCAATCCTTTCAAGCAATGATATCACTTCTACATTTTTCTCCAGAAGTGACATGATATCTAATTTCTTTCCTCCCTTCCCAACCAAATGTTTCTGATTAGTCCAAGTCCATAAGTTGATGAAACTCATTGGGCCTTTATAAAATTCTTCCCAAGATTGGATGTCCACCTCAGCTCCTCAACATCATCAGGTCCTTTCATGAAGAAATGAAGGGCACTGTAGTTTTTGATGGCTTAACTTCAGATTCCTTTGATATTCGAAGTGGAATGAAGCAGGACTGTGTCCTCGCGCCAACTTTATTCGGGATCTTTTTTGCTGTCAAGCTGAAACATACTTTTGGAACTGCAACAGAGGGTATTTACCTCCAGACCAGATCAGACGGAAAACTCTTTAATCTCTCTAGATTGAAAGCAAAGTCTAAAGTCCAGCTGAAATGTTTACGGGATTTCCTCTTCGCTGATGACGCTGCCATCACTGCTACTCTGCTGAAGACCTTCAACAATTTATGGACAGTTTTAGCAAGGCCTGCCAAGACTTTGGATTAACAATCAGCCTGAAAAAAACACAAGTCATAGGTCAGGACGTGGATTCACCTCTCTGTATTTCAATCTTTGCACAAGAACTGGAGGTCGTCCATGACTTTGTGTACCTCGGCTCAACTATCTCTGACACTCTCTCTTTAGATACTGAGCTGAATAAACGTATTGGTAAAGCGGCCACCACATTTTCCAGACTTACAAAGAGAGTATGGCTTAATAAGAAGCTGACGGAACATACAAAGATCCAGGTCTATAGAGCCTGCGTCCTGAGCACACTCTTGTACTGCAATGAGTCTTGGACACTCTATGCACAGCAGGAGAGAAAGTTGAACACCTTTCATATGCGCTGTCTCCAATGAATTCTTGGCATGACCTGGACAAAGTTCCAAATAGCACAGTCTTGGAATGTGCTAGAAACAGCAATGTCTATGCTGGCAGGGGCATGTTGTGAGGATGGCTGATGGTCAGATTCCGAAAGATATCCTGTATGGAGAATCAGTGCAGGGAAAGCGCCTCAGAGGGAGACCACAGTTGCGATATAAGGATATCTGCAAGAGGGACCTAAAGGCCCTGGGAATGGACATTAACAACTGGGAAAACATGACCTCCGATCATTCAGCTTGGAGGCTAAAGATGCAGCATGGCCTTCTCCAATTAGAAGAGACACTTGTTCGGCAGGCTGAGGCAAACAGGCAGTCCTGGAACCAGCAAAATCTGGGGGCTGGGCAGGGGACAGAAAGTATCTGCCCTCAGCGTGGAAGGGATTGCCACTCTTGAATTGGCCTTTTTAGTCACACTAGATGCTGCTTTAGGACCTCTTTCCAAAGCACGATACCACAGTCTCTTGAGACTGAAGGATGCCAATGATGATGAGGCAGTTCAAACAAATACAGATTTATTGCATGCTGAAGCTTCTACAAGAATCTGAACTACTCATGGTCAAAGCTGATTGGTGGTAAATAAGAGTCAACAGAACGCAATGTCGGCTGCACTTTGATATCTTGAGGGCATGAAGGAACTTGAAACTGATGATGTGTTTGACCCTTCTCTTGGGCTCAGCTTGGTCATCTCCTACATAGAGGCTTCATAGCCATATTAAGTAAGCTATGGATGTGTCTGAATAAATATTAATATATTTTAAAGGGGAAAAATAGAACTAACATTGAGCTTTCCGGCGGTTTCTGTTATTTGTCCAAATAGCTATTAAGAAGCAAGGCTATTAATTTCTGGATACAATTGCCATTAAGAAGCAAGACAATTTTTAGTCTTGGATTAAAAGTATAATAAGCAGAACCCAAGCTCTCTATTATTATATACAGAGAGGAATTGAGGTAAAATGTTTTCGGTAGAGATTCTAAAGATGGCAACCCATATCTGAGCTATTTTTCCTGATGTTAAAATTTAGCTTGAGACACATTCCTCTGACACCAATACCAAGAAAGAAGTTCCAACTTCCATGGGGAACCTAGATTTTAGAAATACGTTAATCTGTATAGTTATAATAATGTATGGAGACAATTATATTCTGAGCCCTATTGTAAACGCTCTGTTGAAATGTTACCCTCTCCTGAATTCTGAAACAAAAATATACTCCTGCCATTGTGTTCCTGAACAGTAATGCAATAGTTTAATCATTTATTATTTGACTAATAAAAGGCAGATATTCTAGTAGCTTCCTTGCCCATACTTCAAGGAATTTTTATTTGAGCTCTATCTGTTATTTTAACTGTTATAGGTATGTGAAATTTATTGTTACATTTTATTCAAAAATCTGGTCCCTACTACCACCCATTTTACACATAACAGATATACACAATTTGCATTCACCATGCTCCATATTGACAGATGATTTTGGAGAAAAGGGTAAAATATTAATCTCATCTCTCATCAGTTCTATTCAAAAACTCTATTTCCTTGATGCAAATAAGGGACAAGAACAATCTTTACCTAGGCTCACTGCTTGGCGGAAGGAGAATTTAATCTTGCTTCCCTTCATACAAATTGGTTCTATTTTATTGCTTCCTACTGCTATTAGCAATGCTGGGATAAAGCTGTTCCTCTCAGACTAACTAGATCAGGGGTATCAAACTCACGTCGTCACAGCAGCATTACATGATGTATTGGGACTTTTTTTCCCATTCACTAAACCAGGCCGAGCCAGCACGTGAAGCATCTGGCCCATGGGCCCCAAGTTTGACACCCCTGAACTAGATGCTGTGGAAAATTGGGTGGGGCTCTTGGGCTCAGTGGCTACAGAAAAAACCATGTAAAGCTCTATGTGGCTCACAAATAAGAGTTTAACCAATCAATGTGTCTTTCTACAGCCGCTGAGCCCCGAGTCCAATCCAATTTCCCATTAGTTATTGATAGTTGTGATATCTAATTTTTTTTTCTAGATAGAATTTAGGTTGCAGAAATATAATTAGCATCTGTCGTTTTGCATGTGGCTGCTTTCTTCACTCTCTGCACTGTAATCATAAATTTTAAAATTATGATATGGTGCCCAGCAGCTGTCCTTTTAACCTTCCCTTTCTTGTATCAGGCAGGAGTTCCTCTAAACAACCAGTAGGGAAATCCTAAACATAAGAGGTTCCTGGCACCTGGTCTCATTCTTATTGTTCACCTCACAGTAGTTTTTTTGCAAGATAAGAAAAAATAAGCTGGATGATCACTAAGGGAGCAGAAAAGTGGCTTCTCTAATTGGCAGAAATTGGAAGAGCCCCTCCCCCCTCGGGACGAACAGAAAAGCCCATAAGGCAGTTACTATAAAAAAACGTTGTTGACGTTTCTTTCGGAGCAGGAGTTGAGCTTCTTAATATGTAGAATCCAAAGAATATGCAAAAGTGGGATTGATTGTAGATTGATTAGTCTCTTCAATCTGGAAGGAGGCCAAGAAGATAAATTTATGTCTATGTGTGATACTTGTTTCATTTTCTCAGATTTCAAGAAGCAACATCTAGTTCACCATAACTGATCCAGAGATGGGTTGCAGCAGGTTCTGACCAGTTCTGGAGAACCGGTAGCGGAAATTTTGAGTAATTCGGAGAACCGGTACTAAAAATTCTGACTGGCCCCGCACCCATCTATTCTCTGCCTCACAAGTCCCAGATGATTGGGAGGAAATGGGGATTTTGCAGTAACCTTCCCCTGGAGTGGGGAGGGAATGGAGATTTTACAGTATTCTTCCCCTGCCACACCCACAAAGCCATGCCCACCACACCATGCCACTCCCACAAAGCCACACCTACAGAACCGGTAGTAAAAAATTTTGAAACCCACCACTGAACTGATCCCAAGGTAAAATAGCTGGATGGAGAATAGGCCAGGATTATGTGAACTAGAACAGAAAAAAAAAGAAGAAGAAAAAGAAGTGGAAGGAAAAGAGGCAGGGAAAAATCAATTTTGTTGTCAGGAAAGCCACATGAATGTGTCCATATGGTCACCAGTAGCCAAGTTTGATTCAAGAGATTCTTTACCATTTTTAATTAGGCGTCACTTCATAATATAACTTGATCCTGAACAAAAATGTTTATTGATGCAGATTCGTCTTTTTATCTATTGCACACTGTTAATGAAAACTTGGTCTTTTCTCTATTGAAGTTTTCTCTCAATGAAAGAAAGAATGGAAAATGCTTTTCTTTTAATTTAGAGCTGCCTCCTTATTACCCTTCTCTTGGGGAAAGGTACCAATGAAATGATTATTAGCAACTGTAATTATTTTCTCTGCTGACTCAGCACAGCTTAAAAGAACAAACATCCTTCCTTCAGGCAGCAGTACCTTCTTTATTTGACATTGTACGGTTTGCTTTGTTGTTGTTTTTTAAATTACAGACTATTGGTATTGCAGATGAAGTACCAATTTTTACATTAATGCACGCTGGGTGAAGTCATCTTAAAATAGTATTGCAATAACTAAAATCCTTGCTTAGTTGTTCTTTCTTCAGTTAATAATTCAAAGTGACAAAGATGCAAAGCCATACAGCAGTTCTCAGTTCAGTACATCTTTTATCCCAACTCATAATGAAAAGAATTTTTGCCAGTATCCACCAATCTTTTTTAAAAAAATCAGGGATATATTTTAGTCCTGAGGATGAAGATACGCCTTCAATGTTACTCTTCTAAATGGCTTCTCTTTAAGTGTTTACTCATCTATGCTTGCTCATCCAAAGACAAATCTCTTTATGATGTAACTGGATTAAACGCTTACAGGGAGATGAAATTGACCTCTTGAAAATACCTGTTCTGAAAGTAGAACTTGCTGATGTGAAACCAAATCCCAAAGCAGACCACTTTGAACTAATCTAGGACTTGTCTAAAATGATGTTGCCCAGACTTGCCCATCAAAACTTCTCTTCCCAAGAAACGGGTTTTTCTGTGTGTGTTTTCAAAAACTGAGTCATATTGGATCATGTCTCCATCATATTTGGTACATTAAGTTTAGAAAAATATTAACAAGAAGATGGAATGCAGCTTGATTAAAAGCTCTGCCTTATCTATAAAAATGTAAATGTTCGTTTGTTCAAAATCGTAAATCTCCGAAAGTTCTTCACCGATTGCTTTGAAATTTTGACACAATGTTGCATTCGAATACGCGTGTGTTTTTATTTACCTATATTATATAGATGTCACACCTGTGACAGGTAAAAACATGCTTTTTTGAAAAAGTGCTATCTGTTGCATGTAAAAGCAACACACGTTATACTATCTTTTTGGACTTTAATGTCGCAGCACTACAATGGCAGGCACGAGCCGGGTCTTTTCCCCTCAGCACCGCCGCCGCCAAACCCACAAGCAAAATGGCAGGAAATGTCAACCACTGTGAAGCGTCCTCCCGACTAACAGAGTATGCCATACCTTTGGCAGGAACCCCGATGCCACCTGTGGTGCGGAGAGCTGCGAAGGTGAAGGTGGTTATACCGGCAAGCCTGGAAACCAGCTCTTCCACCCGCGGCAAACAGGGACGGAGGCAAAGTAGGCGTGACCTGAGCTACAGAGGGAAATTATTGGCACTCGGTCAAAAAATATTGTATACCCACAAGACTGGGCCACAGCAATGCATGGACGGGTACAGCTAGTACACAATAATTTTGTTGTAGTTCTCTTATTATTCCTAATGTATCTCACTATATAGGGCAGTGATGGCTAACCTTTTCGGCACCAAGTGCCGAAACTGGATTATGCACATGCTGGACCACCAGAACCTGGAAGAGAGCAGGTGGCCGGTGTGCATGCGCAGGGCGGCCAGCTGCTCTTCCAGGTTCTGTCATGTGCATGTGTGCCAGCCAGCTGGTCCAACATGCATGAGCACTGGCCAGATGCTCTCTTCCAGGCTCCGGCGCATGCATTCCCACCGGCCAGCTGGTCTTCACGTGAAGACCAGCTGGCCGGCATGCATGTACACACTGGAACCCGGAAGGGAGCACCTGGCTGTGTATGCCGGACCAACTGGCCAGTGTGCATGCATGCGATGGAAACCGGGAAGAGCAGCTGTTGATAGCGCGCATGTCTACAGAGAGGGCCATAGATTTGCCATCATGGATATAGGGCTTTAGTCAGATCCCATTTGAAATACTGCTCCCACTTCTGGAGATCTCACTTAAAAATGATATAGATAAGATTGAGTGAGTCCAACAAAAATGGTGCAAGATCTGAGGGACAAAACATATCAGGAGAGTTGAATATGTACATCCTCGCGGACAGAAGGGAAAGAGGGGACATGATTGAAAGCTTTAGATATATTAAGAATCTACATAAGGTTCTAGAAGGTGATATTTTCAATATTAAACAAAAAACAAGATGGGGCATAAACTTCAAACTGACAGGAGACAAGTTAAAAAAGTACATTAGAAAGTATTACTTCACAGAAAGAGTAGTTGAAGTTTAGCAATAGCACCTAGACTTATATACCGCTTTATGTACTTCATGTATGACTTGAGAACAAGGATTAACTGGAAAATGTCAATATTGCTGCTGCCTATTCAGTAACTGGCTACTGATGTTAGCTCTTAGCTAGGTATGTGGAGTTCCACCAAATCCATGAAGCTTTTTCTCCTTGGCTGACTAATAAAGCTGACAGCAGAGCTCTGTTCTGTTAAATATGACATCTGTCAGCAGCTTGTAATAGGAAGGCTGTTTGAGAGTAGCAGCCAAAGAAGCATAATTAGGGGAAAGAAAAGAATTGGTTTATGACCAGTGAAGGATGCGGTGGCGGAAAATAATAATTCATATAACTGACAATGTTATTCTGGGCAATTATATTTTTATCTTATTTACCAATAAATATATTAGAAACTTACAGGATACCAAATGAAGGCTGATGCAATTCTAAACCACACTTCTAAGTAACCAGATATTTCTAGTAAAAGTAAGAATCTGGTAAGGTTTAAGAATCTCTACTGAACATGAATTTATTAACAGGATTTTAAAGGAATAAATTGAAATTTGTACCAGTTATAACTTTATGTCTGTAATATTTATCCATTTCACAGATCTTTCGCTCGTATGGTTTATATAAAACAACTCCTTTAAGTATTCAACTGTTAACATTTTGCTTCTTAAAACTGACAGATTTTCCATTCTTTTCTGTACTAGTGCCACAGCATCAAATCTATAGAAATACTTTTTATCTCAACACACTCCAGAACTGTTTAGGATCATTAATGTAGCATTGCAATTGATTTTCTTAAAAGAGATGTTTGGAAAAGATAAAGTGCTCTTGAAAAACAGATATTTGCTGCTATGTTCTGTGCATCTTTTCACAAATTAAAAGCAAGCGGATTCTTTCATCCTCACTTACTCTATATGCTAAAATAAAAAGGACCATCATTTAACAGATAGCGCTATCAATTTTTATTTTTTTAAATTATGGGATGAAGTATCCAGTTCAGTGGTGGGTTTCTACCAGTTTGCCCCAGTTCAGGCAAACAGGTAGTGGGGGCGGCAGAAGGCTCCGCCCACCTGCCCAGACATCATCACAGACACTCTATGCATGCACAGAAGGTTCTGCACATGAGCAGAAACGCCGCATGCAATCAAAGTGAGCATGCACACGCACTCTCACAGTTACAAACCAGTAGCGAAGGTAAGTGAAACCCACTATTGATCCAGTTTGCCATTAATCATGTGTTCATGTTTTCTCTTTACTACTAACAGTAATTTTACTGTTTAAATTTTCCTTATTTAAGGTAGAATATGGGACAGAATTCAGAGATGGATGTATATCTTTGTTCAAATAAAAATGGATGGTTCTAATAGGGTAATGGTGGTGGTGAAGATTTTTTTTTGTTAAATTTATTTGCTGCTTATGAAGAGCTACTCTAGACAGCTTGATGATATGATGATGATGATGATGATATGATTTTTATAGCACAACAGCCTACTACGGTTTGTTTTTCATCTTGTTTCACTAAAAGGCACAATTGATTTGTAAAAGGGGTGTGAGTGAACAGGGACTTTGTTCTTCCACTGTCTCTTAATTTTCCTTTATTATGGGATGAAGATAATTGATAATACTGCTTCTATGTAAAGAATCGGGGAAGGAATTGACCTGTCTTATAATGATGCAAAGAAAAAAATATACCTCAAAGCAAACAGTACTAAGATGATATTTCTCAAGGACACCAGTTCACTCTCGAAAAAGAGCTGTGTGGGATGGTTTTGCTTCCATTCTATTTATTATTGTCCTTGAGAGTTCTACAAGAACAAGCTGTTTGCCAAAAGCACATGTGAGCCTGAATAACAGCTTTGAGAAGGATACTGCCAGATTCTGCTGCATTTGCTTCTCTCTCAAAATAGCAAACACACAATTTAGAGCATTTGTTCTAGGGAATTCCTGTGTTGTTTTTCATTTCTTTAACCTCTGTGTCTTCCTTAGAAGAGGGGTCTCTGTGCTATATATTGCAGGTCGATTTAGCTTTTTCAACTAAAGACTTTACAATATATAGATTTTACAGTTTTGATTTAGGGATGAAATACAATTATATATATACTAATTGAAACCTAATAAAAAGCAATCTTTGAGCTACAGCTGGTCACTTAGTGACTGAAATTACAATGAATGAAAAAAAAAGATTACTTACGACTTGAATTCAAAAATCTGATGGCCATTGTCCATCCTGTGGTCATATGTTCACATTTTGGAAACTCAGCAACTACCCACATTTATTGCTCTTTGCAGTATCCCACAGTCACATAACCACAAGTTATGACATTTTTTTTGGTCATAAAGCATTGTTTACTTCCAGTTTCTGGCAAAAAATGGGTTCACTCAAAACTATGGCATGCATGCCAGAAGTGGCACGCAGAGCCATCACTCCGGGCACGTGAACCATTGACCATTGCTCTTCTGGGTTCTGATGCACCAGCCAGCTGGTCTTCACATGCGCGGCAGCACCAGAAACCAGAAGAGTAGCTGCCCGGTGCACATGCACACACCAGGAAGATGATCTTCCGGTTTCCAGCACAAGCAAGTGCACCGGCCAGCTGGTATTCACACATGCATGCACACCAGAAACCTGAAGACCAGGTGGCCAGTTCATATGTACGTGCCGGAAACCGGAAGATCATCTTCCCAGTGTATGCATGTGCACCGGGCAGCTGCTCTTCCAGTTTCCAGCACGCACACACGCGCCCCCATTTCAGCACTCAGTGCTGAAAAGGTTCGCCAACACTGGTATAGTCTGTTCATGGAACCAGCAACACAGGGAGTCCTCAATTTAAAACCACAGTTAGGACCTAAATTCCAGTTGCTAAGTTTACAGTTTCTAAGTGAGCTATAATGTGATTAGACCTGATTTTATGACATTTTCACAGTGGGTGTCTGCAAATTCTCTCACACATCTTTAAAACAGTCTTCTGACAAGGTGTACCAATTGAATGCAAATGGGTCTTATTTTTGTACTGGCTGCATCTACAATACTTTGGGACTGGATTACAAACTGTGGAGAAAATGGTAGGAAGTCATGTTCTTCATTGAGTAGGGATGAAAACTTTTGACCATAATAGAAAAATGTATGTTGAAGTCTTATAGTAAAGTTAAGGCAGGATGTATCTTCCCATCACAAACATAGGCCTATGCCTCCTCTGAAGTAATTTACTTAACTTTCTTTAAATTCAATGGAATTCATTCTAAATTAAATGGATGCAGTTTAAATGTCAGATAAAATTAGATAAAAAACAGTTTTCTGTATGTATTTTAAAGCGATTTAGTCCTAACATTTCTTGCAGCAGAAAGTGACATCAAACAAACTGTAATAGACTTTCATCAGTAGTACGGTAGAGGGTTGCTACCAGTTCACCTGGGCGAACCAGTAGCAGCGGCGGCGGGAGGCTCTGCCCACAAGCTTGGACGCTTCTGTGCATGTGCAGAAGTGTCACGAGTGCTCATGAGTGAACCAGTAGTGACGGGTTTTGAAACCTGCCCCTGCAGTAGCACCTTTGCATAGACTAGGAATAATCACCTTTTTTCATGATAATATTTTTTTTTTGGTTTCTCAACCCATTGATTTGATTCATTCTAATGCATAAATCAAATCAATGCAGTTTGATACAAATTTTCCTCTGTTTGAAAAATACTTTAACAAATGACTGCTTATTTTGTTAGTGATGCTGCCATACTTAGAATGATTCTGTTTGTGATTGGAAGGAATAGTTGAAATGTGATTTTTATAATTTGGCTTCCTCCCTATGACCATAGGCAGAAAAACTATATAATTGACAGATGGAGGGCAGGGAAAGGATTAGAGGTGATATCTTTTTGGATTGCCATAAAGTTAAAAAAAAACATTGTTAGTAGAGGGCATTTAGATTATTGATTCTATCTTATCCTTGATAACAGAAGAAGAAAATAAACATTTTCTTAAATTAAAAACATCTAATTGCCCACACATCCTTAGTGCAGAATCAAGGAAGGAGACTCTTGGTGCCAAACTGTGTCTCCCTCTCCCTTTCCCCCTTCCCCTCCCTTTTTCTCCCTCCCTCCCTTATCTCATTTAAGGTCTCTTAAAATAATTAAAAGGTTGTTTCCAGTTAATAGCAGAGCTAAACAATGTTATCCAGAATCCATTAAAATGTATTTATATATCTTGACAGTGAGAATGTGATCCAGTTTATAGAAATATTGCCATACAGTGCCTATGTCTGTGTAGATACATAAATTCTTTTTTGACCTGTACAAGACAGCTATTTTTCTTTGGGACTTTTCTGAGAACAACAGAGAAAAAGCTCCTGTGTGGAATACATTAAAATAACTGTGATTAACTGTGAGAATGATGGAGAAAAGTCTGTCATGTTTTATAAAATTGAATCCCTCAACACTCCTCAATGACATCTCTCTTGTTCACACTTAAAGAAAATATGCCACATAGCTTCTATTAAACTGAAGCTACACAAATATGGTTCTTGTATCCAGCAATGGAATGTTACTTTCTTTCGGATATATTTTCTATATTGTCCGCTGATGAATAAATATCAAACTCTCTCATTCTTTGGGCAATAGTAGTGAAATATAAAAGGAAAATTCGCTGTCCTCCCTCAGGGTAATTTTTAAAATTACATATGTACTTGTATTAGAAATTATGTTTTCCTTATTGGCATTGTTACCATGGTTAGACCTCAAGTAAATCACTATTCTCTCTTTTTCCTCATTAGATGCCTGTTTGCATATGTTTGGTTTCAAGATTGAATAGAATGCCTTTATTCTGTTGCCATCTGGATTGTTTTTTCTCAAGGAAATGCTTCCAGGTGCATACAATCCATTTTGATTTTCAAAAAGATTACAGTTTGGAAGTTAGTTTTTGGGAGGGAAGGAAGAGACAGAATCCTGACAAGTACAATACTATATTTATTTATTTGTTTGTTTGTTTATCAGTCAAATGGTCATCCATCACATGAAAAAGTTACTCCGGGCAGCATACAATAAAAGAATAAAACAGTCATCATATAAAAATATTCAGGAAAAAATTAAAATGGCAATTAAAGGCTAAGTGATGGCATCAAATATTAACAACAATGCAGCCATCAAAATCCCTTGGGACCACAGGCCTAATGCAGAGGTGGGTTTCAGTAGGTTCTGACCAGTTCTGGACAACCGGTAGTGGAAATTTTGAGTATTTTGGAAAACCGGTAAATACCACCTCTGACTGGCCCCACCCCCATCTATTCTCTGCCTCCCAAATCCCAGCTGATCAGGAGGAAATGGGGATTTTGCAGTAACCTTCCCCTGGAGTAGGGAGGGAATGGAGATTTTACAGTATCCTTCCCCTGTCACGCCCACCAAGCCACACCCACAGAACCGGTAGTAAAAAATTTTGAAACCCACCACTGATCTAATGGCATAATTAGATTTTGAGGGACATCTAGAAGATCAACCGAGCCAGTCTCAGTTGTCATAAGGCAGGCACCATCAAAGAGAAGAAGGCTGTAGATCAGTGTGTGGTATAGCATTCTGTTTCTGTCACAGGAACATCTTCAGGGGGCACTGAGAGGAATTTTCTGAATATTTAATGGTTATTTAAGGGAGATTTCCAATGCAAAGAAATTCAGTGGGGAAGCTGGTAGGAAGTCAGAAGTTCTTCCTGCTCCCACTGCTTTTTTGCTTCTGTTTCTCTGTTTAAGTGAGGAAATATCTCTGAAAGAATGACCCAATGGGTCACTGATTTTCCAATGATATATAAGACCTATGTTAAGTCATTTCTTGGAGACGAACTTTGAAACTGCTCTCTCCCCAGAAATGATAATAAAGATGGATCTTAAACTATTTAGAAAAACAATTCAGTATTTATGCTCTAAAATTTGGTGTGTAAAATGTTTATCCCTATAAAAAAGTTGGCTCATGGATTTTCTGTATCATGTTTAATATTAAAATAGAAATAATGTTATATTCTGAAATGATTTGAGCTTGTGACTTAGGGAATTCACTTTTTCATTATACTATTTCCTTATTTTAAATCTCTTCCCAGTGGCACTCTTGGTATTCATTGATCAATAATCATTGCAAGTTTAGAGTTTTCTTTGCAATAAATTTGGGATACTTGCTTTAAACTATATCATAATATACTACAACATGTCATATGGTGGCATCTATTGCCATTTGGATTCAACTACAGATCTGCTAAATGCTATGAACCAACTTGGAATTTTAGGTGTTGTAGCTTGAACATATCCAGGAATAAGGTATAGGTTAGGGGCAGCAAGATAAGTATCGATTGAAACAGCCAGAGGCACATCAGACTCTTACAAATGTACAGGCCAACAAATCAAATTTTGTTTATTAAAATTGTCATATCTATAAAGCTAAACAGGTGATACTTCAAGAAAATGATACATCAAGTAAATGTTAAAGGAAGAAAAAGGTTCAAGAGAGAATCCATCTAATATGATTTTTAATTGGATCCAGAATATTTAAGTATTAGTGTTCTCTTGTTAGTACTATGCAGTATCTGTTTGTTTATTTAAACTTAAAATAATGTAACCTGCCAGCAATAAAGAAAGAAAAAAATATAAAAACCTAAGTTACAATAATAAACACATCGGCACACATACAGAGTATATGTATAGTAAGAGCTGACTTTCCAGCTCATGAAAAAAAGCCCTAAGGGATATTTAATGATAAGCTGACAAGTGGCTATGCTCATGTGTTTAGAATTCATCTGTAAGATGGATCACCATGTTTCCAGCTCTGTTAAGGAAGGTATTGATCTGGATAGATCCAACCCAAGGTTAATCCATCAGGTTCCCAGATAACAGTGTCAGGTAGACAAGTCCTAGATTCTTCAATTGCTAATTGAAAGCAGCAGATAGTTAGTGATTTGTCAGTGGCACGTCTGCAAAATTAGTGCTGGGAATACAAAGTTTATTAGAAACTTTGTATCCATGCTGTATCACAAGGATAAAGGTAAAGGTTCCCCTCGCATATATGTGCTAGTCATTCCTGACTCTATGGGATGGTGCTCATCTCCATTTCAAAGCCGAAGAGCCAGCGCTGTCCGAAGACATCTCCATGGTCATGTGGCCGGCATGACTAAACGCCAAAGGCGCATGGAACGCTGTTACCTTCCCACCAAAGGTGGTCCCTATTTTTCTACTTGCATTTTTATGTGCTTTCGAACTGCTAGGTTGGCAGAATCTGGGACGGGTGATGGGAGCTCACCCCGTTACGTGGCACTAGGGATTCGAACCACTGAACTGCCGACCTTTCGATTGACAAGCTCAGCGTCTTAGCCACTGAGCCATGGTAGGAACACTGTAATCTTCAGTCTCCTTTTCTTCCCCAAGCCTTTTAGTTTCTGTTAAGCTCAGGTTGGTTCTAGTCAGATGGTCTTGAAGGTTGAGCCTACTATTCTTCATTTATCTTGTAATAGTGACTTTGGATATGATGTTCTCCAGCTTGTATCATGTCTCTTGATAACCAGGCAATAAATAATAACATTTGAAGAGAAATTAAGACATTTCATTATTCAGTTAGTGACAGCAGAACATACCTGAAATTCTGAAGAAATGCCAGAATCGGTAATCAATACATATTTGAATACAACTTGTTTTCTTTGATTCAAGCATCTGCACCAGTTTGGAGATATCCTTATTGCTAGAACACTGTGCCCGATTATGCAAGGAGGACTCTCTTTTCTCACACTATAAAATATTAAATTGCCATAAAAAATATTTGTCGCTCCATTTCTTCCCACATGCAACCATCAGGAGAGTCAAATTCAATTTAATTCAATTCAACTAAAGAGCATAAAATACCCTTCTTCCCACTTCAGTAGGTTGTCTCAATTTAAAGTGGTTTGAGTTATATTATAATAACTTTTGTTATTTAAAAGAAAATGGACACTAAGCCTTTCAAAAGGGGCATCTTTTGAATTCCAAAGCGTCCTTCATTGCTGGGCTAATCAAATTAGTTTTGATCCAATTCAGCTGTCATTTATGGAATGAATTTGTTTATTTATTTGCTGTTTATTATACTTTGATAGTACAATATTCCAAAAGGACTTATTTTAAAGAATTTTGCAAAAAAAAAAAGTAATTTATTTTTTGGGAAATAACATTGAAGTGCCTCTGCAAACTGCAGATCAATTAGGAACCCAAGTGTGATCTGAGCTGGATTGTCGATGTGTGGTGAAAGCATACAATGGTTGTATTATTCACTGTTTTGATAAAAAGGAATCGGTGATAAAAGGTATAGTGTCGGCCCATATTATTGGAATTCCTGATTAAAATGAATATAAATTCTGCTACAGCAGTTCTCTATCTTATTATTTATAAACTGCAGGCAGTCCTTGATTTACAATCATTCATTTTATGAATATTCAAAGTTATGGCACTGAAAAACGTAATTTATGACAGGCTTTTTATAATTACGGCCATTGCATTTCTCCATGGTCACATGATGAAAATTTTGACGCTTGGCAACTGGCATGTATTTAACCCTAACATCATGTGATCACCATTTAACAGATTAACAGAGTTGGAAGGGACCTTGCAGATCATCGAGTCCAACCCCCTGGCCAAACAGGAGACCCTAATTCTGCTTCTACCTAGGATCGAACTCACAACCTCCTGATTGTGAGGCAAGAGCTCTACCTCTAGGCCATTTATAACCTTCCCAACTGGCTTCTGACAAGCAAAGTCAATGGCCAGATTCCAATAACCACATGATTCATTTAATGACTACAGTGCTTCCCTTAACACCTGTGGCAAAAAAAAGTTGTTAAATGACAACTGTCTTGGAAATTTTGAGCTCAATTGTGGTCATAAGTAGAGGACTACCTGTATAAAACAGTAACAGAATTTACTGAAAGATTTTACTATCACAAACCATGGTGTTTACTACTAACTTGAATGGGTTTAAAGGGGGATTAGATAAATTCTTAATTTTACTTCTGGACTAGGGACAATATGCCTCCCTATATCAATTTCAAGGAAACAGTCATGGGAGAAGAATATTTTATTTCTTTAAACAACCAACTCATAAAATGTTACTTGGGATGACTAACATACAGTTATAAGCAAAACAGGGTAAACAATAAATTTAAAAGAATTACAATCAGACTTTATAAAACAACACAAAGGTCAAAACTACCTTTCAAATACATTCAAACATCCTATTTTCTGCATTAGCTCACCTAACATCCTAAACCAGGGCTCAGAGGAAGAACCAAGTTTTAAAGGTTTATGAATGGCTGGCAGACATAATATTAAATGAATATACCATGGTATTCTTATAACTATCTATGCGGCTGTCTTCTGGATCAGTTATACTTCCGGGCAGTTTTCAAGGGCACCCCATGCACAGCATTTTGCAATAGTCCAAGTGGAAGTGATCAAGGCATGAGTAATCATAAGTAAGGCATTTCAATCAAGGAATCGACACAGATGAACTCAAAGAGTTATAAAAGACCCTCTTGACCAAAGCTGCTGCTGATCTTCAAACAGGACCTATGAGTTCAAGAGGAATCCCAGCTGTGCATCAATTCCATTGGAGAAGTAAAGCCTCATCTAAAACTAAGGGTGGGAAATCTCCATATTTGAAATTTCTTAAAATCTACAGACTCTTGGTCTTGTGTGGCTTGAGCTGATACTTTGGGTTTCCATCTGATCCCCATAACCTCAAGATGTTGGGAAAGAACCTTGATGGTATCACTTGATTTGCCCCAAGGTAGATATATGAAGCTGTGTTTCATCATCATATTGATGATACTTAAACTCATGCCAATGGATTATGTTTCAGTGGTATAATATAAATATTAATTAGGAATGACGAGAGAACAGAGCACTGGGAACTTCTCAAAGCAGAAGTCTAAGCCCTATCCCTACCATTACTAATGATATTAAAAGCCACGGAAATTTCAAGGGCTGAGATGAATGTGCTATCTTCATCTTGCTCCCACGTAAGGTCATCTATAAGTGTGATAATTGCTGTCAGTATAATATCCCTGTCTGAAACCTAACTAAAAAGGTCCAGATAGTCTGTTTACATACATACACACATACCAGGTTTACACACACACACACACACACACACACACACACACACACCATAATATATCTACTTGCCTGTATTCATACTTTAATTTTTGCCAATATGCTGTACCTACCAAAACTATCAAAATAAAATTAGTCTCCTTTGAATCAAACTCAGATACTTAATGAAATGAAATTAATGTCCATATATTGTAGCTCTGCCTGTGCCCACAATGAAAAATCAGGTAAGTAAGTAAGTAAGTAAGGAAGGAAGGAAGGAAGGAAGGAAGGAAGGAAGGGATTTTTTTTAAAATTATCAATTTCCCAGCCCTGGAATTTTCTGGAGTCCCCCATATGAATATTAACCAAGCCCAATTGTGCTGAGCCCCAAAAAAGAACTATTAGTTGTTTCTCCCATCTTTTGGGTTTATTTGTGAAAACAAAATAAATATTGAGTTGTAAATTTTTTAAAAAGATGAATGATATCAAATCAAAGTTACCTATAAAAGGGCAAGATAAATTAGTAGCAGCCAATCTTTTCTTCAGTGACAATATGTATAAAATGATAAATGTTTTATATATTAGAGCAGATCGACTATATCAGCTATGACACAGTAACTGAGTATAAAGAAATTGCTAGACAATGAAATTCTGCTGAGCCTGCAGAATTCCTTGACTCCGGCACAACATGTGAAGCTGAAAAGGTGGAAAGAAGGACAATAAATAGATTGCAAATCCTTGGCAATGAGAGTCCTTGGTAAAGTCAGCATACTAAGAACATCCTTTGATAACCTTTGGAGGGGGAAAAAAGGGTCCTTAATAAGGTGTCTAATTGAGTGTAAAATTGTTAATGGTATAGATAATGCCAAAGCATTTTACTACTCATGGACCAGTTTAGAGGAGAGAACAGGATGACAGAGAGAAAAGAAATGAGTTATTGGATGTCCGAACTTGTTTACATTGATACTGAAGACTTGTAAGTTGAAAGAAAACTCCACACAGTGAAGTGCATCTAGACCAGTGTTCCTGGAAGTAAGGTTACTAAGGGTTTAAATAAATACCCTGTTAATAGAAGCAATGTAGTGGCCCAACTGATTGTGTTCCCTTGGAATATAATAAAGAACTATCACAACCATTTCAGAAAGAATAATCAGTTGTTGTAATTTTTCATCAAGAATTGTATACTTTGAAATGTAGATTAATTTTTTTCTACTATATTAATCATTGAAGTGTAGGATTAACTAAATCGGGGGTCCCCAATGTCCGGATCGCAGTTCTCCTCTTCCCCCACCTCACTGGGCTGCCATGCCGTAAAGGTTGGGGACTGCTGAACTACATGGAGTAGTTGAGATGATTATATTAAATGTATTTAATGATTGCTTCTAGTATATGTAAATACTCCAGTACAAATTAAACATTGGTAAAAAACAGGAAATGGGCAGATATTATAAAATGGATCATATTTTACAAACAAAATGGATCATCTACAGAACCAGCTGAATCTACAGTATCCCACTTTGCTTTTATATATTAGGTTAGGTTCATTCCAGATTCACATTGCTTATATTCTCTATGTAAATACCATGAAATAGGATACCAGTGTTTATAAGGTGCATATGAAGACTGATACAAAAATTGAAAACATAGTTTTTCTATTTGCTACTGTAAATATACTAAATGTTATGTGACAAAATAATGGTTCATTCTAGAGTTGGTGTAGTGGTTAAGGCATCAAGATAGAAACTGGTAGACTTGTAATTGTAAATGGTATAGATAATGTCAAAGCATTTTATTACCACCCTTGACATGAAGCCATCAGTAATCCTGGACCAATCACTCTGTCAGCCTAGGAAACCTATGGAAATTAGTCCAGGCACTTACCAGGTATCAACACTGACTCAAAAGCACGAAAAAGTTGAAGAATAATTCCTCCTAATCATAGCACTTACATCTATAAAATAACTGATCAATGAAACAGCATTGTCCTGGTGGTATTTTTGCATGATTCTTTAATGGAAGAATTATGACTACCCTATAACTATCATTAAGTGTTGTACCTTATGATTCTTGATGAAGTATCTTTTATGTACACTGAGAGCATATGCACCAAGACAAATTCCTTGTGTGTCCAATCGCATTTGGCCAATGAAAAATTCTATTCTATTCTATTCTATTCTATTCTATTCTATTCTATTCTATTCTATTCTATTCTATTCTATTCTATT
>WNWU01000016.1:10227973-10245905 GCA_012654045.1 Ptyas mucosa
TTCTTTTTTCTTTTTTCGTAGGCTTCGTATGCTTTTCTATCTAGCCACTTTTCTATCTACTTACGTAGGTAAAACCTGGCTAGATAGAAAAGCATACGAAGCCTACGAAAAAAGAAAAAAGTAGATACATATACATATACATATACAAATTTTTATGTATATCTGAATTTAAAATTACTTATTAATTTGTGCTTTTAAGGAAAATATATTCTTAAATAATAGTATTCCAAAGCTACTGTTGCATTTATCCTAGGGCTCTGAAGTTCAGAATTAATGTTAAGAGTCTTTTACAGATATTTCCATTACATTGGAAGGACTCTGAACTGCACATGCAAAAGGAATATATAAGTGAATTATTTTCTCAAAATGCAGTTCCTTTTTCTCCCCAACTTGCAAATACCATTTCTTCAGGAAAATGTGTATTTGAATGGGCTTCTGCTATGGATATATTTGTCTAAACCTTTGCTTTAAAAAAATCATAAAAGTCTGCCTTTGATTCAGTAAATTGTTCACTTTATTTGAATTGGAGGATGATGGTAGAAACAGTGAAGAATTTGTTCTTCATATGTTATTTAATGGCACGGTATAACTGGATTCATTTCTAACATGTGTGAAAGTCAAGATTAATTTAAAATTTTATATTAATCAGTGAGCAGGTTTTCTTTAACATTCAAGTAGTACTCTGAAAATTCCATTGTTTAGCAAAATGGTTATGACTGTAGTAACACCTAAGAAATGTGACTGAGCAAATAATTAACATCCAAATTAGGCTTTTTTTCATCATTTTGGAATTCAAATTTTATCTAACAATTTTCAGTGTTTCTCTTGCAGTGATAGAACAATGTGGGAATTGTCGTACTACTAATTTAACACCTGTAATTTCTTTTAGACAAGA
Source organism: Ptyas mucosa (assembly GCA_012654045.1). Classification (NCBI taxonomy): domain Eukaryota; kingdom Metazoa; phylum Chordata; class Lepidosauria; order Squamata; family Colubridae; genus Ptyas; species Ptyas mucosa. Next base: position 10,228,869 of record WNWU01000016.1, read on the forward strand.
AGGTGATATTGCATAGTCTAATGGGTGAAGTTGTATGGACTAATTGCTGAACATGGTGAAATCAAATTCAGTTGGCAATCCTTGTTCTTTGTTGCATTTGCTGCCAATTTGTTTCCATCTGTAAGGTAATAAATTAATTTCTGCCAATTTTTTACATTGGAGATGAGGTAACAAAGCTCTATAACAAACACTTCATGGTACCCCTAAACCAGGGGTGTCAAACTTGTGGCATCACATTGTCATCACGTGACATATCATGACTGTTTTCCCCTTCACTAAAACAGGGGTGGGAATGGCCAGTGCATGACACATCTGGCCCACAGGCTGTGAGTTTGACACCCTAAACCCGTGATGGCGAACCTATGGCACGGGTGCCACAGGTGGCACACGAAGCCATATCGGTGGGCACGCGAGCTCAGCTCCGACATGCATACATGCGCCAGCCAGCTGATTTTCGGGCCTTCTGGGCCCACCAGAAGTCAGGAAACACACTGTTTCCGGCCTCCAGAGGGGCTCTGGGGATGGGGGGAAGGCCATTTTTGCCTTCGTCAGGCTCCTAGAAAGGCTCTGGAGCCTGGGGAGAGCAAAAAACTGGCCCACCGTACCATCACTTGCCAAAAGCGGGGGGTGGGGTGGGGCACATAGAATTATGGATGTGGGCACGCGTGCGTGTGATCCCACCGCGCTCCCCCTTTTGGCACGCAATGGCAAAAAGGTTAGCCATCACTGCCCTAAACTATTTCAGTTCCGGAGGTACTAAAAACTTGTATGAGACTCGTAGACTCCAAAACTGATCAAAATAGCCCCTTGCTTATTTATCTTGTACTTGCCTATTAATTTTACTAGGTAGTGAAAAGACCTTGAATTACGACATTTGTTAAGCATTCATTCTGTTCTCCATAAAGGCAACTTTATGGAGCCTGAGTGGCGTAGCAGGCTAATGCCTCCTATTAAGGCAGCATTTAACATCCAGCTGCCTGCAATTACTGCGAGTTCTAATCTCACCAGGCTCAAGGTTGACTCAGCCTTCCATCCTTTCTAAGGTGGGTAAAATGAGGACCCGGTTTGTGGGGGCAATAAGCTGACTTTGTATAAATATACAAAAGTATGAAGGCTATTGCTTAACGCATTGTAAGCCACCCTGAGTCTCCGGAGAAGGGCGGCATATAAATATATATATATAAAAAAAAAAACTTAAGAAGCCATACTAAAAATTAAAAAGTCCAGTGGCAATGAAATGCAAAAAGTACAGTCTGTGCAAATGTGATTACTTCCTAAATGCATTAAAATATGCACAGTGACCATAAACAACAGGAGGAATAATTGGTGATAACACAATCATTCTAGCATTACTAAGTTAATTAATACTTGCAATGGGACAGGAAACCATTGTTCTTTTTCATGCCCAAACTAGTAGAATCAAATGTGGCAATTAGTTCCAATTCAGATATTTCATGCTGAATCCCTCTTTTTAATGTTCTGGTGAAGAGAATAGCAACTTTTGAGTGTACACCAGAGTTTCCAGGGAAACTGAAATGTAGGGAGAATGAAATGTTCTCATGCTGATTGCTGAATGTCACCATGTCTGATGTCAGATTTATGTCCATTTATTTTTTTGTGTCAAGTTTGACCTTTTTGTACTGTGCAGAGAGTAGAAGGTCATTTCTAGCAACAAGAACATACCTCATATTTGAAGATGAACCGATCTCAGTTCTGTGATGTTGTAGCTGATATTGCTGCATTATGTATTAATATTACCAGATTGAATATGAAAATATTTTGGTTTTGGGGTTTAGTTCAGGGACATCTTCATATGTGTATCAATTAGCTTAAGCAAGAGATGTTTAATTATGATTGACTAGGATGTGCAAATAATACTTTATTGATGGCATGTTGAATAATTTTAGTTGAAAACATAAGTCTGTATAATGCCTTGTAATATCTTATTTTGTTTTGTCTGAATAACACACTTCTTCATCTTGATTATTTATTATTCTAGACAGAACAAGACCAGAGTTAAAACTCGAGAACAAACTGTAACTTCTATCATGTTGTACTGAAAATAAGTCAGACTAATATACTAAATATACTAAAATGGTACATTTTGTGATTTATTTAGCCATTTCTGATGCTAAGGAAAAATAAGCTAGACAAATCAATGGTATACCAACTTATTTCCACAGATCCTAATTTCTGGTGTAGTGTTATGTGTCTGCCTCCTAGTAATGGCAGTGCAAAGTCATTTCTACTCAGTGTCTGATGCATCTCACTGCAGTGTACAACAACAGTCAGCTATCACTGAAAGATTCCAGTTACCCTAATACCATTTCTACATTGTGGCAATGTCCTGGTAAAAACTTTCACCATGTTCATCACTGACTGGATCTAGACATTTGGGAAAGAAGTCTAAATGTGAGTTCAGAAAGTGAATCTTCAGTGACATGTTGCAGTTCATGGTCTTGTATTTTGTAAGAAGTTTGTCAACCAGCTGAATGTAGTTTGATGCTTTGTAATTGCGAAGAAAATTCTCAATGCCATCTTTGAATTCTTTCCAGGCCATTTTCTCTGCCTCCCCTAACAGATCTTGGAACCACTTGTCATTGATGAGGTATCTGATCACAAATGACTTCCTTAATCTTGGCATCAGTTATTCTTGGAAGCAGCTGTCTCAAATAACAAAAACCTTCACTTTCCTTCCTCATCACTTTCACAAAATTTTTCATCAGTTTTATATGAAGCAGAAGCAAAAAATATTTTTGTTGGGTCAACTAGTGGTTCATGTGCTATGTTCTTTTGTCCTTGAACCAAATTCTTTTGGAGTGGTCATTTCTTTTTAATGTAATGGGACTCTATTGCACAGCAGTCCCATTTGCACATGTAACAACAGTGCATGGCATATTCTGGCTGCATTCCAAGCAGCAGAGCTACTTCTTTTAGATAGCCACAGATATTCCAGTCGGATGTGCCCCAACAACAGTTTCATGTTTTCATATGATTCTTTCATATGTGAAGCATAACCAACAAATACTGAATAATGCAAGTTGCCATTGTGTAGCAAGACAGCCTTGAGGCTTAACACTGATGAATCAATAAAGAGACACCATTCTAGTGGATCATCTCACAACCCAAAGCTGTGAATAAACTGTCAATGTCAGCACAGAAAACAAGGTAGTGAACCAGTGCAAATAAATTTGTTAAATCATCTGGGTGGCCTTGCAAAAACAGATTTTTTTTATAAAACAGTACCTGGTAGGTTAAATTTATAGGGTACACCCAAAAGTGTTCAGGAAGCAAAATTATTGTTGTCCAATGTCATGAGTAAAGTCAGAAGACGTTCTGAAAAGGAGAAGCAGGAACCTTTTTCAGAGAAAACCAGGAGACAAGGAAGAAAGATAGCTTATAAAAACCAATAATCGTTGTAGATAAGGTATAACTTTTTTATATGCTTCTTCTCACCTAAGCTTCCTGATACAGTAAGAAGCACACAATTAGTTCCAAAAACTCTCTTTACAATGGCTGTGAATTCTGTTTATTCACAGCCCATGCTGAATCACCAACAGTTTGTAAACTGACTGATAGAAGTCTGCCATAGTCCTTCGGGATAAGGCTGATAAGCAGCCACCTTTATCTCGCCAAAGACCTAATTGGCAATTAGCTTTGCAAGACCACACGAAGCACAGAGTCAAAATGGAGCTTCAGAATACAAACCGACCAGCATCAACAACGTTGCTTCCTGCAAAGGCTCACGTGCCTTTGCTCCTCCTTTATATCTTATGGGAGGGGCCAATCATCTCCAAGCCTTACTCCCATGTTGCCCCTTTTGTCTTAACTGTTCCTGCCTTCTGGCAGCTCTGCGCATATGTGCACTGGGGGAGCCTGTTCCTCTGCCTCTTTGACTTCAGACTCTGGAGGCTCTGGAGTCAGCACATAACTCCTAGATGGCTCTGGCCCCAACTCTGCCTCTGATGCAGAGCCCTTGTCCGAGTCTTCCCCAGACTCCAGGACCGGTCCATGTTCCTCCCTAGCCTCCTCACTGTCCGACTCTGCTGCCAGCTCCGCAGGCTGCCGGCCGATCACAACAATACTATTATTTCATATATTGAGCCTGTAGGCACTTAAGAACTTGTTTATGAATGGTATACTTTATTAATTGGTACCATACTTGATTTCACAAACAGTAGCTAAAATGCAGTCTTTGCCATTGATGTGAACCTGTATTCCTTGACCGAAAGAAAGGCCAAAAGCCATTTTCATTTGTTAAATGGAGTTTCTGCTGTGTCTTCATTTCTTCAGATAGATCAATCCACTCTGTCCTGACCAATTTGCTCTGCTGTCGGATTGCTGCCGCCCATGTCCTTGTTGCTGCTTTGCGGGATTAAAAATTAAACTGTGTTAGATGAGAGCAGCTGAGATTCTTGTTTGGTTTATTGACAGAGCCTATTGACGTCCCTCTTGTCCTGCTGCCTCTCTCTCTGAGTCAAGGACAGAATGTAAAAATAGGTTGGTTCAACAGGATTCCTGGGTTGCCTTGTCTCACGGTGAAACAGATGGTTTATGAGGCTTATTTTGCTGTTCCATAACTCAAGCAAGTTATATATGTATGTACATGCTTATATTAGTGAATTTCTGTTATTCCCATGCGATTTTATATTTGCAGTTACTATGGACTTGCCCCTTTGTTTATGATTTAGAATGCACACAATCCCATCAAGAAATCCATTTGATTTGCACACAAACAACAGTGGATAAAATAATATAAGCCTTTCCCACTACAAATAGAAAAAAACTGAATTGAAATAGGGCAGGTATAACTAAATCTGTTGCATAGTCATAGTGAATATCCTGTTTTCCCGAAAATAAGATCCAACCGGAAAATAAGCCCTAGCCTGATTTTTCAGGATGCTCATAATATAAATCCTACCCCAAAAATAAGCGCCAGTTAAGGTCATCAGCAAACAGAGATGTTTAGTACTGTATTTTCCCCAAAATAAGACCTTACCAGAAAATAAGCCATAATGCATCTTTTGGAGCAAAAATTAATATAAGACCCAGTCTTATTTGGGGGGAAACACGATATATCATTGCCAAATGCATCTCCTAGATAAATTCCAAACACGCAGATACTTTGGAAAAATAGTGATGGGGTGAGCATTTGTGAAATGGCACAAAACTGATCTTCTCAGCATTTTATTTTATTTTTTTTTAAAAAGTTATTATGATCAATCAACAGGCATAACATAAAAACCAGTACAGTATTCTAACATTCATACCATTGTGAACCCTTTTTAAAAAAGAAATGTTAACCTCACACTCTTTTTTTAGCAGATGTGAAAGTATAAAACTTTTGAAAGTACAATTATATGCTAGATAGTTTCTGACTGTCCAATATATTACATAAATAAGTAAATATATCATAAAAGAGCTTGGGTATGCTAAGCCTTTAGAAAATCATGCCAATTCATTTCAAAGGGAAACATGCAGAATTAACTCTTTTGCATAATAACATTTCATATCAGTCATCAATGCAAAAACTGAAAATGTGTTCAGATGATGAAATAAAAAATTACAGCATAGTTGCCCAGTAGTGGAATAACAAGGAGAATAGTTGAACAGTGGGATAATAGCTAAAATTGTAATAACATCTTTGATTGTGAGACAGTTTAACACTATAATTTATGGATTCAAAGCCATGCTTGTTTCTATGAAAAAATATTTTTCATGTCTATGTGAAGTCCCCCAATAACCAGGATTATGAGTAGTTTTCTTTATTGTTTCTCACCTATAGAAGTCTTGCCAAACTAAAGCAACCATTTGCATCACTATAGATTTACATTGGAAACTGCTAGGGAGAAACCATTTTTACATTCTTCCTCCTGACCAAACATTCCATGGTCCTTTGCCTCTTTGGCTCTGGAATGCAGCTCCTCCCTCCCAGGGATTCAGTCTATATTCTACCAGAATCTTGCACCTGGAATATGTTATGATAAAGTCAGCCAACTTCAAATGTTGAAGCCATTCGGTAGATGGAAGTATCAAAATATGTTTACAGCCTCTACTTACAAATCCATAGAATAGAATGGAAGGTCATACAATACCAATATACAAGGTCATTGCTGTGCCCTTTCAGTGTAAATGAAATATGGATATTACTGATAGCAATAGAAGTCTGTCTAATAATTTTCATTTCTGCAGCAATTTTTGTGCATATAAAAATGCCCCTTATCTCTTGTCAAAAGGGTAGGATTGAAATTTGATGATTTCAAAACTTTCTTCCTTTCTGTGAATGCGTATGGATAGGAATAAAAAGTAGAGCAGCTTTGAATATATAATGGTGCCTTACAAGATTTACCATCTGACCTTAAGATGTTCTTGGCTGAGTTCATCCAAAAGAAAGAAAAGCAGAAACTTTCAGATGCACTGATGCTTTTCTTTCTTATCAGAAGGGTTAAAATAAATGTTGTGCTCTTTCTACCATTTCTCATTCCATCCTCCAATTCTTTTGCTGATAAAAGGAACACACACGCACACTTCTAGCAGATTTACAATACAGAACTCTGTAGAGAATAGATAGCATGACACATTGCCTCCTAATAGGAGGAGGGTAAAGAAATACTGTGGGAAGAACATAAGAATGGGAAATTGTAGTTCAAATTTAGCAACATATTTATTACTTTTATTACTGTATTTTTTTATACTGTCTACTCATCATACTCCTAGGTGGCTTGCAATATTAAAACATTAAAACAACATTTATAAACCAATATAAAACAAACTAAGGAAAATCAAATAAAACTCTAAAGAATGTCTTTTTAGGTAGAAAAACTTGGACCTAATAAACCTAGAATTCTAGACATTTTCCTCCATTCCTAAGCAAAATACTAAGATGGAAATTAGTAGTGCAGGTAAACTAACATGGTCCCTTTATTTCATTTACAGAAGGGACTGTGCCAAGTAGTTTTGAGTTTGCTTGAACTTTTGTTAAAATAAAGCACCACCTCAAAGGACTGTATAACTAGTGTTGATTTTAATATTTTTAATCTGTTCGGTGTAAGCATTGAGAACAGTAAGGTAGGAACCAGTAGCTCCCAAGACAGAGATGGCCATTACATAAACAATAAACAGCAGTTCAGTTTCAAAGACACTAGACACTGTGCTATGTGTTTGTTTATTCAGAGCAGTGGTGAAATCCTACCGGTTCGCACCAGTTCGGGAGAACCGGTAGTGATAAAATCTACCGGTTCAGCAAACCAGTAGTAAAAAAAAGCTACCGATTGGGCCAAACTGGTATTTCCGACGATCAGCCATGCCGCGCGATTTAAAATCACTAGAAAGCAGGAAAGTGAATCTAAATTGCGCAGCACAGCTGTTTCCACTCCTTGCTGTTCTACTTACCTTCCCAAGCCTCCTTTTTCCATGTGCAGCGTGCATTTGGCACATACTGTGCATGCGCACATGCACAGCGGGCATTTGGTGTGCAGTCCACATGCATATGCAGCATGCATTTGGTGTGCACTGTGCATGTGCACGTGTGCAGCATGTGTTTGGCATGCACTGTGCATGCACGGCATGCATTTGGCATGCGCGGGCAGCAAACCTGTGGCAAACCGGTGAAGATTTCACCACTGATTCAGAAGATATGAGGAGACTAAAAAAGTATTGTTTCATCTTTGCATTGGTGATGGGTATTCATCTACTTTGTATGTATGTAATTGGAAGTATTCTAGTCCAACCCACTGCTCAGGCTACTTTAGACAAATGATTGTCCAAGCTCTTCTTTAAAATTTAAAGTGTTGGAACACCCATAACTTCTGGAGGCAAGTCATTCCACTGATAAATTGTTTAACTGTTGGGAAATTTCTCCTTAGTTCTAGGTTGCTTCTTTCCTTGATTAGTTTCCACCCTTTGCTTCTTGGCCTGCTTTCAGGCCAAGATAGTCCAGTCATGGAATCAAGCTAAGCCATGAAGCATCAGCAGTTCTCTTAATTTGCTGCCAAGGGAAGACTTAGGGAAGACTAAAACTTTGAAAGATAGTTTGTGAATATTTAACAAGAAAAATGCAATGCAATAAAGTAGAAGAGCCATCCACAACTCTGCCAAATGTACCAAGATGTTTTAGGAACCAAGCATCTGCACATTTTCTCCTATATTCTTATTTATGTTGCTGTGTTCTGCTTCCCGTTTATCTTCTTCCCTCCATTCTATTTCTACTGATGCTGTTGTGAATCCACTATTTCTCCCATCTTTGCCTTAGTGTCTGTGAATAGTTTAATAGACAACCTTTTAAAACTGCAACCATGTGTCATATTAAAGTACTAGGATTCTTAACAGGAAAGTTTTCCATTCTTTAAATAAATTCTGAGGCACTCAGCCAAAATATTAACAAGACATAAAGACCTAGTCTCTCATCAACATTCTTTCAATTATGAATTAGCTGCATGTCCTGGAAAGATGAACAAGTCCAGCCAAGCAAACACAAATTGTACTTTTCAATTGCAAAATTTTATGTTTTCAACTAATTTCAGAAACCATTTGGATCCAACTGTTCCTGTTTCTGTTTGAATAAATTTATTGATACATCAGTTTACAATGCTATCACAAGTTCTTTATCCAAGAAGCACAATCTCAATGCATTCTGAAAAGCTAACAAACAATAGGGCAAAAAAGAGCAATCATGCACGCCTGTTTACTTGTGTACAAACATAAATGCAGTTGAATCAGCAAAAGATAATCAAATGTTCAAAAGCAAGGACAAAAGAACAAAAGATCACCCCCCCCCCCAAAAAAATCACCCATTGAAGCCTAGAGACTTCAAACCTGGTATGCACTAAGGAACCTCACCATCTTTAGTGCAGGCAATAACATGAGTATGCAAACATCCATTTTTAATGTCTGAACTGGAAACTGCTGCTGTCCAAACTATCACCTCTATTTTTGTTAATATAGTATACTCTGAAGTGTATAGTTCCAAAGTCAGTATGCCATGCCTGACAAGGCCAGTAATGTTATAGGTGACTTTGTGTGTATGAAGGATGGGTCATGGAAATGCAATCAAGGTTGGATAAGCAGGTTGAAGAAAGATAAGATTACCTAATTTTCACTTCAATTCAGATGATACAATGATTAGAAGGACATGCACTTTATCTTGTGACTGCATCACTCAGGTGCTACACTAACTAGAGAAATACATGAGATCCTTAGATTTCTATCTGGAATGTTTTCAAGTGATGTGAACCAATGACTCGTGCAAGTGTAGTGTATTCTGATGAATCAGTGATTGGTTTTGAGTGTAATTTATACTTGTTGGTATTTAGGGATAGCTCTTAAGGGTCAGCAAATGTTTTCTATAAAGCCCCAGATTCAGGGGTGGGTTCTACTTACCTTTACTACTGGTTCGCAGTGGGGCCACACGTGCGCGCTTCTGCACGTTCCTGATGATGTCCAGTGGGAGCCTCCCACTGGTTTTATTACTGGTTCTTGCAAACCGGTCTGGACTGGGGGCAACCCACCACTGCCCAGATTCTATCATTCCTCTGCAAGTACACTTGGCAAATCCAAAGGACAAGAAGCACAGCAGTCATTGGATACCCACAATGACGCCATCCAGGATGGCCTTCCTCAGTCCCTTCCTGCTCCTGGCCTCAAGAACTTTTGCCCACATCTTTGTGCTTTTTAAATAATACTTTTTATCAAAGTTTATAAATAAATTAAAAAAAGGGGGAAAGTAAGAAAAAAAGTGAAGAAGGAAAAATATGTAAAAGAAAAGGAAAAAAATATATAAAGAAATGACTTGTCCCTTTAGCAAGGGACAAGTAGAATTTCATTAACTTATCACTTGCTTGAACATTTCAACCTAAATTCTCTTCATTTCATATCTTTTATCTGGCAGCAAATAATAAATCCAGTGGTGGGTTTCTACTGGTTTGCCCCAGTTCGGGCGAACCAGTAGCTCCAATGGTGAGCTGAGAGCGAACCGGCTTGCTCCAACTGTCAGCTGGGCCCTCCCGCCCACCCCTGCACTATACCTACTTATATTGTTCATTTTTAGCCCAGCTGATAAGCCCGCAAAGCGTGTGCATGAAGTGAACTGGTTGTTACACCGGTTGAAACCGACCACTGAATAAATCCCCATCATTCAATCTTAATCAGAAAAACACATTCAGTGTATCTGTATGTTATATACACTCCTACACCCAGACATACACATATAAAACTTAAAAATATAAATTTCATATTTACTTTCACAGTAACTTTTTTTCTCTATAAATGCAAAAACATCTTCTTCCCATGTCTTATATCTATAAACACATCTTTAAAGCTTCATCATTCAAAGTTAATCAAAAAGATTCAATTAAAGCGACCAAAAGCAACACATATTGAAATTTAATCCCATCAAATAATATTCCACAAATTAATTTCTTATCTTCTCTATCTCTCATTTCAGAAATGGTCATGAAATACCATTAAAAACTTCTAGGAAAAAAATCATACACATTTTAACCTTGCTTGAATAAGCCAACTTTATAAATCTTTTTATTTTCTTTTAAAAGTCATTATGTTTATTCCTTTTAAGTAATGTTCCAGAAGCTGATATTTTTGCATTAACTTTTCTCAGGAATTCCTTCATAGGTATAACTCCTCTGTTTTATAAGCCCAAAATAGCAAATTTGTCTAAGTCTCTCTTCAGAGTTGAAACCCATATATCCAAGTCATTTTTCTATGTGACCATTTTAATTATTAGAGCATCAACCACTTTCTTTGGTATATCCTATATAACATCAGTGTCAATAATACTCTTGCATGTTGGCAGTATTAAATCTATATCAAAAATGATCTGATACTCTTCTCTCTACATTTTTTGAATCTATTTTTACATTAAGAAACAATCTGAAAAGAAACTTCTGAGTACATGGTTGCCAAATATCCTTGAACTTCTTTCAGGATTAAAATACTTTACTTCATTCTGTATTAGTGAATTTTCTCCTTTATATTCTTTAGTTCTTTCTGGTTGCCTCTAGTAACCAGCCTTCAAGGTCTCCTCTTTAATATTCCACAACATTTTCTCAGGGAAATATTTCTTATACTTAAATTCAAAATCTTCATGTATTTTAATAGATTTTTAAAAAACAAACTATAGAAAGGATTCTTCCAATTGTTTCAAAATCTAATTTCCAGTCAATCTGGCCCCTTAGTCTGTTTAAATCTTTTCAAAGTTGACACTCAAATTATCCTTTTAACACTTATTTCCAAATAATGATATTTTTATTTAAGTCCTTAAACTTATGTGAAAGTTCTTCAATCTTGAGGATTGAAAGACAATCATCCAGTATAATAAAACTTGAAGGCCCTTTATATCTCAAAAACAAATTATATTCCATTTCTGTGAAACTGATTAAGAGAGGAAATGGTTCAACCAATTGTCTCTTTAAAGGCTCCAAACTGCAACTTGATCAAGGATAACTTTCCTGGCTTCCAGAGCTGGACACAGTCTTGTTGTGGGAAGCATCTGTATGAAGCACTATGAACAACCCCAGATCCTCTCCTTCACGCAGGGGAGTTTGAGGAGCCAATTCATTCACCAGATCTTGAGTTCTCAATGGTTTCCTGGAAGTATCTGCTTGCCCCTTTTTCCATTCTGCATTTGAAGATCATACAAAATCAGTGGTATATTACAATAAGAACAGATTGGAGGAAGATTAAAGAATATCTACCTGCATATTTTCAAAAGGTGAAACTACATCCTTCCATTATTATGTTACATATAGGAGGAATCAAGCTGTTTCTGCTGTTTTTTTGAGAACTGCCAAACAGCTACCAGGGTACAAGAAACGCCATTGAAACATTAAAACATTTTTGGATACTGGGAAATTAAGAAAGAATGGTGAAGAAAATGCAATCAGGTGTTTCATAAAGAACAAACTGAGATTGTCTCTGAGTTCCATTTCAGACATTAATGCATCACACTGTATTCAAGGCACTTTTTGAGGCATTCGCTTCTCTGAATTATTTAGGGAGTTCCACCAACATTTTTATCTTTTGTCTTTCCTATTGCAGTCGTATCCTCTGGGTTGATAACACATGGCCATAGTTCTCTGTCTCTGTCTTTCCCTGTCACCAGAGAATTTCAAATGTTGCCCTTGGGTTTGACACTGAAGAGAATGGGCAGACTTTAAAAATTCTCCACCTCCACACACAAGTGTAGCCGATAAGAGAAAATTTATCAGTCTGCAGTCTCCTCAGCTTAGTTCATTTTGATATGTGAGGTAAATTTTTCCATCTTTCATGAGTGTTGGTTCAATGCTTCCCTAGAGCACTGTGCCACACAACTTTATTTGACTTATAATCTTGGAAGCTGTATTTCAAATGCTCAAGCAGTGTTTAATTTGATAAAGTTAGTAAGTGAATAGCTTCTAGTCATATAACTGAAAGCAAAAATGAAACAAAGAGCACAATAAGATAAAAACATGGTATCACCAATGCTATTCTACCCCCCACCAAAAAATGTGAAACACAATGTTGCTTGTTTATTTAAAGCATTTTAGATATACAGAGCAGCATATAAGATAATGAAGTGAATCAATAAATGTCTATTCTGCTTTAATTCACTGGGGAGGTGCCAATTCAGCTGTCAACAATTATAAACAAAAAAAAATATCATAATAGTTTTCTTAAAGTGCAAGTACAGAAAAACCATGTCACAAAAGGGGTGCTCACACTAAATGGCTCTGTTGCTAAATAAGACTATATCTAATATTTGCCAATCAAATAGATCCTAATACTGACCCATTCAAGAAGGTTTCTTCAGCTATGATAGACATTCTTAGAGCATCCTTTCTCACCTGGACACTCTTCAGATCATAAATCCCAACTTCCATAATTCCCAAATCTTCATTGATATTGATAATACTCTAGAAGTTGATCTATGTATCTGGGGAGGCACCAAGGTTTAGTATAGTTGCCAGTAAGAAAAACTTGATAACTCTTCCCTAGCTATCTGACTTATCATATTCAATTTAATTGTATATTTATTTTTATTATTAAACTATTTTAATTGTTTACTTAGCAGGACAGAAACGGAAAAGGTTTACCCTTCTCTACATTTCCCTGAACTTACATTAAAATTCTCATTCAGGGCTCTTACCTAAGTTACTTTACTATCTTAGCATATGATGTTACTTTCTAGAGTAAGATAGTCAGCATAAAAATTTAATAAAGAAATAAGGCAGTGATGGCATTCCAGCTGTTAAGGGGAGTTAAGAAATTTGCATGAGAAGAAGACAAATACCTTTAGTCTGAAATTTGTATTGCCTTTAAAAAATTAGCCACCCAAGTGGTGAGGAGCCAGAGTAACCCATGTGGAAGAGAAACATCAACTTTCTAAAATGGCTTTATAGACACACACACACACACACACACACACACACACACACACACATCACTGTATGAATAACAATTACTTTAGGCAAAATGAAAAAGGCTTATTGGGACAGGGTCAAGCCTTTATATAGGGTGCAGAAACAATTCATAGATAAATTCAGTATATGTGATATGTCAGAAAACAAAATTAAAAGACATTGATTAGAAATAAGACAAGACAGCCACCCTCAAAATATACTGCATATTCTCCTTTCACATCTGCCCTTATTTCTGTAATTTTTGCAATACTCAAGGATTCCAGAATGCACTCCCTATTATTTAATATCAGAAAAGTTGGCTTTTGCATATCCTAAGAAATATCCTTGGTTGAAAAACTACTTTTCTAAAGTTAGCAAAAGACGACTGTCATGCTAAAATGCTGATATCAGTTTTATTAAAAAGCCAATAATGAAGCCTCAAATTTCAGATAACAATTGTAAATTGAAACATTTTTTGTGAATTGTGAACTCCTAGCCATCAGATATAAAGGCTCATGGCTCCTTAAAGATTTAGGCAAGAATCTTATCTACATTACTTGGGAGATAATTAGTTCCTGCAAAATACAGCAATATAACCTCATATAAACCAGGAGTTTATAAAACCTGACATTCTTATTATGTTTTATAGCACTAAGCTACAATATAAATACATCTATCAAATGAACAAGCCTTCCTAAATAAACTAAATTTTACTGAACTCACAAGTATTAAGTCAAAGAAAAGCCTGGAGACAGTGAATTGACTTCTTTAAAAAAAATTGATTTATATTAAAAATCAAAGAAATTCTGATTTAAAGAAATTAGAATTTTGTTTCTAGCATTGTGGCCCCTGGAAGAATGCAAAATCTCTTCCATTTATGAGCCAGGCTTTCAAATCTAGAGCCCCCAAACTGACACCAATGAAGCTCTTGTACCGCTTTGTAGAAGTCATTCAACCATAATGTATTTATGCCAGATTGTTTCAACCATTGTTTCATATATAAAACTACAATTCATCAGTACGGTATATATTAACAGAATAACAGATTTGGAAGGGACCTTGGAAGTCTTCTAGTCCAACCCCCTGCTCAGGAGATACCATTCCAGACAAATGGTTATCCAAACTCTTCTTGAAAACATCCAGTGTTCAGATCTAAAAGTTACAACAATCAAATAGCTACTTTTCAGAAAGATGTGCAGCTTTAATAATATATAAAAATCGCACTTCTAAAACATACATACATAACACAACTAACATACCATAGAACAAGGAGCATTCCAGCCTGACTGTCCATTTGCTTATGTATGGGTATAAGAGACAATCCTCTATCAGAAGAGACACAAGTATTCCACTGTGATGCAGATTAGACAACTCTTCCTTTGTCTTGCTGGTTTGTTTAAACCACACTGGGGATTTAGGTGTCTAAATAATAGTCTTATATTAATGATACAAAGCTCAGTAATATATACCAAGGCTAACTGTTTTATTTTCCTCAACAGTATTCCTGTTGCATTAATGACTAGCTTGAGGAAGGGAGAAAAGGAAGGAAAGATAGCTGAACAGGGCCCGATGGATATAGCTAATGAATGGCCTCATTAGAGATACTTTACAAGGACCTAAGTATAGCCTTTCTGACTTAGTCTGCAAGGAGCAGGTCATTTTGCTGGGCTGTCAGACATCAGTGTGCACCTGAGAAGTGACCGTAACATCCATAAAATGCTGGTTTCTTCCTTGCATTTCTTTCAAAATTAGGTCCCAATAGAATTTAAGATACAACACATCAGGAAAATAATATGAACCATTTCTGTCAAGTCATATCGATAGATACCAGGGATTTGTATTACTAATTAAATTTCTTGAAAGAACTTTTTCGTATATACAAGGTGTTGGTGCATTTTATCACAGGTTAAACCTGGGTTGTCCATAAAACAGATTGAAAGGTCTGCTCTGACAAGTAAATCAGGTAGATAAGGGTTATCCTTAAACCATCCATTGCTATTCCAACTACTATAACCAGGCATTATTGCTGATCTTTTTGCTCTATTTAATGTTTGCCTTATTACATCCTCATGTTGTAACTTCCTCATGTAGCTGCCAAAAAATTCATATATTTCAGCATATGTTTCTTGAATATTCATATCATCCTGCCTTGGAATAAACACTTTATAGTCAGGGATTTCAAACTCAATTCATCATGAGAACAATTTGAGACTAGTCATTATCCCAAGAGCTTTAACATGAAAGCCTTGAAGAATATTGTCGTCTGCCTTATGTATAAATATACTATTTTTATAAAAGAAACTTTTATAACAGAAGAGCTATTCACCTCAACAATTTAGCAGCATTTTTAATTAGAAATAACATCAATATTTGGTTTAATTACTAGATCAATATGTTTTTTTTTTCAGGATTATATCTTGGATTATACAGTCTAGAAAACTCATTTCATGAAGAAATCTCCTTAATACCTCTTTGCCCTTTTCCTTTTCCTCACTGAAGAGATGTTACTTGCTTTCCTATCTCTAATCTCTCCTTGCCTAGCAGAATCCTTCCTTCCTTGGAATTCTGGGAGATGAAGTCCATACATTTTTAAATTGCCAAGATTGAAAAACACTGTTTTAGGAGATTTAAGAAGGTGCTGGTCAGGCCACCTCTCAGAATAGTTTCAGAGCAGGGCTGTCAAACTCCCAGCCTGTGTGCGTCACGCGCTGGCCACCCCCATGCCCAGTTTAGTGAAGGGGGGAAAAAGTCCCAATATATCATGTGATGCTGCCATGATGATGTGAGTTTCACAGCCCTGTTTTAGCGGGATGAGTTACTTTGTGCTCCCTTCCAAATCCACAATTCTGTGATTGTATTATTTGTTGTGGATGGATAGGTGTGGATATGCATGCTGGGAAAATCATGATCCATATACACATGTATGTATGTATGTATGTATGTATGTATGTATGTAAAAGGACAGGCGGGAGAGGGTAAACACTGTTTTTAGACCCAAATTGATACACAGGCAAATTTGCTTTTAGGAAAGAGAAAGGGGGGAAAAGACATTCAGAGATCCCAAAGCACTGAGTGCTCTCTTGTTCATATTTTTCTGCTTTGTATTTCAGATCAGCTCTTCCAATTACTCAGGCAGACCTTTTTTGAAGGGGAGTATTTGACATATGTATATTGATCTTTTCTTTCTCTGACAGGATTGTCACTCTTGCAGGAGGTCAGAAATCCTATGAAACTATTTTATAGATGCTGTTATCTGGCGACTAACCTCTGTGAAATTGTTTCATAAGACTATGGGAAATTGATAGTCTTGTCAGAAATAGCATGCAGTAAATGGTAAAAAAAAATGAAGGCTGAATAAATATAAAAATTAAATCTTGAACTTCCAATCTCATCATATCATATCTCCAGGAGAGTATTTTGTCCTTTGCCTCAAAGAGCAAAGTACAGTATCTACAAAGTTCTAGAGACTCTATCTGGTCTATGATCACCCAGAAATTTTAATCTCTGAGGGAAGATTTTAATCACTGTGGTTTTCGCATCACAAATGTGCAAGGCAGATCATTTTTCAAAAAAAGGGGGTGGTGGTTTCCCCATCTGGTAAATAATAATAATAATAATAATAATAATAATAATAATAATAATAATA
>WNWU01000016.1:10245915-10279147 GCA_012654045.1 Ptyas mucosa
TTATTATTATTATTATTATTATTATTATTATTATTATTATTATTATTTTATTTCTATACCGCCCTCCTCCCGAAGGACTCAGGGCGGTGTACAGCCTATTAAAAGCACAAGATAAACATCAATTAAAATAATTTTAAAAATTTTAAATAATTTCGGCTGAGTTTAAAACCCCCAAAATTTAAAACACCCGATTTAAAATTATTACATTGATAGCCCATCCTGGTGGAACAACAGGGTCTTAAGGACACAGGGAAATACCCGGAGGTTGGAGACCTTACGCATTTCCGAGGGCAGTTCATTCCACAGGGCTGGGGCTCCCACAGAGAAGGCCCTCCCCCTGGGTGTCGCCAGCTGACATAACTTGGCCGATGGCACCCTGAGGAGACCCTCTCTGTGGGAGTGAACTGGCCAGTGGGAGGCTATTGGTGGCAGAAGTCAGTCTCGAAGTACCATGTCCTATGCCATGGAGTGCTTTAAAGGTGGTGACCAACACCTTGAATCGCACCCGGAAGACCACTGGGAGCCAGTGCAGCTCGCGCAGGAGGTGTGTCACGTGGGCACATCGGGTTGCGCCCTTAATCACCTGTGTGGCCGCATTCTGGACCAGTTGGAGCCTCCGAGTGCTCTTCAAGAGGAGCCCCATGTAGAGAGCATTACAGTAGTCAAACCAGAAGGTGACAAGGGCGTGAGTGACCGTGCACAGGGCATCCCGATCCAGAAAGGGCTGCAACTAGTGAATCAGGCGAACCTTATAAAAGGGCCCCCTGGCCACGGCTGTCATATGCTCTTCTAAAGACAGCCGTGCATCTAGGAGGACATCCAGCTTGCGAGCCCTCTCTGTGGGGGGCAATGATTCACCCCCAATAGTCAGCGATGGCACCAGCTGATTATATCGGGACACTGGAAGCCACAGCCACTCGGTCTTGGAAGGGTTGAGTCTGAGCCTGTTCCTCCCCATCCAGACCCGCACGGCCTCCAGGCAGTGAGACATCACATCAAGGGCATCGTTGGGGTGGTCTGGGGTGGAAATGTACAGCTGAGTATCATCAGCGTACAGATGACACTTCACCCCAAAATCACGGATGACCTCACCCAGCGGCTTCACATAAATGTTGAACTGAAGGGGCGAGAGGACCGATCCTTGCGGCACTCCACATGTGAGGCGCCTTGAGGTCGACCTCTGCCCCCCTGCCAACACAAACTGCAAGAGGTCAGAGAGGAAGGAGAACCACCGTAAAATGGTGCTCACTATTCCTAACCCCCTCAACTGCTGCAGCATGATACCATGGTCGATGGTATCAAAAGCCGCTGAGAGATCTAATAGGACTAGGACAGAGGAACAACCCCTATCCCGAGTCCTCAGAGATCATCCACCAACGTGACCAATGCCGTTTCTGTGCTGTACCCCTGCGTGAAACCCGACTGGTACGGGTCCAGATAGATAGCTTCATCCAGGTGCTGGGGAAGCTTTCATGCCACCACGCTCTCAACAACCTTCACCACAAAACGAAGGTTAGAGATTGGACAGTAGTTAGCTGATTCAGCCGGGTCCAGGGAAGGTTTCTTGAGGAGGGGCCTCACCACCGCCTCTTTCAAGGCGGCAGGAAAGGCATCCTCCCTCAGAGAGGCACTTGTAATTACCTGGAGCCAGCCTCGTGTAACCTCCCGGGAGGCCAGTACCAACCAGGAGAGACACGGGTCCAATAAACACATGGCGGCACTAATCTTACCCAGAACCCTGTCCACATCCTCGGGAGCCACAGGACCAAAGAAGGGAGTGGGTCACCCTGAACAGAGTGGCTGGGCAGGTTCTCTGCAAATGCAATAAGAGCGGAAAAATGGTTAGATTTCGCCGCTTTTATCGCCACTAGGTAGGTCTTTAGATAAGACCTCACCTGTGTCCAGTCAGAATCAGATTGACTAGTCCTCCAAATGCTCTCTAGGCATCTTTTCCGACGCTTCATCTCTCTCAGCTCCTCAGAGAACCAAGGAGCCAAATGAGATTGGCATCGGGTCAGAGGCTGCAAAGGCATGACACGGTCCAAAGCTCTGGTGGCCGCATTCCCCCAGGTGGCCAACAGCTCTTCAGTCGAATCATGTGCCGGAGTCTCAGGAAACAGCCCAAGCTCCATCAGGAACCTGGGACGGAACCATCTGATTGGTTCTGTCTCCCTGTGGCGGGGGAAAGCGGTAGGAAAGTTCAGGTGAAGGAGCGAATGATTTGTCCATGACAAAGGTTTGATATCTAAATCCCCTCTACCAAGATCATTCAACCACTGACCAGAAACAAAAATCAAGTCCAGAGTGTGTCCCCCTATGTGAGGGGGGCCTTGAACTAACTGGGTCAGGTCCATGGCCGTCATGGAAGCCATGAACTCCCAAGCCACCTCTGACGCCTCACCCGCAGATGGGAGGTTGAAATCCCCCATGACAATAAGTCTGGGGGTATCAACCACTACCCCAGCAATGACGTCAAGTAGCTCAGGCAGGATCGCTGCCACGTGGCAGGGAGCCAGGCAAATTGCCTATTTGCCCAAACAAGTTGTTCTAATCTGATCTCAATTTTGGCATCAAGCAATTGCAATTGCTATACTGCATCAGAGAAAAGAGCAGGAGTTAAAATAGTTAAAAATGTGATGAAGCTGCTCAAAGTCTGCATGCTGATTGCTTGCCCTGCTTGACAGATAAAGAGAATGCAATAGTTCACTGGGCTAAGGGCTCAACTATAGTGGAGAACCTAAGTCATACATAGAAGCTGCAAAAAAGATGCTTATTTTACTATTACCTGTCAAAGACAAGGAGAGTGGGACCAGAGAGATGAACCTATCTTGAAGTTAAAAACCACCATGTGGCCCTATTTAATTAGATCCTTTCTATGGCCATTAATCCACTTTGATTTTGCATTATCAAAATGTCTCCACTTTGGCACTATTCAGATATATGCATATTCTGAAAAATAAAAGAGTTATTGAATTATGATGACATGACCTTAAAAATGCAGAAAGTGAATTAAAATATGCATATATGAGTGAGCTGGTTGGTAGGCTATTGTACAATAAACAGACTTTTGCCAGTAACATTCATGCCTGTATCAAGGACTTTTCCAAACAGTTGTAGGGATTAACACAACAGTGGAAGTCCAATCTGTAAGTGAGATGCATGCACAGAACTGGTACATTCTGGTTTTGATGTCTGAAATTGCACATCCTTGTGCTGTCTACGAAGGGCAATCATTGCATTCACATTTATGAGCAGAAGGTTAGACATTGACACATCCCTTTCAATATTCTGAAAACACCTGTGATTTTTGAACTCATCAGATGTCAGTTCCCAATAATTTATATTCTTAAAAATAGTTATTGAGGCTTAAAACATCACGAATATTGATTGTGTTAAACAGTGTAGATGAAAAAGGCTCCAAGTTCTAGTATTGGAACCCCTAGTTAAAAATATCATGCAACAGCTAAAAAAGACTTTTATTTGAGACCTTGACAAGTTGATATTTGCCAGGCAAGATAGCACTAGACTATATGGTCCAGTGCTCTGATTCAGTTTAAGTACTGTTCAGTATGCAATAGGCTTAATAAAACTGTCACTGCTTTTTATTGTATTGATTCATGGGCGAGAATCCACAGAGGATTTTTACCGAAGAACTTTTTAAGTAGGTGGAAGAACTAAAAGACCATTCTGGCAAAATAATAATAATTTAGATAGTAGATATTTATGAAATCATATGTTGTAATTACAAAGTTATATTTAAAGACCAATGAGAGATTCTAACAATTCATGCTGCAGCTTCTAATTTGTTTGCCAATTTGTTCTTGCACATATTAAACATGAGAGCAAATTTGGCTGAGATGGGCGGCTATAGAAATGGAATGAATGAATGAATGAATGAATGAATGAATGATCAAATAATAATTTAAGATGTTACAGGAACCTTCAGTGATGGCTGGGAGTTCTCAATATTGTGATCCTAATGTTCTTGTAAAGCACTAAGTTATGGAGGCTGTGCTATACTTTCACACTGCAAATGATAACTTAAAATGTTATGTATATAAGGATATATATGTACTGCCCATATTCATCATGAACTAAAACTGACTAGGATTATGAGGATTATATTCATCATATATTTCAGACAGATTCACATGTTTACACATCAACTTAAACTGTAATGTGGTTTATTTGGATTGGTATATTATATAAACTTAGACATTCTGGTTTATAAACCATAGTTTACAAATAAGCTTGTTGTGCAAACTAGTTCATTGAATGGAATAAATATACAAAATTCTCAAGTATTATCTGATAATCTGATATGACTATATATAATTTATTGGTGCAATTAATCAAATCCAAAAAGAAAATAAGTATATCTTTCATCTTATATAATGTATAAACTATTCCAGAATGAGGGCACAATTACTGAGAAGACCATTCTACAGATCTCTACCCCACATGGATCCTGAATCTAACCCATATATTCAGAGATCTTAAAAGCGGCAAGGGCCCCAAATCATATAAAGCTTTATAAGTTACAAAGAGCACTTTGATTTGGGCCTGGAATGCTACCAGCAACCAAGTCACAAGTGGGCCACTGTATTCTGTGTTAGCTATAGTTTCAGCCAGCTCAGCAAATTGTAGATGAGAATGACTTTGGTTTTCTGAACTTCCTTGTCTAGGAAAAAGCACAAGTAACAAAGTGGTCAAAGCTGAGCAATTACTTCCCTAGCCTCAACTATCACAATAGAAGTCAGGAAAACCGCAGATTGCACACCTGTTCCTTCAAGGGAACTGCAACCATGTCAAGGATAATAGATGAATCTCTGTGGAACCAGAGGATCTCTTTAAATACAGCTATTTTCTTTTGCTATGATTCAGACTGAATCTGTTCCATTCCAAGAATAAGACTGCGGGTTGAACCCTGAGCATGTCTTATTGCCAAAGGTCTTAATCTTTTTTCCCATCAATGCTTATTGTGAGATTGGAACTACCTATTCAGAAAGGACTGAAACTACTTCAGAAAATACATTCCCAATCACCCAGATTTGCAGGTGGTCCAAAACAATCTTACCAGGTAGACCAGACAGGGAAAAACATCCAAATCAACTAATTATAATTTATTGTAAAACTACATTAACAGAATCTTATAAGTATTAAAATAAATTTCTCTTATTGTCACCTTTGTTCTATAAACTATGCAGCTGCAGGTTATATTATCTCTTATCTGGCCATTCCTTAGCATTTTTCACCATCTCCCAAAATCATTCATGCATACTATTTACATGATTGATGGTACTGAATACTACTGAGAGATCTAATTGGACCAGAAAAGGAGCATTATCTGCATCCAGATCCCATCGTATGTCATCCATCAGTACAATGAATATAATATCCATCCCATGACTATCTGATTTCATCAAGCACCTTCTGTATTGCTGCCAAATTACCTTCTGTACAACCTTCTGTAAACAGGTAAGCAGGTAAAGTTATGATTTGATAATTATTTAGGATGGTTGGTGTGGGTGAGGATTTCTTAAGGAGGAAGCATGATATTACTGCTCCTACAAGGCTAATGGCATGATTGTTCCTCCTTCAAGGGTACATTCTACACCACCTACAAACAATAACTAAGCTGTTGTTACAGGTGACTGAGTACACCCTTCACCCAGCAGTCTGTCAATGTTCTTAGGTGTCAAAAGAAGATTAAAGATTCCACCTTTAGCATTTCATGAGATCCTTTCCATCTGACATTCAACTCGTTATATGAAAACTTTTATCCACAAGATGCTTAGGAAACAATTCAGTCTTCAGAAAGAGAGTCTTTCAATCCTGCAATACCCAAAAGGGAGTTAGTGACATTAAATAGTCAGCATTCTGCAGTATTCTGCAGATGAAAAAACACAATTATTGGTTGTTTGCCATGCTTCCTACAATAGCAGAAGTGCCGTCTTTCTACAATAGACCAGAGATCCAACTTGTACCCACATCCAATCATGTTTGCTCTTCATCTTTTAACAGCATCTCTCTTGGCATCTCTTCAGACACTTCATCTTCCAGAATTCTTTTGTAAATCAGTTATCATTCCAAAATCAATCTACTACAAAAAAACTACTCAGGAACAATCCTGCTAAATATTTTTGTAACCTCTGTCTTCCACCACTCTAGTAGAATCTGAACAGTCTGCCACGCAAGACATCTGGGACCTTTCACAAATACCTGCTAGAAACCAATTAAAACCATGAATCACCTGAGGCAGAACATATTAATAGATCTATTTCACCTATGGAATTTAGTGGTGGCTGTTAGCCTCAAGGTAACTAGATAATCTGACCATTACAACAGATTGATGTTAATATCTTCTCTCTTCAGATCACATGCTACTTGCTCCAAAGCAAAGATCAGTTACAATGTATTGTATCCACTGAGAATCGGAGTCATGATGACCGTCTATGGTTTTCATGATATCTATAAATTTTTGACCCATCTTCAACTCCACAGCCAAGGCTAAAATCTTTTTTTTTTTTGCCAGGACCTGTGAGGGTTCAACAATGGCATGAAATAAAGGTAAGGAACTCAGGCTCAGAGTCTGCTGACAGTATGTGGTATGAAACAGTAGAAATGGTATACAATGGTATACCCTCCTTGTCCACATCTTTTATCTTCACATATAAGACCCCACATTTAGTCACTTATCAAACCATAGGTATGGTCTTCATCAAGTTGTCATTGAATATTATTGTCATCTTTCTTCCCCAGTCTTGGAATTAAGGTTTGCATATAACATCTTTAGGAAATGTTGAATAGAGCAACCTTCCTCTATTCACTATATTTGCCGCCCAAGGCTGGAGATGCTATTGCCTGGGCAGTTGAAAAGCTGACACAAACGAGTATAATATCCTGTTTCCCTGAAAATAAGACATCCCCGAAAATATTTAAATGCATGCGCAGCTGGTCCCCGCCATTTCCTCTGGTTAGGGTTAGGGAGACACAGCTGGAAATCAAGTAAGACAGCAAGAGGAGCCCCGTCTTGCTCCATGCGTCCCAAAATAATAAGACCTCCCTGAAAATAAGGCCAAGCGCTTATTTCAGGGTTCAAAAAATATAAGACAGGGTCTTATTTTTGGGAAAACACGGTATGAATTCTAACAAGATAGTAATATAAATGCCTCAATTGAGATATCGCATTTATCACTTAAAGGTGTTGTACTTTCCTTGTGGAGCAGATGTGTGATTTAGGTTTTGTTTTTTTTACAGACTCAGTGCTTTTACACAAGCAACTGTGTAGGCTCTGGTTGTTGTGCCAATCGTGGCCTATAGGGACTAAAAATTCTTTACAATATACAATACATCATCACACACCATTTGAAGACAATGGGAATCCAAGTGCTGTGGTCTAACTACTAACAACTTCTCACTTGAAGCACAAATGACTAGACTCAGATTATCATATTTTGAACACACTATGTAAAACCCTACCTCTCTTAAGCAATATATAATGATGTAAAAAGTGACAGGGAAGAGAAAAGGCAAGCAATAAAAAGATAGATGGAGTCAGGGACAGCAGCAATGGTTGCATTGTTGGAAGACTTGAAGGACCAGTTTAGGGAGAGATCATCCCAGGGAAAAATCTATATAGTTGTTATGAGATGACAATCAATCAACTGCTAACATGATGAGAAGGTTTTGCAGCATAATATACTAGTACTTTGGTTACTTCTGCCAGTAGCTTTCTAGACTAAATAAAAAACCTAGTTTTACCCTACTATATAAAGCGGTACATGGTTTGGTTCCTGTACATTTCAAAAACATCTGTACTGATTTGACATTGCCCATTCATACATTCTATTACATCAGTTGATATTGAAGATCCCCAGTTAACACTGCTACTTTTTATTAACTCTTTCCTTGTTTGTATTAAAGGCCATCTGTTAGCTTCTGCAATTTATAGCATATATGGGTTCCCTTGTTACATTATCATTATTAGTAGCAGTAGTTTTGAATATGACTCTTTATTGTGAACATATGATCATAATATTCAAAATGATAGCAAATAATATTAAAGATACAGAAAAGTGAAACAATGTAAAAAAGTAAGACATTGGAAAGCTCTTAGAAGAAGAACTTTCCATAGGTTACCCTTCCTTTCCTTTCCCTTCTCTTCCCTTCCCTCTAAATACTCATCACTACTTAAATATTCTTGAATATTCTTGAAATATTGGAATAAAACCAACAACAGCAACAATAATAGAAACACAGAACTGAAAAAAACTAGTTGAAAATGTGCAAGTTAAAAATTGAGGTATTTCCAAATATGAACAGATAAAGGTCGGCTCATAACACACCTCAATTATATGTGGTTGAAGAGAGGAAAGTGTGGCTAACTGATGCAGCAATACCAAGAAATAGTAGAATAGAAGACAAAGACTTGGAGAAGATCACAATGTATCAAAGATCTAAAAATCAAAACTGAAAGTTTATGGCATAAATTGGCTATTGTAGTCCCAGTGGTTATCATCATACTGGGTGCCATACCAAAAAAATGTTGGACAGCACTGACAAAATATGCTCCTTGATAAAATTTGCATCTGTCAATTATAAAAGGCCACACTGCTTAGATCATCAACACATTTGGCATCATTAGGTGCCAAATACATTAGGTTTTTGAGAAGAATTCCATGTATATTAAGGCCAACACCAGCTAAGGGACTGGCACCTGTTATTTTACATTTTCTGTATATAATAATAATGTGAGTTTATCGGACAGTTTTGCTTGAATGGTTTTTTTTGTGTGTGGAATGGGCTTATTAATTTAATAGTTACCGAAAATTGTACAGATTTCAAGGTCAGTATACAACTCTGTATATAAATAAACATTCAATTTAAAGATGCAAAGAGAATTCATGAGTTCATAATTTAAGGCGGCACGTGTAGCCATATCAGTGGGCACGCGAGCTTAGTTCTGATGTGTATGCGCGTGCCAGCAGGCTGATTTTTGGGCTTTCTGGATCCACCAGAAGTAGGGAAACATGCTGTTTCCTGCCTCCGAGGACCTTGGAAGGTGGTGGGGGAAGGCCCGTTTTTCTCTCTCTCCAGCCTCCAGAGCCTTTCAGGAGTCTGGGGAGGGTGAAAACAGCCTCCCCCCCCAGAGGCCCTACAGAGTCCGGAAACAGCCATTTGCCAACTTCTGGTGAGACAGGAAGGCCCATTTTTTGCTGTCCCTAGCCTCCAGAGCCTTTCTAGAAGTCTGGGGAGGGTGAAAAAGGCCTTTCCCCCCACCCGGAGGTTCTCTGAAGGCCGAAAACAGCCCATTTGCCAGCTTCCGGTGGGACCCGAAGTTGGCAAACAGGCCATTTTCGGCCTTTGGAGTGCCTCCAGGTGGGGGAAAGGCCGTTTTCACCCTCTCCAGACTTCTAGAAAGGCTCTGGAGGCTGGGAACAGCAAAAAAATGGGCCTACCATGCCATTGCGTGCCACGAGTGTGTGGAGCGTTGCGGGTGGAGTCATGCATGCATGTGCGGGGGCAGGGCACATAGAATTATGGGTGTGGGCATGCACATGTGCAACCCCCACCCCACTCCTGGCCACTCCTGGCACTCAATGGCAAAAAGGTCACTGATTTAAGGTATCCTCACATGGAAATTCAGGGAAGAAGTTCTCATTCCTCATTTGCCACATTGAAAATTATTTCTCTAGGGAGATATTCTCTCCGTGTATCCAGCAACTTTGAAGATTTTTTTTCCATTAAATTGTAGAATCATAGAGTTGGAAGGCACTTCAGAAGTCATCTACTACCTCATGAACAAATACACCATTATAGCATCCACAACAGATAGCTATCCAGTTCTCCCTTGAATATTTTCAGCAAAAGAGTTCAGCCTCTTCATATGACAGCTTGTTCTTTTCACTGACAATTCATGCAATCAGGAAGATGTCTAGCTTGAACTTAATTCCTTGTAGTTTTAATGCATAAATCTTGTCCTGCCTCTCAGGCAGTAGAAAACCAGTCCATCTTTCTTCTGTGTGACAACCCTTCAAATACTTGAAGACTGCTATCATATTTTCCCTCATCTCTTCTGTAAACTAAACCTATCCAGGTCTTTTAACCATTCCTGACAGGGCTTCATTTCCAGATCTCTCAACATCTTGATAGCTATTCTGTGAACTTGCTTCAGTTTGTCCTGGTCCTTGTTGAATTGTGGTGCTTAGACCCAGGAATAATATTCCAAATTGGGTCTTAGTAAGGAAGTATATACTGCATGAATTACTTCTCATGATCTGAGCTCATGGGAAGTGATGTTCGGATGATGGACTCAGCAACATTTTTGTTATGCATCCCAAGATATATAACATTTACTGTTTTAGCAGCTTCATTACATTGATAGTTTATGTTCAATTTGTGGTCGACAAGAATACCCAAATTACTTAGAGGAAAAGATTAATTCTTCTTCTACAGTCTGGAATTCTGAATATTATCTTAATCCCATTCAGCTGCTACATGAATTTAAAAACATGCTTGCTACTTCTAATTCCATCTTTTTGGAATTAGAAATCTTTTTTTGGTCTTCAAACTTTAAAAACCCATATTTTATTTCTAGAGATTTTTAAATAATTTCATTCCTTTCTTTAAAAGGTAGGAGGATAACACATTTCTAGCAGATAAGTGCTTCACGTATCTTGTGTAACTGTACTCCTTAAAGCAGCTACTTGGATAAAGCTATTTGGCCTTTTCTTTGTTTTTAAACAAGAACAAACAAAAACAAACACCTCTTTAATCTGTTTCTGGGTGATCTTCTTATGTTAACTATTTCATAATTAAGTTAGTTATGCACTCTGTAGACCCTTTATAAAAGCATCTTAAGCCATTGTCATCTTGGGCCCAACGTTTATTTCCTCTACAGATCTTTATTCCTAAATCCATTGTAAGTTTCTCTGATTTTGCCCATGGTGTATTCACTGATCTTTTCAAGATGATAAGGAAGAAGTTACCCAGATCTTTGATCTGTTATTAGGAGCAGACTAAAACCTTGGAAGATTCATGTGGCCTTTTGTATTTGTTAATTTATTTTTATTTTTATTTTTTATTTTTATTTGATTTATATGCCGCCCTTCTCCGGAGACTCAAGGCGGCTTACAGTGCGTTAAGCAATAGCCTTCATACTTTTGTATATTTATACAAAGTCAGCTTATTGCCCCCACAATCTGGGTCCTCATTTTACCCACCTTAGAAAGGATGGAAGGCTGAGTCAACCTTGAGCCTGGTGGGATTCGAACTTGCAGTAATTGCAAGCAGCAGATGTTAATAGATGTTAATAACAGGGTGCTTTAAACCACTGTACTACAGGCTCTGTAATCTTGAAATCAATTGACTCTACTTTACTACTTTGTAAAATAGAGTCTACTTTTAGTTGGATGGAGTTCCTAGTGTTTTCATGGATGCAGTCATGGGTTTGAGGGGAGGCAGTTGAAAGTGTTTTTGTTGTTATTGTTTTGGAAACAATACAGAATTTTCAGAATATTTTTCAATGTTTCAGTCTATCCATATCCTTGGTAGTATTTCATGCCAGTACCAGCTATCGCAATACTGCTTAACCTCAGAAAGCTGCCTAGCTACACTGCCCAGATGCATTGACAAGCATTTTTAGGCTAGCTAATGGATTTATTCTCTAAATTCTGATGTAACACTTGGGAACAAGTTAAGTTGTTCAATATTAACAATATTTTGTGAACACACTGTTCTGAATCCACAGTTTACATATATTTTGAAGCACATCTCAAGTAACATATTAATGAATTAAACATAGCCCCAAAGCAATGACTTGGTTCAGCAATGTTTAATCATGATTGGGAACTGAATCACAATTGCTTGGTTTATGTCCTGCTAAGCCATAAACCACGAACTATAAACTGCAGCGGCTGGGATTCCACAATTATATTAAACTAAAACCAATTAAAACCTTAGCATGTTATGGGAAATCATCCAATATAACCATGTTTTTCAGTAATACAAGGTGATTTTATTCGATAACCAAGGACATATTTGTTAAAAAAATACGTTGAACAATGAGAAGTATCATAAAATCATTCAAATTAAAGTCCCTTCTGCTACTTGTCCAGCTCTGAAATGGATTTGGTCTTTTTCAAGGTAAGTACTATACATTTTATAGTTGGGAAAAGTTATCTGACTATACTTTGGGGAGAAGTAGAGACTTCTTGACTATGTACCATTCTAAACTCCTTTATCATTCTGTGCAATGACAGCAGAAAAATTTAGAGGCAAATGTAAGGTTTAAAACACTGTTTATTTTTTTACCAGAGCATCTCATTACAAGAGCATTAAATATTCGGTTGCACAAACAGATTAAATCTCTTTTTTAGGGAAGAAAATCTGGCTGAAACAAGACCTTATAAGTTATTGCCCAGTAATCCATGACTATCAGAAGGCTTCACCCACTGCCTTCTTCCATTGAACAGTATCTCAATATTCACTATTCAGCATTTGCTATAACTGGGACTTGTACCATCATATTTAGATGCCAATTCTGAAAAGAATAGAAAGATGAGCTCTTCATATTGTGAAAGTCAGAATGAAAGTAAATAGGTAGAAGAAATATATGAGTCAGTGGCTGCCCTAATGACAGCTGTATCAAAGGGAAATTCATATAAGAGCAACTTGATTTCCTTTCTTATGTTGTTGTTGTGGCAATATATTGGAATAATACCAGACTGGAAAGCTGTATGTAGAATTCAAGCAAAAGTGAAGATTTCAGTCATATCAAAGACTAAACCAGGAAACAGAACTAGAGTTCTTAGAATAATCTCTAAAGTTACAACTTTTATTTAGTGATATTTGTGTGCAGAGTAAACTGAAGTGCATATTCTGATTTTAGAAAATAATGTTTCAGTTTATGATGATGGGGAAGATATCATGAACAAAATTCTTCACAGGCCCACTATAAATAAATGCACAAGTCTAGTATTTTCATCTGATAAATCAGCCTCTAGATTGATTATACTCCCTAGCTCACTTTTCAATATATTGCTTTCTTTTAAGTATATTGCTACCTACAGCTGCACATCTGTGATGGCTCCATCAAAAGTTTTATAATGGAAGGAGTTATTTTTTCAAACAATCATTTTTCCAAATGAAAAATTATGAAGCATATCCCAGCCTGATAAAAATCTTTCCATTTTCTAAAAAAGAAAGGCATGCTTTGATAAATGAAACCAAGCTTTTCAATACTGGGATGTTTGTGTGCACTCCTGCTTGAGATCAAACATTGCTGGTTATCAGTTTTTGTTAACTGTTCTTTAAAAAGATGAAATATTGAGAGTACACATGCACTAGAAAGTCACAAAATAAAATATTTTTTACATTTTTTAAAAAAATGTACCTTCACAACTCAGATTTTCATTTGACATTCTGCTTTTATTTTTAGAAGATCTTACATTTGACTCTACCTTATCTGTGGGAAGAGAAACTACACTCTAGGACCGTGATGGTGAACCTATGGCACGCGTGCCACAGGTGGCACGTGGAGCCGTATCTGTGGGCACGCGAACTCAGCTCTGATGTGCATGTGCACACCAGCCAGTTGATTTTTGGGCCTTCTAGGCCCACTGGAAGTCAGGAAACAGGCTGTTTCCGACCTCTGGAGGGCATCCATGGGGGTGGGAAAGGTCCATTTTTTGCACTCCCCAGGCTCCAGAGCCTTTCTAGGAGCCTGGGGAGGGTGAAAAGGGCCTTCCCCAACCCCCTGGAGGCTCTCCAGAGGTCGGAAAAAGCCCATTTGCCGACTTCCAGTGGGACCGGGGGTGGGGTGAGGTGGGGAAGGCTGTTTTCGTCCTCCTCAGGCTCCTAGAATCTGGGGAGAGTGAAAAACGGACCTACTGGGCCTACCATGCCATCACATGCCAAAAGTGGGGGAGCATGGGGGGTTGCATGCGCAGGGGACGGGGCATATAGAATTATCGGTGTGGGCACATACACGTGCAAACCCCCCCCCCCCCCCCCCCCCCCCCCTTGGCACACGATGGCAAAAAGGTTAGCCATCACTGCTCTAGGAAATGTATATATTTCTTTATGTACGTCCTGGGGAAAAGTTTATTTCTTAAAAACTATATTAAACTCATTAAAAGCAGATGAATAGGATGTATTGAAATGTTTCCACTGAAATAAATTAGATTTTAAAAATTCACTTGAAGTAGTTGATGTTATTTTTTTCTCATCCAGAGAAGCACAGCAAAATCAAGAGATTATTATTTTTTTAAAAAAATGATTTAGAAGATTGATCACTCATTTCAGTATACCACAGTTCAGTAGTGAAGAGTGAACTACGTTCAGCTTGGTGGAATTCAATGAATACTTATCTGTTTCCATAGTTCTAAATGAAAACTTTAACTTTTAATGTTGAAATATATGTTTTATTATTCTGTCCTCTTAGAGTTGCCATTTCATATCCTATGATGACAGACTTCAGTCACTAAACATCTTCAAAAAAATAAGGTTGGAATAAAAACATATTTATCTATTTGCGTGATAACAAGAATATTTTATAAGGACCCAAACTGAGGAAAATGGAAGAAATATAAATTATGATCCATAGCAGTTTCTTAAAATTTTGTTTTTATAATAAAGAAAGTTGTTTTCTTTGACATATATGTAAAATCAGTTGCTAAACGTTTTCTTATGGTTTTAATCTTATTAAATGGACAAAGCATAAGACTGTTTGTTTTGATCCATGTTATTCCTTTAATTGTTTCATAAAGATCTCCAGTTTTAAGAAAGTAATTATGTCCAATCAACATTCTCTTTTTACGTTTTGCACATACATTTTTTAAAAATGCAAATCTGCTTGCAGCTTTGCCAGAATGTTTAATGTTATGCAATTGAGTTAGAGATGCATAAATGTGTTGTTTCTGGAACATTCTTGAAACAATGTTAACATCCAATTTAGGAACTAAACTGTTTGCATTAGGATTAAGGGAAATGTACAGTCTGGACTTGGGAAAATTCCCTTTCCTAGAACACTTGCATTTTAGCCTTAAACAATTTATAAAAAATTCTATCTTATGTGAAGATAAGAATACTCTCCCTGTTCTAATAACATTCACAAGGACTATAGTTAAATTCCATATATCTGAAAATATTCTCAAGGAAACTGCATGATTTGTAATACAACCAAAGATTATGAGATGGACTAATATTCTGAACTAATTAGAACTTCAGTGACACCATTACATTCCAATTGATGAAGCACTGCTTCTATATGTGGTACTATACATATATACATATATACATGCACATGCACACAAACAAATACACAGTGGATATAGAATGCTAAAATGCTAAAATGACAAGATGTGGGGAAAAAAATCAGACCAAGATAAATTACTTCAGAATAATATATTTAAATAATATATTTAAGATACATACATAGATACATACATACATACACGTACAACATACATACATACATAACACACACACACACATACTGTGTGCCCCAAAATAAGACATCCCCTGATAATAAGACCAGTCGGGCTTTTGAGCACATGGCAATAAGGCCAAGCGCTTATTTTAGGGTTCAAAAAAATATAAGGCAGGGTCTTATTTTCAGGGAAACAGAGTATATATATCCTTTAAATGCTATTGTTACTGGACTTTTGCTAAAATAGTTGTATGACTGCATTATGATCTTTGTTTTGCAGCTGTTCAAAATGGTTTTAGTTCATCAGAGCTCCTCAGTGCCTATTCTATTTATACAACCTGAGTTTTAGATTTGCTATTTTTGATTTTGAATTTGTATATGTGTTTTCTGCTGAATCCATAGTTTTTTGCTGAATCCATAGTTTATTAATGGTATATGTATGGGAAAATACACCAAAATATTTCAAAAAAGAAGTTATGTAAATATAAAATATGCTTTTACACTATGCAAGAGTCAAAGTCATATCTTCAAAAGAAAAGTTAATATTTTAAAAAATCAAGGACATCTGAGACATTAAGGGGCTTCTTTATAAACAGATAAAAAAAGATATTTTCTGCAATAAAGGCAAACATGAAGAAACATAATGGCATGAAAATAATAAATGGAATTGTGAAGGTCAATCAACTGTTTCTATTTATCCTCTTAGTAGTACAGCAAGTGGGAGTATCAGTTACAGTAAAAAATAAATCTGACTGCACATCAACAGCTTCCTTTTACCAAAGGAATAAAGATGCATTTGTGGAATCATTGTGAAGAGCTATAATTGTCGGTAAATAATTCGTAAAATTCAAGCCAGGACAGAGTACCTATTTATGTAATTTATCAATGGTTACTGAGGGAAGGTAGAAAGCAGATAAAGATACAAAGTTTTGTATGAGTCCATCATAAAATACCTAAGGTACAGAGGAAATTCTAACAACTAAGGAATAGTTTGCTGCTGAAAAATCTAGTTTTAGATTCTAAACACAGCCACACAAGACTAAGTTTAATTTTTGGCACCTTGGTGAATAAATTCTAGACTTTATATTCAGACAAGCAGGCTTGAATGTTGATTCAGAATTCAATTCTGAATTCCTGAATAGCTCAAGGTGATATTGTATATTTTGTAAAATGCATAATTTTGATTTACCTGTACTACCTTTACTAATAAATGCATAAATTAATCTATTAATTCTGCTTCCATTATACTTAGAGTTAAGTGAGTGAGCAGCTCTACTGTAATTTGTGAATTACATAGATCTAGTTACATAGATCCTAGATCCAGTTACATAGATCTAGTCTACTGAAGAAGCAAATACTGTAACGTTGAGATGAGAAATAAAATGAGGCTGTGTGAGATTTCAGTGATGTTGTTTCCTAGGGACACTGCTTATCTATTATGACCCAGGATCTGGTAATAAGATGCAGTAGAATTTCCAGGAAAATTGAAATTTAAATAACCTCCTACTTTATATCTCCACTAAAACCAAGTCCCTATGTTCTAAAATACAATTGGTCTAGAACCACAAGAATCATGTAGTTCAAGGACATATTTTAAGTAAGCTTTTGGAAAGATTATTGCCCTGTCCCTGAAATTATATGTAAATCTTTGTTTTTGACATAAAGATAGAACCACGTGCCATTTTGTTTCAAATAATATATTAATATCCCATCTTTTTTCTTATTTAAGCAGTCCAGGTATCTTATTCAAGCCAGCGGTGAGGTCTGGATTAAGGCCAGTCGAGAATGAGGGCCAGGACCAATAATAATAGGGGGTGGAAAACACTATGAAGTCAAACAGATCCTGGATTCTAGACTATATAATATAAAATTCAGTACTTAGTACAATAAAGGGGCTAGCCAATTTCAGAAGCAAGGTGGGTAAAAGCGCAAAACATGAAGGCAGAGCGATCAAGGGGCCATGATGCTAGGTATCTTACAACAAGTAAAATGGAATACATTGATATTAACCTGGCTAAAGAGATCCATTTTGGTTATTTTCCTAAGTATTAGGAGAATGAAATCAAAGATGTAACTTTGAGAAGAATATGTCATAGTCTAGAAGCCAGACAAGAAAAGGCTATCTATCAAATCAACTGAGTTTCTGGCAGAAGACACATCTTTGAAAGATTCTAGAATCCTAGGTCATAAGAAAGTGTATTTTGTCCTAAACATGATTTCTTTTTTGTGTTTGAAATGCGATATCCATTTCTTGAGGTAAACATAGGAGGACCAGAGCTCATTTTTCCATACTGGAAGGCCTAAATTTGAGAAGTGACCATTGTCACTAACCTTTTTTGCTGCAGTTTTCTCTTAATGTGTATACAGTAAGATATTATCATCATGCTAAATTTTCCTTATGTACTTTCTTTTCTGGGATCTCTTAAGATTGTTTTCTATTCTATTTTTCTTCAAACTGACTTTTCCCCTCAGCATCTAGGGACATTTCCTCATGCCTCGGTGCTTGTATCTCATGTTTTACTGGATTTGATTTTGATGGTTTACTTCATGACCTCTGTGTTTTCTATGAGTTCCTTGAAGTCCTGATTATAACTAACCAAGTATGCACAAACTGGGAAATAATTCCACTTCCCCCCACATGCTCTTAGATCAGGAAAGCAGTGTTTTAAAAGAACATTGTGGGACAATTGTAGATGTGCTTTATCACTATGCAAGTGCAGCCAATTTCCTGATGCGATTTCCGTACATGATGACACACATGTTTATTTCTCTCCCAATGCCCCATCTGGCAGACTTTGAGGCTGTTCTTGAGGAAGCTAATTTACAGTTCCCATTAGCCATGCTTCAACTAAAACCAATTTATTTGTTTGAATAAATGCCTGGGATTTGAAAGTGCCTCCGATGATGAATTAGTATCTAGTCATCTTGGGAAATAAAAATAGTTAACCTTTGGGTAGTCTTTTTTATTTATTTATATTTGGTTGGCTCATAGTGACGTATAGTGTAAATGCTTTTTTAAATTACAAAATAGATTAAATATAACAGTCTGATTCTGCTTTTATTCCTTTTTAAATGCTTGGAATCAGACCCTTTTGCAATTCCTTTCTGAACATCCCTTTAATCCTTAAAACAGTAAATAAAGGATTTACGGATTATTTGATTACTTTCATTTATTTCCACTTTTATATGCATCCCATTCTCTTTGAACACTAAGCTGCATTGTTCTCACCCAAAATGTTGTAAATGCATTTAAATATCTGTTTTATAATATATGTTTTATTAAGTAGTAGACCACAGTCTGAGTTTTAAAAAAAATCATTTGGACTTTATGGAATTCTAAATACAGTTAGTGAATCTTCAAAAGGCTGTTAAAAGTTTATATTTAAATTTATACACACACACACACACACACACACACACATTTTAAACTATATGACTCTTGCTTGTCTTGTGATTTAGAAAGGCACCCCTTTAACATTTAATGCAGTACTGTCAAGCTAGGTGTCCCACATCCTCTACTTGTGCTGTGCATTCTTCCTATTCAGATACTATATTGAACTTTACATTTTTCTGTTAAATTTCATTGTATTTATTCAGCTCACAGTTCAGGTCTATCTACTTCTTTCTGAAACTCCTCCTTGTCATATAAATTATAGCCATCCTGCCTGCATGTTTGTCTTCTTCCATCATGATAGGCTACTCATCAATGTCCTTGTCCAAGTCACAGATAAAATAGTAAACTTCAGTAGACCCCGAGCGTAGACCTATGGTACCCCCTCAATACTTCTCTCAGTACTTAAGTTAATTAGCTCTTTGGATATGGAATTCAGCTGTCTAATCTATCTAATAGCAATTTCATCTACCCCAATTTATCCATAATATTATAAAGATTATTATGGGAGACTGTATCAAAGGTTTTATTGTGTTTGGAAAAACTATGTGGAAGACATTTGCTTGATCTATGCTACTATTTCTGCCAAAGAAGAAGTAAGATTAGTCCAACATGATTTGTTTGTAACACATGCTGAATTTTAATTGTAGTATATCTATCCTATCGCACACAAATATGCTGTTTGTAAATCTGTGAATACCTTGTCTAGTACTGACACCAGATTTATAGATTCTCAGTTTCTCAGGTCCCCTTTCTCCATATTTTTCTCCAGTATTCGGCAAGTCTCCAGACACTTTAAAAAAATATTTTGAGTTCTTCTGCAATATGCTCCATCAGTTCCTTCAAAACTATAGGATGCAATTCATTTGTCATGGAGACTTTAATTAGTATAGAATAGTTACGTTTTCTATTACCCTTGGAATGTTAACCTTATTTTCCAGTTCTTTCCTTCTCCCAATGGCAAGACAATGTCTATCTAAAGTTCCATTTACCTTCTCAGAAAAGACAAGTGAAAATAGGAGTTAAGAAGGGTTTTTATTTTTATAAGGCATCCAGAGTCACTGAGAATGAGTGGGAAGCTATATAAATTGTCTAAAATAATAAATACATAAAAAACAAACAAACAAAATAAAGATATGGCTTCTCAACATCATCCATTACTAATTTAACACTGTCTTTGCAATGAATCAATACCTCCTTTGACTTTTCTTTTGATTCTAAGATATACAAGAAACCCAATAGTCCTTGACTTAGAACCATCATTTAGTGACAATTTGAAGTGACAACAGCACTGAAAAATGTGACTTACGACAGTTTTTCAAACAACTGCATTCCTATGGTGACATGATCAAAATTTGGATGCTTAGCAATTGGCATGTATTTATGTCACTGGCTTTGCTTGTCAGAAGGTTGCAAAGCCAATGCAGAAAACAGAATCACTTAAAAACTGTGTTACTAATGTAACAACTGCAGTGATTGTCAAGAAAGGTCATAAAATGGGGCAAAATTCACTTAACTGACTTGCTTATCTATGCAAATTTTGGGCTCAGTTATGGTCATATGTCAAGAACTACCTGTGAATATATCTAGCTCAGGATTCAACTGTTGGGTTCTTGGTGTTTTCATGCAGACATTTCCTTAGCAAGCTAGTTAATAACAATGCACGGGAGAATAGAATTTGCTGGTTGGTTATATATAGTAGCATGTTTTGCCAGTCTTGTTTGGGATGTGATTTCTTGATTAGGGATTTGTTTCTTCTCTAATTGTTTACCCTGGAGTTATTTCCTGCTTATCTGGGTATTGATTGCTTGGGATAACATGCCTGATTTGTTTGTTTCTTTCTTTCTTTAATTTTTGGTTGCATCTTTTAAATGATCTGAAGATAAAATACATTCATTGTAATAAAAAGGTCTAAAGTTAATTGGATTAAGGGGATTTACTTCTAAGAAAATAAGGATGTTTCACAAAATTATGATAAATATATGCTTTATATATCACCATTGGAATTCCCGACTGATACTAGATTGCTGCACTAAAGTAGCAGAAATATTTCGAGACAGAACGTTATTAAATTCTGGTGCTGTAGGTTCATTACTGTTTATTGCTTGTGCAAATGTCTCAAGTGGGTAAGGGTATAATATATAATATATATTTTATAGATATAAAATGAAAACATTTTGCCTAAACACACTTTATTGTGCTCATAATAAAAACAATAGTATGATAACCTGGTTGGAACATTAAATACTTCCAAAATGATTTTAGCTGTAGTATGGTGTCATTCCATTCTAAATATGACATAACCCCAAAGAGCAAGAATACATTATATTTAAATGTTTGGTATTTTTTGTTTACTACAAGCTCTCACATGCTACTTTCATTTACGGAATCTAAGCAATTTGCAAATCAATAATATCCAATAAGTGCCAATGTAAATAATACAAATAAATCTGTGATAGCAATAAAAATAATCCTAACTTTAATATTCCTAAACATAGTAAACAATCCCAAAACACGTATAATTCATTGCATAATTAGTAGCTGAAAACTTGCCTAAACAGCCAAGACTTAAAAGCTTTCTACATATTAATAATGAGAATATTTTTATTTCTAATATTTCTGATATATATGTCTGTGCATTCAGACCTTTAGAACATATTATCTAGTGGCAGAAATACTAGTTTATCTGATACTGACTATTTGTGCCTATGATACCAAGGATTCAGTCTGAGATCTGAAATGGTGTATTTCCAAAGGAGAATGGAATCTGAAGCTTTTTATTTTACCCTTTTCAGTGTGGTCACATTTTTTTCAATAAACTGTCTTACCACATGGAATAATCTATTTTTTTATATTTACCTAAAGAAATACATTTTCCCCTCCCATGTCTTTTGTGGGGTATTTAGAGCTTTTATAATCATTTTATTTTTTTAATTGTATATTTCATAATTATTTCCCTATTATTTACAGTTTTTGCAAGGTACATTCTGGTGGACCTTACCTAAACCTGATTTGGGTTTCTTGTAATTGCAAGCTAACCTCTCTTTTGACTTTGCAAAAAAAATTTTGAACGTTGATAACTGGAAAAGAATCTGAAATTGGCTTTGAGTCAAGGCTTTATAGATACTTTAAAACCAGAGAACGTGTTTATCCTGCCTTGGTTTTTATAAAAGGTAGACAGATTTGCATTAAATATGGGACTTTTTTTTTCATTGGCAATAGCTTTGAGCATCTTTCTTGTGCTGTAGCTTTTACCACTCACTGTTTGCTGCAGGGGATAGAAAAAGCAGGGAACACACAGAAAATGTCACAGCTGAAAGGTTTTCTGTAATCCTGCAACATATGTTAAACATTAAAGCTCCTTCAGCAAGTCTGATGTGCTCACTGTCATCATGGGACCAGCAGTTAAAGTGCCCCACGCTGCCAGGGAAACGTTATCCTGCCCCTAATTGAGAGTGACTTAGCTAATGTTTCATTTCCTAATTAGTCCTTGTCAGCTGCTGGAAGGCCATGGATGTTGCTGGTGGCTTGGGGCCCATCCTTGCTGCAACTGATGTTGTTCCAATAGTCAGCAACTTTTGGAAAGATCTGCAAAATAGGTCTGATGTTTTGGGGACAAACTATATAGAAAAAGAGTTCTTCCGTAAATAGGACAACTCGAAGAAGGGTTGCAACAAGAAGGCAGGTGTCCTCTGGGTTTCTTTGATCTAGCAATGCCAATTTGGAAAGATTCTCTCTAAAATTCAGGCAACTCTTATCCTGACTGTATTCCAGAAAGATTTAAAGGCCTGGCCAAAAATGCCTTTACCGGGTATTGGGCTAGGGTGATTAGACTCTCATATGGGTGTTTGACATGTTTGTATTATTGGCTGGATTTGCTACATTGTCACGATTAGATTAGATTAGATTAGATTAGATTAGATTAGATTAGATTAGATTAGAATTCTTTGTTGGCCAAGTGTGATTGGACACACAAGGAATTTGTCTTTAGTGCATATGCTCTCAGTGTACATAAAAAGACAAGATACATTCATCAAGACTCATAAGGTACAACACTTAATGATAGGCATAGGGTACAAATAGGCAATCAAATCATACTAGGAAATAATATAAATTGTAAGGATACAAGCAACAAAGTTACAGTTATATAGTCATAAGTGGGAGGAGATGGATGATAGGAACAATGAGAAGATTACTAGTAATGGAGACTTAGTGAATAGTTTGACAGTGTTGAGGAAATTATTTGTTTAGCAGAGTGATAGTGTTCAGGGAAAAACTGTTCTTGTGTCTAGTTGTTCTGCTGTGTAGTGCTCTATAGTGTGACTTTGAGGGTAGGAGTTGAAACAGTTTATGTCCAGGATGTGAGGGGTCTATAAATATTTTCAGAGCCCTCTTTTTGATTCATACAGTATACAGGTCCTCAATGGAAGGCAGGTTGGTAGTAATTGTTTTTTCTGCCATTCTAATTATCTTCTGAAATCTGTGTCTGTCTTGTTTGGTTGCAGAACCAAATTATTCTGACCTAGGCTTTCTGATAAAAAGCACACAATTAGTCCCAACCCCCCCTCTTTTTTTTTTTAACGGCTATGAATTCCTTTCATTCACAGAACCTGATGAATCA
Organism: Ptyas mucosa; assembly: GCA_012654045.1. NCBI lineage: Eukaryota > Metazoa > Chordata > Lepidosauria > Squamata > Colubridae > Ptyas > Ptyas mucosa. The sequence continues at coordinate 10,269,361 of WNWU01000016.1, forward strand.
TCAAGATTCATAAATAGTCCAACAGAAGTCTGCCACAACCCTTCGGATAAGGCTGGTAAACACTCACCTTTAACTTCTTTGACACGCTGCCAAAGACCTAATTGGCAAGGCCACATGGAAACACAGAGTTTCAAAGTGCGACACCATCCACAACATTGCTTCCTGCAAAGGCCCATGTGCCTTTTCTCTTCCTTTATGTCTTATGGGAGGGGCCAATCATCTCCAAGCCTTATTCCTGAGTCGTTCCTTTTGTTTTAACTGTTCTTGCCTTCTGGCAGCTTTGTGCATGCATGCCACTAGGAACAGGCTCCCCCTGTTCCTCTGCCTCTCTGACTTTAGACTCTGGAGGCTCCGGAGTCCACACATAACTCTCAGATGGCCCTGGCCCCATCTCTGCCTCTGATGCAGAGCCCTTGTCCGAGCCTTTCCCATAATCCAGGACTGGCCCATGTTCCTTCCCAGTCCCCTTACTGTCCGACTCTGCTGCCAGTTCCGCAGGCTGCTGGAGGACCACAACACAAACTAGATAGTTATTCAGGTGCAGATGACAGACTTAATAATTCCTCTGTAGAACTGTATCAGCAGCTCCTTGGGCAGTTTGAGCTTCCTGAGTGGGCACAGAAAAAATATTCTTTGTTGTGCTTTTTTGATGATGTTTTTATGTTAAGTGCCCATTTTAGGTCTTGAGATATGATAGAACCTAGAAATTTGAAGTTCTCTACTGTTGATACTGTGTTGTCTAGTATTGTAAGAGGTGGTAGTATGGGAGAGTTTCTCCTAAAGTCTACCACCATTTCTATAGTGGTAGATATTATATCTAACTACATATCTATCTGTAACATATAACTGTCCAAAATATATAATGTATCTTTAAATGTATATACTTTTATTTGCATGCTATGAACTGCCTAGAGTCAATTGGATTTGGGTGGTACCTAAGTCAAATAAAATAAATAAATAAATAATAAACAAACTAAATTACACATACAAGTAGTTGCACATACATTGCAATTCTGTTGGCATATATATGATTATGTAAGACTATCTGATTATTCCATTTGTTACTCTATTGTTCAGTAGAGAAAAATGGTGATAGGAGCCATTCCGGAGTTACCGGTTTGAGTCCTTAAATAAAACATGGTTCCAATGAATTGGGTTCATCTTCAGAGCTGGATGAAATAAGTTGAAATCCAGTTACAGAATTTGGGAAAGTGCAGTTAGCACATCAGAGGCTCACCTTTTCCTACTGTAAACTCTTTATGCCTTTCTTCAAATGAAGCTCAATGTTATATGGAAGAGCTATAATTGCAGAAAACAGCAACTGGGGAGGAACTAAGTGGAATTATTTGGATCAGGGCCAAAAAAGCAGAGAAGCAAAATTACCTTCCCTCCCAGAACTGCTGTGAGCAACAGAAGGAGTAAACATATAGGCACAATATGAGCAGCATCTGGACATAATGGGAGAAAACATAATCTAGAAATGATTATCCAAGCAAGCAGAGGATTTGATACATATTTTACAACAGCAGTAAAAATAAAATAACAACCACAACAAAACCATCCCACCAATCTTTGGTTCCTGGTCTTTTTACTTACTTGGGAATTCCAAGTGTATGACATATAATATTGTGCCAACTTTATGTCTTTTAGAGGAATAAAACTGTCAAAAGTCTGTTTCCAAGTATGTTTTATGTCCAATCTTCAATTGCAGATCTACTAAACTAGTTCTGATAAGATATTATTTTATCTGCTGTATTTGCTATTGTAGGAGACCAATATAACGGCAACCTCCCTATATTTTCCGACTTATAAAACTGTATAAAGTGAATCACTCCTAATCTTTGTTCATATTTATTATCGTGACTTATAATATATGGCCTATGTGTTAAGATCACTTTCAACAATCTATATGCATTTTGGTAAGCCAAACTTTTTACTTCATCTCACATCATCTGTCATCATGCTACCCATAGTCAGCATAGCACTGCAATCACCTCTATAAATGGAGCTGAAGTGCTCACATTCTTTATGTACTGTCTGTTCAAATAAGGAACATGACCTTGCACAGATCGGCTGAATATATTATAGCCTTCTTGTAATCAAGTGCAGCTAGTATTTGTTTTTATGGTCAAGTGGAATCCATTATAGGGGAGCTATCTCTGCTGCCATCATTGCCATCCTTACCATTTTACATTTGTATCTCAAAGGATTTGTGAATCCTTTGTAAAATTACCTGTACATACCCAGATGGTTATATTAATTACAAAAATGCCTCCACCTCTGGGGTGAGTTCCTATTTAATTAATACCTATGCTGTAAGATTGGGATATTCATTTATCTTTCTTAATTTCACAGCTAACTACCCATGTCAGGTGGATGCTAGCAGTGCCACCCTGCTACTTATAGAGCAGGAATAATACAATTGTATGCGCTGGATTGTGTTGCTACATACACCCTGAAACTAAGAAATAAAAAATCCTCATTCCCAGGATGTTTTCTTTTCTTTCTTTCTTTTTTTTTTCACATAATGCACCCTTTTCTCCCCTCCTCATACCCTGGAGATTTTCTGTTGAAATTCACGTTTCTCATATAATATCTGACAACATTTGTGCCCACAGCAGGATGCAAAAATAAATCAGTTACCTAATTTTAGCAAGCTACAAGGTGTACGCTCATCTCTGATAGTAATAATATGTTCAAGTCCCCAAATGGTAGCTTACTTTGAAAGGATATTTTCTACATCCCATTTTGGCACCCCAACCTCCAAGGGATGTACTGATGAAAGCAATAATAAAGATACATCTTGACTTAACTTAATGTAGCAGAGAGGGTGAAGGGAAAAAAACACTAATAGGCTGAATTCACAGGCATAATGCAAGACCTGATAAGCAAAATCATTTGGCCTGGGGATCCCAAAATGGGAAAGGAACATTCAAAAAATATAATATATTAACCTCTGGGTACACACTCTTGGTGGGTTGGGGGACGGAATTCTTTTACAAAGAGTGATTCCTTGATAGCAAGCAAGGAAGAACATTTATCAAAGGGTAATATGGTTGTCCTTTAAAACGGTCCCATATTTACAGTTACTGGTGGAATTTTTTTATTTTATTTTTTTGTAGGATGAACAGGAGGAAAAAAAATATATTCTGACCTGGTCTTAGCCATGTTTGAAGAAATCAGTGTGCCAGTTTGTTTTTGTTCTGCGTTAGCTTGTCATGCCAATGTTTCTGTAGCTTGTCACTCTGATAATCCTCACCGAATTAAACTAAATTGTTCTCACCCAGAGGGTTCTGCTAAGCAAACATCAGTCTGATTCAAAAAGATGTGCCCTATATAGAAGTGCAGACAGTGGGAGTGACACAGTTTGTAGTGTTCTTTGATTCACATAGCGATAAGAGATAAAATGTAAACCTTTAAAAATAGACAGGTTGGGGTGCAATTGGCTGCCTAATATTTATTGCATATTTTAAATCATTGTACTAATTTTTGGTAGTGTATTCACCAACGACATTTTCAAGCACATGAATTGGATGGCATTCCAACATCTCCAATTTATTTGAAACTGTTTCTCTTAAGAATAGGAGTGAGAAATTTATAAGCTCTAGGCATAAAATTCATTGCTGATTAATAAGTATTATGAGTTTTTCTCTCAGCTGCCATTACTGTACAGTACAGTGGGCCTTAATCATAGGCACAGTAAAAAATAAACTGTTTGCAAAAAAGATGTGCACTGGATTTAGCTGAATCTTGTACCAAGAACTAAACTAGACTGATTCAAATATGGTCAAGATAACTTTGAGTTAAAATAGGGCTCCTCTGAAACTTCCCCCTTCCAATTTTGAACCTCCTAAAGCTCTAGATTCTTGGAATAAACTCACCTCAGACCCTTTCTTTCTCATTATGTAACAAGACAAATTCAAGGCAATGGGATGCATGAAGTCATGCTATATTGTTGTAAATAAATATTAGTATAGTTCTAGTAAATATACTTTCTAAATATTCATAAAATTTGGTGCCTTCCTGAAATGTTGTGATTATAATTTCCATCATTCTTAAGACTTTTGTGTATTTTATGTACTGTTTATTTTCATAAACATTTGATGTTCTATAAAACGGTTAATTCAAATGCATTTATTATTAAATAAATAAAATGTTTATGTTAGATAGATGTCTGTGTTTTACTTGATGATCATGATATCTTATCTCTAATTTTAATAACATTTTATACTCTGTATTGGCTTCTGATTTAGTTGCTTTAAGGCAGAAACATGACCACAGACATTATTTCCACCAGATGTGACTATAGTGTAGATGCATGAATTCTTTTATTTTGAGGATTGCACCTGTGACACGTCAATATAGGAGCAGGAAAAATCAGGACATCTGCAGAGATTAAAGTACAGGTAGTCTTCGACTTACAACCACAATTGAGCCCAAAATTTCTGTTGATAAGTGAAACATTTCTTAAATGACTTTGCCCCATTTTATGCTCATCAGAAGTTTGCAAAAGGGACTCATGTGACCCCAGGACACTGTAATCATCATAAATATAAATCAGTTACCAAGTGTCCAAATTTTGATCACCTGACCCTGGGATGCTACAACAATTGTAAGTGTGAAAACTAGTCATGTCACTTTTTTTCAGTGCTGTTGTAACTTGGAACTGTCACTAAACAAACTGTTGTAAGTCAAGGACTACTGTATCCATTTCCCTTCTTACATCTCTCCAAAACACATAATCACATACACACTGAAGCTCAAAATTTGAACCATAAAAGAGAAATTTTACAGCTGTGTAGCAGAATATATCTCTATGATACACTTAAACTAAGCTTCTCTTGAGAAGGACTGTCTAGTGTATTACACAGAGAGAGAGAGGTGGGGAGAGATAGAGATAGAGAGAGAGAGAGAGAGAGAGAGACAGAGACAGAGACAGAGACAGAGACAGAGACAGAGACAGAGACAGAGAGCGCCATTGCACTTATATATCACTTTACAGTGTTTTATAGCCCTCTCTAAGTGGTTTACAGAGTCAGCATATTGCTCCTAACAATTTCGGCCCTCATTTTACTCACCTCGAAAGGATGGAAGGCTGAGTCAACCTTGAGCCATTGAGAATCAAACTGCTAAATTGCAGGCAGCCGACAGGCAGCAGAAGTAGCCTGCAGTACTGCACCACCACAGCTCGTGTGTGTGTACACATATACATACATACATACATACATACATACATACACATACACACACACATATATGATATATATATATATATAATATCATAATGGACTTTTGCTTGTTTTGTGAATCTGGCTATTGTAGTTTATTCATTCATAAATAAATAGATCAATAGGTGATGGTTGTCAGGCACAAGCAACCAGATCTACTTGTGAGAGGTTCAAGTCAGCTACTTTATTGTGTCCTACCAAGATTACAAGAATCTCCCCAGGCTGTTTACCTTCCTTTAGATAAGACTCCATGGAACTTGTGGGGGCTGGGGCCAGGTTTATGCTTCTTGCAGCTGTATAAGAACTCAAGGCTAGTTCCCTGCTTGACCTCCCCTCTTTGCCCAACATAATATCAGTTGAGCAAACCATCAGTTAAGTGCAATGCCTAAAATCAGGATGCAAAATACTTTCATACATTACACACACACACACACACACACACACACACACACACACAGAGAGAGAGAGAGAGAGAGAGAGAGAGAGAGAGAGAGAGAGAGAGAATGAATGTCAAAAGTCAATCCCACAGACAAAGTCAGGTCTCATAGATACTTTATTATGTAAATTATATTAAATGTTCAAATTGATTGCCATTCTCTTCTAAACATTTTCTTATTTGTTTGATGTTTGACCTTTCAATATTCCTAAATGCAAGAACATTTTCTATGAAAAAAAAAACCCTTCCAATTGAGACTAGCCCATGAGAGGAAGGGATGAAAGTGTTTGTGTGTGTATATGTGCATAGAAAGAAAAAGGTAATTTTTTAATATTTGCAGTTGCTTCAAAAAATATATACCAGGCATGTTTTCAAATCAGAAATCAAAATTCTGGTCTATTGGGAAATAAATGTATTACACTTGACTATGTGTTGTCTGTGTACAAAAGGATTCTTACTTACCCAGTAGAACTCCAGCACATTTGCAGGTCTCTTCCAAGGGCTTTTAACATAAATCCCCATTGTTTCTTGGGTCGCTATTGTTTTTAATTTTATATAAATTCAACATAGATCTTTATACTACTTGCTGCTGATTTCACAGCAATTGTATATTCCTTAGGCATATTCTCACTATTGCAAGATTCTGGGGCATTGACCTAAGCAACTTCAAGCAGACAGACAAATTTCAACTACTTTGTTTCTATATGTCAAAGAAGTGCTGAGTATTGACTATTTAGTTTTCATGAAATCTATTTAAGTTTAATACATGAAATTGCAGTAGTCGGAACATTTGGGTTAAGATATATAGTTTAATTGGTTTCTACTAATATGTTGAAGTGTATCATTGGGAATAGTTGATAAAAGAATCATTGGTGACTAGAAGAAGAGAATTTAAGGAAATAATTGGGGATTGTACTATGTTATGTGAATCTAAATTTAGGGGTTCAAATTTTAAGGAGGGAAAAGAAAAATTGAACTATAATAGGATGAGAAGTCAAGATGAAGGGTAATATTGGTTTCTTAAAATTAAAGAGAATAAACGCTATGAGAAAAATTGAACATATAAAAAAAAAACCAAATCAAAATGACTTAAGTCTCAGGGCCTTTGAGCCTGGCACAACCAAAGAAACTCCACTCCGTTCAGCTCTTTCCGAAATGGGTTTATTGGGCGCTGGCGGCAGGCACACACTGCGAATGTCTAGGACGCTGCGAAGTTAGCGTTACAAGCCCTGGGTTTCTAGCAATTTAAATATCCCGCGCCGAGCACATCAGGCATAAAACCACGCCCCTGCTTCCAATTAGCAGTTCTGGATGCGCTCCCCAGCTGCTAGTCGATGCCTCCTCCATGGAGTTCAGCGGCAGGAACGTAGCCCGTCAGAAGGTACAAACCCTAATCCCGCCGCAACCGCCATCCCCCCACCCCGCAAATGGCCGCCTAAACACCCGTGCTACCACCCCCCTCTGTCGTGCTTGAAGTGTTCGTTCCTCTTCACCCCACTCGTGCGTCAGCGATGTCGAGCAGTTAGCTCACCACATCTCCTTCTGTAACAGAAAGGTTAAGGTTTAATATCAGACCTAGGTTTATGGGGATGTATCTTATGAAATTGTCTGACCAACCTCCTTGCGTTGACATCAGACGCGGATACCCATGATGCCTCCTCGTAGGGATACCCTTTCCACCGTACAAGATACTGAAGTCTCCCATATTTTAGCTTAGCATCGAGAATCTCCTCTATTTCATAATGCCCTTCTATTACAGGCCCTGGGCGTTCTGGGGTATCTTGTGATTTCGGGACTAGCTTGAGAAGGCTACAATGGAATATGGGGTGGATTTTCCCCAGCAAAGGTGGTAATTTGAGAACAATCGTGACAGGATTTATCACTTTTATTAAGGGAAATGGGCCTAAAAACTTTGGCCCCAGTTTATGGTTGGGTACTCGTAACTTAATATATTTAGTTGACAAATACACCATGTCTCCTATTTGTAAAGGTCGAACTGGGTCTCGTTTTTTATCTGCTTGGGTTTTATACTCAAGGGCTGCTTTATCCAGTGTATCCCGTACCTGCGGCCATAAAGTCCGGAGTTTTCCAGCCCATTCCTGGGGCATAGTTGAAGTATCTGTTGTGTATTCGAGCTCCAGTATAGCTACAAACTCTCGCCCCATCACTACCTTAAATGGCGTCAACCAGCGATGTCGAGCAGTTAGCAGGGCTCGACATTAAGTTTGCAGTTTGAAAAATACTTTTAAGATAACATAATAAAATCGTCTCATCCACCTAAAATACTCAATTGCTAGGCAGCTAAGTTTCCCCCCCCCCACTAAATTCCTAATCAGCTCTTGGAAAACAATATTTCACAAAACACACGTTGGGAAACCTTGGTCTAGAAAGCTATCAAAATCAATCTCCTTCAGCCTAGTGAATATTAGATAGGTTGGAGTAAACTCCCAGTAATCTCCAAGTAGCATGCATTATGTGAATTAGAATTTTGTTTCTTGTCCTGAATTAAATGACAATTCAATTCACTTATGGAGTTAGGCAGAATGGCTTCCAGGTCAGAGAAAGTGATGCCCAAGCAGTTCTGAGCTGAAGAATTCTTGATTGAATAATGAATAGTTTACTTTCTCTGGAGTGGTTTGCATTTCTCATCAGCTGTTTAAGGAAGAAAAGCAGCTAAGTCCTGTATAGTGCATTAGAAAATTATTGCTGCTTGTAACTTTCTTCAATAAAACATTTATCCTCTTGATTCCTGCCCAGGTGTTTTCTTTTCCCTTTGCAACAATGAAGTTTCTTGACCTCTTTGGCCTCTTGTAAAAGTTCTGAACAAAAACCCAGCATAATAAATCCCCATCTCATCATGGCTGCCTGTCAACTTGAAGCCCCTACAGTGAGGTGGAGAGGAGGGGAGGAGGTTGTGTGTTCTTGCCTAACCAGGCTGGCTCTCTAATGCCCCTTTAGCATACCACACACTAGTGTTCTGCTTTTAATTAGTTACGTGGTGTGATAATTAAGTAGTGTTTCTCTACAATTTTCCTCTTGTTGCTGAACTGAGAGGTGGGAGTTGTTAATGGAGAGAAGATGGAAGTTATTTTAACATTCTAAGTAATTGTGACCCTGGAGAAAAACAGCAAGTAAAATTCAAACTCTCTAAGGAAAGAGAACATTTTTTTGGTTAGGTAAACCCTCCCCCAACTTGTAATAGCATTTCAGATTCATCCTTCTCCTTGCAAAGCCTCAGAGGGTAATAGACGTCTCCCTTGACCTGAAAGTTGTACACATTTTGAAATCCTGGAAAGCCAAGGAAGAGGTTAAATTTTGCTTAGACTGACAGCTGACTAAAATAATAGAAAAAAGAAGGCATCATACTGAATAGCCCTTCAATGTACAAAAGAATGTAATACTGAAATTCAAAAGGTAATTGTGATTCATTAAAGAGAGCCACAGATAAGAGATGCCATTGGGTTCCATTGAACAGAAGCACTAGATGAAGTCTGGACTGTTGAAAGTTCAAGATAAAAATATATGGATCGAGATGTCTTTTGAAAATATAAACAAAACAAAAAAGCAATGATGAAATGCCATGACAATGTGAATTGCTATTTAGGACCCAGTGCAATTAACACAAAAAGTAAGACAGTAAGATCAGTTAGAATTTTGCAGTTTTGTACTTATTAAGATCCATTATTTCTATAATAGCAAAGACCTTTCTGAATCTTGCTGCTTGTTATACTTGTTCATTTGTTTTTCCTTTACCGGTATTCAAGAGTTGATGATGAAGAAAGCAGGGAAAATGGTACTTCATGTTGACTTTGATTACATGCTATCAAGTATTGTTGACTCATAGTAACCAGCTAACCTGGTCTTTCATGTCTCTCAATAGTACACTTATCATATAACAGAGCACTAATTATATAACTGAGTCTATCCACCTTGCTGTTGGTTATCCTTCTCTTTCTTTCCATCTTTGCTAACATTTATTTTTTTCTCCAGAGAAATACATATTAGCATAATATGGCCAAAGGAGGTTTAATTTGAGCTTGATTATATATCTCTTTTTTGAGGTCTAGATTATTTATTTTCTTTCTTTCTTTCTTTCTTTCTTTCTTTCTTTCTTTCTTTCTTT
>WNWU01000016.1:10289050-10333396 GCA_012654045.1 Ptyas mucosa
GGAAGGAAGGAAGGAAGGAAGGAAGGAAGGAAGGAAGGAAGGAAGGACATTATAATGATAGGGAGGGTCTGAGGGAAGTCCTACCTTAGCACTTGGCCACCACAGGTGTCCCTAACGTGAGTGCCAATGACCCACACTACCCTGGCCATGTCCACCCCAGCCCCTAAGGTCAAACACAACCTTGATGTGGTCCTCAATGAAATAGTTTGACACCCTTGAGCTAGACCAATGCCTACCATAATACTTTTGTTTCTGTTACTATAGTGATATATCTCCTATCTTCATAAAACCCTAATCTTATCTCTCTTCTTTTGTTCCACTTTTAAGCTCTGAGTCATTATCTCTCACAAAACACTGCCCTTCGGCAACACCCACTAACAAACCTGGACTATGTACCACTGGTGGCGCAGTGGACTAAGTGCTGTTAAAGTAGCACTTAAGTTGTCAGCTGTCTGCAGTTACTGCAAGTTCAAATCTCACTAGGCTCAAGGTTGACTCAGCCTTCTATCCTTTTTAAGGTAGGTAAAATGAGGACCCAGATTGTGGGGGCAATAAACTGACTTTATATAAATATACAAAAGTATGAAGACTATTGCTTAACGCAGTGGTTCCCAAACTGTGCGCCGCGGCTCCCTGGGGAGCCGCGCTATCGTCATAAGGGCGCCGCGAAATATTCCGCCCGCTGGGTCTAACGTCTAATGCGCATGCGCAGTTGCAAGTCGGATTGCTATGGGAGCCGCGCAGTTGCAAGTCGGATTGCTATGGGAGCCGCGAACCGAAAACGATTGGGAACCTCTGGCTTAACGCATTGTAAACCATCCTGAATCTCCGGAGAAGGGCGGCATATAAATCAAATAAAAAAAAATTGACCAACAAAGATAAAATATGGGATGCTAATTGATACTGGAAACTTTCTAATATTGAAATATAGAAAAATAACGTTTCATCCTCCACACAGTAAATGGAACAAGCAACAATATTTTTAATCTCCATAGAAAGTAAAAAAAAGACTATTTAAATGAATGAATCTCTGAATTTTACAAATTTAAATTATATTTGTCTTCATTCTGTATAAATTGAGGTTTTTTTTAAAAAAAGCTGCATGAAAATGTACATACATATTTGTGAATATTTCTCCAATTTTATTTTTTTTGGAATGTAATAAATATTGTGGACCTAATCTCAAATACATTTTTACAGAATGACTTACATTGCAAAACGTAGAGAAATATAAGTCTTCAAGATATAAATTAAGCTCTATTTTCTTCTATCTATTGATCACAGGATATTTTTAGTAGCCTTAATCTTTTGTAGCATCGGATCATGTGATGAAAGTGGATCTAATCAGAGAGATACATATCAACAAGCTGTGTCAAAAATGATCCTTTTGGTAGAATTCCCTGTGCAAGAAAATCTTCTAGCTGATCTAATTAATTAATTGTGGTTAGGGATGTGGATTAGAGTTGTATTTCAATGCTTATAGACATTAAAAATGACTTCTTAAACAACACTCTATCTACATAGTCTCCTTCCCCACTTAAATAAATGGGGTTTGGATCACTCATAGGATAAACTTACAAAAGCAAAAGAGAAGTGGGAAAACACAGTTGTCTCGCTTACCAATCAAGTCACTCTTTCCCAAAGCACAAGTTGAACAGAAGCTCAGATATACTTTTGGGCTGTTTTCTAGTTGGTAGGGTTAGATTCTCTTTTGAGCCAATGAGTCTGTAATGAGGAAAGGGATTTAAGAGAAAATGTGCCACACGGATGAAAATGAATGGGTAGTTATTACAGAAACTACTACTGGAATCATTTTAGAAGTCATTATAACATGAAAAAGAGTAAATGCACCCTTTTAAATGTGGTTGAAAAAGACCACAAAGAATGGCCAGAAGAATACTTTCTAACTCTGACCTCCTATTCTAAACATATTATGTGGGAATAAATTCCATTGATTTCTTACAGAGGCTTATCTCATTTTGATTCTTAGAGTAATTTGCTTACAACCTCAGTTTTCACTGTCACCAGATTATTTATTACCACTATTTGTGTGTGGGGAAGAGCAGGAAGTCCATTTTTATTCCTTGTGTTCACAGAGAAAAGAACTATAGGATTATAACACTTCAGAGCACATTAGAGAATATATAGACACAATACTATAGGAACCCCAAATCTAAATTTTCCCAAACTGATGGTTGTGATTTCCATAATAGTTTTTGCAGCATTTAACAGCAGATTTGATGAGAACTCTAAATTGTAATGTTAGTTCCATTATAACTCTTAATATCTAAGTGAGGACATCACAATACAAGTATCTCTTCAGTTTCACAGGAGCCTGACATTGCAAAGTCAAGTTATGCCTTTTTAACAATTCAAGCAGCTCCTCCAAAAAAGAAAAGAACTGATCACAATATACATCTTAGCTTAAATATGCTACAGACAGCAACTTATTAATTTGATGAAGAGGTTATTTCTGTCAATTTAACTCAGGGTTGAACTGATTCAACTCAGGGTGGTGTAAAATTAAAACAATGCTATAAAAATAAGGTATAATAAAATATAAAATATTAAGCAAATTATGCTGGAGCAATTAAAAAAAAACCAAAACCATTAAAAAGGGTTCACAAGATCTTCTGACTGAGTCCTTTGGGGAGGGGGGAAGAATAAGTCTTTTGAGGCAAGCAAGATTGAAGCCATCTAGATGTAGAACTATTATTCCATAGTTGAGGTGCAATGACAGTGAAAACACATTTCCTGGGTCCTTTGTTTTAAGGACCCATAAACATTGCTTAAGTAATAGAACTTGGAGAATGTAATCCATGTCAGATATTATTGACTCCATTGGTTGGAGTCACACGACATAGTTGTCTTTCTTAAAATGCACCTGAATATTTGGAGTTTTCATGTATTGTGGAACAATTATCACATTTAAAGTGATGGCGAACCTATGGCACGCGGAGCCATATCGGTGGGCACGCGAGCGTTGCCCTGGTTCAGCTCTGGCACACAGGTAGCTGCCAGTCAGCTGATTTTCGGACCTTCCAGGCCCACCGGAAGTCGGCAAACAGGCTATTTCCAACCTCCGGAGGGGGTGGGGAAGGCTGTTTTTGCCCTCCCTAGACTCCAAGAAAGCCTCTGGAACCTGGGGAGGGCGAAAAATGGGCCTACTGGGCCCACCATGCCATCGCATGCCAAAAGCGAGGAAAGTGCAGGGGTGTCGCACGAGCATGCACGTGGGGGCAAGGTGTACTGAATTATGGGTATGGGCACATGTGGGTGTGACCTCCCATGCTCCTCCCGCTTTTGGCACACGAAGGCAAAAAGGTTAGCCATCACTGATATAGGGTTTATTCATTTGGCATTATATTTTATGTGAATGCAGCAATTGAGTTTTGTTACCAAAATTTGATTCGACTTGTATAAATGCAGAGAGAAAGGGCATCCCCACTTTTCAGCCTCAATTTATATACTGTATGAATGTGTTTGTACAGAAACATGAAAATCCTATCTTACAATCAATCTACTTATTACCAGTAGTATTGGTATGCCTGTTTATAGCAAAGCACATCACTTCTATAGTTATGCACCAAATGGTTTCAGTACACACTTAAAAATCTGTTTCCAGTGCTACCCTGTTGGAATACCAAACACAAATACTTTTGTCATTTTCCATAACTGTTTTGTTAACAATAGCTTAATATGCACAGATTTTTCCAGGCAGAATTTTTATATGTGGTGATTGAGTGACACGCTAGGGTAAACGATATGGCCCTCCATCTGGAAAGGATTTTTATTCTAAACATAATTTTTTGAAGGGAAACAGTGAGTGAGAGAATCTACATTTGGCCAGAACACTTCCTTTTGCTACCATTTTTAAGTTCTTCTTGCATCAGGACCAGCAATTTTGCCCTCATGCAAGACTTGGTATTGGTAGACAGTAAGTTCAGCAGAGACTTTTTACTCTACTGTTGCTACTGCAGTATTAGTGCAGTATTAGTGCTGCAAGTAGAGAACAACATTAATAAATGTATTATTTTGATATTTTTATATATTGCCTATATGACTACAATGGTATACAATATGTGCAGTAAAATGATCTATCAGTGAGATAGTTTACTAAAATATCTGGCTTTGTGTAACATTCTCAACTAGGAGAAAATAGTTAGGTAGTTTATGAATATGGAAGCTGAACAATTGTCTTAGCATATTGTGTGGATCAGGCCAGTAAGTCATAATACTTAATTTGTGAGAAAGTCATGTGAATACATACATTTTGTTTTGTTCACTTTATTTATTTATTCCATTTCCAGCCCACAGTTATGATTCAGAAGGTTATATGTCTCATGCAATATATATACATATACAGTATACATCACTGGTGGATTTCAAAATTTTTTACTACCGGTTCTGCGGGTGTGGCTTGGTGGGCATGGCATGGCTTAGTGGGCATGACTTGGTGGGCGTGGCAGGGGAAGGATACTGTAAAATCTCCATTCCCACCCCATTCCAGGGGAAGGTTACTGCAAAATCTCCATTTCCTCCCAATCAACTGGGACTTGGGATGCAGAGAATAGATTGGGGCGGAGCCGGTCAGAATTTTTACTACTGGTTCTCCGAACTACTAGAAATTTCCACTACCAGTTCTCCAAAATTGGTCAGAACCTGCTGAAACCCTCCTCTGATATACATATACACATAGAGTATGCACACACACACACAACATTTTTCTGTTTCTAATTGTAAAGCATTTGTTGTGTTAGCTCAGCTCTCAGTCTTCGGAAATAGGTAAAACAAACACATTTTTTCAAAGACCGATACCCAGCATTTATGCTTATGCAGACATCAAACATATTCAAAGACTAGATGGATTTCTTTTCTCCTTCCAACTTTGGCATTTAAGCCTCTAGGCTTGATGGAGCGTGGCACTGTCTGATGGCAAATATAAAAATAACAAGCAAATTTTTTTCCCTCCTTATGGTGCAAGGCTCAGCAAAAACAACTCGAGCCTTTTGCCTCTCATGTGAGTTATTGAAAGAGAGTATTTCTAGTTTTATATTGTATTCATCCTGAACTACACTGTTCAGTTACATTCATTCAATTTTATTTGCAAAAACAGAACATGTTACAAAAATGCATACAAACTACACATATTAAAGTAGTGCAGTGCAAAAAAAATTGGCATCTAGGACTTTATGTTGAACTAATATTGTGATAGAAAAATGTCTTCTAACATTTTGATTACAGCTGTTCTAGGTTTAGTGGTTATAGACTTTTGCTGTTGCTGTTATAATCATTAGCCATTCATAGACTCTTAGTTTTCTATATAAGACTGAATCTGAAACAGAAATCTTCTATAAGCAAATTGCTTTTTATATCTATATCTAGCAATTCTGTTTTGAGGCCTAAAATAGATAATGGGTTGAATACTTAATCTATACACTCTGTACTGTGAAACTTCTATCATTTTAGATAATAGTTTGCCACAAATAAAGACAGAACCCACATGGGGAACCTTAATGCTAACTCTGTCCATACCCAAAGCTTATGTGAAAAACATTCAGGATTTAGTTTTATAAAACTAAATTTAGCTTCTGTTTTATAAAATAATTTTACTGAGATGTCTCCATTATTATTAATATCTGTTAATCTCTAGCTATCTCTTTGATTTATAATAATAATATTAACATTGTTAATTGTTTATTGATTTTATATTACTGTTTATATCTTCTTATTTCATGCTGCCTGGGAACATGTTTTGTAAGATGGATGGATATAAATAGGATGGATAGATGGATGGATGGATGGATGGATGGATGGACAGACAGATAGGGTTAGAGATGATAGAGATAGAGATGATAGATGGAGAGAGGGAGAGGGAGAGGGAGAGGGAGGGAGGGAGAGATTTATAACAAACCTTTCAGTCTTAGCCCCTTTCTATGAGTTTTGAATAATGATATTAACCTACCTTTATGGAATTCTAAGGATTGAGATAATATACAGTAACAAATACATTTAGCATCTGATAACTTTAAGAATCATCATGATTATTGAATTTTATCACTGTTAATGTCCCCCTTTAGCATTTATTCCATGTGTTTATTGCTCATTACTCCAACCTAGCTAAGATGAAAAGAACAGAATTCAGAGTGGCTATGTTCAGACATGTTTATCATGAACAGGTAATCCACTGCAAATTTTATACTTAGTGTCCTTTTTCATATCTATTTTTGATTGACTAGATTTTAGTCAGAATTTGAGATTCCGGCATCATGCTAATTGTAACCATAAACTGTTGAACACAATCATAAAGCATGGTTGGATTCAGTTTGCCTCAAGACAACCATAATTAAGATTAGCCACAGTCTGTTAGATTAAACTATGATTAATCAAAATCAGAGTTAATGCTTCCAACTGCTGTTATCCTCACCAGAAGAGAAACTACCATGGAACATGCTTTATATTATCATATTATTAAACTATATTTTAATTCCAAAATGCAAGTAACCAGGGGTGGGTTCTACTTACCTTTACTACCGGTTCGCAGCTGGGCTGTGCGCACGCTCTTCTGCGCATGTGCAGAAGCATTTTGGTGACGTCGGGGTCGGTGGGCGGCCCTCCCGCCGGTTTTACTACCGGTTCTATAGAACTGGTGTGAACCGGGGCAACCCATCACTGCAAGAACAATTCCTAAACATAATTTTCTCCTTATGCCTACAATAGGGACTTTTATGGGGTAATGCACTCTCTTCCTGAAAAACTTTTCATTTCTTTAAAAAATATAATTTTACTGATTATTTAAGATATTTTGATTGCAGGTAATTCTTAAGGTTATTAACTATCCACAATTTTTTAATGATTGAATTTCCTTTCCTACTTCCTTTCCTTTCTGCACATTTTGACTACAACATTGTAAAATCTAGTTTGTTGTTCCTGCTTATATTATAGAATGGCCCTCATTCTCTCTCATGAAGTGGCTTTATATCCATCTAACAGTAAAATGTCTACTTGGTGCCAGTAACTGCATCATATATAGCAACTGTTTTGTTGAACATTTAATGTTGGAAATTATGTTGGAAAGGCTGCAATAAACATCCAGCTGCAATATACTCTCATACAATAAGTGTACCAGTAACATACTTGATTCCATTCTCTGTTAGCCATCCATGACTACATTTATTAAGCACATGAATGCTCTCCCATTTTGGTTCGGCTACAGTTTCTTTTAGTTCTGAAGCATTAATAGTTCATCAATTCAAGTTACTGAATTCTCAGCAGTGAATATCCCACTCCAAAAGAAGAAAAATCTCAAAAAATCTGTTTCTTCCAGGGAAGAATGTCAGTATATAAGGGTTCATGAATTGGAATAGATATGGTAACAGGTCAGCCAATGGGGACTGTTTGGTTAACCAGATGGTTTGGACCTGGGCGTGGCTTAGGTTCATTGATCTGTATATATATGAGTGCTTCTGTGATTCTATTGCTTCTGTGATTATTGATTATGCACTTCTGAATTCTGAGTTCTGGTTCTGGCTTCTGCTGTATGGTATTGTATATAAAGAAGTTTCTTATATAAATGAATCCTGCTGAATTGTTTACTTGTGTCTGGTTGGATTGCTGCAAACTCTAACATCGCAATAAAGACTGATGGGAAGAAAAAGCAATTACCTTTCCTTTACCTTTCAAGAAATGCCAGAGGCCATGCCTTGCCATGGCATTGGGCAAATAAATTATTATGTACCTGTCCCTTGAAATTTGATGAGTTCTGAAGATTTGTGTGCTAGGCTGAATGTTTTCAATGTCCCCAACCCTTTACTACATGGATAAATAGCTTCATCCATTAACTAATCACTTTTCAAGTCTGCCAAGATGCACTAGAAATTTCCATTGCAGTCTTGACTGTTGAGAATGAGAATTATACAAAGCCCCTCATAAGAGATGATAAACATGAATGTTGTACATATGAATCTACTAAGCCTGCTCACTATTGTCACATTTTCCTTGGGCATGATAGTAATTCATAAACAAGAGCTTTCACATTAGTCAATGTACATACTGAGACCATGATGTAATCTTGTATTGACTTACACAGAATCCCCTGTTATACACCATCAGGGCTATCACTGAATGAGCAAGCATTTACTGGGGCAAGCTTAACCACTTTCATAAGTGATGATGAAAAAAAACCCCATCACTTACCTTGATCCTGTGAAGAAGAAAGGGTGGGGGGGGGGGGAAACCCGGCTATTAGCCTTGACTTGATGATTGTTTCTAGAATTGTGACTTTGAAAGTGCTGTTTCCTTGCTCACTGTAATTATAGACAGTTTTTAAGGTGTTGTGTTTAACTGATAGTTTTGAACTTTACCATGGGAATATAGATGATGTGTGTGTGTAATTTATATGTATATGCATATATGTGTATATATATATGTATATATATATATGTATGTATATATGTATGCATGTATGTATGTATGTATATGCATGCAAGTCTTGGCGTATTCGGGTCTTTTCCCATGTAAGATTGAGAGTATCTTGGTGACGTTTTGACAAGGCCCCACTCATCATCTCTCAATCTTACACGGGAAAAGACTCGAATATGCCAAGACTTTTCAGGATAGATTGTTATCCCCAAATATATATATAAAATAGGTAGGAAGATGTAACAGATGAAAGAAACTAGAGAAGAGGCTGGGTTAAAAATGGACTTTGTTCCTAAGATAACAGATACCTCAGCTCCCCCAATATAAACAATTCCATTATTAAATTAGTCTTCTATGTGGAATCAAATCAATCAATCAATCAATCAAGTAAGCAAGCCTTGGTTGGGATTTTAGGGATAGGTATTGGTTCATTAATAATAGTGTTGCCCAGTGGTGAAATGTAAAATTTGTTACTACCAGTTCTGTGGGTGTGGCTTGGTGGGGGGGGGTAATGTGATTGGGTGGGCGTGCCCAACTTTTTTTTTTTACTTTTAAAAGCATTTTTTCTACAACCTTTTTTTCTTTTAAAAATGCTTTTAAAAGCCTCTGATGATCAGGCAACTCAGCTGGCTTTTATTTTTTTCTACAACTTCTTCGGCTGAAGAGGTTGCAGAAAAAAATGCTTTTAAAAGCCTCTGACGATCCCAGCTGAGCCACACAATCATCAGAGGCTTTTTTTTTTACTTTTAAAAGTATTTTTTTTCAGCTGAAGAGGTTGTAGAAAAAATGCTTTTAAATTTTTTTTTAAAAAGGCTCTGATGATCACGTGGCACAGCTGAGCATGGGGTGGGGGCAGGGATTTTTGCTACCGGTTCTCCGCCACTATCGCTACCAGATCAGGCAATCCGGTCCGAACCAGGAGCATTTCACCCCTGGTGTTGCCCGTTTTGGGCAATTTATGAATGAGTTGCATTTTACCATGCTGAAATTATATTGGAAGCTATGGGATAGCATGACATTTTTAATCTGGAGCTATCTACACCTCTTTGAATTAAGGGATTAGTGGAGTCAAAGAGCTCTGGAAGACACATATCTGACTCGATTATTTCATTCCTGTATTACAGTATTTAATAATCATTGATTATAGATTTTATCTATTACAATCTATACTAACCTGGTTTTTCAGGGTTGAAATTATTATTGTTGTAAGTTAATCAATCCATCTTGCTGCTGCTTGTCTTCTCTTTCCTTCACATATCCCAGCAGTAAAACCTTCTCTAGAGAGCTAGATCTTTGCATAGTGTATCCAAAGTAGAATAGTTCGAGCTTGGTCATTTGTATTTTAGTGAGAACTCTGGGAATAACAATTGTGTTGTCTGTTTTGCATATTAAGCAAATAATAAAACTTGAGTTTGAGTCAAGGTTTAATGAACATTATCCTGTTTAAACTGTTTACAGCTATGACCACTCCTTTAGAAAAATAAGAATAGAATGTGGAATTTAAGTTATATTTGTTTTTTCAAATATAGAAACAGTATTTTATGCTGGCTAAAAGGAAGAAGTAGATAGATAATGATGGCTATGCTGACTGAATTTCCACAACTGCCTCAAACAATGACAGTTTGTAAATGAAGTGAGAGCCCAGCTGCAGAGCTCTATAGAGACTGTTTGCTCTCCATGCCCAAATTTATTATGACAGATGATATGAGTTGTTCCCTGTAGAGACAAAGGCCAGGGTACCTTTCAGGCAGTGAGTGAACCCCTTGTCTGCAGCTCACACAAGTGCGCAGGAAACAGAATAGGAAATAAAACAGAAAATAGTTGAAGAATAAAATCATGGTAGGGATTAGTTTGAAACCATAAGTCCAAGTAAGAGTTCCAGTGAGGTGATCACCTGCAGTGTCTATGCATGTCTAGGAGGGAGACAAAATTTGTTCTACCATTCTTCTGTCTTAGAATTGGCCTTTCTTTCATTTTTTTTAAAATGAGTGAATAATAAAGTGAAATACCAAACTGAAACGTGTCTTGTGATTTCTCAAACGTTTCTTTACCCTGAAAAAAAAATATTTGACTATCCTAAAATTATCTAGGCTATGCTACAATTTTCTTCAAAATGCTACAATTTTCTTCAATTAAATCAGTACAGGGTCCACAGCAGCACTCACATGTGCTGTAAGAATTCAAGCCATGCTCAAAAATTATAGAAGTTTGATATTATAAAAGTTTTCTCCTTCTGTTTTGATGTTTTACTTTCAGAGAAATTCCTCTGCATTCAAAGGATGATTTTTAATTATTAAAATATTGACCCTATCTATTGCAAGCCAAACGGAATTTCTAAGAAATGGCATATAGAATAAATATTTAATTTTTATTAAATACCTCTTCCTCACCATTAGATTGCTACCCTTTGCCTTAATCTTCTGGCACCAATCTACAGAACCCCTACAAAGAAAATTAACGGAACACTATAACTTGAGCACATATAGAAGACAGGTGACACTACTGACAATAAATAAGGACCATCAGCTATAGGGAGGAAGGCTCCTGTAAAGTAGTGAAGATTGGCAGGTACCAAGTGATACTGGTCTTGATTGGCATGTATGCTTATTTTCAAGAGAGGATGAGGAAGAACTAATAAGATTTCTTCCCTAATAAGACCCATGCTGTTTCTTATTCATTACCTTTTCTATATTTCTTTAAGATGTGGGGCTTTTCTCAAATCCATTGCCTTCCCAAAAATTACTTTTATCAAGTTTTTCTGTGTTCTATCTGAGGTGTCAGACTCCTTCTATCCTTTCTTCTGCAAAGCCCAAAATCATCCTTTAAATTATATTTTCAGAGATTGTTATGCTGATGATTAAATATGCATGAGACGTTTGTTCTTTAAAAAAAAATAGAACCACAAGTATTTTTCAACCCGTCTTTCTTCTACCATATTGGAATTATTATATGTTTTCAGAGTTATGATTGCTGGGGCAGGGAAATAGTGGATTATATGACATTTTTACTGGCTAGCTTAAAGGGCAAAATTTAAAATTTGGCTAAAGAGTGAATAACAGACCATTTTCATTCCTTCAAAATACATAACAATAAAAAAGACATGCCACCATTCAAATGCTTATACAGACCAATTACATTAGGTTATACAAATCCTTATATTTTTAATGTCATGTATATACCAATAACAACCTCTAGCATGCTCATAAATTCATAAATTTAGCTTTGGTGATAAAACTCCTTCTCAGATAAAAGGCTAAATTCTCTTTTTTATTTTTTTATTTTTTATTATTATTTTTTTTGAAAATCTGCTGTCAAGCCCTGACAGAATCTCTAGAATATCAGAACAATAGGATATAAGGGGAAAAATGATAAGATGGTCTCTATCCAGTAAGCAAGATTTTGTTGGATTATTACCAGTACTTGAGTTTTAGAAGGGTTACTCTGAAGCCAAGATTTAGAATCTTCATCAGGCCTAATGTGAAGTGGTCCATCCATTTTGCCAGGCCTATCCATTAAATTAATCTGCTTTCAGTCTTGGACCCAGATTCTTAAACATCATAGTACTGTAAAGTTTCATGTATGTATGTATGTATGTATGTATGTAATTGCTCTTCATGGGCAATTTTCCATTGTATATCTTCATTAAGCAATTTTTGACAGATTTTGCTTGTGGAAGGCCAAGGCTAGCTAGACTTTATTTGCTCCAAGCTTGCCTTCCATTGCTAAGTCTGATGAGAGTAGGATAGATACTAATATCAACTCCCAGAAGAATACATGGCAGGAATACTAGGACAGTTCTTAAACCAAAAGACATGGCATAAGACATGGATTAGATTATTTTAATATCTAAACTAAAATACTCAGCTTTCACTCCTTAGAGGGTGTAGTGAACTTTCTCTTATTCTTGCTTACTTACTTCACACCAATAATCAAGCAGCACATTAAAAACATCTCTCGTTTTTATCTTGTTGTTAAGTGATATTTAGCAAAAAAAGATTATTGAACATTGCACCAAAAAAAAAACTGATGGCAGCTCTTATAGGAACAGATGGCACTGTACACTTGGCACAGGGTTGTATTGTTGTTTTTCAGCAAATCAGGAACTGTGCAAAGTGGCATTTGCTACATTCACTTATGTCAACACATGCCAATGCTTTGAAATCCTATTTCCTTTTTAGGAACTGGCTCACAATAAAGGTAGAAAGATGGAGCACTGATTATGGCATCTATGCAGAATGATGATGTCAGAGAGGTTGAACAACCCTTAGTTCACATTTCTTCAATGTGTTTCTCCTTTCTCCAGAATACCACAATTTTTCTAAGCTATCCTAGTAAATAAATAAATAAAAATAACGGAAAGCCTCCTTGATGTTTAAATTATATAATTATATAATTGTTCTTTGAAAATTCTCCCAAACCTAAAAAATAAAAATAGGCAAATATCTTCTCTGTCAATGTCACCAGATGTGCCCTTGTGTGGTATTCAGAAGATCTAAAAACAAAGAGGGAAGTGGTGGCTCAGTGGCTAAGACCCTGAGCTTATCAATTGAAAGGTCGGCAGTTCAGTGGTTTGAATCCCTAGTGCCATGTAATGGGGTGAGCTCCCCTTACTTGTCCCAGCTTCTGCCAATCTAGCATTCGAAAGTACATTTAAAAAGCAAGTAGAAAAATAGGGACCAGCTTCGGTTGGAAGGTAACAGCTTTCCGTGCGCCTTTGGTGTTTAGTCATGCCAGTCACATGACCAGAGATGTCTTCAGATAGCGTTGGCTCTTTGGCTTTCAAACGGAGATAAGCACTGCCCCCTAGAGTTGGGAATGACTAGCACATATGTGCGAGGGGAACCTTTACCTTAAAAACAAAGTGAATCTAAAATCTAAAAACGAAATGAAGTCCTCAGTAGGGAATACATGCCTGCCTCAATAAACAAACACATTTCTTCCCTTATGCTTCAGTTAATTTCAATTTAATCCTAAAAGATAGAAATTATCTAATTATTTTAAGACATTTTGCTGAGTCAAATAATCATGTTTTCAATAACAACAACAGTAACCAAGGATGCCAGATACCAGAGTTTAACAATGTCTTCTCTAGGGTCAATACTTGACAACTGTATTTTATTTATCTACAACCCAAGCTTGTTTTGAGTCCTGGATACAGCAGACAGAGGCAGAGAGATGGAGACAAAGATAGAAAAATCAAAGGAGCATTGATAATACATAGGAAAAGTGAACTCTTATTGGCTATGGTTAGCAGTGAGTTGCCAGCATATTGGCTGAAGCTTTCTTTCTTGCCTAGTAGCTGCTCGGTCCTGTATATGCTGCTGTCAAACAGGAACAATCCTTAATTTCGGCACACCGAAGCACCCTCTCCCTGTTAACTCATTACTGATAATTACCATTTTCCAGACCTGTTTTGACTGTTACAAAATGCTGCTTTTTTCAAAATAAGCTGATTAAAATAGGCTCATTAGCATAAGCTCCTTGCCGTTCAGCCCTTTTCCTAATTAAAAGCACTCATCTGTGGAGGCCTCGATTCTCCCTGTCCTCCAGGCTGGCTTTTGAGGTGAGGGCAATTCACCTTTTACTTTATGTGACTCTTTCTTATAGTTCTCTGTCTCACCCCTGAGATCTGAGGCAGGCATTCTTTAGCTGCTCTCTCAGCAACAATAATAGTGACAAAAAGAAATACTTAGAATAGCACCATCTCTTGTTTGCATGTCTACTTTTTCTGCTAATATCAGAAGCTTGTGGGGACTTTAATTTTACTTAAAATGTTTTAGCAAGCTCCAAAGGCCCCAAAACACTATGGGTTGTTGGGTCACTTGCTTGTGATCACACAGGGCTGACACATCCAAAAGAGGAAGACTTGGCTGATACAAAACTGTACTAGATGTTTGTTTCTTATCTATTTTAAAATGTATATATGGCATTTCGCTTTGTGACTGAAACCCATTTTACTGCCAATTTAATAAGCATCTCTTCCATTTCCTCCTCTAGGTATAGATTAGCACAGGACCAAGGACAGAGCCCTAGAGATGCATTGATGTATCAGTTACTGCCTTGCTCTCAGTAAAAAAATAAACAAAGGTTGTCTTATTCAAGCAGCTTAGCCTGAAATAACTATTTAAAATGGAAGGAATTAAATACAATTTTCCATTCACATTCTGTTTCCATTTCTTTTCATCTTCTTTTCCTTCCACAATACATGGTTTTCTAATTGTTGTGTTTTGTTTAGATAATTTTTCACTTTCCACAAAAAGTTCCATGGTTAATTCCTTTTCTAAACTGTGAAACTGAAGGTACTATAGGAATGTGTGTACCTAATCCTGTTTTTCAGCCTTGTAACAGACAGAAACAGCCTTAACTGTACTTGCGGCAGTGGTGGGTTGCTACCGTTCTCCCTGGTTTGGGAGAGCCAGTAGCGGAAATGTTGATATGAGGAGTGAGCTAGTTTGCTCCGAATGTCAGTTGGGCCCTCCCACCTGCCCCCACGCTATACCTACCTTTATTCCTTTGTTTTTAGCCCAGCTGAACGGTGCAGCAGAGGGGATTGCCATGCCTCACCTGTTTTAAAATCCAATGCGCTTGTGCAAAATGCAAGCTTGGCATGCGTGCGAGCGAAGCATGCACACATGCGCCAGTTGTGCACAAAGTGCATGCATGAAGCGAACTGGTGGTAACACCAGTTAGAACCCACCACTGACTTCAGGTCCCATTTTGGCCCAACTGGTAGTTGCATGTATGTCTCTGTTAGTGTATCATTTAGTACCATCAGAAAAAATAGAAAATTGGACAGAAGGCTTATGAAAACTTTTTCTGGGAACCAGTAATGGAAACTTTGGAAAAGTTGAAGTTTTCTGAGCTAGCAGCTTCTGTGATCATGTCCCTTAAAATTCCTGCACTGGTTTCCAGAAAAAAGGCATGCTTCATAACTTTATGAATGATCTAGCATTCTTTTAAGTTCTATTCTGTTTGGCAGAAGATTATTCTAATAAACCATGTTTTAAAACTGTGAAACTTATTCCTTCACTGATTTATATGAATGTTGGCACACTTTACACCATCATAATGAACTGTCTTTCCCGAACAATTCATTTATTTCTGAGTAAAACAAAAATATATGGGAATTATTAGGCATTAATGTATTTTCCCATATTAGAGTATACAAAGATGGTGGTCTTTCACAAATAATGCTGATTTATTAATAGGACTTCATCATCCTTATCCTGTACTAACAAGGTAGAGATGTCAATGTTAGAAATCATGGTTTCTGACACAAAATATGTAAGGCAATTCTTTCCCAACATTAAAACTAAGCCACTATGTGCTTTATTCAGCAAACAGATTAAAATAAACCATAGTCTATTATCAAAAAAACCCTACCGACTTAATCCTTGTATACATTCTTGTGTTGAGTCTAGTTTTAAAAAATGTGAAGTCTCAGCAGACAATTGCAACAACCTTAGGGGCACAGAATAACTCTACAAGACTTAATTAAAAGATCTCTGCTAATTTTTTTTTTTAATTTGATTTATATGCCGCCCTTCTCCGGAGACTCAGGGCGGCTTACAATGCGCTAAGCAATAGCCTTCATACTTTTGTATATTTATACAAAGTCAGCTTATTGCCCCCACAAACTGGGTCCTCAATTTACCTACCTTAGAAAGGATGGAACGCTGAGTCAACCTTGAGCTTTGGTGAGATTCGAACCTGCAATAATTGCAGGCAGCTGGTGTTAATAACAGGGTGCTTTAGACCACTGTACTATCCAAGGCTCTTGGACTAGTACCCATCTTAGCCCAACATGAATCCAATGTAACACTTACAAGCAGACAATGCAGATACCCTTTTCTACCAATGTTCCCCTGCAAAAGCTATTCTGAAGATGCTGCACTTATATTTAGATAATAGTCTCAAGATGCAAAGGAAGAATTGCCTTTTAATTAAAAAAAAACCCACACATTTTAAATAGATGCCAAATTAAAAGAGAAATTAAATGAGCTCTACTGTTGATGTTCCATAGAAATGTTTGTGATATTGTTTTCAGTCCATGGCCATTTTCTGCTTTAAAAAGGAGTCACACACATACACACCTGTCTCTTTCTAGAGAAGTGACTGGGAATATTTAAAGGGAAAATGGCTGCTTTTTCAGTAACATTGTAGTCAGTGTCTGATAATTACTTTCATGATGCATGCATATTAATACACACCTGTTCTTATTTACCTGTAAAAACCACATAGATCTTGGAAAAAATAGAACTGAATGAGAATAGAATAGAACTGGAAAACTGCTAGCTCCAGAGGAATCTTGCTTTTCCAAGTCAGTACCATTTTATCACACTTTTAATGTTCAACTTGTTTATAGTTCCTATCTAATGTATTCTATTAACTCTGGTTAAAGTTCATTTACAATTCAATCTGTTGAGGATAACTAGAAGAGGACATTTTCCAACTGTAATCCAGTCTGCCACTGTAGAGAAATAATTGTCATCTTTAAATATTGTGTCATTTCTTCATACTTAAATAGTAAGGACTAAGTGCATTGAGTCAAACCATTGAAGCATTGAATGGGACTGATCAGAAAGAAACAATTTCAAAATTCACCAGTGTTTTCTAGTTCAGGATACATCTTGTGATCTATTTTTCTCTTTGGAGATCTTCTGAGCAGAGGGGCCCTGTGGCTTGCTTTTAGAAGCACTGGAACCAGTTCAAGTTCAATGCTTGTGCAGCTGCATCTGATATTCACAATAGATAATTTGTGTTATATAGGCAAAAGCCCTTGTTTGCTAAGTAAT
The DNA here is from genome assembly GCA_012654045.1 of Ptyas mucosa. Classification (NCBI taxonomy): domain Eukaryota; kingdom Metazoa; phylum Chordata; class Lepidosauria; order Squamata; family Colubridae; genus Ptyas; species Ptyas mucosa. The sequence continues at coordinate 10,306,267 of WNWU01000016.1, forward strand.
GCCATTCATTATTCAAAGAGAAATGCTGTTTCTTGACAACTCTAACTAAAGTAAACAGAAGTTCTTGTTGTTATTTGGAACTCATGTTTTGTTGTTGTCGCTAATATGTATTAAATGTCCAGTGGTTAAATACTACACATAGCATTTAATCCTTTGATGTATATGTACTATGTGAACATAAGTTGAAAGACTAGAGTCAGATTAATTAGAGTAATTTTCTTTTTTATGTATTTGTATTTGTGCTTTCCTTAACTGGAATCTCTAATTCAACTATCAGGTGAGGCCGTTCTTTGCTCAATGCCTTCCATCAGTAGCATTTGTCTTCTATATGGACTGGCTCTTAGTGGAACCAGGATGTAACCAGTGTTGATAAACATAGAACTCTTCTTCCCCTACCGCCTCTGTTTCTCTTTTGCATTCTCCAACTCAGAAAGCACTCTTGATGCTACGTATTGAATCCACAACCAGATGGAACAAGCTCTGTCTTTGGTGCTTTGCATATCAAGCTGATGTAATATGGCTGCTTAGTTGATATTTAACTCTACATTGTACATACTGCATTGAGTTCATCCATTGCCCTAAGACGGGGTGTCAAACTCACATTGTCACGTTGTCATCACATGATGTATCATGATTTTTCCCCCTTCGCTAAACCAGGGATGGGCATGGCCAGCACGTGACAAATCTGGCCTGCAGGCCGCCAGTTTGACACCCCTGCCCTAAGCTATGTGGTTTGATTGGGTTTGGCCTAGCATGCTCTAGAAAACCTACTCTATTTCCCCCAAAATAAGACAGCCTCTAATAATAAGCCCAGTCGGGCTTTTGAGGGCATGGCAATAAGGCCAAGTGCTTATTTCAGGGTTCAAAAAAATATAAGTCAGGGTCTTATTTTCAGGGAAACATGGTAGCATTGCATTTTGTAAACCTTATATTGTGGCTTGGTTGTTATGCCATTAGTTATAAGCCTATAATTTAAGAAGAAACAGACAATTAACATAGTGTTTTTTTTAAAAAAAATAAGATTCTTTTAAGAGTTAAACTTTCTTGTAGTCACTAAACATTATCCAACTACAAGGGGCTGCAACCGGCAGACGTAAGGGAATGTCTTTGAGCTGATTGCAAATAGCAGGAATCATTAGTTTGCTAGGCCATTTTATCAGGTAGGACAAGCAAAAGAAACTGAGTCAGGATTTGGACAAAGTATATGCTGCTTCAAGTCACAGTTTTGTACACTTAGCCCTGCAGGAGCTGACACAGCTAAGGAGAATGAGCCGAAGACTGTTTTGCTTCATGCATCAGCAGCAAAACTGCCAGCTATGATCCATCGGCAGAATCTTTATTACTGAAGCCAGTGTAAGAAGCAAAAAAAAAAAAAAACCAGCTGGATTTTTCTGATCCCAAAAGTTGTTTGTAATGCTGGTTGGTTTGAATCACTAATTCCTTCTCCACTGTTACTGCAGTAAGTCCCACAGGTTGTTGGAGGGTTTGATGCAATTGGAAACCAAACTGTGTAGGGAGATAAACAGTCTTTTCAGCAAGATGAATACTAAGGACTAACTCTAGTGTAACTATTTTACTCCAGAGGGAAAAATACATGGAATAATCAGTGTAAAAAATGCTGTGTAGAGAAAGGGAGAGTAGAGTGCGCGGGAAAGCTTATGTGAAAATGCTTAATGGTTGATTAGTCATTCCATGTGAAATATCCCTGACATGACAGGGAAGGCAGTCATCTTTAAAAAAACAAAACCTGGAACATGGCTACCAATCAGAGTCCAGAAGTGAAAAACTTCAGATACTGGCTCTTTGCTAACATTGAAGGGCTAAACTCCACAAAGCAGCAGCTGTCCAAAACAAAAAACTTACAATTGATTTGTATTTAATTAACATTACATATAATGAATATAATTACTCTCCATGGATGCATTGAATAATTTATTCCTTCTAAAAACATTGAAAGATGTAACTTGGTAACAAGTTCTGTGTAGTACAAGCAAGGCTTTCAGGAACTACTAGAGCTTTAGGTTATACAATAGCAATAGCATTTAGACTTATATACTGATTTACAGTGCTTTACAGCTCTCTCTAAGCGATTTACAGTCAGCATACTGACCCTAACAATTTAGGTCCTCATTTTACCCACCTCGGAAGATGGAACACTGAGTCAACTTTGAGCCTGGTGAGATTTGAACTGCCAAATTGCAGGCAGTCAGCTGAAGTAGCCTGCAGTACTGCATTCTAACCACTGTGTCACCATGGCTCATACAGCTCTGGATTAGATAATAGTGAGCTAATTGAACCAATGGTCTGACTCACTTTTCCTCATGTTGGTGAGAATGGGTCAAGGGTCCTAATTTTACCATGGAACTTTCTGACAAAATTCCTAAGAAGCAGTGGTGATTTGCCCCCGGTTCGGACCGGTTCTCAAGAACCAGTAGTAAAACCGGCAGGAGGCCCCACCCACCACCCTGGATGTCATCATCAGTGATCTGTGCATGCGCAGAAGCAAGGTGCGCGTGCAAGCGAAGCGAGCGATCCCGTTGTGAACTGGTAGTAAAGGTAAGTAGAACCCACCCCTGCTAAGAAGTCTTCCTTCCCATTTGGAAACACTGTCTAAATTTATTTCTTAGCGCTACTGATAGTGTTGCATTGAACTCTCTCTCTCAGAATGATTCGGCATAGCCTCATCACATTACAGAGTCCTTTCCCCCTTTCCTACACAGATACTAGGTGAACATCGTTCCCCTTTTATCCTCTTTTCCAGACATTTCTCTTTGATCATCTCTGCTGTGCAAAGTCAGATTGTAGAATGAGCTATGTGCCTCAGGCAAAACCTGCTCCTTCTTTTCCTGACTTTATTGTAAATCAGGAGTACTATATATTACAGTAGTGTTGCACCAACATAAAAATGCAGGTGACACCAGGCTCAGAATATGTGTTCAAATACAATATTGATAGCAGATAGAATCTAAACAGTCAAGAACAATATGTTCAGCTCTTGTCTTTTTTCCCCCTTCCCAGCTTTCTTGGATAGTTTTACTTTTTCTTCTCTCCCCCCACCCCCCCACCCCGCTTGTTTTTTTTTAAAATAGCTCTTGCATATCTATGGTCAAGATGCTTTCAAGATTTAATATTAATTCATTAAAGTTCTGTTCTTGAACAACCACTATGGCTCAGTGTTTACAGAGGAGCTTTTTCCCCCCTCAATCCTGAGCACCTATTTTCTGTCTCTTAATGGCCCTTTCATTTGTGGGAATTGGAATTGTGTGATCTATAGCACCACTAACTATTCTTTCTTTGAATCTGGGCACTTTAATAAGAATGATTTATTTCATCACTAATACATGAAACTTATTGGAAAACAATAAAAATGGAAAGCTGCACAAAACATTAGGAAAGAACATTGATGTGTGTTTGTGTGTAGACAGTGAAAGGGATTTAACAGATACTGGCACATGAAAGGAAACATATTGTGCCTGAAAAAAAATCCCATTTTAAATCTTCAAAAATAAAAGAAATTTACTTCTTTCACAGTATTATATTAACTGCCAGACCCTGGTTGGACTCCTTCCACAGCGCCTGCTGGAATTATTTAATTTAAAATGACTGTTGCTGTAATTAATGATAATGGAATCACATTCTAATCTTAACTGCAGTGAATGTTTGATAGGCTCACTTCAGATTTCTCCTGCTTCTGCTGGAAGTCTTTATTTCTTAAAACCCAATCCTAAACATCTTTCTAGTTACATGAAACTTGTTTCATGGTATTGCCTAGTAGTAAGTTTTATTTGCAGCCAGATAGCATTGACATTTATTTCACTCTTGATGAATAGGATTTAACTCAAAGTTAATACAAGCTTTCAGTCTTGTTTTTTCCAAACACTAGTAGAAATTTAAACAAGAGTCAGCATTTGGATCAATCCAGTATTATTGGAAAATCTGAGCTATAAATATAGGGCATAAACAAATACCTTTATCAATATTGTATTCTAGAAGCATGCAGTTTGATAGCTCGTTCTGCTGGCATCTGGCAGCGTTCGAGTAACACACCCATTGAAAGCAGAACCCCAAGGCAGATAGAATCCTCAAAGAATATGTTTATTGGATACATAATATTGGCACAGCTGGTGAAAACCAACTCTAAAGGTTCCTGTGGTTTTCACTTAATTAAAAAAGTAAACTCCCCCCCCCCCAGTGACATCAGTCACATTGTCCAATGAATATAGTTGGCCATATTCTCCTCTCTTCCTTCACCAACCACCTGTTACAATGATCTTGGTTCCCACAGGAAAACTTTTTATTTTGACTCTTAGCTGGTCTTTCTACTTCTCTTAGGCTTTGTGGCAACTATGAGGCAGCACAAGATGGCTTCAGCCAGGTTTGCTTCAGAGTGGCAGGAAATAAATTCTTCAAGGTCTGTCAATAGGACCAATGGATATACATTACATAGTACTGTAACTTCTTGTGTATTCCTTAAATAGATAGGATTGTATAAAGTTTTATTTTTATTTTTTTCTCTTGCACGTTCAGGTCAGTTTTTGACTCCAGGCAACTGTCTAGGCCAGGGATGGGTTCTAGTTACCTTTACTACTGGTTTGCAACAGGGCCGCACGGGCGCACTCGCTTCGCTTCACTTGCTTGCATGCACATGCTTCTGCGCATGTGCAGAAGTTTCCTGATGAGGTCGGGATCAGTGGGCAGAGCTTCCCGCCTGTCTTACTACTGGTTCTTGCGAACCGGTCCAAACCGGGGGCAACTAACCACTGGCCTAGACTAGTGCCATCAAGTCTCTCCTTAGCCAGGTTTTTCAGAAGTGATTTGCTACTGTCTCCTTCTTCCTAGGCTGAAAAACAATGGCTGCCCTAAAGTCACCCAGTTAGCTTTGTGCCTAAACCAGAACTAGAACTCACTCCTGATTTCCAGCTGGATGTTTCAACCATTAGTTGCAAAAATCTTGATGTTTTAATGGTGCTGATTAAATTCTAACTTATATTTATCATTTGCTGTTCTAGAATTGGTTGCTTGCTTGTACTGCTATGCATTTTTTCCCAGCATCATACCTTTTTACATAACTCCGTTTCAAGTACAAAATGGATTGAATAAGTATGGAGATTTAAGTGGTAATAAGTGTCATCAGAAACACTTGTTAAAGCCAAGAAGTGGCTCCTTCTGATCTTCTGTAATGTATAAACACTTTAAAAACCTTGCTTTCTTTTAAGCCATATTCCATTTCCCCCACAGCTTCAGAAGAAAAAATGCCCAAATATCAGATCCAGTTAATAATAAAATGTCTCAAGTCAAAGCCAATTAGTGTTCATCATTAAAGAAAGGAAAACAAGATGAAATGGCATTCAAGAAACAAAGGCATTTTATTTTTTGCTCTTCCTCATCAGAGAATAGCAACTTTCAGTTTCTGCCCCACTACTTCTCCCTTTCTCTCCCCCCCCAAAAAATTTTTTTAGACTCCAGTAATTCAAATCCCACTCCAAAAGAAGCAAAGGAAGTATCCCTCCAAACCATAACATTTTGTTTTATTACATAGGATCTGATGTCTCTCTTCTAATCCACCTCATTTTGGGGCCTCCTTTCCATTCTGTGCAACTGAAGGCAATTCATCTTATTTTAATTAATTTTTAGTTGCAGTGTTCTCACCCTATGTATAAAGACAAAAAGAAAAAAAATAAACTTAGATTTTTTTTTTAATTATAAAACTAACAGCATTAATTACCAGTATAGTAAAGGCAACAATGCATGAAAGCCAAGTGGTGTTTGTAGGCACTGAGGCAGAAAGTAACTACGACAGGCTGCAAAACTTTTCATTTTTATAATAAAGGACTGTATATTGCACCAAGAAAGCGAAGGATTCAAAAATTAAGAACAATGGAAGATTGCACAAGTCCAGAAACATCTGAAAGCAGAGTTGAATCTAAGTAGAGTTAACAAGTAGCTGGGAAAAGGAGGACACCTTCCATTTTTGCCATCATGTTTTCCATCTGCAAGGCATGGTTTTAAAATCAGATATTTGTCAGCCATTTATGTATCTTGAGAAGTTTTTTAGACTGTTTTCACATTCATCTTTTCATTACAAATTTTGTACATGGTAACTTCATAAATTGCTTCCTTATTTCTCTCCCTGATCCATCAACAGACTTGTTAGCCTAGATTAGGGATGTCAAACTCATGTCGTCATGGCATCTTCACATGACATATCATGAGTTTTTTCTCCTTTGCTAAACCGGGCATGGACGTGGCCAATGCATGACCCATCCGGCCCTTGGGCCACAAGTTTGACAGCCCTGGCCTAGATTTATGTCATTTTATTTATTTCCTTTTTCTAGCAGTTGACTTCAATTCAGCCACTTCAAATCTATGAACACTGTACTTAATAAATCCCATTTATTTATTTATTTATTTATTTATTTATTTATTTATTTATTTATTTATTTTATATACTGCCCTACTCATGAAGGACTCAGGGCGGTGTACAGTTGAACGAAATATACATGTAATAAAGGAATTGAAAAAACCGATTTAAAATATAATTAAATAGTTAGGTTTGGATATAGTATTGAATTAGATCATTTCAAGTTTCTGGGGCAGATTCAGAATATAAAATTTAAAGTAGTTTTTAGACGAGGTTAGGTCAGGCCAGCCTGCTTGAAAAGAAATGTTTTGAGGGCACGGTGGAATGTACGAAGATCCGAGATTATCTGAATCTCTGAGGGCAGCTCATTCCAGATGGTAGGTGCTTCCACAGAGAAGGCTCTCCCCCTGGGGGCCGCCAGCCGACACTGTTTGACCGACGGTACCCTGAGAAGTCCCTCTCTATGGGAGCGTACTGGTCTGTGGGAGGTTATTGGTGACAGAAGGCGGTCTCGTAGGTATCCCGGTCCTAAGCCATGGAGCACTTTAAAGATGGTAACCGAAACCTTGAAGCGCACCCGGAAGACCACAGGGAGCCAGTGCAGCTCGCATAGCAGGGGAGCCACATGGGAATGCCATGTCGCTCCCATAACAACCCATGCGGCTGCATTCTGGACCAACTGAAGCCTCCAGGTGCTCCTCAGGGGGAGCCCCATGTAGAGAGCATTGCAGTAGTCCATGCGGGAAGAGACGAGGGCATGAGTAACTGTCATTAACAAATCCCGATCCAGAAAGGGACGCAACTGGCGTATCAGGCGAACCTGATAAAAAGCTCTCCTGGCCACAACTGTCAGATGTTCTTCTAAGGACAGCTGTGAGTCCAGGAGGACACCTAAGTTGCGAGCCCTCTCTGTGGGGGCCAATGACTCGCCCCCAATAGTCAGTGATGGTGCCAACTGACTATTTCGGGATGACGGAAACCACAGCCACTCGGTCTTGGATGGGTTTAGTCTGAGTCTGTTTCTCCCCATCCAGATCCGTACAGCGTCCAGGCACCGGGACATCACTTCAAGAGCATCATTGGGGTGGTTCGGGGTGGAGATGTACAGCTGGGTGTCATCAGCGTACAGTGTGGTACTTCACCCCGAAGCCACTGATGATCTCACCCAGTGGCTTCACATAAATGTTGAACAGGAAGGGTGAAAGAACCGACCCTTGTGGCACCCCACAAACAAGAGGCCTTGGGGTCGACCTCTACCCTCCCGTCAACACAGTCTGCGATCGGTTAGAGAGAAAGGAGGAGAACCATCGTAGTACGGTGCCCCCCCCCACTCCCAGCCCCTCCAACCGATGCAGCATGATACCATGGTCGATGGTATCAAAAGCCGCTGAGAGGTCTAATAGGACCAGGATAGAGGAGCAGCCTCTGTCCCGAGCCCTCCAAAGATCATCTATCAATGCGACCAATGCCGTTTCTGTGCTGTATCCAGGCCTGAAGCCAGACTGGAACGGATCCAGATAAGCCAATTCATCCAAGTACTGAGGGAGCTGTCATGCCACCACACTCTCAACAACCTTCGCAACAAAGCGAAGGTTGGAGACTGGACGGTAATTAGCCAATACTGCCAGGTCCAGGGAAGGCTTCTTGAGGAGAGGTCTCACCACTGCCTCTTTCAAGGCAGTAGGAAAAACATCTTCACTCAGAGAAGCATTTATGATTTCCTGGAGCCAGCCTTGTGTGAACTCCCGGGCAGCCAGTACCAACCAGGAGGGACACGGGTCCAATAAACATGTGGTAGCATTCAGTCTCCCTAGTATCCTGTCCACGTTTTCGAGAGTCACAGAGTCAAACTCTTCCCAGATAATATTCTCAAGATCTGCCTCCATCCCTTCCCCTGAATCTACTATGTCAGAGTCCAGATGTTCTCGAATCTGAGCGATTTTATCATACAAATATTGTACAAAGTCCTCGGCTCTACCTGCCAAGGGGTCATCCCGTGCTTCCTGAAGTAACAGGGAGCGTGTCACCCTAAACAGTGTAGCCGGGTGGTTATCTGATGATGCAATAAGAGCAGAAAAATAGTTATACTTTGCCGCTTTTATCGCCACTAGATAAGTCGTAATGTGAGATCTTATCAGTGTTCGGTCAGATTCAGTTCGGCTGGTCCTCCAATCACTCTCCAGGCGTCTTTTCTGACATTTCATCTCCCTCAGCTCCTCAGTGAACCAAGGAGCTAAGCGAGATCAGTGTCGGGTCAGAGGCCGCAAAGGCACGACTCAATTCAAGGCTCCGGCAGCCACCCTGTCCCAAGCGGCCACCAGGCCCTCGGTCGAGCCGTGAGTCAGAGATTCAGGAAATGGCCCAAGCTCCGTCTGGAACTGCTCCGGGTCCATCAGGTGCCTGGGGTGGAACCATTTCATCGGTTCCACCTCCCTGCAATGAGGTGTAGTGGTTCGAAGGTCAAAACGAAGGAGGGACTGATCTGACCATGACAAGGGTTTAGTTACTATATCTCTGATATCAAGATCATTCGAACACTGACCAGAGACAAAAATCAAGTCTAGAGTGTTTCCCTCAATGTGAGTGGGGTCATGCACTAATTGGGTCAGGTTCATAGCCGTCATGGAAGCCATGAACTCCCTCGCTGCCTCAGACGCTTCACCGATGGATGGCAGGTTAAAATCCCCCATGACCATAAGCCTCGGGGTATCAACCGCCACCCCGGCTATAATGTTGAGCAGTTCAGGCAGGGTTGTTGCCACATGGCAGGGAGCCAGGTACGTGATCAGCAAACCCACCTGTACCCTATGACCCCACTTCACCAGGAGGGACTCGCATCCAGCAGTCTGAGGAACAGTGACCTCCTTTGGATTAAGTCCTTCTTTTATGATAACCGCTACCCCCCCGCCCCTTCCCTGTGACCTTGACTTCAATTCAGCCACTTCAAATCTATGATCACTGTACTTAATAAATCCCATGATTCATGACATGTTTCTATGATACAATTTAAAAAATTCAGTGTCATTTCTCCTTAGTTTTAGATTGGACCTCTAATGATCTTCCATACATTACTTCTTCTTCTGCCCTCAGGTGCTTTGGAGAATAGGTCAACCCCTTCTTTTCAGTGACAGCCCCCCAAATATTGGAAGACTGCTATCTTAGCCCTTTAGACATATATAGTTCCCTCAATTGTTCATTGTACGATTTTGCTCCAGGCCCTTTATCATCTTACTCTTCTCTGTACTTTTTCTAGGGCCTAAACATTGTTTTGGTATTGTAGTGACCGGAATTGGATGTAGAGTTCCAAGTGTGGTCTCACCAGTATAAAGCGGTGCTATCATTTCACATGATGTACTCTATTGCTTTATTGATACAACCCTAGAACTGAATTAGCATTTTTGGCAGCAGAAGTATCTATCTATCTATCTATCTATCTATCTATCTATCTACCTACCTACCTACCTACCTACCTATCATCCATCCATCCATCTATCTATCTATCTATCTATCTATCTATCTATCTATCTATCTATCTATCATCTACATATACTTACTTACACATACTTTTTTGGGAGCTACAGTTTGTGTACATGTTACATTTTGGTGCTCCTGGCTTCTTGGGATTATTCTCTTGCTAGTAAATATGTAGGGTATTTTTTTTTTATTTCTTCCTATGCCTCCCTCTCCCCAAAATCAACACTCTACCAATTTTTTAACTGCTGCATTCAAATTCCTGTTGCAAATGGCATGCTGAAGCACAGGGCATGTATTACAGTATGTCTGTGTCCAATTTCAGATGGTTTCAGGATAACTTGTATTCTGTATTTCTTTTTCAACAGTTTTGTGATTCACAAATAATATTTTTGTAGGTGTAATTGTTATGCAATATACAGGTAGTCCTTGAGTTACTAATTTAATGGAGCATGTCCATTCCATTGGTAACTTGAGGATTTGTGAGAGTGAATCTCATATCTTGAACGGGATCAGTCCCTCCTTTAATTCACGCATTCGCTAATCAAACACAAGGCTTGTTAAGTGCACATGAGGTATTTCAGGGTGGGAAAGGCCATGAAGGGGGTTACTGATGGAACAGTCCATCTTCCTAAGCCACTGAAGGCCTCCCTGACCCATTGAAATACCTCATACTCCCCACAATTGCTTCTTCCCCCCACACCAACCTGCCGCACCGAGTCACTTACTGTGCAAAAGATCTGGAAAGCAGTCTCCTCTCCAACCTCTCAGCCATGTGCACCCTTCTGCAGTTCCATTCAGGCCTCTGCAGGCCTAGCCTGGCAGGTTGCCAGCTGAAATGGAGTTTCTGAGAAGCAATTCCAGCCCTCCAATGCTCCAGCCCTCCCTGGGCCTCCCTGGGCCTCCCTTGGCCTGTTGCAGGCCAAAATGGAGCTTCCAAGGGCTGGATTCGTGGAGGGCCAAATGAAGTATCGGAGGGCTGGATTCACCCCTCAGATGCTCCATTTCTGCTGGTAACCTGCCAGGAGAGGCCTGCAGAGGCCCAAATGGAACTGCAGTGGGGCACACATAGCTGAGAGCTGGAGAGAAGACTGCTTGTTAGATCTTCACAAGCTAAGTAACCTGGCGTGGCAGTTTGGGTCTGGGGAAAGGAATTGGGGGAGCATTATCCACCCCTCAGAAGTTCCATTTTGGCCTGCAACATACCAGGCGAGGCTTCTGGAGGCCTGAACTGACTGTCCGAGGAACAGCTGCACCCCTCAGAAGCTCTATTTTGGCGGGTAATATTCAAGACGAATGTTGCAGAGCCTCTGTGGTTGTTTGTAAGGGTGAACAACTGCCGGGATGCTGCAAGATTCATAGTTTCAGGTCTTGTTCGCAAATGCTAGGGGGCACTTATTGCATAACTTCAAATGTTCGAATGTTTGTTTGTTTTTTTTTAATTTGATTTATATGCCGCCCTTCTCCGGAGACTCAGGGCGGCTTACAATGCACTAAGCAATAGCCTTCATACTTTTGTATATTTATACAAAGTCAGCTTATTGCCCCCACAAACTGGGTCCTCAATTTACCTACCTTAGAAAGATGGAAGGCTGAGTCAACCTTGAGCCTTGGTGAGATTCGAACCTGCAATAATTGCAGGCAGCTGATGTTAATAACAGGGCTTTAGACCACTGTACTATCCAAGGCTCTTCATGTTAAGGGAATGCTCGTAACCTGGAAATTACCTGTATTGTTTGCAATATTTTATGGTGTTGATAATTTTTATGAATTTATCATGATTTTAATTAATCAAGTGAATTGTCTATTCAGAATAAGAACATTAAAATATTAGCAAGTGAAACATTTTTCTTAACTGGCTCGTTTTTAAATGAAAATTGCTATTTAGTCTGCTTATAGACCTGTTTAAAGGGTACAAGCAATCAAGAAGTCAAAGTTAGTTTTTATCTCCCCCTCCTCCTCCTTTCTGAATTACTGAGTGCAATTTAGAATATTTGCTTCTTCTTTTAGTTAGCTATGATTTCTCATATCATTTGGTCTGGCAGTCAACATTCATAGCAATTAGTTTTAGATGCAATAAATTCAGAAATGGCTTGTTTGTATAGGAACAGTTAATGTAGGAATGCCTAATAGCTACCATAGTCTTATTTATACATTGTGTTAAGCCATAGTTTAGACTGTCTCCTAAATGTGTTAACATGTACTGAATTCTAAAGTTCTAAGGCTATAAGTTTTCATACTAAAAGTATTAACAAAAATAAGTAAATCTATGCCACTGAAACATGAAAATATGCTGTTTTCATGACAAGGGAATGTATGACTTCACATTTATCTTTTAAAACAATGTCTTGTTGCAGATATATAATAAATAAAGTAGAAATGATTTGCACATTTTGCCTATTTTTTCCCATTAAATTTTATGCATCTTTGTGCATTTTTATAGAAAGCACACAATGGCATTTCTTCTTAGAGGAAAAACATGGTAAATTTACAAAAATATGAAAGGCTTTGAAGCAACTGAATAAAAAAGGGCTCAAATTAATTAAATTTCCCCCATTCTTTGTGAATATGTGTGTGTATACACACACACATATACACAAACAACACACACACATATATATTCCTCTCTCTGTGTGTAACCATACATACATATGCAGTACATACATTTTATCTCTATATGCATGTAATTTGTTTCAAGGGCAGCATGAAATCTTTGATGGTGGATAACGTTTTTAGAATCAAAATTCTTTTGAATGAATAAAATATGGCCATCAGTAGTTGTCTTGCATTCATCAGTCTTCTAGGGAGAAAAAGGATATGAAAATTATGTTAATTAAATACACCTAAAAGATGGAAATTAGCAGTGGCCCTTTAGCTCAGTGCATATTTCTAATGGGCCCAGAGTACTCAACTGCTTACCCCAGGTACTCATTTTTATCTCTGTCACTTTTTACATTTTGTTCCACATCTCTCTCTATTTATTTTTTTTTCCAGGGAAGTACATATGCAAATGAAAAGGGGAGAATATGGAACAAAATTTAATTAAAATGTGTCTGTTTCTTTCCCTTTGAGTGCTTTAGGGTGGAATAGCAAATTGTTAATAAAAAAACACAGAGCACTCAGAATAAGGTTAAAGAGCTGAAAACTGATTACACCCCACTGAAAATGAAAGCAGGAGAGGGGCTGGATGAGAGGCAGCAAAATGAGGTGGGCAAGGATTCCAGAAGGCTCAAACTGGGGGTAGAGTATTTTTCACCGCAAATTATTACAGCTCCACACATGCTGAGAAGCCGTGTAAAGCATAATCAGCAGCTTTTCCTCAGGAAAGGGAGGGGAGAGGGTTCAGGAAGGAGGCTATCATTTCAGGTGCAGTTCATGTGGAAGATAAGGCTAAATTAAAGCTTTGCAACTGGGCTGTCCTGTACTCTCCTTCCTTTCACCAATCCCCTTAGTTCCCCTCTGTAAGAAATCTGTGATTACCAGCAAAAGGCAGTCTATTAGACTGCTGCAGGATTATGTGCTAGGGAACAAATAGGATGATATACAAGATGAAAGGAGGTTCTCCCATTATAAGCAAAGTGTACAGATGCCGATGGCAGCAGATTTTTGAAAGAGTCCTTTTTAATGCTATGCTTATTCTGAATGCAATACCCGCAGAAATAAATTTTTGCATCAGCAACTATTGTGTCATTAACTGATATTGTTGCATAATGATATTCTGTTCACCTCTTCTAGGTGAACCGTTTCTGTTCAACCTCTACGCAGGTATGCGAATAACACACATGGAAGACCTCTTCGATTGGCTTATCAATAAGCTTAATTTAACTCCACTCTAAATGAACCAAGGTCATTTGTCTTCTAATCAAATATAACTCAGGTTATATTCCAAATTGAAAATGAGAACATCCCATCCATTCCAGTCTTCCCTCCTCCCAATTTCTATCTAATAGCTCTTTCGTTCTTCCTGTTAATAGCTTTTAATCTCCAAATGTTTTTATTCCTCCCTTAAAGATTTAGCCAACTAGTGAGAGTAAGAAGTAGTTATGCAGGAAGACCTGTTTCTTGACCCCTTCCTTCTCTGTTGCCTTGGTGTGGAGAATGTTCCATTTCAGATTAAAAATCTGGTGGTCATAGGAGATACAATCCATTTCAGCTCTCAGAAATACTGCTATTCAAGCAGAACCTGATTTAGATTTGGCATAGACTGCACAAAATGGTACTGTAATGCAGTATAAACACTGGAAAGGGTGATAAGCTGATATGTCAGATCACTGAACTGAATAAGATTTTAGTCATAATTTTTATAAGTTTTCTTAATGTTATATTTGATAAAGATTAATTTGAGAAGTGTTGGCTTGATTCCCAGTATACTCAGTCATCTTGCTATCATCATAAGAGAGTGGCTCTGAATGTAATATTCCTTGGCTTAAGCTGTCAGTAGCTCAGTGGTGAGTTGGAGCTGAAAATTAATTGTACCCTCATTTGGAGTGTTGTGACATTGCTTACAAGTTTTTAGGTTTTAATTCTGCCTCAGTTCAAAATTGAGAATTGTACTGGGTATGCTTTGAGAGTAAGGAAGAAAAGCAGACTCAAAATGATCTTATAAACAGATATATAAATTTACACTGTGGATATACAACAAAATTCTGATGACACACAGTGATGTATCACCACCTCAGACTGAGCTGAAGATGCCATGGCTATCTTGAAGTAGTATCTGGAATCTGTTAGGATCTGAATCAGGAAAAATAAACCCAGGTTGAACCCTAGTAAGCCAGAATTGTATGTCTGCATGCATCAGAGCTATCTGTTAACATGACCACTAGATGTAGCTCTTGATGGAGTTGTATTGACCTGATCCAGCTGTTTTGAGCCTTGATCTTCCTGGAGTTGTGATTTCTGCTTCATCAGCAGATGGAGGTTGTGCTTGGGCTATATTCAACTTTGGCTGGATTACCAGTTAAGGCTGAATATGAACAGTGATGCCTTTGTTAACAATACCTCTACTCTATACATTGAGACATTACTATTGCAATGTGTTCTATATCGGGCTGACTCGAAGATGAATTGAAAGGCTTGGCTGATATAAAACGCAGAGAAGCATGTCATTGTAGATAATACTCACATTGTTCATTGACTTCCAACAGACTTCTGGTCCCAATTCAAAGTGCCAATTAAGTGAACAGGTATCAAATCCTATATGGAATGGCACCAGTTTCTTCCAGGGACCACTTTGCCAAGTATAAGTACGTATATGCACAGTAGTGGGTTCCACTTACCTTCGCTACCTGTTCAGAACCAGGAACGCATCTGTGCATGTGTGTGCTCACTTTGCTCATGTGTGGTACTTCTGCGCATGTGCAGAACCTTCTGTGCATGCGCAGAGCATTCATGATGATGTCCGGGTAGATGGGCGGAGCCCATCTAGTATATGCATCTAGTTAAACTAGATGCATATAGCGAAACCCACCAGAAGGTCTGATAAAAGTTCCACTTTATTTGAAGTCAAAGGTCTGGATTAGGAGACAGCCTTTCTTGGTATTAGCTCATGTACTGTAGAATATACTTAGGACTGAGTTACAATTGGTTTGTACATTTGTTTCATTCAGGAAAACCATTATATTTCAACAGGTCCTTGTACCAGGTGGATTAGAAGCATCTATTATTTATTATGTGTAGATACAGTTTTTAACAATGGTTTTAAATTCTATTTTTCATTTCTTCCTGTGTATCACCCAAATTATCCCAAATTTTACGACTTTTCTTGCCACAGTTAAGTGAATCATTGCATTTGTTAAGTTAGTAACATAGTTGTTAAGTGAAACTGGCTTCCCCATTTACTTTGCTTGTCAGAAGGTCGCAAAAGGTGATCACATGACACAGCTTGTGTCATAAATACAAACCAATTGTCAAACATAAATACAACCAATTGTCAATTACCAAGCACCAATTGGCACCAATTGCTAAGAATTTTGACTATGTGACTATGGAGATGCTGCAGTGGTCGTAAGTGTGAAAAATGGTCATAAGTCACTTTTTTCAGTGCCACTGTAACTTTGAATGGTAACTAAATGGACTGTTGTAAGTTGAGGACTATCTGCATTTTAAGATATGATGCAGAAGACAAATGGGTCTTTTCCCTGTGAAATAGGAAGCAACAATATGAAGAGTAAAGCAAATATTTGGCCTGAATCTCCAAACTTATTTCAATTTACTTTGTGTTTACTTTTCCAATTCCACCTAAAGTGATGATTCTAAGAGCACTGCTGGGATAGTGGAATCTTGCTAACTCACACCATTTCTGATTAACATTGAGGAAACAGATGGCAGGCTGGCTAATGCTCCATTAT
Source organism: Ptyas mucosa (assembly GCA_012654045.1). Taxonomy (NCBI): domain Eukaryota; kingdom Metazoa; phylum Chordata; class Lepidosauria; order Squamata; family Colubridae; genus Ptyas; species Ptyas mucosa. The sequence goes on from WNWU01000016.1 coordinate 10,322,449, forward strand.
TGCTCAGTTTGCTTTGTGAGAAAGGCATATAGAGGAAAGGTAATATGTGTCCTCCCATATATATTTATATAACATATAACATGGCCAAGTGAAAACAATAAAACGGTGAACCAAAAATGGTTCTACCATCAGGCTGTTGCCAGGGTACCTGATGAGAAAGCTAGAAACCAGGCAGATCTTCTTTTCTACTTTTGTCTGTTAATTAGTCCTGATTATGGTTTTCTTGTTTCCAGGATATTTCCTTCTTTCCTTCCTTCCTTCCTTCCTTCCTTCCTTCCTTCCTTCCTTCCTTCTCTCTCTCTCTCTCTCTCCCTCCCTTTTTTCTCCTTCCCCTTTCTTTTTATGTTTATCAGGAATATCAGGTATAGACTCAAACTGATAGTTAAGACTGCTGAAAAAATAACTTGTGACGAAGCGGGGTTGAGGGGTACCCCGGACCGCGAACCAGCTCATGAGCAAACACTGAAACTGAAATAAATCTGACAAAGGAGTCTTATATAAAATATAATTTAGTTTAAAATACTTAAAAAGACACTGTGCCTTTAAAAAACACATTAAAAGCAAAGTCTTATCTTGGTTATGTGAAGCCAGGCTATCTCCCTAGATTCCTCTCCACAATACCGAAACGGTTCACAAGAGATAAAGGAGCCTGAGTGGCATAGAAGGCTAATGCCTCTACTAAGGCAGCATTTAACATCCAGCTGCCTGCAATTACTGCGAGTTCAATTCTCACCAGGCTCAAGGTCGACTCAGCCTTCCATCCTTTCTAAGGTGGGTAAAATGAGGACCCGGTTTGTGGGGGCAATAAGCTGACTTTGTATAATATATACAAAAGTATGAAGGCTATTGCTTAATGCATTGTAAGCCGCCCTGAGTCTCCAGAGAAGGGTGGCATATAAATATAAATAAAAATAAAAAAAATAAAACATGACGATAGACAGCTTCGGTGTCGATACATCATCGAGGCAAACGAAGGGCAGTAGCAAAGACTTCACAACTAAAAGTCACCTGAGAAAAAAACAGTTCAAACAGCAACGTAGCTTGAAAGTCTGTGTGAAAAAGAATGTCCAGCACGGCTCAAACGTTGGCTTGTGTGCTTCAAACAGCAAAACACAAGCATCCGTGGGAGTATCTCAGCAGCAGCATCTGGAGTCCTTATCTGCATCCTCCTTCCTTCTGCAGCATTGTGCTGAGCTCTGCAATCAGCTCTGCATATAGGCCTAAGAGCATTTTAGGCCCGAGTAGCAAGTGGAAAGGTCCTTGCTTAAATGGGGAGTTAACCTGCAATTAACTAGGGCGGGGAAGGCTTGCAGGTAATTGCAAACAGGAGATGGCTTGATTGAGACCATACTGTTTGTGGCTAATCAAGTAGCCGCAGCAATCCTGAAAACACTCGTGACATAACTGCAACCATCCTGCTTTCCATAGAAGACCTGTATATCGTGTGGGTCAGAAGGAGGGCTGTGAAGATATGTGCAGACCCCTCACATTCTGGACATAATCCATTTCAACTCTTCCCCTCAGGTCGGCGCTACAGGGCATTGCATGCCAAAACAACTAGACCAGGGATAGTTTTTTCCCCTCACACCATCAATCTGCTAAACAACCTAATTCTCACATCTTTGTCTAATGTCTATGAATATTTAGCCATGTAGTATGGTTGTAGTGTTATCATTTATCCTTCTAACCTTCTTTACTTCCCCCTCTTATTGGGATTATGATGATGATTCTGTTGCTTTGCATGTACATTGAGAAGATCTGTACCGGAAACAAATTCTTTGTGGTGTCTAATCCAGTAGTGGGTTCCACTTACCTCCGCTACTGGTCTGGAACTGTGAGTGCACTTCACTTGCGTGTGGCACTTCTGCACATGCGCAGAGTGTCCGTGATGATGTCTGGGTGAGTGGGCAGAGCCTCCCGCAGCCACCACTACTGGTTCGCCCGAACTGGGGTGAACCGGTAGAAACCCACCACTGGTTTAATCACACTTGGCCAAATAAAATATTCTAGTCTTTTTTTGTCTGTAAACTCTTAAAAACTTTCTGCTTCTGTTTTCTTTTTCTTTTTTTCTTTATTCTGTTCTTGGTAACTTTTTGTTCTTTCATCTTCATCTGAGCAACTAATACAGAAGATTCTCAGCCATCATAATATTATATTATATTATATTATATTATATTATATTATATTATATTATTCTATTAATATTATTATAATTTGATCTATTTGTATTCATATATCTGAAAAAATAATTCTGATTTAGTTCAAATATGTTCGAAATGGTGAATACCTTAAAATATCTATTGCCTTTGTAGTAATTATTTTAGATTTGTTGATAACTCTGTATGTGTGTGTGTGTGTTTAAATTTTGTGAGCCAGTGACCAAACAATTAAAAAACAATATGTGCTGATTTAGTTCTCACTTGTAGGCCTTGCTGCATTTTGCCATCTGTCATAGCTACCATGGATATTTTGCATATTTGAACTCTTTTTAATCAAACTATCCAATTCATTTCCCCGCAGCAGTATCACACTGGAAATAGCCTTTGGCAAGATCACTATTCTTCAACAATGTCAAGCAGAAGTGAAATCCTTCCTTTATTTTATTCTATTTAGTTATGATCCCAATTAGTTACTTTATAACACCAGTCGAGTCCCATTTTCTTTCCACATTCTTGTTGCATAACTATGAAATTTATTATTTTGTTTTCCGTTTAGTTCCTCTCCAGCATTTTCCTGGGGTTCTTCAGGAATGGAGGTTACAAAGTTGTTAATGTCTGGGTTCATGAAATCTGCCTTGCATTGGAAGCAGCCTTGCTCCCAACTCAGCAGATCAAGAGGACCGATAGTGGAGGCTTATTCCCAAGCATTCTTCACCTTTTGCAAAGAGGCCATACAAGAAGTACAACTAGAAGTATTAACTCTAACTTCATTGCAAGGTTAGATTAATGGAATATTGCAAGCCTGAAAATACATCTCTCTCTATTTGCCCTTACAGTTCCCCAAAAAACTAGGGAGAATCCCTTCCAGAGGTGGGATTCTCTTACCTTCTGTGCATGCGCAGTAGTCATGCATTACATCTGAGTGGGTGGGCAGAGCCTCCCACAGTCGCCACTACTGGTTCGCACGATCCGATGAGAACCGACTGAATCCCATCATTGGTCCCTTCCCTTCTGAGATGTTTATTATACCTCCATTCCTTCTGCAAATTCAGTTGCTACTTGTCTGACCATTGTCAAGTCCGCAACTTTTCTACCTGTCTCCCTGGTCATTCCCACTTTAAGCCTAGAACGGGCTGAGAGTTAGAATTACGCTATGGAGATTGAGGGATAAAATATTAAGGAAAGCGAATAAATGAATTCAGAAGTAACCTAGAATTTCAAGCGCTTTCCTCTGATTAGAAACTGTGTATCTAAACTGTCCCTGTATACCTCCCCCCGCCTTTTTTTTTGCTGGTATAGGAAAATGCAAAAGTAACTTAATATGTCATGCATATATAAGGATAAAAAACCATCTTGTTCTTAAATTGTTGGCTAAAGCATGCATTACATAATTTACTTTATTTATCCATATTTATTCATTATTTCCTGGCAGTATGGTTTTTAAATTTGCATAGCACCATGTTGGATTTTTTGGAGCATATTCCATTTGTATAGATAGATATAGGTAGTCCTCATCTTACAACCATTGATCAGTGATCATTCAAAGTTACAACGGCACTTAAATGTGATGTATTATTTGTTGTGACTCATGACCATTTTTCACACGTCTGACCATTGCAGCATCCCCATTGTCACATGATCAAAACACTTTGCAATTGGCTTGTATTTATGATGGTCGCATTGGCCCCGGGTCATGTGATCACTACCTGACAAGAAAAGTCAATGGAAAAGTCAGATTCACTTAACCACCAAACATATTGCAGTTATTAACTACAGTGATTCACTTAACAATGGTGACAAAGAATGTCATAAAAGGAGGCAAAAATCTCTTAACAACTGTCTTGTTTATCAATGGAAATTTTGACCTCAATTGTGAACCTAAATCAAGGACTACTTAAAGGTAGTAGAACAAACATTACAGTACCACTGTTAGTCTAGACCAGGGGTATCAAACTCACGTCATCACAGTGGCATCATGTGACGTATCAGGATTTTTTTCTCCTTCGCTAAACTGGGCAGGGGCATGGGGAGCATGTGATACATCCGGCCCGTGGGCCAGGAATTTGACACCCCTGGTCTAGACTATAGATATAGACTATTCTTTCTGATTTGTGGCCCAGAACTTCAAATATTTTACACTTTTTTCTACCTTTTATTCTATTTTTCGACTTTTATTCTGGATGACTCCCATATAGACATATTCATATCACTAGTTTGATGCAGCTGTGAAAACCAACAGATGCATGTTTTTGGATTGAAGATATTATAATAAAAAGCATCACTAGAGGGCACTCAGAACACCATATACTTAACTCATTCTGGACTTCATTCTCTTGAAAAGAAAAGAAAAATGTAAATTATTTTGAAGATAGGATATGGAAGAAAGAAGAACCCATTTTTGCTGCCCCAAATGCAAAAGCCTGGCAATTTGCACCTGAAACTTGTTAATCTTTTTTTTTTTTATCCTAGTTTTGGAAGCTGTCAGACTGGCATATTATGCAAATTGGAATTAAGCAATTAAGCCGATAATGTTTCCTTTGAAGAGCTTGACAAAGCAGAGGAAATATGGAATTTTCACACACAAGACTTTGAATGCATATTAACTTAAAAGCAAATGCAAGTCAGAGAAGGAAAACGGGAGCCATCATTGTACGTAATAGACAAGTCTCATCTTCCTGTTCACTTTTATCCACAATATATATAAAACGGCATTCCGGATCCTTCAAAAAAGATGCTTGGCCATGTGCCGTAATATGTCTCTTTGAATCATTAAAGCAGCTGCATCTTTTTCTGAAGTCATATGCTGTTCCATAAGCTACTTTTGGCTATCTTCATTTCAGGCTATTTTATTTCATGGTTGAAAATTCATGATTTATAAATTCAACGTACAGTATAGGGGTCCCTAACTTATTATGCAACAAATGTTTTTTATGAATTCCATGTGCAATTTCTCAGATTGCTGGAAACAATCAGAAAATAAATTCCCCAAACCTGCCAAGTGTTGCCTTTTTTTATGCAGAAAGGATCATTTCAGGAGCTCCTGCTTTAGTTTGAAAGTAACCTCATATCTTGCAAGTTCATCCAATAAGGTTTCACTCTGTTAGTGAAGTTTGATGTCAAACCTCAGACAATTAATTCATGCTCATAAAATGTCTTTGCAAAATCATATGAGATTTGCAGTCTCATGGAAGGAGATCAGTTAAAAAATTTGAGAGCCTGCTGATATTTAGGGATGCTTCAAGATGCCTGGCACATCCACACCCTGCATTTGCATCTCTACCCCAAGGCAATGTTCACAGTACTGACCCAGATGAATGAATCATCTGAACTGATATAAGACAGTTTTGTGTGGGGTTTTAACTGACAACTTATTTTAAAAGGCACAATTTTTGTTGTTCTTTTTTCCTGACCAAAATCAACCTTGGGGATTTTCATACTGGTCCATTCATCTCAAAGTCCAGGGCTAAACACACTTGCTTTTCTGCATTCATTTTTCAAGTAAGAACAGGAACAAAATCTACATCACATTCTTCTCCTCCATCTTTCAATTCCTAGCACAATTACCTGAAAGGAGTGATCCTGTTATCCTTCACACACAAATATGATATTAAAGCACCTATGGTTTGTGTCTCAGTAGGAGTGGCTGAGAAATAACTAATAAGGAGAAGCCTTTGTTAAAACATCAGTTGCAATACAACAAGGCAGGCAAAAAGATGAAAAAATGTCTGTGATTACATTATGCAAGAGGAAGATGATCAGTTTGAAGAACTGCTGGTTATGTTACTCCTAAGGTGCATCTGTAGATTGCTAGTAGCTTATCAGAAATATGAAGAACATGAAGGAATTTACTGGGATAACATGAACTAGCACTATTATAATTCGTTAAACTGATACCCTATGTTTATGATAAGAACCCAAGGTGGCTTACATGGAGATCACTTTTCACTTTATCTTCACAACAATAATCCTGAAGGCCAAATGACTATATATATTTCATGACATCATAATGCAAATGATGCACTTAAGTACTTTGCATCAGTTATATTATGAGATATTATGCGTAAACAGAATAACAGTGTTGAAAGTGACCTTGGAGGTCTTCTAGTCCATTCCCTTGCTCAAGAAGGAGACCCTATACCAGGGGTGCTATTCATCAGGTTCTGACAGGTTCTGACAGGTTCTGGAGAATCAGTAGCAGAAATTTGAGTAGTTCAGAGGACTGGCAAATACCGTCCCAGGGTGGGGTGGGAGTGGACATTTTGCAGTATCATTCCCCTGCCATACCCACCAAGCCACACCCATCAAGTTACACCACACCCAACAAGCCACGCCCACAGAACTGGTAGTAAAAAAAATTGAATTCCACCACTGCCCTATACCATTCCAGACAAATGGCTCTCCAGTCTCTTCTTAAAAGCCTTCAGTAATGGACCACCCACAGTTTCTGAAGGCAAGCTAGTTAATCTACTGGTTAATTGTTTTCACTGTTAGGAAATTTCTCTTTAATTCTAGGTTGCTTCTTTCCTTGATTAGTCTCCATTCATTGTTTCTTGTCTTGCCTTCTGGTGCTTTGAAAAATAGATTGAGCCCTTCTTCTCTGTAGCAGCCCCTTGGACCACTGCTATCATGTCAACCCTAGTCCTTCATTAGGCTAGACAAACCCAATTACTGCAATCTTTCTTCATATGTTTTAGCTTCCAGCCCCCTAATTATCTCTGTTGCTCTTTTCTGCACTCTTTCTCAGTTTTTTTTTAAAAAAATAATATGGTGACAAAATACATTTTCTTTTTTCTACATTTTCGGGATACATTTTCTTGTGCCAGGAATACTAATGGCTGAGCTCAAGAAAGATTGGACCAAAGTTGCAAAATTACAACAGCACAATGATTTTCACATTTTATGGGGAAGTCTTCTCTGCAGAAAAACCAGATAAGACAACAAAACTATTTCTACACCATGTTCATCTAATTTAATGGAGTGGGACTGCAGCTTGTCACAAGTAAAAAACAAAACAAAAACACTACCGAATATGGAAAACTGAATTCCAAAAATTGCAATTTAACTTATATTTTTATTTTCTCTCATATGTTAATTACTGCCTATGCATAAATAAGTTTACTTTCCAAAGAGAAGAGCATGTGTTGCAGTCCATGGGGTAAAATCTGTATCTGGTAGCATAAAGAGTCTATTAATTCAGTGACTAGTGGGGTAAATGTATTATGGGTTAAGATGACAGTGACTTATGACAGTTTCAAAGTCTCTAGCCCAGTTGGTACTACACAGCAAAAATACCATGCTGGTAACTCAAAATAAATCTGCTGTTGGTATAAGCATTATATATCAAGGAACAGAGTTATCTATAAAAAAGTCCTATAGCAGACCAGGAGTGAGAAGTAGAGATGGTACAACGCTATTAAAATGATTTAGTTATGTATTCATCCAACACATAAAATTTTTAGTTATGACTCTAACCATCATTGTTCACTTTATGCAAGGTTTGGTTAGGTTGAACATTGATTTGTTTGTTTAGTGGCTTAATGTGCTTTGTGGATTATGTGTTTTGGTTAGTTTATCATTTGTTGTTTTATGCATATCCAGAAACTGAAATACTTTAATAGCTAAGGTAGATATGGTACAAACACATAACATACAGAAAGCCAGCAGAGAAATAGAAAGTAAGGCATCAAACATTCAGCCTATTTTCAGTTGAAAGCCAATGGCAAGAACAGTTATTTTCATATTTCTTTGCCACCAGGAGACATAATTCTCTTGCTCATCCTATTAAATTAAAAGCCACAAGGAAATCAATATTGCAAACTGTATTGCCAGCATCAGCCCTTCTAATCTTTCAAGTTTTTATGTTCTTGCTCTTTAATACTTTGCTTTCCATTTACAATAGCAAAGTATAGAAAATGGACTCCTACCTATCACACAAAGTAAGGCAAATGGGAAAATATAGATGTAGTGTTTTCTTGATTAGTTGATTTTTTTGAATCAGGGAGAAAGTAGAATTGCTTAATTCATTATTTGCATCTGTCTTCACTCAAAAGAAAAAAAAAACTACCAAAAACAGAACCATAAAAGAATACAAATTAAAATAGGCAAGAAAATGGTAATAGAACACCTGTCCATCTTAGACAAGTTCAAATCACCAGAACCAGATGGATTACATCCCAGATTTCTGAAGGAGCTGGCAGACATGATCTTGGAACCATTGAATTATATTTCAAAGATCCTGGAGCACGAGGGAACTACAAGAGGACTGGGAAAGAGCTGACATGATTCCCATCTTCAAAAAAAGGAAAAAATAGATCCAGGAAACTATAGACCAATCAATCTAACATCAATGCCTGAGAAGATCTTGGAAAAGATAATCAAGCAACAGATCTGTGAACACATAGAAGCAAACAAAGTTAAAACCAGAAGCCAACATGGATTTGACAAAAACAGATCATGACAAACAAATCTTATTTCATTCTTTAACAAAGTGGACCAGAAAAATACTGTGGACGTAGTATATTTGAATTTCAGTAAGGCATTTAACAAAGTAGACCACAACCTATTTCTTAGCAAGTTAGAAAAATATGGATAGATAACACACCACCAGATGGATTTGTAACTGGCTGACAAACCATGCTCAATGTATAGTCATTAATGAAATTACACCTACATGGAGAGAACTTAAGCAGTAAGGTACCCCAAAGTTCTGTCCTAGGTCCAGTATTCTTCCATATCTTCATAAAAATTTAGATGAGGGAATAGAAGGGGAACCATCAAATTTCCATATGACACCAACCTGGCAGGAATAGCCAGATATTCATAATATAGGCTTAACATTCAGGAGCTCAACAGACTTGAACACTGAACTCTATCAATGGTGAAAAAAGTTTTACACTAAGGAAAATATTAGCCAGCAGTGTGTTGCAGCCACCAAAAATGCAAATGTAGTCCTAGGCTGCATTAACAAAAGGATATAATCAAGATCGTATTAAATGTTACTACCATGTTATAATGCCTTGGTAGGATCACACTTGGAATATTGCATCCAGTTATGGTCTCCGCAATATAAAAAAGATGTTGAGACTCTGGAAAGAGTGCATAGAAAAACAACAAAGATGATCACGGGACTGAAGGTTAAAGCACATGAAGAACAGTTGCAAGAATTGGGTATATCTAGTGAAAAGAAAGACTAGATAGATATTGCAGTATTTGTCAGGCTGCCACAAAGGAAAGAGGGTCAACCTATTCTCCAAAGCACCAGAAGGTGGAACAAGAAGCAATGGATGGAAACTAATCAAAGAGAAAACAGAAGTAAATAGAAATTTTCTGACAGCTCAAACAAATAACTATTAAAACATTTTGTATTCAGAATTTGTGGGAGCTCCATCCCTGGAGGTTTTTAAAAAGAGAATGGCAGTGGTGTAGGGACTTCTGCTTGAACAGCGATTTGGACTAGAAGACCTCCAAGGTCCTGTCTGACTTTGTTATTCTGTTATTTTTGAACCTTTCAAGAAATTACCTTTCTTGAACTATTTTTTGGTTCACACAATTTCATCCCAAAAATCAATACATACTTTGGTTTGATTTGGTAACTGTTCCATATTGATTCATTACTGACATGACTTGACAAGCTCTATTTTTGACTGGAGGCTGTTCCTTAAAAAAAAAAAATCTGCTAACAGAGCAATAGTTTGAATCCCCAAAGCCCTCTCTTAGTTGCTGTCTTCCCTATTTCCTAAGAGACATTTTGGACATTCCGACAGCCCATTTAATGAACTTGCATTTTCAGAAAAAACTATATATGTGACTTGAATGGCACCTGCCAACTAGGTGGAGAACTTTTTTAAAAAAGGGAAAAAAAGAAACACAGAATTCAGCAGGTACTTGCCTCTTCCATTCCAATGAAGTAACCTAGAGATATTTGATTCTCATTCTTGCCTTGTTGCTATATATCATGTGAATTTTCAATTACGCAAGTGAAAAAGTCAGAATAAAGGTACATTTCTCAAAAATACAATATGCATAGATATATGCTTTTTCCATTAATGAAGGAAGAAATTACCATGTCCATAATAGTAAACAAGTCAAATATCTGTTCAAGTCTAAAATTACATACAGTTCTTTTTAAGAGATAACAGACATGCATGCATGCAAGGGGTGGGCTTCAAAAATTTTAGAAAGGGATTCTCTGCCTGGTTGCTGGGTGGCTGTGACCATGGTGGGCGTCAGCCTCCTGCACCATGGCGTGGAGGCCTTTTTTCCCTCCCTGGGCTCCAGAGATTTTCCTCGAGCCTCCAGGAGGGCGAAAATGGCCTCCCCAGGCTCCGGAGGCCCTCTGGAGGCTGGAAACAGGCCCATTTCTGGCCTTCCCAAACTTCCAGTAGGCCTGTTTTTCACTCTCCCCAAGTGTCCACGCAACCCTGCACTTACCTGCATCCAAAATGGGCTGCATGGGGACTCCTGGGAGGGGTGGGGCAGGGTGGTCAGGGCAGGACCAGCGAGGAGTGGGATTTGGGGGTTCTCTGAACTGCACAGAATGTTAGCTAGAGGTTGTCCCAAACCCCTGTGAACCCCAAGCAGCAGCCCACCTCTGATGCATGCATCTCAAAAGTAAAAATATTGTATGATTAAAAGTCAGGTATGTACAGAGTAGAATATTTTATTAAGAACTAATTGGTAATTTGGAAAATAATCCAATTCTAACTAGACCTAAACCAAAGCTTTCACTAATAAGCATTGGAAATATATATATATATATATATATATATATATATATATATATATATATA
>WNWU01000016.1:10338396-10443498 GCA_012654045.1 Ptyas mucosa
TAGATAGATAGATAGATAGATAGATAGATAGATAGATAGATAGATAGTGTGTGTGTGAGTGTGTGTGTGTGTGTGTGTGTGTATACAGTTGTGCTCATAAGTTTACATACCCTGGCACAATTTGTGATTTCTTGGCCATTTTTCAGAGAATATGAATAATAATATGAAAAGTTTTCTTTCACTCATGGTTAGTGTTTGGCTGAAGCCATTTATTATCAGTCAACTATGTTTACTCTTTTTCAATCATAATGACAACAGAAACTACCCAAATGTAAAATCTCCATTGCAACCCCACTCCAGGGGAAGGATACTGTAAAATCTCCATTCCCTCCCCACTCCAAGGGAAGGTTACTGCAAAATCCCCATTTCCTCCGGATCAGCTGGGACTGGGGGGGGCGAGAATAGATGGGGATGGGGCCAGTAGAGGTGGTATTTACTGGTTCTCTGAAAATTTCTCAAAATTTCCACTACCAGTTCTCCAGAACTGGTCAGAACCTGCTGAAACCCACCTCTCGAAAGGATGGGGAAATTATTCCAGTACTCTGCATTCTCTTTGCTTCCATGTTCTTTCCATGTTCAGTTGTTACTCGTGCACAGATTCAACCACTGAGAAATTTGAAACTGTTTGAAATATAAGAGACCATATATTTGTTCTTCTTTTTTTAAAAAAATACCCTAAGTTAAGCATGTATCATATAAGCACTTAGGTGGTTTACAAGAATCAAAATCACATTAACATCATTAACATCAGTAAAACTAAAAGGCAGTAAAGATAATGCAAGAGATGTATGTATCTATTGTTTTTCTAAATGTTACAAATGTGGCAGTTACAATATACTTCCCTAAGGAGACCTAAACATACAGTAGGTGTATCATCATCTTCTGCCTGGTTTCCCACTGTAGCCTTCATCTTCCTATCCAAAGAAAAGGTAGCCTCTAAGTCTCAAATAATTACCTACCACCAATGTAGTGCCTAGCTAAGCTATGTAATTTGCTACACATAATGATGACTAAATTAAATAGCTTTAAAAGAGGATGCAACAAATTTCTGAAGGTTAATGGTATCAGTAGTTATTGGTCAAGATCAGAAAATGTATACTAGCAAATACAAACAAGAAGCTAGTTTTGCTCTCATGTCTTAATTGATTGATGATAAGGCAAAAGAAAGGAGGAATTGCCTGCCAGTGAAAATGACTTTATTAGAGCCCCAATATGTTTCAGGAGTATATTCCTTTCTCAAGGACACTCTAAAATAAACAACAACAAAAAAAACATAAACCAATAAAAAAGAAGACACTAATGATTATGGCACAAGTTTACAAAGTATATTTTACGATATATATTTATAAAAATGGACAATGTTTATATGTGAGTTTCTTAGCTTTTACTTATTTTAGGGACCCTCCGTGTAATATATTTTAAGTATGTTCATATTAATTGCATTTATTCATTTATTTTTTGTACTTAACAATACACTTACCTGTGACACTTTAACCGAAACCTACAAATAAATAAATAAATATTGTTTCCCATAAATACATCTGACTGTTCACATTTAAAAAGTGTAACTTTCTGTTATGGACACCACTGAATTAGAGTATGCATAAAAAGAACTATCCATTATTATAAATATTGTAGCATGCCTATTGTAAGCTTTTGCATAATCATTAGTTTCTATTTTAGCTTTGTTTCTCTTTTTAGAGTGCCCTTGAAAAAAAATATTCTACCAAAATGGGTTGTGCTGTAATAAAATCAGTTTTACTTGCACTTGCGATTCATCCTCCCCTTTTTTTCTATTCCATTTCCTGGCCTCCTCTTTCAAATTTTATGAGAAGCATAAACTTTTAGTGTGATACAGCAGGGCTGTTCTTCATGTTGTTATGTTCTTTTGTACAAGTGAAAATTCAAGTTGTATTTCAGATTTATCAGTTTTGGAAGATTGTTGTTTATTCTGCAAGGATTGTGATTTAGCCTTTCTCACAAAGTTAGGCAGATGAAATTTTATTTTATTTAGTGTATGGCATTTACAGAGGCCACACAATCACTGACATACAAATTTAGTTTAAATAAAGGCAGAGGAAAGTTACGATATTAATGTTTCTAAGATGTTTACAGGGTGCTTACTTATTATCTTGAGATCTAATAAGTATTGAAAGAAATAATGAAGGGAAAGGGGAAGAGGGAAGGAAGGAAGGAAGGAAGGAAGGAAGGAAGGAAGGAAGGAAGGAAAGATAGATTACCAAATATCCAGGAAAAATTTAGTTGCATTTGGGAAAAGTAAGAATGTTATCTGCAATTCTGCAACAGCTAATTTTTTAAAGAAATAATTACTTTATTTTATTAGAATTTTTTTATTACTATCTTTTATGAGAGTCAGGAGATCATCAGTTTATGAATAATTATACCTACCCAAGTGATAAAAGACTATGTGACATAGAATTTACTGGTCCCAGAAGTGTTGTTGTTGTTTTCACTCTGACAGAGATTGTGAGATTACCCATTTGCACTTGAGACAACTGCACCTCATGAGTAGATATCAAGAACTGAGATCTTTGCAGTTAACTAATGAACCAAGTGGCTGAGAGTTGAGGTATTTAAAACAAGCTCACAATCATGATGCAGCCTATGAGGACACAAGGTTCCAATAAGTGATGGAGCAATGGTTAGAATGCAGTATTGCAGGCTAGCTCTGCTCACTTTGCCAAGAGTTTGACTCCTTTGATCTTAACCTGCTCAAGGTTGACTTCAATTCTCAAGATCAGTAAAATGAGGATCCAGATTGTTGACTCTGTAAACCTCTTAGAGAGGGCTCTAAGTGAAGTGGTATATAAGTCTAAGTGCTATTGCTGTAAGCCTCACTTCCTTACATACTTCTGGATGTAATTAATTTACAACTAAAGAGAATTTTCTCAGCAGCAAGATAAGAGGATTCAACTTGGTGAATCAACATTATTTCTGGACGAAAAGGGAGAATTTTTTTAAAGATTTAAAAACTTTTGGCAAAATAGCTTAACATACAGTAGATATAAGAAACTTTGAAACAGATAAAGGAGATTATTGTTTTGATTTTGGGGGTGATGGTAGTGAAAGTGCTTTTGAATAAATTAAAATTAAATAGACAAATGAACTGAACCTTCATGGGAATGTTTTTTGTTTACCATTAAAGCGTGCAGACAATTGGTGGATTTTACAAAATAAAACATAAAAAGAACATGAACCTGACTGTAATGCTGACTCTAGCTATGGAGTGAAAGTATTAAGGGCACAGTAATAAAAAACAGAAAAAAGGAGGGAGAAGCTTACCTTTTAAATTTTCCACTGATAAACTTTCACTTTTAGATTACAATATTACAATGGCAACCAACAGAAAAATGGCCAAAATAGTAGGAGAGGAGTAAGTTGCAGAGACAGGAATTAAATTAGGAATAGAACAATGAACCAGCTGAATTACTTGATATTTAATTGACAGGTTTTGAAAAAAAGAATGGATCACAGATTTGTAAAGATTAAAGAGGAGATGAATGAAAAGGTTAAGAAAACAGAAAGCTCTGTAAAACAAATGTATGGAGGTGTAAAGCAAGTTAATGACAAAGTGGAAATTCTGGAGAGTAAGACAGAAGTTATGGACAGAGAGCTGAAAAGACAGCTAGATAATTTGGCACTACTGAAACTAAGAGAAAAGTAATTTTGTTTTATATTTAGAGCAATTCAAGGAGCCTGGTGAATGGAATGGAATGGGATGGGATGGGATGGGATGGGATGGGATGGGATGGGATGGGATGGGATAGAATAGAATAGAATAGAATAGAATAGAATAGAATAGAATAGAATATTCTTTATTGGCCAAGTGTGCTTGGGCATTTGTCTCCAGTGCATAAACTCAGTATACATACAAGCAGCAAAGTGATAAATTATAAGTCATAAGATAAAACTAACAAATGATAGTCATAAAATACCACTAGGAATAGGTAATAGGAAAGGTGAAAAGAATAATAGTAATATACAGTCTTACTACATGATTATATCCTTAGCATAAGACAGTGATGTGGAAATTATGTGTTTAGCAGAGTGATCTCTATTGTTTTAGCATGCAATGCCCTATAGCGGTATCTTGAGGGGAGAAGTTGAAACAGTTTATGTCCAGGATGTGAGAGGTCTGTAGGTAGTTTCTCAGCCCTCTTTCTGGCTCATGCAGTATACAGGTCCTCAATGGAATGCAGGCTGGTTGCAATGGTTTTTTCCGCAGTCTTAACTTGGAGACTGTATCTGTCCCATTTGATTGCTGTACCAAACAATTATAGAAGTACAAATGACAGACTTGATAATTCCTTGGTAGAACTATATCAGCAGCTCCTTGGGCAGTCTGATCTTTCTGAGTGGTGCAGGAAGAATATTCTTTGTTCTGCCTTTTTAATGATGGTTCTAATGTTAAGTGTCCATTTCAGTCTTGGGAGATTACAGCACCCAGAAATTTGAAGCTTTCTGCTGTTGATACTGTGTTGCCTAATATTGTAAGAGGTAGTAGAATAGGAGGGCTCCTCCTAAAATCTATGATCATCTCTAGAGTTTTAAGATTGTTGGTTATTAAAATTTTAGCCATTTTTTTGACTTGGGATATGGAGACTACAGAAGCAGAAACTGATAAGGTTTACAGAATAAATACAAGGTTTGTGTGAATATGAAATGTTCCAAGGGATGTCTTGGTGCATTTTATCAGGAAGAAGAAAAGAGATCAAGTTTTGCAACAGTGAGGTGAAAGAAGACTGCAGATTGATAATACACATGTGGTTGCCTTGAATAAATTCTGTTTAGAATCTCACATAAGAGAAAAAAAGGATTATTTTTTTGACTGGCAGAGTAAAACAGAAAAATATTCCATTTCAATATATTTTCTCCAAGATGATCTCTCCTTCACTTGCTCTTTTGAATCTTCTAATGGTGTCCTCATTGCCATTGTAAACACATTCATTCACTTCTGGTCATTTTCTTCTCTTTCCTTCCATCTTTCTCAGTTTAGAGCCTTTTCCAGAACTATCCATTCTAGTTGGGTGTCCTTTTTTCCCCCCCTTGTTCTCACTTTGGTTTCTATAGCACATGGTGACTTTTACTTAAGAGATCCAGATAGGTTTATGTATATTTTACCATGTGCAAGTAGGTAAAGACAGTAACAATAGTTTAATAATATTCTGTCAAATAAGAATTGTAAATAATACTGCAGACTTTTCTGTGGCAGTTTTTTTAAAAATGCATGCTTCAAAGATGACTTGTGACTTTGACAAGCATGCTTTAAAAACAGTAAAATACTTTTTACAGAATTTATATCAGCTGCAATTTCTTTCTTATACTGACTATTAATTGAATGGAATTGTTGGGGGGGGGTGGAAACCCTGTGTTTTCAGTGGCATGCTTTCTGCATGGACAAGTAACCAGAAAATTGCATGTTTTGAATATTGTGAAGAACTTGATAATAAGCTTGGTTAGTTTCCTTGCTGTCTTTTTCTACAACTTCCCTTGATTAAAGTGACCTAGATTCCGAGATGGAAATT
Organism: Ptyas mucosa; assembly: GCA_012654045.1. Lineage (NCBI taxonomy): Eukaryota > Metazoa > Chordata > Lepidosauria > Squamata > Colubridae > Ptyas > Ptyas mucosa. The sequence goes on from WNWU01000016.1 coordinate 10,343,943, forward strand.
AATACAACTGGCTCATTTCATCCATTTAGGATCTCAGCCTCTGAATGACCAGTGGGTACTTCCTGTCTGCTTCAGTAATGGGAATGGGGTTTAAAGAAATGCAGCTATAGAAATGGAACAAAATAGTTTAATTCATAGCAGTTTAATGGACTTTTCTGACTTTGGATAATAGGCTTCCCAGTTATCTGCCTATGAATTTATTTACTCCATAATACCTTTGGATCATATCTTTCCTCTTGAATTTTTCTTTTGTTCTCATCATTTCAGCTAGTGAATGCAAAATAGATATAATAAGTGGAAACTGGATAAAGCTAATACAGCTAATTCTCACTGACATCTAAAGGACTTAAATACTTAACTAGGTGCATAAGTTCCACAGGGAATTATACATGTTTACCTTTCTCTGTGCTGTGATCCAGAAGACTATAAGTAAGCAGAATTATCAGTCATATGTGGAAAAGCAAAAATCAGCATGTCAGTTTTCAAATGTTTACACAAGATCTACGAATTTCCATTGGTTACTGTGGTAGCACTGTTTCTTGAATACTTTACAATAATTGTTGATGGGCATAGAGCTATATTTCATTGGGATATTGCAATGAATGAATAGGATTTGTGGTATCTATGAATATTTAGCACCTTCAATTATTTAAGAAATAGACTCACGAAACCACAGTAGCTAATATATGTTCATGTCAATGCATTCATGTCAATTAGACCTCTGTAGCTTTCTGTCTCTCTGTCACACAAACACACACACCTATATATAAGTATATAAACATATTGAAAGTGAGGCATACTTTTATATACATGTTTATCCATAGACAAATAGGATAGTCTACACAATGTAGAATTAAAAACAATATATTTATATATGAAAGGTTCATTAGGTTCCAAAATAGGACTGGCTGAACACCAATCACATGAACCAAATAGACATTTTTTGTGTTAGAAAGTTTCAGCAATCTACAAAGATCTAACACAGGGTGTCAAACTTGCGTCATCACTGTGGCGTCACATGATGTATTGGGACTTTTTTCCCTTTCGCTAAACTGGGCATGGGCGTGGTCAGCATATGACGCATCTGACATCAGCATATGACGTAGTTATTGATAATTATCCAAATAATTGTATTATCTACTTGATATTTAGGGACTGATTGTGGGAAATCCACTCCATTGAACACACACTGTATATAAGAACATGATATCTGGTGACAAGTTTTATTTCACGTTTTCTCCAAAGAAGCTAGAGGCATGGCTAGTGAAATATAGCACATATTCATTATCTCCCAAGGCATTATCTGGAAGACATTGAGAATATATTCTAATGATGCATTCTAATGCAATTAAATTAGAACTTTAAAAAAATAGAATTTATTTTCAGAATGAATTGATTCTGGAAATTTATTTATTTATTTATTTATTTATTGGTTCGATTTATATGTCGCCCTTCTCCAGAGACTCAGGGCGGCTTACAATGTGTTAAGCAATAACCTTCATACTTTTGTATATACCTGCTTAGTAGGGCTTTTGGCCCCTCCTAAGCAGTATTCTTTTTAATACAAAATCAGCTTATTGCCCCCACAATCGGGGTCCTCATTTTACCTACCTCGGAAGGATGGAAGGCTGAGTCAACCTTGCCTGGTGAAATTTGAACTTGCAGTAATTGCAGGCAGCTGGTGCTACTTAACAGCACTTTAGTCTGCTGCGCCACCAAGGTTCAAATTTCTTTATAAGTCCCAGAAATTCCGCAACCCTACTTTTGTCAGAAGACAAAAGATCTTCTTTTATCAGAAGATACTTATTTCTATGTTCTAAGAAGAACAATCACAGTGAAAAAGGGCACACAATTAAGGAAAATAGGTTAAACATTAAAATAGTATGTAGAGCTTTAATTGAAATTCAGTTTGGTATAATGGTTAAGACATCAGGCTAGAAAGTGGGAGAATGTGAGTCCTAATCTGTTTCAGGCACAAAGCCAGCTGGGTGACCCTGAACCAGTCACTCTTTCTGAGCAGTAGGAAGCAGGCAATGGTGACTCATTTCCAAACTTGCCAAGAAAAAAATTGGATTTGGGCCATGCAGTCCTACTAATTTTTATGGAAATAGGCAAAATTTATTACTGGAAACAATTATGTCCAAAAATCCATAATAGCTTATTATGATTTCTAAGGAACCAGTTCTTGGAGCTGGTGTTGCCATTTTGATTAGTCAAAATATTCAGCCTGCCTTCTTCATCTTGATACTGGTTTTGAACTGAACATCTCATAATTGAAGTCTCCTTTTTTAAACTTGGTTGCTTCTTCCCCACTCTTCCTTTCCTTTCCTTTCCTTTCCTTTCCTTTCCTTTCCTTTCCTTTCCCCTGATTTCAAGGTGAAACTCTTGAAATCTTCAACAATGTTTCAAGGTCAAACAAGAGATTAGTAACTTTGAGATTAGTAAACAACTGACAGTACCCTATACATCACTACAAAATATATCTATAGATGCTCAGTCTATAATTATGTCACATGTAAATAAGCTTAAGCTGTATTTTAATTGGTGTAAATATATTGTTCTTTGAGTTTAAAAATTAATCTATTATTCATTACATGAACTTGATTGAAAAAAAATCTTTGCTTTTTCTAAGATATAAAACAATTCAAATAGTTTGCAATGCATATTTCATGGCATAAAAGTAAGAAAAAATAGAATTGGGTTAGAGTTGGGTGTCAGTTTGAATAAAAAAAAATATTTCGAATCTCATGTGAAAGTGCCAGATCTTTTATGAACAAGAGTTTTCTGTCTGCAACACTAACTTTGTCTCACTTTGGATAACATTCATGTGTTTCAATAATCTTTATACATCAAAGGGACGTATGAAGCACATATGCTAGTGAGATGCATTTAAATCTGTGTATATAAATTTTCATATGTAAGCCTATCTATTTTTTTGGTGCATTTCTTCATTTTTGCTGATACATATCCTATCTCCCTCTCTTTCCCTCTCTTTAGAAGTGTATAAATTATAGAAAAGAAAATTAAACCACTCTTCATTTGTTATACTGTCCTAATCACTGGACACATTTTGGATCTTTTAGGATTGTTAAGCATTTTTTAGAAATTATTATTTCTTTGTAATGCATCAGTTATGGGTTGGAGGGGGAAGAAAATAGGAGATCACATTCTTTGAAAATGTTACTATTTTCTTATGAATGCTGTTATTTTCATATAATAAGAAAATTGGACAAGCCTACAAATTAGAAAATCTGATCTCCCTGAAACTATTTATATGAATGCTGGCAGACTTAATCCCTTCAGAAAAGTCAAGTTTGTTGTGTAAATTTCATCAGATTATATCAAGAGGAAACCATTACATCCTTTGTAATAACAGTATTTAAGAGCATCCTACCCAGATAACCTTCAACCTAAGTGCCCTTATTTTATATATACCCTGTGGTCTTATCCCTTATCATTTTATGTGTTAATACCACAAAGATTTAGACCCCGAAAAGAGATTGACAGTCAGTCTCTGAGGTAAAATATGGGTCTCAAATGAAGCAGGCTATTTTTTTAATAGTCTAAACTAAAAAAAGTATTCTTTCATTTTGATATTACAATAATGATACTGATTTTATCTTGATTTCATTGCCTTGTTTTAACTATGCTGTATTTTATTATTTGATTTAATTTTTTGTAGTCTACCTTATGTTTTATATGAAAAAATGGAATATACAAAAATAAATAATTTACAGAGATGTTTCACTATTGAATTTTACTCCCTACAAACATGAAATTCTGATTGTCAAAATGCATATAAAAAAAAGAAATTTGATGAGAATTAATGATTTAAGAATATGTGAAACATACTTGGTTAGAATTGCAAGGTAAATTTGCCCCTGGCCAGGAGTTTGATCTTGAGTGGTCAAGGCTGACTTAGCTTTCCCTCCTTCTGAGGTTGGTAAAATGAGGATCCAAATTGCTGACTCTGTAAACCACTTAGAGAATGCTGCAAAGCACTGTGCAGTGGTATATAAGTCTAACTACTAGTGCTATAACACTATTTATATTTATATATTTTTTCCTTCTTGAAAAATAGACATACGTTATTACAGATTAACAAGTTCCATACCAAAATATATTTAATATGTTGACAGCTATACAGTCATTAGTTTTTAGAAAATACCTGAGAAAAAAGGACTTTACTGCTGGGATTGGATCTGAAGCAAACTGAGACCTGGACAAGGAAAGAAGTAGGCCAGCAATAATGTAAATTAACTCCAAACAATAGAAGCTTAAACATACCTGTAGGAAAAAGAAAAATTGAAGACTTAATCCAGGATTAGTAGACTGGCTTGCTTTCTTATTTATCTGCTTATTTATTTAAACATCTGTATGCTGTTTTCTCTCATTTTGGGGCTCTAGGAGCTTACAAGCATGGTATAAGCTTACAACCATAACTTTATGAGGGAGATAGTCAGCACATAAATTTAATAAATAAATAAAATGAATGAATGTTATATCCTAACATCTAAGTGATATATCATTGAAACCTAATTAAGAATTTCTAAGTACTAAATGTTCAAGGCAAAAAAAAACCTGATCCTCAAACGAAATGATAATTAAGAAACAATAATTCAGCTCTCGTTTCAAGCTGTTTCAAAGTCTATGCTATTCCCATATAAAAAACAGACTAACTGCTTATACGAAGTTTATTAATATTGAAAAATGTATGACTGTGTATCCTGGGAAAACTATATTGTAGCTGGACAACAACTTGTTTGGTTCCTACACTATTGACATAAAACACCAGAGTCTCCCATAATATTGTTGTTATATTGTATCTTCATCTGATTGTTGACCATGATAAAAGTTTTGATTGATTTAATTGCAACAGTTTCTTGCCATTTATGTATAACTTGCACAGAACACTATATTTTTCCTGCCAAACAGAACTGTGCTGCTTTTCAATAGTTAATGTCAGATCCATAGTCCACATTAGATCATACCAGTGGTGAAATTCAGCCGGTTCTATCTGGCTTGGGCGAACCGGTAGCGCCGGCGGTGGGAGGCTCTGCCCAACCGCCCAGACATCATCTTGCCCCATTTTTTTATCCTCTGCACATGTGCAGAAGACTCTGCACATGTATGGAGGAGGCATGCACGAGCGTAGCAAGCGAGCGTGCGCTCACATTTCCGAACTGGTAGCGAAGGTAAATAAATTTCACCCCTGAATCATACTCTCTATTAATATTTGTGGTAAGTCCTTTGTGTTCTCAACCAATAACATACTCACACGTATTTTTCACATATCCAAGTAGCACACCTCTAATGTTACCATAAGCATTTCATATTCATTTATCCAGAATGATGTTGAACAAGCAAGAAAAAAAATCATACTTTCCTATCTTTGTACCTTCTCAATGTTTACCGTTTTTTATCTCACCTTTATTACTTTATAAGTAACTCAATGTGACAAACATATATAATGCACCTTCTTACTCATGTTTTCCCCATACAACAACCCTATGAAGTGGTTTAGGATGAGAGACAGGGACAATCCAAAGTCACCTAGCCAGGTTTCAGGTCTAAAATGGGACTAGAACTCATATTCTCCTAGTTTCTAGGCCAGCAAATTGAACTGGCTCTTTGAAGCATTTGCTAAGAACTTCATCTACTCTCACATATAGTTATCTTCCATCATATAATTCTATTAATTCAGCAACCAAATTTAATGTCCATATTCATCCACAACTTTCTATAATTCAAGCCTATTTTCTTTATCATACATTTAAAAAGATCAGTCAGTCTTCACACATAGTATCAACCAATTGCACAGCCACTCAAGAAGCAAGCCACATATATATTAACATTTATCCAGTTATAGCAGCTGCCACGGAACCCTCATTTTTAGCCTTTTCAAGACATTTATGATTTTTTTCTTAGACATTATTTTTATAGAATCTGTTTCAATTCTACCTTTCAATATAAGCTCCATATTTCCCAGGGAAATCTCTAAGCTACTCTTCTCATCATTTTCTCACATATAATTTCATTACTCTTATTTTGAATTCCTGTTCTGTGCTGCCATTTACCCGCACACTGAAAGTCAGTTTCTGATATAAAGGTATTTATTACAGTTGTAAATTCTTAAACATAAAACATAAACCTGTGGCAAACTGCAAACATTCTGTTTACAGAATAAAACCACAAAAGCTTTCTTTTCAGATAATCCAGATAGACAAAACACTAATTTGGAAATGCTCTAAGAGGTTGCAGGCAGCCTGACATATTTTATTTTATATGACATGTTCATATAAAATATTTTAGGACATGTTCAGGCCTCAGGCCTTGACTAGATTAGGCTTTAGATTAGCTGATTCAGTCCACATTTCTTTTTCTGAATCCTAAGACTTTCGTTCATTCTGTTTATTTAGTGTTGTTCAATTACATTTTTTAAAAAACATTTTTTAAATTTCCATCAAAATCACTCAGCATTTCATCTGACTCCTTTAACTATAGTCTGTGGCTATTTATGATCACATTTTTAATATTCTTTTTCTCTTGATATATATTATAGACTATCATATTTTTTTCTTAATTTTTGAAACAATAAATGCATCTTTTCTTATCCACTGCTATTTCATCATTCTATCAAATACCTTTATTCACAGTTTCCATTAGTGTTAACTTCTCATAGTTCCATTGTACTGTATAACCTAATTCTTTAGCTCTTTGCTTACATCTACCTTCCATTAGAAAATTAGAAAATTATTAGAAAATTAATCTATCTTGTAATATCTTTTCATACTGAACCAATAGGTTTTATTCTTTTAATCATTCTTTCACCTGATTCTTTAGTACTTTCTTCACATCCTCTTTCCATTGATTTGTTGGAACATTAATATTTCTGCTAATTCTTTTTTTATACACAATTCATATTTTCTCTATCAGCAATTATTTTTCTTTCATTCTTTTTCACTTGTTTCCTATTCTTTCATGTCAGTTTATCCCATGGTCCATTTTGACAATACCCAATAGTGGTCTGTTCCATGTTCAGAACTTCCTATGTTCAGAACCCTTAAAACTGTCAGTAAACAATCAAATTGGTCATTTTTTTCAGATATTTGTTCCTTTATCTTCTGCCACACCTGTCCTTTGGATCATCATTCCACTGTAGATTCATTTGTTTCCCTACTCATCCAATCCTAGTTTTAAAATCTGGCTGTTCCTCCACATTTTGATTTATTATGGATGGATGGGCTTCTTTAAACTAGAAAAGGATATGTAAGAGTAGTCTTGGTTTAATGGATGCTTGGCTTTTATTATTAAATTGCTTATTTTTTTAACCTTGTCTACTGTCCTTGTTCGGTTATTTAGAATTGGAAGTCCTAGAAAGATGAAAATATATTTGCTTAATGTTGATTTGAAACAAACAGACTTTTTCCTAAGGAGATTTCCCACTATATTCACCATTCTGATTCATTCTTGGTCTCTGAATGGGCAGTCATTTTTTTTCTATAATATCTTTTTCATTTCCACATATATATTTGTGTCATCTAACAGAAACAGGATTCTGACAGCACACCCAATCTTTAAAAAAATAATATGCATTAAAGTATCTTTGTATGAATGGAATTCATTTATTTAAAAGTGTCATGAAATAGCAATTTTCTTTGTAGAAATCTTGTGATTGGTTGTCCCTTTCTTCATAGATGGAGTAAAGTTCAAGCACATATAATACATATCTATAATTTTGGCACATAATATGATGCCTATAATAGTCATACAAAATATTCATGATCCATGAGCACCTAAGATGAGTCACTTGGAAAAAAAATTCAGAAGAATTACATATCCCTTAGCCAATAGGCATTGTTTCTCAGTATGATTTTTTCATGTCACACAAACTGGAAAATTAACTAGTTTTGCTACTATAAGTGCAACAGGCTTACTTCATTCTTAATAACAGCTTATTCTTTGTGACAATTTTTTTTATTCAGTTGAGATACAATCCAAGTAACTAATAAACTAATATTGATTTAAATGGGCCAATATTTTAAGCTGTCCAGGACACCAGCTGATATCTGAAACTCTAATAGAGGATAATCTAGCTAACCTACCTACCTCTATCTTTGCCTCATTTTAAAACAGCTAAACAAGATCAGTTAAGCAGGGCAATAAATGAATGAAATCTGCTGTAAGTGGCAAATAATTGGGGAAAGGGATGGATCTTGCTAGTGAGATATAAGAGGATAGGATTGGGTATGTCACATAGCTTGTCTTCAGCTGCAATGGAGAAAGCTGTTGTCTCACCAGTATTGAAATAAGAGTCAGCTTCCGTGTAATCACTTTTTCTGTACAGACCTGGAAATAGGACACACCTTTTCTCTTAAAACTACAAGTCAGGTTATGTGATATTGCTCATTCAATTTTACTTATACAATACTAGGTTAGGTTAGGTTAGGTTAGGTTAGGTTAGGTTAGGTTAGGTTGGGTTGGGTTGGGTTGGGTCGGGTCGGGTCGGGTCGGGTCAGGTCAGGTTAGGTTCGGACAAGCATCCCAAAACTTTTCACTTTGTCATTCCTTTCATGAAGCTACAAATTGTTCACTGACTCCAAACATAAATTATATGAAAATAATATTAAAAACATTACCACTACTAGTAATAAAATTAACTCTTTCAATAGTCCCATCAACCCTTGAGGGTCAGTAACAACACTTTGGATAACTCTGATCTAGGAGCATTTGATTGGCTTGAAATCACTTAATGAGCTTCCTTGGTAAAGTATGGATTTAAATTTGGATCTTCCCTGGTCCTATTGTAATACCCTAAACATGATACCAATTCTGGATCACTCTCTTGGTATTTCTTGTTTTCGCAAAAAGCATAGCATCAAGGCTCACTATGGTAACTTTTAGTATATGTAGTCTATACACATCTTTATAAGAAAGAGAGAAGAAGTATTAATATACACTTTATTTCTTTCAAATGTTTATTTAGAAAAACAACCACCCTGAGGAGAAATTTGAGAGCAAGCAAGTCATTTGCAGAGGTCATGCTGCAGGGACAATGACACAGGACTGCTTCTAGAGAAGCTGTATTATGAACTAGTAAAAAATCTGGGTAGCTTGCTATTTCTGTAGAGGCAACAGAACACAGAGATTTTACACAGAGTGGTAAAGAGATTAAAAGTGGTTTAATAAAATCCCAAGGACTGTGAGACAGCCAAAGGATGATGAAGGAGAGAGGAGCATAGGGAACTCTCTCTAATACTTCTGTCAAATGTCTTATTATGAAAGAGCACACTGTTGTATCTGAAGGGTAAAAACATTTTTCTTCTTTTATCATTACCAATTTAAATTCAAGCTGTCAGCCTTATTGTGATGCCCAGTTAGTCCATTCAAACCAATTACGATAGGCAAAGCTGACCTTTGCACTGTACATCATGACTTGATGTACTAATAATTTTTAGGCAGTCATGGGAGATTGTTATGTGGTTGGGGAAAATATAAATACTTGGATCTGGTATGGGATCCATGTTAGAATTCAGGACATTGTGATATTTATGGCCTATATTGATCTGTAGGCTTAATGTAAGTGACTTCAAAGTCAGAGAGAGAGACAGACAGACAGACAGAGAGAGAGAGAGAGATGGAGATGGAGAGGGAGAGGGGGAGAGAGAGAGAGAGACAGAAACAGAGACAGAGACAGACAGACAGACAGACACACACACACACACACACATAGAGAGAGAGAGAGAGAGAGACAGAGACAGAGACGGAGAGGGAGAGAGAGACAGACAGAGACAGGGAGAGAGAGAGAGACAGACAGAGAGAGAGACAGAGAAAGACAGAGAGACAGACGAAGAGAGAGAGAGTCAGAGAAGAAAGAGAGAGAGACAGAGACAAAGAGACAGAGACAGACAGACAGACAGACAGAGACAGAGAGAAATAGAAAGAGAGAGACAGATAGAGGGAGGGAGGGAGAGAGAAAGAGAGAGAGAGAGACAGAGTTGTATGGTTCATAGCATTTATCTGATTTTACAGTATATACTTGTTTTGCATTTTGTTTATTGCAGTTCAAATAGTGAAGCTATCAAAACATGAGGAAATGAGAGATTCGGTTTATCAGCCAGTTTATCACAGAATCTGAGGCTTAGGGCTTGGGGATAAGAAAGAATGACTTTTCACCCCATCAGCTTCTGTATCCAACAGAGGATTTGTCTTATGCCTTAACCACACACAAACACACTGTGTAACATCTTCATTACTTCAGTTATTCCTTTCCCATGGTAAAAATATTTTTTCCTAAAGCCGTTTTTTTACCTGATCTCAATAAGATGTCCTGTTTTGGATAGAAATGTGGGTTGTGCATATTGGTGTTTTAGAAAATAACACCACAAAGTCCAGGATGGAGAAAAATCCATAAGATTCTTTTAGAGCCAGACCTTTGTAACAAGTGTATTCTCTGCTAATATTTGATCCTTTGTGCTTTTCTATAATTGTCTGTTTGCCTACCTACTTTATTTTGCCTACAGCAATCTACAGTATCTATTCATCCATGTTCCATCCATTCTATATAATTTTAATTCACCTAATATCTGGAATTTCTAAACAGATAGTTACTTAAAATATTAAAAATGTAGAATAAAAACCATAAAATGCATTATTAAGGAGTCCAGGAAGAATAAAAAATATATAGAAGCTACCATCTCAGTATAACATAGAACTTAAAATATTTTTGTTTAGAAACTGACTGTTAAAAATACCTAGGACAGTGATGGCTAACCTTTTTGCCGTCGCGTGCCAAAAGCGGGGGGAGCGCAGTGGGGTCACACGCACATGTGCCCACATCCATAATTCTATGTGCCCCACCCCCCCTGTGCTCCCCCCGCTTTTGGCATGTGATAGCACGGTGGGCCCAGTAGGCCCATTTTTGCTCTCCGCATGCCCCAGAGCCTTTCTAGGAGCCTGGGGAGGGCAAAAACGGCCTTCCCCACACACCCCAGAGGCCCTCCGGAGGCCGGAAACAGTGGGTTTCCTGACTTCTGGTGGGCCCAGAAAGCCCAAAAATCAGCTCGCTGGTGCACGCATGTGTGCCAGAGCTGAACTTGTGTGCCCACCAATATGGCTCTGCGTGCCACCTGTGGCACCCGTGCCATAGGTTCGCCATCACGGACCTAGGAGAAGAAAAATGTCTTAGTCAGGCACAAAGAGACATCAATATGTACATTAGTCATGCCTCCAAAAGAAGGACCTATCAGAAGCATTTTTTTGCCAAAAAAATTAAGGAGCAAATGGTTTATTGAAGCTCTGGCAACTACAGTATATTTTTAGAAGGCTGCATGATGACTTATGGTAACATAAGGTACAGCTTTTTTCCTGCTTGAAAGCTTAATTTTTGTATTTGAAGACCTTTCAAACTATATGCTTCTATCAGTTTTCTAAGTCATGGCAGATTTTTAAAGTCAGTAGATGAGTCCAGCTTACAAAATCCACACATATGGAGGTGAGACTACAGACATATTTCCTTGAGACATTTTGCCCTTGGGATTCGAGTATTAATTTATGATTGATGTGCACTGTAGAACAGCGTGCCTTATTTATTTTTTCTTTCCCTCTTCTTCATGCATACATTATCTCAGTTCATAAGACAATAGACAGACCTTTTACACCAACATAAATGGCAGTGTAAATTATGGTAATGGATTCTACATTACTTTTAAAATATTAGATATGCTGGTTTTATTTTCCATTTCTCTCCAGGCTTATTATAGTAGATGATACTAAGCTGGCTACTAACACCCTAGAAGATAGGCTCAAGATTCAGATGGATCTTGACGGACTTGAACATAGGGCCCTATCTAACAAAATGAAATTCAATGTTGAGAAAAGTAAAGTCCTACACTTAGGTAAAAAAACCAAAAGCACACATATAAACTGCGGGAAACCAGGCTTTAGAAAAAGTTCAGAGGAGAGCAACCAGGATGATTAGAGGAGGCTAAGACATACAAAGAACGGTTGCAGGAACTGGGTATAGCTAGTCTAGTGAAGAGAAGGACCAGGGGAGATATGATAGCAGGCTTCCAATACTTGAGAGCCTGCCACAGAGAGGAGGGGATCAAGCTGTTTTCCAAAGCATCTGAAGGCCAGGCAAGAATAATGGATGGAAACTGACCAAGGAGAGATTCAACCTAGAAATGAGGAGGAACTTTCTGACAGTGAGAACAACCAACCAATGGAACAGAAGTTGTGGGAGCTTCATCACTTGAGACTTTCAAGAAAAGATTGGACTGCCATTTGTCAGAAATGGTGTAGGGTCTCCTGCCTGAGCGGGGGGCTGGACTAGATGACCTATAAAGTCCCTTTATTTATTTATAAATGGTGGATGTTTGTGTGTTTTGTTTTGGTCTGCCACTCAGAATCACCTTGAAATGCGAGATGGTTGGCAAATAAAGTTGATAAATAGCTAGATAGCTGGACAGACAGACAAACAGACAGACACACACACACAGAGAGAGAGACAGACAGACAGACAGACAGACAGACAGAGTACTTTGCTATAGAGAACATGTTCTATTTTGCTCTCTTAATAATTTTCAAGGTGAATGATAGTATTTTAAGAGTGTAGAAGTTCTTTCCAATCAGTCCCAATTTTATAGTGCTGCTTTTCAGTGCTTCAGGAGGAGGGCGGTATACAAATTAAATAAACTTAAACTTAAACTTAAACTGTGGCAAGAAAGGTCCTACTATGGAGCAAAACTCATTTAATACATCCTTCACTTAGCACCACAAATTTTGGGCTCAATTGTGGTCGTAACTCGAAGACTACCTGAAAGAACAATCACATATGAGGAACTTGTTTCTATCATACAGTTGATTGTATGATTTACAGCATCTAAAATATGCAGAAATGTCCTCCTTCTCCCCACAACTTTTGATCAGGTTTTATTCTTAAATGCAAATGATGTCTTGCATCTGGACCTGATATGTACAATTCTGTTGCCAGTTGACAAATTTATATAGATAAACAAGTTATCGAGGTACTCTACGCATAGTGTGTTAAGTTAAACTTGCTGTTATTGATACCAACGAATAAAAACAACAACACCACAGACTTAAATGACATTGTTGCAAAAGTACATTATCTATCCAGAATATATCTTTGTTAGCATGTGATGCTTCTTTTAATCTTCCAGCTGTATATGTTCCTCTTGCTTTCAAATATAGCTTATTTTTATAGGCTGCCATCAAACCTGGGCCCCTTATCTTGTAACTGTGAACTCACTGGAGAGCAGTATTGATATCTTGCTCTAAATCTCTTCGGCTAGAATATGAAAGTGTATTATTAGACTCTTCAAATTGGTTCTCTAAATGTGCCCCACTATCAGGAGTGATATTCCATCCTTTAACCTGAATACCAATTATCATTAGAAAAATTAAAATGGAATAGACGATCAGGATTCCCTGTTTCTGTTTCTTTTTATATTGATGTTTAGTTAACCAAGCAAATAAAATCAGAGAGGTAAGGGGAAGATGCATAGGTTTCTGTTTTACTTTCCTAGACACCATTGTTGTTGTTTAACCATCACTTTGTCAGAAAAAAGAAAAAGAAGGATACTTGGAGAAGTGGAGATATTGATATGGACCTCTGGGGACTGGTATGGCATAAATAGATTTCCTCCTTGGCTTAGAAATTTATATGAACCACAAGAAAACCAGGGGCTTTAACAGCTCATCTCTAATTTGAAGAGGATTTTTTAATGAGATGCCAAAGTCCTTGTTGTTATTGGAGAACTTTATAAGCAATTCTGCTCACAGTGGGAAGTTCTACTCTATAAATTTAACATCAAGCTTTAGGCTGAGGGCTCATATATAGAGACCGAAATAGATGCTAATTGGAAGGCATATATGATGCTTTTTTTGTTGTTAGTTGAAAAGTCTAGGATTCAAGATTAGGTGTCATGAAATTTAGTGTTCTCAAAAAATTATTGCAACATCTACAAGGTATTCAGCAACACAAATATATTTGGTTACAAAACAAACTAGTTGAATGCCAGTATGAATTCATGACCCTTGCATTCCATCCTCAATCCTGGAAGTTGTAGCTCATTGCAGAGTTAATATTTCATAGGGTTTTGATAGGTAAGGGAATAGCTATCCAATCAAACCAGATGGGACTTATGAATTGTTAGAAGAATTTTCTTGGTTCAGTTCCAAACCAGGTAAATACAAAGGGCAGCTGCTTGAAGAAAAGGGTAGTTTATGTGATATTGAATGTAGCAATCAAAGATAGGTTACAGAGTTTGGAAAGCTAAAAACAATTTGCCTGTTTATAGTAACATTGGACTTCACATTGATTGTGAAGTGATGGACTTTGATGTGAGGTATTTTAGATATACAAATTTAAGATGTTCCTATCCTACGGACATTTGAAGTCTAGAGAGGAAAATTGTCCCCTTCCCTGATGGGGATGAAGATCTTAGATGTGTAGATCTTCTCCTAGATGTGGATTCTTTATGAGGATTTCTGGTTGGAGTATAGTGCTTTGATAAAAGACATCTTGAGGGGATTCCATTTTGTGGTGCCAAAGAAGTGCATTTAATCCTACTGGTCATGCTGGCTAAAAGGGGAAGAGACGTCACCTTTTTTTCCCCCAACAGTATTGAAACTCTTTGCCTATCACAGATATATCAGTGGCATTGCAAGCCCTGATGAACCATGTTTTCTGTCCTCTTTTATTCAATTAAATTATGTCAATTGTTCCTTGTCAGTATATAAGAAATTATGAGCTGGAATAGCCATAACAACAAGTCACCCAATGGGAACTGTTTGGTGACTAAGAAACAGGATCTGTTGTGAGCCATGGGAGACGGCTCGGAGCCTGGCCATGGCTTAGCTTGACTGATCTGTATATATACAAGAGGTGCTTCTGTGATTCTTGGTTCTGGTTTCTTGTCCTTATATATATATATATTTTTAATTTGATTTATATGCCGCCCTTCTTCGGAAACTCAGGGCGGCTTACAATGCGTTAAGCAATAGCCTTCATACTTTTGTATATTTATACAAAGTCAGCTTATTGCCCCCACAAACTGGGTCCTCATTTTACTACCTTAACCTTAATAGCAACATGAAATCACAAACTGCTCCTTTGAGAACAATGCAATTCCTATCAGAACCAGTGGAGAGGATTATCAATCACCAAGTGGTTTCAAATGAAAAGTGCTCTATCATGTTGGGATTTAATTTCAACTTGCTTTGTCCAGTCTAATTTGTTATGTTTTCCAGACATTGGGAAAAAAGATACCCCATGAATAAAGGTGTTAGTCTTACCAAGATAGGCCCAGTATCCAGATTAGTAGTGAGTTTCAATTTAGTTTGCTACTGGTTCGCTCATGCGCACGTGCATACTCGCATATGCCTACAATGCTTCTGCGCATGCGCAGAAGCATCCAGGCAGGTGGGCAGAGCCTCCTGCCACCACTACTAGTTCGCTTGATCCAGAGTGAACCGGTAGCAACCCACCACTAATCCAGATCACAGATGGGTGAATTGATGTTGTAAAAATCTTGTTTTTTATTTCCCCCTAAGTACACATAGTTGAAAGAATCACTGATAACCTCATAGGTCATTGCCTTGGTTACTTCATTTAGCTCAAATAAATGCAAGCAATTTTGAAGGAAAAAATAATATTCATCTTTTCTCAGTAGAGTGCAGCTTACCTTAAATAACAGGGTTGGATAACATTCTGTTGATCCAGTAAAGACAAATACTGGTGCATCATTGCCTTACCATTCCGGTGTTGGGCTGAATATGAGGGCATATTTATTTCCATTTGTGTTTGTTCTTTGATTTCTATACTTCCACTTCTTTATTTCCTGGAAACCTTCAATAAATAAGGTGAACCTTCCAGAATCTGACATGCATTTGTTTGACCTAATATACACTAAGGATTGAGGTATAAATTCTTGAGGTATCCTAGATCAAAAATCTCTTTAGTTTGTTCTTACAGTCTAGTTTAACACATTTGCCTCCAATCATCTGTGGAGCAATGCCCATAGTAAAACCCAAGTTCTTCATAGTATCGTTGCCATTGGTCCCTTCTTTTCCTAGTAAAAGGCTCAAAACTCCAATGGAAACACACCTTCCTCATTTTTGGACAATTAGGACACGGTGATCATACCAGATCCACATACCAGATCATGGGGAAATCATGATCTTATAACATGAAGACTGTAGCACCAAATTGTTAATCCTCTGTCTACTGGAATAGCCAATCCAGTGCCTACCATCATATCTTCTCCTGCCAGGATCTGCTTCCAGTATCCCCTTTCTGAGGCCATATCCACTCTTAGTAACTGTGCTTGGACACAAGTTTAAAGGATTGCAATGTCCTTCCTGTCAGAAACTTATAAAAGTGTGTAAGGCTCGTCAGCCAAACTACTTTGCCCACCAATCCTATTTCCTAATATTCTCAAACTATTAATTGTTAATTCTCCTCTTTGAAGTAGGCTGAAGTTAATTTTACTTGTCTGTATGCTGGGATATAGGTGTTATTTCTCAGATCAGTTTTATGACTGTTCTCTGTGATAAATGCATTAAAATTATGACAGATTCATTGTCAGGCTTACGCCAAAGAGTCCTAGGAATGGACTCTAGTAAATGTGCTAAGCATATTTTAGCTGTCTTCACAGAGCTAGTGAAGTTCCCAGTAGAGAAGAGAGCAGTTTAAATTAATGATATGGAGAGCAAATCTACAATCTAAAAGCATACTGAGCTGCACTGTGCAGCACTGTGTCCTCAGTGCTGCATTGGAATTCCATCCTAACATTTAACAAGCTTTCAGTAAAAGCAGAGGAATGTCCATAGGATAAGCATCAGCAGTCTGATTCTCCAGATGATGCTAACTGTAATGTCAATTCTCCTGAGATTAGTGGAAATTATACTTCTGCAATATCTGGAAGGCATCCCATTCCTACATTAGGCAAAAGACTACCTTATTTTTTGTATTTTTCACCCACAGAGAGTCCAAATGGTCCATGAAAAGGCTGTAGGCTCATAGACCTGATGAAATAGGGATTTGAATGAGGATATGAGGGGCAAATATATCTCAATCTGCTATTATATGTGTGTGTGTGTGTGTGTGTGTGTGTATACACACACACACATATTTACATATACATATACTGTGCACACACACATACCTACACCAATGATTCCTGAATAAACTCAGGATTACAAAATTGTAAAAATGACCATTTTACCAGCTATATTAATAGCACAATAGCCTAGCGTGACTATCATTTCTACAGGTTTAAAATACAGTACAAAAAAATAGCTATTTAATATCACATGTCAATATCAGATATCACACATACTGAGAAACCTTCTGTGGATCTTCTCTGAATTGGAAGAATATTCATCTATCTTCAAATTAGAGTAAAATATAAAATACTTTAATTCAAAACATTAAAATTAACTACATGAATGAAGAAGCAAAGAGAGTAGTTATCAAATCTACAAATGACTAAAAGCTTGAAGGGTTAATTGTTTAGAAGATCAATATTCATAATCATCTTGATATGATACAGAAAGTGGGTTTTAAAATAATAAAATAAAATGTAATTAGCATAGATGAAAATAGTTCACATAAGAATAAGAAATAAAATCCATAGGATGGAGAATATAATATATGAAAAGAATTTTGAAATTATGGTTGACTAGAAGTAAAATATGAGTCAACAGTTTAACCTCTTCTAGAAAAATACGTAGAATTTTAAGCTGATCAATAAAAGTATAGCTTTCAGAGCAGAGGAAGTTATGATTAAAATTTATTCTGTATAGATAAAAACACATCTGATGTATCATGTCCAGTACCAAACTTTAAAAAAAAATTCAGAGAAACTGAAACAAATGTGTAAAGAAAGACAAGAGCAAATTATAAGCCCAATGAAGAAAGACTGAAGGAAGCAGGCATCTTTACCTTAATAAAAGAAAGGGGAGCATGAAAGCCTTTTGAAATTACCTGTAGGAATGCCACTGAGTACTAGATTAATCATGTTTTCAATCACCCCTGAGCTTTTTTGGGTCCACTTGTGTATAGATTGTTGATGGGAAAATGATAAATACTAGCAGATAATATTTGATACTACATTTTGCCTTGTGGTGATGGCTGATAAGAACACATCTAAATATGAAATCTGAGCAATAGTATTTTTCCATTGGTAATTATTAATGTGGTTTGTGTGTATGTGTGTGTTGGTGCACGCATGTACATGCACTCATGTATGCATTTGAGTGGACACGCACATGTGTCCATTCGTGTGTGCCCCTTTCTCTCTCTGTATTTCAGTGACAGTGAACTAGATTAAATGAAAAACAAAAGTTCCAAAGTCATCCAGCAACAGCATGAAGGAATAGGATTAAAACCTGAATGACCCCCCCTAACTCCTTTTTATGTAATTGTTGGCTGCCTGCAGACTTTGAAACTAGGTGTATTTGAAAGAATACTATGGGGTGAGGGCATTGTCAGATCTGTCTCACACAATCAGTTACGGTTATCATCTTTTTTGAGAAGGAAAAAAGGCTATTGTTTGCATTCTTTCCTTTAGTTTTGTTGTGTTCATAATCTTTTTTTTCTCCTGCTCTCCTCTCTTCCTGGCCAGTGCAGTGAGGCATATCTGACATGTAAAGATGCTATTAAAACCAATTTACTGTCACAGGGTAAAGATTACATTGTACCTACTTCAAAATATCTATCTGGAGAGGGTTCCTCTCAGATGTCTAATGCAAGGAAACTTTCTTTTTCTTTCTTTTATAAAGTTAGGAGAAGGGGAAACAAAGCGAGAGATATTTATCGACACTCATGGGAATACCAGTTCTCAGAAAATTAAGAACACCCATTTGTAGATATTGTTTTTTGCAGGAGTGGGGGATAACAGCAAATAAAATTTTTATTTGCCTTTTTAATTTCTACATTCTTTTACTCTTGGTGTTGGACAGAAAGGACTACAGACCCATCCTATCTGGGTTCCATTATTTTTAAATCACACTATAATTTTCCAAGGGTTTTTTTCCCTTAATGTTTTAATTATAATACTGCTGCAACAGCATATAAAAGCTCAAGGGGTCTTCTACTGACTAATACAAATTTCAGCACAACAGTATAGCACAGAATAGATGCTTCTTTGTGAATACCAATGATACGGTATGCAATTCTTCAGTTACATTTTATATGTGGTTCAGAGGGAAAAAAATCTCATGGAACTCTTTAGAGTTTATTTATGTTGACTTCAATCAATTCCATTCTTCAAGTCCATAGGGAAATAGCCTGAATAGACAAAATTAAGAAGAACCCTCTTCCCCTATCCCCTTGCAGATATCCCTCCTGAATTTCAATTGCCCTTTTCAACCACAAAAATTGACCCTAAAAATAATCATACCTCAACACAAAACAGATAGTTCAGCCTCAAGAATCTCCTGTGAGCTTATCTCTGCAGCACCATACATTATTATGGGATATGGTCCTAAGCTCACAATGCCTCTGAAAAGGTTAAATTGAACCAGAAAGAAGGAAAGCAGAACAAAGAGGACAAAAAATGACAAAAACAAATCTAAGCCAAACTCTGGTGGTGTTGCTGATGGTAAAAAAAATGAAGGGATGAATATATAGATTTCTCAATTCGCAGTATTTAGTTATTTCATGAAATGAATGAATATAGTTCTGTTCTAAATTTAAATTCAAATTAAATTCTTTATTTGAGCAGTCCTAGATTTTAAAAAATGCAGCAGCATTCTTGCACCTACACTGAAAGAGTATTAATATTTTACAACTTCACCATTTGCAATCAAACTGTGATTTGAGCAGAGGGAAGGTTTCACATCACATCACTACCAAAATGCTAGTTTGAGGGGATATTGGCATGGCTTTATCATGTCAGAACAGAAGGCTTGTGAGTGTAAGCCCTTGGCTCTGAAGAGCCAATCTTGTGCCAAATGTAGGTGTCAAGTTGTAGTTTTTGGTCTGACTCATTATGGAGACAATTGCCACTGGAAACATAAGCAGCAGATGTGACTTTCTCCAGTTTTGTGTTCTGTTTCCCATTTCCAGTTTTTTAGACATGCTGGTTAGATGACTTGCTCTGGAAATTTCAGGCCTGTTTACTGTGATGATCTTCACGGGACCATGTTAGCAATGGGACTCTAGTTCTTTCTAGATACTTTCTACAGGCCAGCATCTTATATCTGTGGACAAAAAAGCAGCAGTAACCTCCTTTATTAATCCCATAGGGAAGTTGTCCCTTTATTTCTGTCCTCTCTGTAAAAACACAGGAATACAATAGTAGTGTGCTATATTTAACTGAACAGTTGATTTATCCAGGATTATTCCAACTCCTTAATTGCACATTGCTACTTTCCCTTTCTTTATTCTTCAGTTAGTCTACTGGGCAGGGGGTCTGGAGGGCAAATGTATTCATTATGTTCCCAGCAAATAAGATATGAATCACACTGCAGGGGACAAAATTAAATTTACAGTTTCCCCTTCTACATGTCATAAACTATTGATTTAAACAAGAGAGAAAGCCACAGTAAGAAGGAACATCATTGCAGTCTTTTTGTTGTTTTCTCTGGTTTCTGGAAGGGCTCTTGGTCAGTAACAGGTAGAACACAGGGGGTGGGGCAGTTGCTGAATCTCTAGTTTCTCCTGCCCTTTGTAGAACTTTTCGGAAAATCTAAATTAGAAAAAGGGAAATAGGTGGAACAATTATACTTACTATTTATTTATCATGTTGTGTGACATTCATTTGCAATTTTTGTATAAACAATATTTATAGATTTAGTTTTATATTATTTATAGATCAACTATTCCTAATAAAATTTGCATTTTCTATATACCATATTACAGAACATATGCGCTTCCTTAGGGAACTGAAACTATTCTCACAAGGGAATTTAGTTGTCAAGTATGCTAGTATACTTTTTCCTGCCAGCGTAATTAAGTTCTTTATCGCTCAAGATGGATGTTAAAGAAACATCTGAGCTGCCATTTAATTATAGGAGGAGTACATAAAATTTCTGTTCAATAGGATTTAAAAATACTGTATCTTTAATCATTCTAAAATTGTACAATTTGTTGGGCTAGGTTTCAATTGAACCTTTCTTTAAACAGCTCTTGGTACATTAAGACTATTTCCTTCTCATGTTTCTCATAAGAAAATCCTTGAAAAGACAAACAACTGGAGATGAGCTCAGGATTGGATATGATGGCAAGTCCCAACAGTGCCTTTTCAGGAGGCAACTGGACTTTCTGGTTTTTCTTTGAGGACATCTCACTTCTCATCCAAAAACCTTTTTCAGCTTTGACTGGATGGTGGGGAATGGAAGGATTTATACTCCTTGCAAACAGCTGGTCATTTGTATTCTTTTAGAGAGTTGTTGAGGTCACCTGGAGGATTATCTGTATCATCAGTGTCACCTGAGTAGTGCAAATGGGTGTGGAGCCTTCTTGGAACTGTTGAAAGAACTGTGTTGTAGACTGGAAATAGATGATGTTGTACACCTCCTCCTCTTTTAAAAGAAGGCTTTTCAATTTTGACATAGATGGCTTCTTTGACCCCTCTTTCAAACCAGTGGTCCTCTCTGTCCAAAATGTGGACTTTGTTGTCTTCAGAAGAGTGGTCTTTGTCTTTTAAATGCAGCTGAACTGGATGGTAAGTGTGTTAATTTTGATTTTATTTATGACAATTGGGTTGGGTACAACAGATACATGAAGAGTGGGCTGGCCTCATTCATTTTGTGTTGTAAACTTTGGTTCTCAAAAGTAAAAAGTTGTCCACCATATTGACTAGGTTTGGACCAGAGGTGGGTTTCAGCAGGTTCTGACCAGTTCTGGAGAACCGGTAGCAGAAATTTTGAGTAGTTCGGAGAACCGGCAGTAAAAATTAAGACTGGCCTGCCCTCATCTATTCACTGCCTCCCAAGTCCCAGCTGATCGGGAGGAAATGGAATTTTTACAGTATCCTTCCCCTGCCATGCCCACCAAGCCACACCCACCAAGCCATGCTACGTCACAGAACCGGTAGTAAAAAAATTTGAAACCCACCAATGTGTTTGGACACATTAGATTAAGCTTAAATAGGGCTGAATTTTACATGTGGGGAAACAAGTCATTGTTTTTGCACTTTATGTGAATCAGGCTATCACATCAAGCAAGGTTTATTGGTTTGGTCACTCGTGTTATGTGAATGCAGCAGTTAAAATTTCTTAGTTTGAATTAAGTTTTCAAATATGTGTGAATCTAGCCAGTTAGATTAAAATTAAAAGAAATAACTTTTACTGGGTATTTTTCATATCCATTAATCATAAGAAAACTGAACTGATCAAAGCTGCCCCTAAGGAGTTTAAATGAACCTGTTTTTCCGTTGTTGTCCTAGTTTTAAAAAAATATTAGAAGAAGAACAAAGTTACCATAAATAGTTCCTTCTCTTCTCTAGTTAATGGTGTCCATCACAGTGCAGAAATCACAATCCATTCCTGAAAGCAGGAAAACAACAGACCAGCATCTGTCAGAAGGACATCTTCTCCTTCTGCATTTAATTGGTAGCATAAAACCTGATATTACGAGGCTGCCTTATCCACAAAAACTGGCAGCAAATGCAGGACAAAATGCAAATGGACAGTCAGTACTACAATCAACTGAAAGAGAAGAGATTGTTAAAAAGAAAGGCTAGGATCCATTTACATAATGATAAAAATTCTAGCATTAGGAATAATTAACGAAGCATATCACAGATTTTAAAAAATTAATGCTAACTGAATTTTTTAAAAATAGAAAGTGCTTCCCATTGAAATAGGTGAACTGAAGTTAATTTCAGATAGTCCTCGACTTACAACAGTTCGCTTAGTGACAGTTCAGTTACAGCGGCACTGAAAAAAATGTTATGGCCGTTGAAGTATCCCCATGGTCCCGTAATTTACATTTGAACACTTGACAACTGACTCATATTTATGAGAGTTTCAGCATCCCAAGGTCATGTGATCACCTTTTGCAACTTTCTGACAAGCAAAGTCAATGGGAAAGCCAAATCCACTTAACAACTGTGTTACTAATTTAATAACTGCAGTGATTCCCTTAACAAATGTGGCAAGAAAAGTCATAAAATGGGGCAAAACTCACTTAACATATTTCTCACTTAACAACATAAATTTTTGGATCAATTGTGATCGTACAACAGTTGAGGACTACCTGTATAGCATTTCAATATTTTAACTAAATATTACACCTGATTCCTAACTCTTCTGGGGTTAAGGTGGGTACTATAACATTTAAAATTTAGCCTCTCCTAGGGTCACTTTGTTTGAAAGATGAAGATATTAAATATTATATTGAACCTGGTTTAATATGCCTTTCACATATGTCATAGATCATATGTGTTCCTGCTGATCAGGAACAGGTATTTCTGTTCATGGAAATGACAAAAAGTATTTTATGTAAGTATTTTTGAAAAGTAAAAGGTGTTTTCACTGGGTAAACCAACTTCCCTGTGTTTTAGAAAGGTCATGCTGAAATTATTTAAATAAATAAATTACATAATATGTAATTTATTATAAATTATAATAAACTTTAGGTCAATTATAAATGACCTAAAGTTCTGATATCCTAATGCTACACATGTGAATTTAAGAAAGAAATATATGGCAAAATTGAAAATCAGGAAAATTGAACCTGTGTTCCTGGAGTTCATGCAGTTAGCGTTAAGGAGGTTCCCCTTCTCATAGAGAGCTTATAATTTACATTCTGCTAAAATACGTCTAAGTTAAGTTGACTAGAATCTTTTAAAGTAAAATAAATAAGCATCATTCTAAATACATATATCAATACTGAAGAAATATTATTCTTTACAACATTTATTTTCTCTCTCCCGATTATACTCACAGGATTTTTTTAAACTATCTGTTCATATTAATATCAATATTAATAAGATGAACCATTTGAAATATTTAAATTTCAAACTAGATTTTTCTTGGAATATTTTTTTTATGTTAGTTAAATGAATTCAACACCAAGTAAAACTCCATTTCATACAACTATCCAGAGCTACTGTAGAACTAAAAGGGAGTACAGAGGTACCTGGTATTCATCATTAATTGGTTCCAGGAAATGTGATGAGTACCAAAAATGACAAGTACCAAACATTTTTCCCCCATAAGGAATAGTGAGGCATTAAGCAACTGACACAAAGTTCTAGCTTGTGCATCAAGAACCAAGCAAACAACGAGTACTGGGATAACATTTTCTTGTCAAAATGCATTGACTACCAAATTCAACAAGTTTCAAAGCAGTTGAGTACCGAGGTACCATAGTATATGAGATTGATTCCAGTTATTTGACTAACCTGATAATTAGCAAACTTTCTGTTATGCAAATATATGTTTATAATGAACATCCATAAGAAATGACAAAGAAACATAGCACATATTCAGCATATAATGCTTATGTTTGATTCTAGCCATAAGGGAAACTAATAGTTCAAATATGAAATTAAATATTAGATAAAGGACATCCTTGAAGACTTCCGTACAACATTTTTATAGATGAAGAAATAATTCCATTTATAATATCCTTGATAGAACTATTAGAATACTATAGTTTAATCCATATATATATCTATATCTGTATATACTGTATCTATATATAGATATAATATGCCAATCATTAATTTAACATCTGAGGATTGCCTCCTTGTTATAAAGTCAGATTATGTGGATGAATTGATGAAAATATTACAGTTGGCCATCTTCATGTCAGAGTTGCAGTCAATATTTGATCAAGAAACTTGAACAATTAGTAGAAAGTCTACAGTCTATTGTCAGGTGCAAAGGATCAGGGCTCTACGTTAAGTTGCAGGACAGAAGATTTACTCAAGCGAATACACAAGAATCTAGTCAAGTAAATGGTCAGCACTTTGACCAGAGTGACAAATTTCACCCATAGATGAATAGTATCTGATCAGGAAATGACTGGTTTAGGGAAGGAATCCCAGTGGGCATCTTATTAAAAGTATTCTGTGTAAAACAGGCAAAATCTATGCTTGGAATAAATGGGAAGTATTAGTATTTACTGAAAGTAAAAATGCCAATATAATAGTGCCATTATGTAATATATTGTGAGATATATTTGACATGAGAGCTTGATGTGGTGTGGTGGCTAGGGAATCAAGCTAGAAATTGTGAGATCATGAATTCTAGTCCTATTTTAGGCACAAAACCAGCTGGGCGACCTTGGGCCAGTTATCCTATCTCAGCTCTGGAAAGAAGGCACTGGCAAACCACTTCCGAAAAACCTTGCCAAGAAAATTTCAGGGACTAGTCCAGGCAATTGACAAAAGTCCCAAAAATAATAATACAAAGCTGAAAGAGTTGGGGAAAAAGTAATTAAAATAATCCAGTGAAGGGGGACCTAACATTTCATTAGATTATTGTTTCCATAGTCAAACATAGAGTTTTGTTTTGTTTTCTAAACAGTCAGTTGGAATCTGCCTTCTTCATAATTAAACCCATCGTTCTATTATTTGATGCTCTGGATTGAGTGAGATCCTTTCAAGTATTTGAAGAGTTTCAAATTTCCCGTCATACTAAAAGCAAAATGTGCCTAGCTCTTTCAATCTCTCTTCATAGGATGTAATCTTCTAGTTCTCTGATCATTCTCATTACTATTCTAGGAACCTGTTCCAATTTCTCAAAATGTTGTGGCAAGAACTGGTTACAATATTTAAGAGCACTCTTCTTCAATTCAATGATTTCTGTACAAAGAAGTCAGGGTACTGCCTGAGCAGTCCCAGAATCCTTTTGCCTTTGTCTGATAAACTTCCTAGAGCCATCTGGAGAGAATACCTTTATATAGTAACAAAAGGAGATACCTTTATATCACAGTAACAATTTTTGTTTACAAAATTCTGCATTATTTGCTATATTTCCATGAGAGGATTAGCATGGCAGATGACAAACAATAAACCAAGAAATGGAAAATATGAGCCCTTTCAGATACTTTGACATTTTGACCAACAATCTATCTGCTACTATTCCTTAGCAGGGGGTTGGACTAGAAGACCTAAAAGCTCCTTCCAACTCTGTTATTCAGTATTATAACCTGATAGCAGTCATTTGAGTTGGGCTGTAAAATTTTGTATCATTTTAGCATATTATCACCTTTTCAGTTCTTGAATGTACATTTTCTGCTTACTTTCTTCATTTTTTTTTCAGATTAGCATTCACAGTCCTGGCAAAACAGACCAATGCAGTTTAGTTAGGATGTTTTCATCATGTTGTCATTTTTATAGTTAAATTGGAATATATATGTAAGCAAGGCTTTGTGCTCAGATAGGTTGTTCTAATCTAGGTTAATGATTTGATTTATGAGATTACTTAAACTTTATTCCCAAACCAGGAGACATTCCACAGCAAGTAGTACCCATGTAGTGATACTTAGTATGGACATACAGTATTCCTCCATCATGATAGCAGATTGCAAAGCAGTGTGGATGTTAGCAAACTATCAAGATTATGGAACCAGCTAAATCTGACAATTCAGCACTGATAATAAATACCAAATCCAGTCAAAACATCTAACTAACTTTGCAACTAACCATACTAACACCAAAATTATTCACTGGAAACATCTATAAAAATTTTCATGTTCCAGTAATGAAAGTGATTAATGTGGCAGTACCAAGGGATAGTAAACTAAAAGACAAAGAGTTGGAGAAGATCACAAGGTATCAAGATCTGTAAATGTAAATTGAAAGATTATGGCATAAATCAACCGTGATGATCCTAATGGTTTTTGACATACATGTTGATAAAATTTCCATCTGTTAATTGCAAAAGACCACATGTATGAATATACACATATACTATGCTGATACATTATGACATCCTGTATTCTTAGGAAGAATTTGATGCACATGAAGATTAACAACAGCTAAAGAACTGACAGCAATGACTTCACATTATTGTGTACAGATAATAACAACAAGAAGAACTTTTAATGTCATTGAATTCATTGAAAAAATAATGACTCAGGCATTCAAAAAGTGTTACAGGCAAAAATAAAAAGACAAGATGACTGAACTTTCAATTGCACACCTGGGCATGATTTGGAGAGGCAATTTAGTGACACCATAAATGGCAGCTTTTTAGAACAGCTTTTTTGATGCCTATGGGGGAGGAAGTATCTCTTGATTTAATACACTATTGTACTTACTTTTCCTGCAATGAAGTGTCCCTTAGGGTAAAAGAGAGATAGGATTCAGGATGCACTGAGTAAGTGGAAATGGGGCCTATTAGAAAGCTTTTGTAACTAAAAATGGATGAGGACTGAAATCTAAATGCCTTAAGTATTGACACTTGGAACTGCATTAACTGTTTGAACTTAAAAGGAATGCACAAAACCATGGAAGGTAATAAACATGTACTTACATTAAAATTTTTACTTCCATAATAATTTAGTCTTTTTTATATATTAAAAAAGGTACAAATATCAAAATGGAATGAAAAAGACATACCGAATAAAATATTCAAGAGGGACATGGATTAAAAAATAGATCAATGTGTTCTTTTTTATATAAATATTAACATAGCACTTTATTAGAACAAATCTGAATTTGTTATCAATTCATCACAATCTTTCTCATTTTATCACCTGTTCCTGATAGAACTAAGTGTTCTAGTTTTGTGAATATCTTAAGAGTGTTCAGAATGTGATGTTCTCATTCATTTGTAGAGATAATAATATCGTTGTACACTCCAGGATTGTCATAAGGATTATTTAGACTGTGAATGATAAGCATTTGGATGCTCTTTAAGATCCATTGGGACCTTTTGAAGCTCAAAGACATTGATGTAAAATCAATATGATTTACATATTTATAGGACATTTTAATGGTAACTTTCTTTAGCTCACTTGAAAGAAGATTATCTCTGAAATCAACACTGCATCAAAAAACCACAAAGTAAAAGTCTTTGTAAATGTTCTATAAATGTTGGCGAAGGAATAGAAGATAACTTCATTGGCAGGCAGTATATCTTAAAGTAATAAACTTGCATTTTAAACTAAAATAAACATAAACATAGGTTAGTGTCATATTAACCTCGATTCTGCCATTATTCCTCCTCCTGCTCCTCCTCCATAGAAAACTCACCTTCTCTCACTTTTCTTAGCCACACATGTGCCCTTCCTTTCTTTATTAACATGGCCTTCTCAAAAAGAAATCTTGTTTCAGTAACCTCTGAGAGTTCTCAGAATGTCAACAAACATGTAGATAAGGGTGACCTAGTAGACACAGTTTAATTGGATTTTAAGAAGGCTTTTGACAAAGTCTTAACCTCCAGAACAAACATCACACTAATGGGATAGTAAGAGTGACCCTTTTACTAATTAAATTACAGAGTACAAAAGATGAATAAATAAGCAGTTCTTGTAAAAGAAATATACTAAAATGTGGGACTGTCAAGACCTACATTGGGCTTTCTCCTTTTCCAGTTGTATTCAATTTGTTCATAGTGTAGGAATACGTAATATAGTGGCTACATTGGCTTATAGCAATAGATTTATAGCAATATAATAGAGAAAAGGGTTCCGAAAAGAACTAGAAGAATGAACGTTAAAATGGCCAATAAGCAAGCACATTGGGGCCCCAAAGTATCCTGCTTCTGAAACATTATGAAAGGCCTAAGTTGGTAGTGATTGACTTGGAAAGAAGTATTTGGATTCTGCTTTACATTAATCAGCTATGTTAAACAGTATATGCTTACAGTAAGGAGAAAAGGGAAATTCTATATTGGAACAAAGCGATCAAATAAAACTAAATGTGGTATCTTCATTTATAGCAATGCCACAACAATGCTTGGAATACTGTGTTTAGCTTGGACCAGTGTTTTCCAAGAAAAATATTGTATCTTTAGGTGAAGGACAGCTAAACTGGCCATGAATTTGGAGAAATTATTTTGTAGTAAATACTACATCTGGGGCCTTCAGTAAAAAAGGAGGAAAAGCCTAGACTGTATAAAAGTACATTTGACATAAAGGATGAAGATAGAGAATCATTCTTCACATATTTCCCTAATACTAGAATAAAGCTGAGCACAAATGCCTTTGAAACACTCCACCAAATCTGTGGCAGGTAAATGGGTGAGTAATTTATCCAATGGAAAAAGAAATTGTGCGGCAAATTTTCAAGGGCAGGATACCATTTTAGCCACATTGAAGGATTTTATTCATTCATCATAATGTCAATAGGGTCTAATTGAAGCAGAAAGGGCCAAAAACTACACAGTAGTCCACATGATGGGTTGTCCACATCCTTTTAGTTGCAGCATGAGTAAATCTGGCTATAAGCATTTTTATAAGTATCTTTTATGAAATGATATTTTTAAAAGAAATTCTAAAATGCCTTGTTTATTCTTTGAAAGACATATAAAAAAATTCTCTTTCATTAAATGAATGATAATTGTTTGTTCAGTAAAAGTAAATCTTTAGACATTCATGAAACGAATGGTTAAACTTTTAATTTTCTACTGCAGAATTCAGTGATGACAACCAACAAGGGTGACATTAAAGAACAAAAAATGGAATATAAAGCTATGGGGAGATTATAAATTATCATATTAGCAGTTTATCTAGAATGGGTGTTGGCAACCTGCGCCTTTAGAACTGCATGCGGCTCTTTGGGCCCTCTGCTGCGGCTCCCTGTCCCATCATGGCTGGCCCCGCCCCTCGCCTTCCCCTCCCAGTCACTCCTTGTCTGGCGTGAGAAAGTAAGGGGAAGAAAGTTGGGGATGGAGAAGTGGCTAGGGCTGATTCTCTGATACCTCACTCTTGCTGGAGCTTCTTCTGGCCCTTGTTGGTGCTGGACGTGCCACGGTTGCTTGGGGAGACATGCAACCTGCTCTCTGCCATGAGAAACTGATCCAACCCAGCCGCGACCAATGCCGGCCTCACTAACATGAGGGCTGGTGCAGTGGGAATGGGATCCGGGAGGCGGGGATGATGGAAAGGTGGATGGTCTTCCAGCACCCAGTCGTGTCTTTAAGAAGCTCAGGGCAGCAGGGAAGGGGGGTTGGTCCCACCGAACCTCACATGCCCACCCCAGGGGTCAGACTCAGAGAAAGCCAGGGGCCCTCACCAAAGACACTCACCTATCACCTGGTCACCTCTCTCTGTATTTCTCTCTCTGTGTGTGTTTCTATATCTGTGTGTTGTTGTGTATGTGTGCATATGTGTCTGTATCTCCCTCTCGCTCACTCTCGGTCCCTGTTTCTCTCTGTGTGTGTGTGTCTCTCTCTCTCGGAAAGCCAGTGGGCTTTCCTTGGGGGTTTTTCGCTACTCCTTTCCTTTTTTCTTTTTGGAAATCTGGGCTGGCTGAGGAACAAGCACCAGCCACGGTGGAGGCTTCCCTCCTCTTCCTCCCCCCTCCTCTTCCTAGGAGGTCTAGAGAGTTTATGTGACTGGGTGGGAGTGAGTGACATTGAGTTGGCCATTTCACCCAGGTTTTGTGGCTCCTGGTGTTTTCTTTTCTGTAGGAAACAGGTCCAAATGGTTCTTTGAGTGTTTAAGATTGCAGACCTCTGATCTAGAATAAAAGGCAGTTTTAGTCTTTGAAAGACAGTTATGGTTATATCACATTTGCATTGGAATCTGGTGGCCATTGTGACTAACAATACTGAAATAAATACAGTGATACTTCAGTACTCATCGTTAATTGGTTCCACGAGACGTGACGATTACTAAAAGTCATTACTGCCAAACAAACCATGTAACTAATGTGTGACCCTTCATTTCAGCTGGAAAGGGTAGCAAGTTATGAGGCAACCAAAAACAAGTTCTAGCTTGCAAATTGAATACCAAACAAACAATCACTACCAGAGCAAAATTGCATCAAAATGCATCAAGTACTAAATTTGATTAGTTTCAATGTAGTTGAGTACTGAGGTACCATTGTAGCTCTTTGGGCTTGGTCCTGAGTTTTACTTTAATTAAACTATTCTTCCTTCTTTTTTTTCTTTTTTTTGGCTTAATAGAACATTGAATTAACCTGGTCCTGGCTTTTAAATTAATGTTTTCTTATTTCTTGTAGAAAAAAATCCCTGAATACACACACACACACACAAGTATGAAAAGAGGGAGAGAGACAAGACATGCAAGAATAGTGATATTATTAGCTGTAACACCAAGGAAATGATTGATCTTGCCAGCTTTAAATAGAGGATGAAGAGGATTACATTTTGTCATTTTAATGATTTTAACTACTTAGTCAATTGAGTTTCCTAGATAACTACCAGGTCTGTGCAAGGCTTTAGGGGGGTACTTCATTTTGTTGAAAGTTTATATGAAGCACTCTTATGAAGCCTATTCACAAAATAATTCCTATTCCTGTAGCACTAAAAGCAATATGAAGTGGCTGCATGGCTTTGATTTGCATTACTATCACCACTTGTCTAGCACTTCAGTGGTTTGAAGAGGTTTCTGTGCAGTTAAATGAGGCTAAACTGATGGACAATAATCATATCAGCTTGATGAGACAAAGCACTGCTTTGATAAAGAACAGCCGTTTCACACAGGTCCTCATACTACTACTGATCTTGTACATACATTCTTTGTATCATCTCCAAATTTCACACTTGATCATTATGTGAGGCTCTAGCTCTTTAGGTTCAGTGCAGTGATGGGTGGCTCCCGGTTCAGTCCGGTTCTATAGAACCGGTATTAAAACTGGCAGGAGGCTCTGCCCACCCATCACGACGTCATTATGGGTGATCTGTGCATGCTCCCATTGCGAACTGGTAGTAAAGGTAAGTAGAACCCACCCCTGGTTCAGTGGTGGACATTTAATACTTCTCAGAACTTCACAAGCAAAGCATGACACAACATTTACCTCTTTGCAAAGTGCATCATGTCCCATTTCTTTTGAGGACTATGTTTTGCCATTCTGAAATGATCTTTGCTGACAATTCTGTGACTGGATAATTGGAATGTGCTGTAGATTGACCTGGAAACTACAACTAAAGCACTATGCCTCAGCCAGGTTATTGAAGGGAGGGACATATCACTATCATATCCCACCTGTTGTTTTCTTTTTAGATAATGTTTATTAAAAGAACATGTTATAAAGATTTAAAGCATAAAAGAAAAAGAAAGAAACCATAAGAGGATAAAAGTAAAAGTGAAGGATAACAAAAAGGAGAGAAAAAAAGGAATCTAAGGAATCTTCTTTGCATTAGTTACAAACATTACAATTGCCTTCTTTGCATAACATCTTCCCATATTACATATCATGTTCCTTTTTCCCCCTTATGCAGACCTTTTTAATCAATAAATTCCAAAATAACCAGCTCATTTTATCCAGCCAAAGTCCCTAAAGGGTTTCCAATCTTTGGTATAAAGTACTTAATCAAATAAGTCAGTTTGGCCATTTCTTCAAATGCAGCCATCTTCACAATCCATTACTCAATTATTAGGGTTTCTGTGGTTATCTGTTTTGTGCATATAATAGTCTCAGTACTGGTACCATATATGAAATCAATGGTCCATGAAACTTTTCTAGTTGACTGTCTATAAATCCTAATAGGAAAAATTCCAGCTTCATCTGATAATTTTTAGAACTCGCTGCATCACCCTATGTATTTGTATCCAGTAGCTTTTTGCTTTTCCCCAGTGAAATGAGCCATGGTGGTACAGTGGTTAAAATGCAGTATTGCAGGCTAATTAAGTTCTAGTCTCACCATCTCAAGGTTGACGCAGCTTTCCATTCTTCTGTAAAATGAGGACCCAGATTATTGGGAGCAATATGTTAATTCTGTAAAAACTGCTTAGAGAGGGCTGTGAAGCAGAATATAACTGCTATTGCTATTGCTACTTTCCACAAGCCCCCATGCATGATAAAATACACCTTTCCAAAGTGATTAGAAGTACCTTTATAGATCTTAAACAATTTCTATGTTGTCATATACATGGTACATCATTTTTAAAAAGTTTTCTTTTAAATTGCAAGATAATGTGAATTTCAGACCTTCTGATCACATTGATTCATTTGAATATGGAACCAAAATTCGTGGCCCATTTTCCTATGCATTCTTTTTATTTTATTTTTTTTATTTATTTATATTTATATGCCGCCCTTCTCCGGAGACTCAGGGCAGCTTACAATGCGTTAAGCAATAGCCTTCATACTTTTGTATATTTATACAAAGTCAGTTTATTGCCCCCACAAACCGGGTCCTCATTTTACCCACCTTAGAAAGGATGGAAGGCTGAGTCAACCTTGAGCCTGGTGACATTAGAACTCGCAGTAATTGCAGGCAACTGGATGTTAAATGCTGCCTTAGTAGGATATAACATTCCTAATATGATGGTTTTTTTTAAAATCTACATTAACTTTGTCCTACCATAAGTAATTGTGCCACCCAAGCCTCACATTTAGCTCTCTGAACTTAGTACGGGATTTTGATTATTCTTCTGTAGTTTCCTGTTGAAAGCAAAACCACCCAACTTCCTTTTTAAGAGTCTGTTTTGATTTATCTTCTCTTTGTCTACCGTTATCTCTTAACCTTCAGTAAAGTGCTAATCTCCATAGCAACTGTGTAAGAGTGTGTAATTGAAATCTGAACCAGGGAATTTAATAATGACAATCCCTACAGTCATGTCTGCCATGGTTAACTGGATCCCATCGTTGTTAGACAAGGCAACTTCCTGATGGCTTTCCACAAACCTGTTTCCAAGTCCATGGGGAAACTAGCAAGAACTTGCAAATCCTGGGTGGCTTTGCAAGCAGGCCAGTATGCAGATAAGTAGCTGCTACCATGTGGTAGAAGGCATGAGAGGGGTGTGACAGAGGCTTGGGGAGGTTTCATGTGGGTGCCTGAGTTGCAAGAATGAAAGCAAGGCATAATGTGGTTTGGGAAGAGTGCATGAGGATGCATGGGGAGGATGACACGTAGTAGGGTGCATGGAAATGTGAAGGGTGTGCAAGGATGCAAAGTAGATATGGTGAGGATTGCGGATGATTTATAAGGGTGTATGAGGGTACAAGGGAGGCATAGCAAGGGTTGTGGAGTATACATAAGAGTGTGAGGAGGTACATAAGAGTGTGAGGTGATGCTTGGGGAGCATGCAGGACGTGTGCGTAAGTGGGTGGTAGGTCACAAGCACAGGAGACTCAGGGAGGGTGCAGGCATCAGGAAGACTTATGCCAAGATTTGTGACTTTCCCTACTGGCTTCCCCATTGATTTTCTGGGGTTGTCAGCAGGAAAGGTTGAAAATGACAATAACTTGATCACAAGGTGCTACAACAGGTTGTAAGTGCAAGCTGGTTGCCAAGCATAAACATTGTGATCATGTGACACTAGGGATACTGGGAGAGAGGAAGATTAATTGGGACCACCATTCCTTCAATGCCTTTGTAACTTCAAACAGTCACTGAACAAATGGTCATTAATTCAAGGACTATCAAAAGCCTTAGTCCTCCCCTTTCTATTGCATCTTGGAAAACCTTATATTAAACTTCCCATCCCTACCATATAAACATTCCACCTGTTTTGAATGAGCTGCAGTAGCTGTCAATTTGACAGTCAAATTCTATCATATAAAACCCTAAGTGCTTAGAACCTGGATTCCTAAAGGACCACCTGCCATCTTAAGTACCTGAGTATCGACTAAAATAACTAACAATGCCCCTGATGGTGCCATATTTGCCAGTATTTTGTTTTAGCAACCTGAGAGGATACCCTCAATGCAGACATCTAAGTTGTTGAGATTTCCATTCCATTTTGGTGTATTTAGTACCATGCCTTTTAAACTTTTAGTGCCCATTTAAGACATATCTGTTCAATGTGTTGTTTTATCAAACTTATAGCATTGAACATTCTGATCTGGTACATGATTGTCCTATATCTTAGTTCAGTGATGACAAACCTTTTCGGCACCGAGTGTGCACGTGTCTGGGCTGCAACCCCGAAGAGGGACCTGCCAAGGGTGCATGTGCATGCCCAAAAATGAACTTCTGGTTCCAACTACTGAACTTCTGGTTTCAGCCAGCTACTCTTCCGGGTTTCTGGTGCATATGCACACACAACAATCAGCTAGCTGGTGCCATACTTACGCAGGAAAACGGAAGACCAGCTCTTCTAGTTTCCGGCACTGTGGCATGCAAAAAGGCAGCTGATAGTTGTGTGTGCCTACGGACCAGAAACCCGGAAGAGGAACGGTGATGCCACGTGTGCCAGGCAACATGGCTCCACGTGTCATTTCGGGCATGCGTGCTATAGGTTTGCCATCACAGTCTTAGTTGATGCTTTTGAGCACTTTTTTTAATATAAAGAAACTAGAAATGAGTTAAGCCCACAACAAAGCTTGAAATCAAGTTGAGTAAAGATATTTGTTGGTTTGTGGCATAGAAATGCTATATATGCATGCATGCCTGCATTTAAACATATAAGATAGTTTGACTTTCAAATAATATGCTTATCAATAATTGACACCAGCTTATGTTAGTTTCCTTAGTTTTCATTTTAGCTTTTCCATGTTCTCCCATTCTCCTTCTTGCTTAGGTGGCTCTTAATGTCTTTTGTGTTGCTCAGCAGTCTCTGACTTACTGATCCTTTCCTTGTGAAGCTAGAACAGCATTTTAATGGCCCTTTCTGTATTGATATATTTTGGGAACAGATGGCTACCTTTTCTGTTCTGCCTATAGCTTTCTCTTTGGATTTGGTTTTTAGGCAATGAAAAATTAAGGAAGGACTTATCCTTTTGAACAGCCTGGTATGGTTCAGCAGCAAAGTGGCAGCTCTGACAAATTCCATATTATAGTCTTCCTCATAACTGACCTTCATCTTTCTGAAATATAACTGATCCATTTTTAGTAATTATTTTTACAATTCCAGTGTCTGTAGGAATAAATTTCAAATCAACTCACAGCTATACAAAAAGGGCCACAAAGGCCATAAATTGGTTGTCAAACTTTTCATCCAAGTGATATCTGAACTGGTTTCTTAGCCTTTTGTTGGTTCCTGTCAGTTCTTATATATTGTACTTAAACTTCATGCTGACTAGAAGATCAAAAGTAGAATCATGCAAAGTTGGTGAAGCGCTTACTCTTTTCCACTGGTGCTTATCTGTTTTATTCTGCCATTGTGTAATTTCCCAAATCAATTCTCAGACTCAACAGAAAACTCTTCTGAAGCATAACTCATTAAGCTTTAGTGCTATTTGAAATAAGAACCTTGCATGCATGAGGCCATCAAGTTTTGATATTGTCTCACCAGGACATTTTTAAGGCTATTTATATCACAATAAACCCTTTATTAGATTCATCAATCAAGAAAAGGCCAAGTTTGAACCTGGAAATAACTTTTCCTTAGTCTCATCAATTCGAAACATGGGAAACTATGGACACATTATCTTCCATTTTATTTGAAACTTCCTAATTGAAATTACGGTTAAGAGCTTATATCTGCAAGAACAAATGAAAGGGGGAACTCTTAATGCATGGATTGAAAATGCAAACAATATAACTCAAGATAGTTCAATTCCTCTAGAAAGCAACATGAAGTGTTTGCTCAAATTACATAAGAAGACTCCAAGATTAAAAATACGAGCATCAATTTACCTGTTTAGATTAGTAGATGTCATAACTGCACAGTATTATTGTATAGATTATGTGAGGTAATATGAGGTACTGTCTTTTGTATCTTGAAAAAATAGAGAAATTTGATTCTTTAAAATGCCTCTGTATATAGACTTATTCTGGTGGCTTCTAAATAAAAATGGCAATACCTTTATATTGAATCAGAAAATCTGCCTTGTCCAGGGGTGGGTTCTACTTACCTTTACTACCGGTTCACAATGGGGCCATGCACATGCGCAGAAGCTTCCTGATGACATCGGGGTTGGTGGGTGGATCCTCCCGCCAGTTTTACTACTGATTCTATAGAACCAGTCCGAACTGGGGGCAACCAACCACTGGCCTTGTCCCTATTGCTGGGGGCACCTAGGTTTCAAGATTTTCTAGCAGTCTT
The DNA here is from genome assembly GCA_012654045.1 of Ptyas mucosa. Taxonomy (NCBI): domain Eukaryota; kingdom Metazoa; phylum Chordata; class Lepidosauria; order Squamata; family Colubridae; genus Ptyas; species Ptyas mucosa. Next base: position 10,381,000 of record WNWU01000016.1, read on the forward strand.
TATATGGAATCTATAAGAAATTATGGGAAATAAAATACACACACCTAGATACACTAAGATGATAAGGCTTCAATAAGATATAATCATATAATTTCCATAATGAAGAAAACTGAATCGATAAGAGCAATCTAATATAAGCAGTTACTAACTGATCAAGTTCCGGGGGAGTTTTTCATTGCTTTGGGAAGTATGTATATGTTATGATACAGAAATAGTTATGACGTTTGTTGTTAAGTAGAGAGTATATCATAACTTGATGTACTTTGCTGAAAACCATCTGGTTTTTTTTTCATCATTTCACAATTCTCTCTGATGCACATTTGTAGATGAATATATTTATCTTGACTAACAGGTGGTATTGACTTGGCATGGCCTATCAGTACTTATCAAGGCCAAAAATTGTTTTTATCAATACTTATCAACAGCATCAATTTTGTATGCTTCTTTTTCATTCTCTTTGCAGGTTTCACACCTAAAGTTGTTCTTACTTGGAGTAAAGTAATAACAGTAGCTGCTCAGTTAGAGACAGCAAGTGGGCCTCCATCACCAAAACAACAGGGATTAAGGAATAAAGTGATAGCTTTCATGCAGTTACAGAATTTGATAAATAATTTGTTATCAAATTAATTTGTTTTAATTACATCAGTTAAATAAAACAGATAATTAAAAGGACTTTTAAGTCCTGTGGTGCTAAATCATTGTCAAGGGGAAAATGAATGTATGAGAAACATTATATCAATCTAAAGAATATTTGTAGCTCGGGATTGAACTGTGGAGTCCTTTATGCTCTCTGATCTTGGTTGTTGCTTGCAGTCATTTCCTTAGCAGGTTAGAAAACATCTACTCTGGTAATGAAATGAAGGCAAGCAGAACTGAAGAAACTTCTTGAATGAGAAGAGAAATGCTTTCAAGGGGAGGGGGAATCCAGTTGTTTTTTAAAAACAATTTGGGACAACCATGACCTGGATGATTGAAAATTTCCATAGACAATCCTCTTGCTGGTACACATTAAAATCTATAGACAGAGAAGGCATTTCACACTAACAAATCTTCTCATCTACATCTGTAAGCCTTCTTTAAACTCATTCATAGATTTGAGCTGAAAGTTTCCAAGAGGCTACCCTATCAGCTGTTTCCAACCTAATGCTTTCAATTTCTCTTATCTCCTACTAGCATGGCCAGAGTCTGGATGATTATGGAAGTTGAAGTCCAACATATCTAAAAGGAATCAAGTTAGGGAAAGCTGTATCATACAATAAGGGTGTAACAAAAAAAGTGGGGTTTTTTTTAAAAAAAGATAAGAGTGGGACCTGCAATCAGGAATAAAATCTATCCATGTCAGTTGTTGAAGAATCAGTTGATCCTCTTGTCTTGCTTTTCCATGCTCACAACATCTTTTATCAATCAGCTTCTATCTTTTATGTCAACAAGGAAAAAGATAAAGGAGAAAAGAAACATCTTCCATCAAATAAATCCTGCCATTTCTTCGTCTTCTTCCCCACTCCACCACCTCTGCTTATTTATTTATAACTGCATCTTCCTTTGGAAAAACTCATTATAGGTGCAAGGATGAAGGTGAATTCAGATCAAAGCTGCCTTGAGGCCTCATTCCCAGCCTTCTTTCCTCCTCTTTCTTGCTTGCTTCAAGTTCTTTTCAAATAATTCCTTTGCACAGCTGACAGTGGACAAAGTGACATATCCTTGGTATCCTGAAAACTCAAACATTTGGAAGAGAAGAAACTTTCTTTTTTCAAGTTAGGTACTAGCTATTATATATTTTTACTAGCTAATGTCTTTTGAAATGTTAATGAGCAAATACTAATAAGAAAGATCTTAGCTCTCTTATAATAGTCTGTACATGTATAATTTATGTATAGATATACATGAAAAGACACTTTTCAAATGATTGTAATTTTTTAAAAAATTAAAAATGATAGCAAACACAAATTGACAATTTCTTGTGTGGTTTTCATACTGTATGAATGTATTCAAGGAAGTTTGCCAAGTCACTGGACAGTTTCTCCAAATAAAATCAAACATATTAATTATATACTAGTCAAACACATAATATATGCAATGGTTTTACTGCAGCCTTTATTGACCTGCTTAATTCCAGATGTGTTGAATTTTAACTCGCATAATCCCAACTCATTAAAAGTGTGGAAAAAAATGGGGAAATGTTTTAACTACAAATACAGTACAATTAGTGTAATTTGGAAGAAATAATTTGGAAGAACAAAGGCTAAAAATGATAATAAGAATCACTTGGCAGAAGAAGATAGATGAAAGTGGGCAAAGACAGTGGTGATGATAGATGTAGCAGTGCCAAGTGACAGCAATATCAGGTGAAGGAGATGGAGAAGCTGGAAAAATAGTAGGGCCTGAAGGAGGAACTAGAGAGGATGTGGAGAGTAAGTGGTCTTAGGAGTATGAGTATGTATGTATATTTAAAAAAATCACACCTATGGATCTTCTTGAGTCCAATACCAGAGACCTGGGAGTTTGTTAGCTCTGTGCAATATCGATAGAACCAGTTTGGTCTAATGCAGGGGTGTCAAACTTGTGTCATCACAGCGGTGTCATGTGACATGTCACAACTTTTTTCCCTTTGCTAAACCAGGTGTGGACGTGACCAGTGCATGACGCATCTGGCCCGCGGGCTGTGAGTTTGACAGACCTAGTCTAATGGTTAAGGTACTAGGCTAGAAGCTAGGAGACTGTGAGTTCTAGTCCAGTCTTAGGTATGAAAGCCAGCTGGGTAACTTAGCCCAATGACTCTCTCTTGGCCCAACCCACCTCACAGGTTGTTGTTATGTGGAAAATATGAGGATGGATATGGATATATGCATACACGCACACATACTTTACTGCTCCAGGAAAATCAATTGATTAAATCTTTCTATGATGAGATGTATGATATTCATGTTTAAATTACATTAATCATTTATGAAGTGGAAACTATACTTAGTGTATATCTTGATAATTCTAGTTTCAAAGTCATGTAGTTCTCCTATCATTAGGGCGACATCCAAGATTGCCCCAAATCTCTGTATTAACCCTTTGGCTGGGCAAGATGATTTTAGAAAACCCACTAACAACAACAACTGTGATCTAGGAAAGCAGTAACACTCATCTTACACAAGGTATAGTAACTAAGGGTGCTCAAATTGTTTTTGAATCTAAAGCAGTGAATACCACAAATAATGATCCTTAAAGACCCCCATCAATGTTTGTTTTAGATATCAATTGTATGAGATACTTCTTCACCCTCTCTCCTGCTTTTTCTTTGTTTAAAAAAAAAGCAGTCTTCTCAAATTTTTGTTTGTCGAACTTAAACATACTTAATAATTGTAAACTTTTCTTTTTTGAAGTCATCTCCTAGATGGTTCCTTCCTTTTTCCTCTTTTCCTTCCTCCATTTATCCCTTTGTTAACTTGTTTTGTTTTTTTCAAACCATTTCCAGTTCTGGAAGCATGGCAGCCTAAATTGTATAGAGGTTTGGTGGATATTTTTGTGGCAATAATTACTGCTCCAATGACTAACAGTAGAACAGCTAAAAGGGAATCTGCCACCTTTTCTCTCTCAGAGCATCAATTGCAGTTGGTATTTCAGAACTTGGCTTTAGATATGGTAATGAGTGTTTCTCCCTCAGAAGCCATTCTTGACAGAAAAATGCAGGAGAAAGGAAAGGAGGGGGTTAAGCTCCTCAAAGAATTGTAGCTGCTAGACTTTTTGGAGGGAGGGGGGTGTTATTTTAATGCCACTTGTACAGTGTTAAGGCAAGTGATTGTGCTTTCAGGCCCATGTCATCTGTAGCATTTCTTCCACATTTTCCACTATCATGAGTCCTGCAGCAATCAAAAGATGAAATGGCCCTCTTTTTATCTAAGAAACAGGCCAGTTAATGTAATAGGACTGCTTTATGGCGTCTCTGATGAATTCACATTTGATTTTTCTGCCTTGTTTTTTTGATGTCTTCCTTCATTGATCATTTTTATGTTTATAGAATAGTATCCAACTGTGGGAGAGGCAAGACAGAAAGCTTCACACCTGTCTTTATATCTTCCATCTTGTCTTTTTTCCTGTCTCTGACACTTTCTCATAAATTCATGTCTCTGCCCTGTCTCATTTTTTTCCTTTTATTTCTAATTTCTTTCAGAATTTTCCTGGCATTATGTATTTTTGCCTTTAGCTAATTCTTAGTAGCAGTACCTTGGTATCTCTTGCCTCGCACTCATTTCTGTGTTCTATCTATTACTTTTTTTCTTCATATTCCTGGTTATCATCTTGCATTTTATTTGGATTTAAGGACTCTGGATGCTGCTAATCTCTGACACAGCACAGAATGTATCAAATTGTCTCAGCAAGCTTGATAATTATTAGGCATGCAGGAGTTTCAACAAAACCTCTTCCTATCCTTGCTGAGAATAAAGGTAGCTTCAATAATGTACCATATATATAACCATCATTTCCACATATTTAGAAATTCAGAACAGTCGCCAAATTTTAAAAGTGAAAGGCTTTTAAACTACTTTTTAATGGGAAAAGATACCTTATTTCTATTCACAGCCAATACATCTAAATGTCTATATTTAAATCACATCTCATGAAATACAATAGGTATTCCAGAAGTTCCCTTATCAAGCCTATATATAACAGTCATTGCTGTGACTGATGATTCATTGGTTAAATCCACCAGAAAAACAAGAACAAATCTTTCTTACAAAATAAAATAGGAAGAATGGTGACTAGGCATTTTGTCCCAAATAAGCTTTTTCCCCCACCCCTTTAAAATCTCAGTATTAACATTCACCAAAGAATGACGCAGCATGGCAGAGTTGCCCTTTTTGTTACCATTTCTCTCTCGCTTTCTCTTCAAATTCTGGAGTGAGCTGGAGTGGGTTGCTGGGGGTTCACAGGGGTTTGGGAGAACCTCTAGCTAAGATTCTGTGCAGTTCAGAGAACCCCCAAATCCCACTCCTGGCTGGCCCCACCCACCCCTCCCCTCCCCTCCCCTCCCAGGAATCCCCACATGGTCTGTTTTGAATGCAGGTAAGGGGAGGGCATGCATGAAGGCTTGGGGAGGGCGAAAAATGGGCCTACCGGAAGTTCAGGAAGGCTGGAAACAGGCCAGTTTCCAGCCTCCAAAGGGCCTCCAGAACTTGGGGAGGCTATTTTCGCCCTCCCAGAGGCTTCACCACCCGCTGTGGTGAAGTAGGCTGACTAGATCACGCCCACCATGGCCACGCCCACCCAGCAACTGGGCAGAGAACCCCTTGCTAAAAATGTTGAAGCCCACCCCTGTATACATCTTACCTTTCTTTTATGCAAGAACGAGGCGAGTCAGTGCCTACTATTTTCCTGTTCTCTGTGGTATTTCGCTGCGTTGGATGATTATTTGCTCTCCTTAAACTTCTGAAGGAAAATCACAGACACTTGTTTCCATAGCTAAAGACTTACTCTGAAATACCAACATAATTACACTGTTTAGAAGCCCTTTGGGAGAGTTTAATTTTGTAAAATAGCTTCCTCTAGGCAAGGTATCTCAAAGCCGAGCCCTTTGACATCTCAAATCTTTTTTTCCATTTCTGCAGAATTCAGATAAGGATCTTAAACGAAAGCAGAAACAGCTTAGTGTCCAACTTATTGAAGCTGCTTTTTAGATTTGGGGTTTCTTTGCAGAGGAACATAGTCCCATTCTGCAGTTATTCAGCCAGTCATCTTGCTGGGAAGGTCAAGCTGAGGAATCTGTCCTAAACATTGAAAGGAGTCTAGGCTTTATTCAGAAAAACTGTATTCCTGTCTACAGTATGAGCAACTATTTAACTGAATCTTTTCTGTGGGTCTTTAGCAAGAGTATAAGTAGCAGTAAGTAGCATTTTGGTATGGCCTTATATTTAAGTGCAGAACAGTGGGCTGCAATAAACATTTTTTAAAAAATCTATGGAATTATAGTATAAACACATACTGCATGTGTATGCACATGCAAACATATTTTTCAACATTATCCAACACTATTTATTTAACAGTAAGAGTATCTGTTCCAGGTCCATACAGACCTCCCAAAAAGAAACATTTTCAAGATATTTTTAAACTTTGGGTTTTCAGGTGTAAAATGTAGCACAGCAACTTGTTACAGACCACCTTGTTAAGCAAACATTGGAAATGTGACAGTAATGAGCAATAATAAAAAATCATTTTCTGAACAATGTGCACATTTATTACCAAATTCTTGTGCCTGACAACAAAAACCTTCAGTATGAAACTGATTATGTTCTGGTCAGTTTCAGGCAGCAGGGTAAGACAGCCAGATGTTCTAATAAACGAATTAAGGTCACAGAACTGAACTTGTTAACTTGATGTTAGCATTTTTTATAGAAGCACTGCAATATATATATATATATATATATATATATATATATATATATATAGCAGCTCAGAGTGTTTGTTTAAGTAATCTCTCCATCTAGCGAGGCGGGAAAAGGGAAGCAAAATAGAGCAGGCACAGGACATTTCATCAAAAGATTTAATCTGAATAAGACAGAAGCAACCAGTGCATCTTTCTTTCAGTCACATGTTCACTTAGGCAACATTTTTTTAGTAACTAATTCACTGGAACAGAATGAGGTTGTTTGAGGAGAAAATGTAACCAAAATACAGAAATAAATTACTGTAAAATGACTAAAGTCACAATTTGAACTAACTTTTTTGTTAGTTCAAGTTGTGACTTTGAAAAGTGAAAAAGGTAGATTTTTTGTATTAGTGTAAAAAGTCCGTGAGCACTGTAGGCTGAAAAGAAATCTCTGACTGTTAATACAAAAGCCTTGCTAACAGGGGTCAGTAGCAGTGGTGGGTTTCAAAATTTTTTACTACAGGTTCTGTGGGTGTGGCTTTGTGAGTGTGGCATGGCTTTGTGGGCGTGACTTTGTGGGCGTGGCAGGGGAAGGATACTGTAAAATCTCCATTCCCACCCCACTCAGGGGAAGATTACTGCAAAATCCCCATTTCCTCCCGATCAGCTGGGACTTAGGAGGCAGAGAATAGATAGGGGCGGGGCCAGTCAGAATTTTTACTACCGGTCCTCTGAACTACTCAAAATTTCTGCTACCGTTTCTACAGAACTGGTCAGAACCTACTACAACTCACTTCTGGTTGGTAGGATGAAAGGCAGGGGAAAATATTATCCCCACATCTGCAAAAAAAGAATTCAAACTTTCAAAAAAAAGTGAAACAGAATCATTTAAAGTGAAACAGAATCACCTTCACAACAGCTTTAGATCAACTACAGCAAATCCTTATAATATCACTTATGAAAATTTCCCCATTTTTACCAACATTAAAAAGATTATTTTTAATAATCTTTATTAAAATAACAACATTATTTATTTATTTATTTATTTATTTATTTATTTATTTATTTATTTATGTTTTAGGAAAGTACAATCTTCTCTTTTACTCTTCTTGGAATAAAGCTTTTATAAAATTTTTGGAAGTGTTTGGCTGTCCCTTTTCAAAATAATAGAAAGCGGCTAGATTTGGAAGATGTAATGGTTTTCACTAGCTTGGGAACTTTTGGTCCCTACTGTACCAACTAGATTCTTAACAACGAAAATGGCGGTGATGCTCTTTGCTATCGCATCTTTCTGTCTGTAGAGTTTTCAAGGCAATAACAGGACATGACTGATAAAAATTGTACATAAGTGTTTCCTATGGGTTCCAAACAGAAAAGTATGTGGACATATTATACAGGTAGTCTTTGCTTAATGACTGCAAAGGTACATCTATGATGAAAAAGTAACTTTATGATTGTGTCCCTTTGGTTACACAATCAAGATTCTGGTGTTTCACAACAAGTAGGTGTTTATGACCATCATTGTCTGTGCACTTCACAGCTAACTTCATACAAAGTCAATGGAAAAATTGGCAGAAAAATTGCAAGTAGCTGTCATATTTTTATCTTGCTTAACAATGGAGTTGCCAATCTCAGTTGTGGTCAACAGGCAAGGACTATATATTCAACTAGGAATATATGCATAAATATGCATTTATGCATTTTGTAGGTATAATACAAATTATTTAGGCGCAGCAGATTAAAGTGCTGTTAAGTAACACCAGCTGCCTGCAATTACTGCAAGTTCGAATCTCACAAGGCTCAAGGTTGACTCAGCCTTCCATCCTTTTGAGGTAGGTAAAATGAGGACCCAGACTATGGGGGCAATAAACTGACTTGGTATAAAAAAGAACACCGCTTAGGGGGCCCAAAAGCTCTACTAAGCAGGTATATACAAAAAAGTATGAAGGCTATTGCTTAACGCATTGTAAGCTGCCCTGAGTCTCCGGAGAAGGGCGGCATATAAATCGAACCAATAAATAAATAAAAATAAATAATTCCTTGGAAATCTGTCAATAGTCCTCATAGGGTTTCTGACAGTTCCTTTCCCTCTTATTTTTTGTCTTTTTTTTTTTAATTTAAGCATTTCCAATGACTCTTCCAAAGTAACTCCAGCAGGAGTGAGCTTTATAGTGTTTTTATTATAGCTTCCTGGATCTCCACAGGATATAATAAAAAGAAGCTAAAAGGTGAATTCTACCTTCTTGTTATTCTTTCCTTTTAACAACAGTATGCTACATTTGATCAGTTGGAAGGAGAAAGCTGAATAGAATAAAAACATCTTTGTATGATTTGTTCTGATGTTGCATCTCACCTTTTCTCACACCCTTGCCCCCAATCTGTATTGCATCTAACAAAAAATTTGCTTTCCAGGATCAAACTTTACAATACATTAGAGAATTTGCAAGGCTTGTTTATGCTTCCTACTGGGAGTCAACATTGTTTTGCATTGAACAAGCAGTGTTTGATCCTGTTTTATTTCTCTTTTTGCCATTTTGCTACTGGCGGTGAAAGTGGCAAGGGGCTGGGATGGGTGGCAAGGGAAGTTGTTAGCTGAATCCTGCAAATATTTGTGAAATAGCAAGATTACAGCCAGCTCATCAGCTCTCATAGTTCTGTGATCCTTCAGGGAAAACAAGCTTTGTGTGGAGGCTTTAGCAGGTTGCATTCCTCTCAGAATAAGGCAGCTTGACTGGAACAGACAAATGACTGCCATCTTTTCAAACTACTCCCAAATACATTTTACATTACATTTTTGTTGTTGTTGTTATTTCTGCTAAGACAGAATCTCCCCCTCCTTCCCCTTTGTAAAAAAAAAACATTATTATTGCTCTTTTACAGGTATAGTATATTATCTGGTGTAAATTGAAATTGTCAGTATGAGAATCATGATAAATTACACCTAGAATTTTACCTAGATTTGACCAGATGAGAAAACTCACAATGTTTTTTTCTTTAAGCTGAAGTGGACTTCACCGCTTTTTCATGTACTTAGTTTTGAAATTCTGCAAATAATGATAATTTGAAAGAAAATGGGGGTTTCAAGAGAGATGCTAGGATCTTTTTTTTAAAAAAAAGTCAAAAGAATATAAAAAACATATTTAAATTCTCCTGGCTAAATTTAGTAGAACCAGTTTAAAAAATATGTAAGTCATCATTCTGTTCTTTCGTATCCACATATACTTACTAATTCATTTTTATTAATTCGCTAGCTTCTTCTTCACCTTACTTGGCTATTTCTTAGGCATCACAGAAAATAGTTAAGGAAAAAGAGAAGAGGAAGGGAAATTTATTCCATGCCAACAGAAATGATTATAATAGAAATGTTTTGTTTTTAATTCCATTCAATCCTGTCTGACGCTTGGAGTCTGCCTGGACAAGAGTCTACAGTTTTCTTGTAAAGCTTTTTAGAAATGGTTTGCTATTGCCCAGGGCTGAGAGAAAGTAACTGGCTCAAGGTTATCCAGCTGGTTTTGTGCCTAAGGACTCACTATATCTGGGTTTGTAGCCTGATGCCTCAAGCATTACACCAAATTGGCTCTCAGGAGAAACGAATGCAAAATTATATGCCAGATCATGAAGCTAATAATGCTGGAAAAGTTGTGTTTCATTCATTCTTATCCACTGATTGTTCAACATATGATACAACAGGATCTCTCATGACAGCTAAGGGCAGCAAGCTAACTGGGCATGTGGAATCGTAGTTCTGTCCCCCAATATTCTGTGCAATGCAGAAAATACTAAGACAAAAGAAATACCATTTTCTCCCTGTTCAAAGTACACTGTTTGAAACAGCTGTCACATTTTAGAAAATAGGCAGGTTAGTGAATGAGAAAATATGCATATATAGCTCTCCCATCTTGTAAGAGTTATATGAGCTATAAGAGCTATAAGAATTATACCTCCTTCATGTATTTGGATGGTATCTGACTTTGTATGTATTTGTCTAAATGAAGAAGGAATGAGTGTTATGCTTATCACAAAGTATACTAAGTGTCAATAAGAGTGGGTTACTCCATTAAAAAGTAAGTTTCTTTGTTATCTGAGTATAAATATGCACAGTTTTGACCAGAAATGGGCAATTATTTTTAGCCAAGCTGCCAATCAAAACTTTGACAGCTATAAGGAAAGTGTTCAGCAGTGATTATCACAATGTTTTTTATTATATATATATATATATATATATATATATATATATATATATATCAGTTTAGTATCCAACGGTTGCTATATATTGGCTGTCTTGACTTCAGCTACATTGGCACTTAATATTCTGAATTAACTTTTGTTATTTTCTGTCTGAGAATCTTTACATAAATCATTATTAGTTTAGAATTTAGATTATAATGCCCAGTGTTACATAAGAAGTTTATGTTTTTCACATTTCATGTCAGGCAATTGGTTTTTCTGCTATTTGGGTAATGAAATTCTATTTTACTTACTGCACAATCGATCCAAAATGTACTATTACAGTATCATGATGAGTCCAAAACCATTTTTTTAAAAAATACTTTAAAATATACTCCTTTTTTGGTCCTCTGCATTTGTAATTGTAAGAAAATGATTTTTTTTCATGGAAAGTATTATATTACATGAAGATAGACAATATTGGAATATCTAAAGTTGCTGTTTGAACAAAAGGGTAGGGAATAGAGATAAGAGATAAGAAAGTAATGGACAAGAGTAGGACTCCTACCCCATCCTCTTACTTTCTTTATGGCAGTTCTTTTTTTCTTACATCACTAGGAAATAAAAAAGAAATACTTTGGATTGGAGATCCAACCTTATCCAAAGATTTTAAATTAAGCAAAGAGCTCCACATAAAGCTACCTTCGTACCACAAGTTATTTATTTCTGGTATTATTCCTACTACTCTTCAATCATTCATCAAAACAGAAATTTAAATTTAATCCTAAACAGAAAAAGTGCACTACCAAAGGAAGGTTGAAAAGTAAACTTTACACTAAATTATGCATTTTAAAATAGTTCACTATAGTTGGAATGACTGGTTAGGGACTCTACAGTGGGGCAAAAAAGTATTTAGTCAGCCACCAATTGTGCAAGTTCTCCTACTTAAAAAGATGAGAGAGGCCTGTAATTGTCATCATAGGTAGATCTCAACTATGAGAGATAAAATGAGAAAACAAATCCAGACAGTCACACTGTCTGATTTGGAAAGAATTTATTTGCACATTATGGTGGAAAATAAATATTTGGTCACCTACAAACAAGCAAGATTTCTGGCTCTCACAGACTTGTAACTTCTTCTTTAAGAGGCTCCTTTGTCCTCCACTCATTACCTGTATTAATGGCACCTGTTTCAACTTGTTATCAGTAAAAAGACACCTGTCCACAACCTCAAACAGTCACACTCCAAACTCCATTATGGTGAAGACCAAAGAGCTGTCAAAGGACACCAGAAACAAAATTGTAGACCTGCACCAGGCTGGGAAGACTGAATCTGCAATAAGCAAGCAGCTTGGTGTGAAGAAATCAATTATGGGAGCAATAATTAGAAAATGGAAGACATACAAGACCACTGATAATCTCCCTCAATCTGGGGCTCCATGCAAGATCTCACCCCGTGGGGTCAAAGAACGGTGAGCAAAAATCCCAGAACCACACGGGGGGACCTAGTGAATGACCTGCAGAGAGCTGGGACCAACATAACAAAGGCTACCATCAGTAACACACTACGCCGCCAGGGACTCAGATCCTGAAATGCCAGATGTGTCCCCCTGCTTAAGCCAGTACATGTCCGGGCCTGTCTGAAGTTTGCTAGGGAGCATTTGGATGATCCAGAAGAGGATTGGGAGAATGTCATATGGTCAGATGAAACCAAAGTAGAACTGTTTGGTAGAAACACAACTCGTTGTGTTTGGAGGAGAGAGAATGCTGAGTTGCATCCAAAGAACACCATACCTACTGTGAAGCATGGGGGTGGCAATATCATGCTTTGGGGCTGTTTCTCTGCAAAGGGACCAGGATGACTGATCCGTGTACAGGAAAGAATGAATGGGGCCATGCATAGTGAGATTTTGAGTGCAAACCTTCTTCCATCAGCAATAAGGAGCATTGAAGATGAAACGTGGCTGGGTCTTTCAGCAGGACAATGATCCCAAACACACCGCCCGGGCAATGAAGAACTGGCTTTGTAGGAAGCATTTCAAGGTCCTGGAGTGGCCTAGCCCGTCTCCAGATCTCAACCCCATAGAAAACCTTTGGAGGAAATTGAAAGTCCATGTTGCCCAGTGACAGCCCCAAAACATCACTGCTCTAAAGGAGATCTGCATGGAGGAATAGGCCAACATACCAGCAACAGTGTGTGCCAACCTTGTGAAGACTTACAGAAAACGTTTTGACCTCTGTCATTGCCAACAAAGGATATATAACAAAGTATTGAGATTAACTTTTGATATTGACCAAATACTTATTTTCCACCATAATGTGCAAATAAATTCTTTCCAAATCAGACAATGTGATTGTCTGGATTTGTTTTCTCATTTTGTCTCTCATAGTTGAGGTCTATCTATGATGACAGTTACAGGCCTCTCTCATCTTTTTAAGTGGGAGAACTTGCACAATTGATGGCTGACTAAATACTTTTTTGCCCCACTATATGTGTTTGCTTATTCTTCAGTACACAAATTTATTTATTTGTTTGTTTGTTTGTTTATTTATTTGTCAACAGGTACAAGGAAACAGTAACAGTATAGACATAGACACGGACACATGAATTTTTCTTGGCACAAATAAAAGGAAATAAATAAGCAAAACATAGCCATAAACACAGAAAACGAGTACATATAAATGGGAACAGTAGGACAGGGATGATAGGCACACTGGTGCGCTTATGCACGCCCCCTTAGGGACCTCTTAAGAAACATGAAAGGTCCACAGTAGACAGTTTAAGGTAAAAGGTATGGGGATTTGAGAGACTAACAACAGGATCAGGTAGAGTGTTCCAGACATTTACATTTATTCTTCAGTACACAAATTCTACCACTTAACTGACAATCTTTTGCACTTTGAACTGGACTAAAACTAAATGATTGCACAGTTCTTCAGATAAGGAAATATTTTCAAATAGATGGAAATACTTCAACAGTTGTTGAAATAAAGAATTGTGCTCTCTTAAGTAGGATACAAGGCTCCCTTACAATCTTTCAAACATACTGTCCAGAAAGAACTGCAAGGAAGGAAATGCCAGCTTCTTTGCCAAAAAAACAACAGATTAAAGTTTGAACATGGTTAAGAAAAGCAGAGCTCTGTGATCTCAGCAGATAGATCATACCTACATTCAGTCTAAGGAACACTGTAAACGTCTGACTTTCCCCCTAAGAAACCATTTGCTGCCAAAGAATTTTCTTATCTTTAGGCTCCAATCTTTATTCTTTCTCTCTCAAAATTCACTGGTGTGAACAGAGATGACTAAAGGTGGAGAGTCAACAGCCTTGGGATTAGACATTTTCATTTAGTTATACAGGATGGGAAATGCAGAGCAAGTGAGATGTTGCTTCTTATTCTGTTGTTAGAAATATAGGAAGCTGTTTTTTTAAAGTAGAAAATCTTTAGCAGGTGTAGCAAACAAACAAATTAAAAGTAATAGGCATGGATTTAATATCTTTTTACTTTAATCTGCCTTGAGGTATGGGGAAGAGAGGACAGAAAAGTGACCAAATTTCCCCTCTTCCGAAACATAAAGCCTCAGCTGTAGAAATGGAAGCAAGAAATGTGTGCAGCAAGCAAAAATATGATTAGAAGATTTGGGTTTTTTTATATTTTCACTAGCCTTTGAACAGCCCATAAAGAACCCTACTTAAGACCAAGCTTTCTTTAGAGATGACCTACTTATTTTACCCATGATATAGGAGGCAAAACTGTTGCGGGATCTCTGCTTTAAGTCTGTGATATTGGCCTTATCCAGAATGAGCTCCACAAGGGTTTAGTCCTAAAAGCACTGCAGAAACATTTATTGAGTCCTGAAGAACAGAGAATTATTTATCAAGCAAAGGTCAAGCAAAGGTCAGGACTGGAATATCACAAAATGTATTTGCTATCACCAGGTATCATGATGGCTGCTATTTAATGCTTTTAAAAGCATAAACTAGACTTCCCCAACACGATACCTTCAGAAACGTTGGGACGGCATCTGCTAGCTAGGAGTTTAGGGCAATTAGGACAATTCTGTCAGAAGGTCACCACAGTGGGTCATCTCATAGTGCAATGATGGCTAACCTTTTTGCCTCGCGTGCCAGGAGAGGGGGGCGGGGGAGGGTTGCGTGCACCCACACCGATAATTCTATGCGCCCTGCCCTGCGCATGCGCGCACAACCCGCCTCTCCCCCCACTGCTCCTGGCACGTGATGGTCTGGTAGGCCCATTTTCTTTCTTAACTGGTTCTCCTCTATTTATCTGGGAAGGGCGAAAACAGCCTTTTTCACTCCCTTGGACACACTCCAAAGGCCTGAAACGGCCCATTTCCCAACTCCCAGTGGGACAGGAAGTGATGTTTTTTGCTGTCCCCAGCCTCTCTAGGAGTCTCTGGAGGCTGGGGACAGTAAAATCATCACTTCCTGTCCCACCGGGAGTTGGGAAATGGCCGTTTCAGACCTTTGGAGGGCCTCCAAGGGAGTGATGCAGATGCATAAAGAGGATCTGGAGCCAGATAAGAAAGAAAAACGGGCCTTCCCCACCCACCCCCAGCCCCTCCAGAGCAGGAAACAGCCTGTTTCCCTACCTCTGGTGGGCCCAGAAGCCCCGAAATTCAGCTGGTTGGCACACGCATGCGTGCCAGAGCTGAGCTGGCATGCCCACTGATATGCCTATGCATGCCACCTGTGGCATGGGTGCCATAGGTTCGCCATCGTGGTCATAGTGGGTAATGACTCATGAATGATAAGGCAATTGAGAATATTTTAAATGGTTCTAACATCTCTACCTTCAGACACAATATACTGTACTTACAAGTAGAGTTTTATTTGAAAAGACAGACACAAAACAGAAGGTCAGCAGTTCAAAGGTAGCTGCAAAATCAGAACACTGAGAGTAGCAATATTTATAGTAATGGTGGGATTTGGATTGTGAGGCATGAAGATGTGTTTACTGAATTGTTTTTGCCCTGTGAAGTCTGGTGAAGAGAGGAGAGATGTCTCACACTGCAGGATGTATTGATCTTTTCTAGGTGGGAAATATTTTCTAGGTGGGGAATTTTATGAGGGTCAAGCATTGGGATCTGGCACTGGGGAGCAATATTGTGCTTAGGGATTTTCTTATCTTTGATTTTGATTTCTGATTAACTCGCTGGTAGTAGTTGGTTTCCTGGGGAGATGTGCTTTGTCGGTTTCAGTCTACATAGGTTATAAACGTTTTTATAACTTTGGGTCAGAAGAGGCTTTTGCCTTTGGAATGGATGGGAAGGGAGGAGATTCGAGGGGTGCATGGCATTGGTATTTTATTCCTACAGTACGCAGGACTGTAAGCTGTGGAAAGCAAGTAAAAGTAGCAAAACATAGGTTGAAAATTTGTCAAACAAAAATAGTCAGAATCAATGATGGGATATTGTGGGAAATAGTAAAATACGATTGCCAGAGGGACTGGTGAGGAATCATGTAACTTACAGCAATTAATATAATAATTAACGGCCTTCAGCTAAGTTTTAGAACCATATTTTACAATGTAATAAATCTCCGAAGTACCTGGGGGTAACACTGGACATATCACTAACCTTCTGACAACACCTGGAAAAAACAGCTGCAAAATTGAAAAAACGCAACAATCATCTGAACAGTCTGGCTAGAACGTCCTAGGACACTAATGTTAACACCTTATGAACAACAACCTTGTAATTTGGTTTATTCCACAACTAAATATTATGCCAGTATGTGGCGTAACAGTGCCCACGCACAAATTGTTGATGTCTAATTCTGCCAAACAATGTGTATCATTTCTGGCACATTGTATCCCACCCCTGTGTTACCAGTACTTAACAATATCATACCGCCACAGATTAGAAGACCAAAAGCTCTGGTTTAGGCTGTGGTCAAGGATGTTGAATAACAAGGCTGTCTCTATTCACCAGGACAATGTACAGCTCATCACAAGACTGAAATGCCATAGACCAGCATGGGAAACAGCTATTCATATAACTTTTACCCAGTTTAACTCCAGGAATGCCTGGAGAGAGTAATGGTCCAAGGTACTTGCTTGGGGCCTGACCATTAATGATCCCTTTATCAAATCACCTGGTTTTGACTTGCCTTGAAATTAAATAGAATTAGATGTGATATTGAAAAAAAGTGCCTCTTCCCTGTATCAGTGGGCATGTTACATGGTGCTGATATGTAAACTATTAAACATATTGTGCAAGATTTCCCTCTGGTTCCCTAGAAGATCTGGATGAAGCAATGCCAGAGGCGATAACTTGGATAGCTGAATTAAACATCCAGTTATGAGGCCTTACCCCCATAGAAGTTTTATATATAATTATGTGGACTGTGTATATCAGTGGTGTCAAACTGGATTTCTTCGAGGACTGGATCAGCATTGTAGTTCTCCTCCATGGGCCAGTTGGGGGAGGAGATGGGACGGACGGCTCCTGCAACACCCTGCCAGCCAAAATGGGGCATGGCAGGGCATTCCAACTGCCAGAGGCACTGCTGGTCCTTTCCTATTTCCAGGCTGGCCCCGTGGACCAGATTTAAGCACCCCGTAGGCCAGATCTGGCCCGCAAAGCTTGAATTTGACAGCCCTGGTGTATATGTTTACTTCTCTTGTGCCATGTTATCATAATACATTAAATAATAATAACAACAATAATTAAAAAATAATGATAATGTGTTTTCCAACTTTGTCTGACCTGAGGGAATTTATTTTTTCTGTAAGAAACTGCATTGTTATGAGTTTATGTTGTGTCGTTAGTGACATAATTTGACCATTATCTTCTGTGATTATGTTTTTGTACTACTTCATTTTCAAAGCATCAGGGTCTTCTCAAATTGACTCTTGCCTTCATAATATGTATCCAAAATATCTAAGCTTTAGCTTCATTATTAGTTCTTCCTTCTGTGAGGGAGTGGCAGTAATCAGCTAAAAACAACCTCAATTACCAGTCCTGGTGCTTTCAAGTTATATAATCTAATAACGTTAATGTGATTCCTGTTGACTCAAATATATGTTCTCTGTATCCAACTCGATTAACACAGAATGAAAGGTTCATAAAAATATGACAGTTGGTAGAATCTTTTTTTTCCCTTCAGTTCAGCATATATATGCATATTACTTCTAGATTCTGATGGTGATAATTTCATCTTTGTTCAAACCAGGCTAAGCCCAATATCACTTCAATCAAGGCCAGCATTATTCATAGGCCATTTGGGACATCACATGCTTTTCCCAAATTGCCTGGAGTGTTTTCATACCAGTGCAATGCAGTGCTAAGATCCTTGCTTTTCATATTTTGTAGTGTTGATCGTTAGTCTTCTGGGAAGCATGCTGATTATTTCTGTGCACTGCCTATACACAGCTGGCGCTAAATTAAAGTTAGAAAGTTAAAGAAGCTGCCACAATGACAGTGTATTAATGGATAAGGCAGAAAACTGTAATTATCATTATTTCATGTTATTTTATTTTCCAGTGTCTGCTTCACAACAAATAATTAAAATGTATACTAAAAAATAGAAGCAATTTGGAAATACGTTATTTTACTCGTAGACAGAATTCCAAATGTCTCCACATCCTCTAGCAGCTGATTTAGGCTGTAATATCCATTAGGCTGTTGTGTGCCAAATTTAAATGAATGAACAATAGAAACCTGCAATATGTATCAAAATTCATCATTTTACAGGTAGTCCTCAACTTATGACCAAAAGTGGGACCAGAATTCCATTGCTAAGCAAGGCAGTTGTGAGTCACGCCTAATTTTATTATCTTTTTTTGCCATGGTTGTTAAGTAATTCACATGGTTAACTGAATCCAGCCTCTCTCATTAAAATTTTACATGTCAGAAACTGGGTGGGAAAATTGCAGATTGCAGATCACATGACTCTGGGATGCTGAAAGTGTCATAAATGCAAGGACCAGTCTAAGTCACTTGGAATCAAAATCACTCAAGTTCCTTTTAAGGTCATCAGTATCATCCAAAAAGCTGTCTCTTTTATGTTGTCTCAACTAAACAATTATATATTCTTTCCAAATTTGGTGAAGCCATGTTACTCCAGATTCCTTGGTTTTATCCATGAGATATAGCTGGATCTCCCAAATTTATAAGAGCTTTTTTATGCTTTCATATAAAAGGATTAAATAAGTTATGGTGATTGCAAAGGTTTGGGTCATTTTTCCTCTTCGTATTGACATTAACATGGCATAGTTAAGCGGTAAATTGTACTGTATTTTTGCCTAACTTTCCAGAGTTCCTTGCAGCCTGGATAGAGAATAAAGTCTTTTTTTAAATCCTCTTCCCGAAGAAGTAAGTGCTAGAAGATAAGTCATTCACAGATTATGGAAAACAGATTATTCAGATCACTATATTGTAGAAAACTTACAAATTTTGAATTTAATTCATTATGACAAATAAATATAAATCGGTAAACCTAACTGTCCCTAATTAACAACACAGCTATAGGAGCCCTTGGGACAGCAAATTGATAGAACACTTCAGTTGTATTACTACAAGGCCTTGGCCTTCATCAAAATTAAAAGTAATTTCCTTTTCAAACATGTCCCTCAAATTCTCTTTAGCAAGATTTATTAAGAAGAAAGAGAGATGTTACAAAACTAGCAACTGAAGTACTTCTCAATAAGTAACCAGTCTATCACTAACATATAATTGGGAGGGAGGATCTTCCTCATTTTTTTTAAAGTTTCTAGGAAACCACAAACTGATAGGTCTCTTCAGTGATAACAAAGGACTTGGCAGTAACTGCTTATAAAAGCAGTTTTTAAAAATTCTTATTAGTTTAGGAACTGGTCATTACAAATAGATTCCCAGATCATTATTCTCCATTTGGCACATACTGCAACATTTATCCTAATTCTATGACTAGATGAATTGATGACAATCATTGGAATTTTACTGATTAGGGATGATTGGAGAGACAAAGTAATCTGAAAAATTCAAATGTCCTCTAGATATCTGCTATTATAATACATGCATTATTGATGTGATGGGACTGTAAAAGAAGTTATCCATGCTTGTTTTACATTCCAAATGCAAGGACTTTTTAGACATCAATATTTCATTTTGTCATCTCATACAGGTGTTTTATAGAAGACAAAAGCTCCAAGGTGGCCTGGTTAAATCGTTCTGGTATCATTTTTGCTGGCCAGGACAAGTGGTCTCTGGACCCTCGAGTAGAGCTCCAGCAGCTTTCTCTTCTGGAATACAGCCTTCGGATCCAGAAAGTGGATATCTATGATGAAGGGTCATATACATGCTCAGTCCAAACGCTGCATCATCCCAAGACTTCTCAAGTTTATTTGATTGTTCAAGGTAAGAACTCAGGTTTGGAAATGGGAGCAGAATTTTGGAAAACTACTATTGTAATGAACAATTCTATTGTGAGATTTATTTTTAGTGTCTTGGGGAGTTGTCTGAGAAATGCATTGTCTCAGAAATTTGCATCCCTTTTCTTTTTACTGCTAAGGAAATCCTAATTGAGAAAGAATGGCTGGTTTCCATTACCCATATCTCCTTCAGTGTTCTGATGTGGCAGTATATTAGCAAACTAGGGCACTGTTCACTTTGTCTTTCTGTGTAACTAGACAATCTAATTTTGAAGAGAAGGATATGAAAAGCCACTGAAAATTAAAGTTTGAACTCTGCACAATTATCTTCCCAAAATAAGTCTTTATGAGAAGTTGGGTCATCACAGAATTTAGAAATGCATAGTGATTTTGAATACTAACACTAATATTGCCTCCAGTATATGAAACAAGTTGCTGTTTAATATTTGTTGCAAGGGAAATAAACGAAGAGAGTTAATGCATACATATTTCCCTATGGTTTTCCCAGAAATATTTAGTTGGCAATACATTTGTGACAATAATGCAAATATTTTTCTTACACTGTAATACTGTATTGTACTGATTGGTGTGACTGGCAGAAATGATAGTAATTTCTAGATAATAACTGAAATAAAATTTTATGAAATATAATCAAAATCACATAAGTCTATGATTTCATTCATTCATGTATTTTGATTTTAAACTTTCAAGCATATTTTTAACTTTACATAAAGGCATATACATTACATTAAGCTAAACAATGGTTAGCACATTTTGGTAAATGATGGTTTATGGCTTAAAGCTTGCATCTTTTCCAGCAACTGTGTCTTGATTTGACATGCCATTCAGGTCTGAATTTATTAAATTCTATTTCTTTGGTTTTGTCTGGCAGATTAAGTCAGTGATACCAAACATATTGCAGTTTAGCAATATGTGTGAATAATGGTCTTTGGGTTTGTTCAGAAAAGCATATATTCAGATTATTCAAGATATAGCATGTCATATAAATGTAACTAAGAGTTTAATCTGCATAGAGAAGGAACCGGGTTTGTGTGCCAAAAGCCTATGGTTGCAGTTCCTGATATTGTCAGTCAGAAGTTTTAAGCCACTGTTTACATTAAACAAAAAACAAAAAAACCTATGCTTGAGTCTCCAAAGAGCCACTTCCAGACAGAATAGGTTACTAGGCTACTTAAGCAGTTAATCTGTCCTGGTCTACAATAGATTTGGGTCTTCTAAATCATATGAGGTTTAGAGAGTGAAAACAGATTCTACAGTTCTGTGGATATTCACTAACTTCTTCTGTTCAGATTGGAATTTATTTTTGCATAAACATAGAATTGGTTTTTAATCTGCTGATCTTTATCTGAAGCAATAAAAATAAATGATATAATGACCAAATTTCTGCCCTTAATTTGTACCTTTTAAAATAACCAATGGTAAACTGACATTAATCTGCAGGACAAATAATTCAAAATGGGCAGGATATTCTCTTATGCCTGCTAAAATGTGAATGACTGATTACTGATTTCACACTATATTTCACACTATACATCATGTGAAATGCTGACAGTAGGTGGAGATTTATCACAAAGAATATAGATGTCAGGGCAGTCACATGACTACATCGCTGCAAATGACATCCATATCATTTTTAATTAATTAAAAAGTCGAGAATTTATTAACTACTTAGGATTCAGGTTTACCGCTTATATATTATTCCTTTTCATCTTATAATGCTTTTTTTCTTTTTTAATTAAAATATTCCCATATTAGATTCTGAGATTTTCACTTTTCAGTGACTTTGACAAGACAGTTGGTAAGAGTTTCAGATAACATTGCTTCAAAACATTTTTCAACATTTTGATAAATGAATGCCCTCTGTACAGTGGTACACTTGAACAAATAAACAGTATAATTAGCTTTTGTGGGCAGACAAATGGGATAACTGATAAAACTTTTCTAAAATTATCCAAGAAAATAATTTGGAATTAATGTCTGCAGGGCAGGTCTCTCTTTAGTAGCGTTACAACCTGAAAAAGCCCAATGGACAACAATTTCTCTTGGGATTTCCCTGAACCATGCGAAGCCAGAGAATCTGGTATCAATGAAAAGATGAATTGAACAATGAAAGATATTATATTTACATTCATAGATTTCTTAAATGTATCCAAAAGTTAAGAGCAAATTAACTTTTATCAGAAGGGCATTCAGAGGGCTCTGACTATGTACAAGCATATTAGCAGGGCATTTGTAACCGTTCTTAGCTCTTAGGAAATTAGATAAATACCATCACCTTGGTCTTAAATCAGAAATGAATTGGAAGCTAATGAAGATAGCACTTTATGCTAAATTTTGCACAAACTGGCATATATACGGAGTGTCTTCAAGGACAGTCTCACCATAATCTGGATGAAATGTTAACAGGGAATAGATTGCTCTGAATATAGCTGTAGTTGTATAAAAGCCTAAACTGGCAAAAGTCGTCTTTTTTAAAACATTTTTAATAGAGTGCACAGTATGTTATATACATGTTCCCAGTACACTGAGATTTCATAGCCAAAGAATGTCAATAAAGTAGCTGAATTTATCAAGTATAAGGTAAAAGTAAAGGTTCCCCTCACACATATGCGCTAGTCATTCCCGACTCTAGGGGCGGTGCTTATCTCTGTTTCAAAGCCAAAGAGCCAGCACTGTCCAAAGACATTTCCGTGATCATGTGGCCAGCATGACTAAACACCAGAGACTCATGGAACGCTGTTACCTTCCCACCAAATGTGGTCCCTATTTTTCTACTTGCATTTTTTTACATGCTTTTGAACTGCTAGGAAGCTGGGACAAGTAACGGGAGCTCACCCCGTTATGCGGCACTAGGGATTTCAACCACTGAACTGCCGACCTTTCGATCGACAAGCTCAGTGTCTTAGCCGCTGAACCACTGCGTCCCTTTATCAAGTATAAAGTGGCATAATTTATCAGATATTTATTTTTATTTCAAAAGTTACACTGGGAATACTAAATACAATAAAGTTGCTTTGTGAAGCCACCCAGAGTCACCTTGTGGCAAGATGGATGGCAAACAAATTTAATAAATAAATAGGAGGTCCAGTTTCTCAGAATTGTTCCCCTTCCCACCCTCCAAACAGTGATCCAGATCTATGCCGCTTATCTTACCTCTTTTTGCAAGATGATTTTAGAGTGAACTTCATGATTTGGAATTCTGGGTAGAAATGGGAGTGGTTTGCTTTCCACAGGTATCCACTTCCTTGTCCCTTTTGTAAAAACCTGCCCCAAAACACAAAGAAATCCAAACTTGAGTAATATTTCTTCTAGGGATACCAGGAAAGTATCATATGGGCTGTAACTTGTTAGAACATGATTAGCCCCAATTCAGAGAAGTTGTCACTTCTTGTTAGCTTTAGCACCTTCTGAAACAGCTTGAATGCAGGATAAAATGTTAAATTTCTTTGCTGGGATAGACATTCATGTTGGCTCCATTTCACTTCCTCTTTTTAAAAAAATTCAGGATTTTTTTTGCAATCCATTTCACTAAATAATTGAAATTTTGGGAAATTTGCAATTTTTTGAAAAAGGAGAATAAATTTTCATTCATATGAGATATAAATAGTTCAAATGAATAATGAAATATATGCAATTATTAAGGATTGGACAAAACTGATATAAATACTATGCAGTAGTTAATGCAAATCCATAGTTCAGCATTTAGACCAGGGGTCCCAAGCCCCCACAGCTGCAGCCCAGTACCGGACCGCATACCGTACAGCACCAGGCTGTACGAGCATCATGCAAGTGTACACACACAGCTCCACTTGTACATGCAGCAGGCACTCGCACATATGCACAAAGCTCCATTTGTATGAGCAGTGGGCACTCTTACATGCCCATACCTGCCATTTCTATAGAACCATTTCCTTCTCGCCCCCCATCGGTCTACAAAGCTGGAAATGTTGGGGACCACTGATTTAGACAGCAGTTCAGAAGATGAACTTGAGAACTTTAAATCTTATCTTGGACATCTTTACTACAATTTAGACTGTTAAAAGGAATGCTATCCTTGATTTATAATTCGCAGGAGAAGTTCCTCACAATCATACTAACATGTGATAGCTGTCATTGACATGCAATAAACAAATGAACGCTAACCCTTAGTCAAACTGAAAATCAGTGCAATTTCCTGCATTCTTATTGACTTCATTGAATCTCCATTCCTCTGCTTTGCCAGAGATATTCACAATGCTATTAAAAGGAAATAGTAATTGGCACTATAAGATATGCTAAGAGTGAAGTGCCATTAAAAAGGAGACAAATTTAAAACAAGATTTTTTTTTTCCAAGCAGGCTTTCAGTTATACCTCAGCTGCAGCAGTTCTGGCCTATAGAAGCTTTTCACGATCAAAGTACCCTTTGAACACATATGAATAATGCCTTTTGTGAAGGCCTTACTAATTGGAGAGATAAAATTACCATCTGCAGAGAAGATGATACATTTTTTTTCCTTCTGTGCTAACCAGCCATTTAATTATGAAGACCTTGTGCCCTTGACTTCCTGCCTATCCAGCAGGATACTTCAGGACTGCAAAAAAGAAAGTCACAGAAACAGCTATGTTGCTCCATGAGAAATATTCCAAAACCATGCACTGTAGGGCCACTATTAGAGGCAGCCACACATCAGGGGGGAAAACCATATATATCAGCAAATTATATATTCTGTCTGATTATAGGTAGTGCTCAATTTACAACCATTTGTTTAATGACCCTTCAAAGTTACAACGGCACTGGAAAAAAGTGATTTACTATCAGTTCTTGCACTTGCAACTGTCATAGCACACCCCCGCCCCCCCATGGTCATATGATCAGAATTCAGGCACTTGGCAACCAGCATATATTTACGAGAGTTGCAGCTTCCTGGGGTCATATGATCATCATTTGGGATTTTCCGATCCAACTTTTGACCAATAAAGTCAATGGAGGAAGCCAGATTCACTCAAGGTCCATGTGATTCATTTACCAACTGCAGTGATTTGCTTAACAACAATGGCAAAAAAGATCTGAAAATTAGGCATCACTCACCAAGCACCTTGCATAGCAATGGAAATTCTGGTCCCAGTTGTGGTGCTAACTCTGTATCAGAGTGCCATTCTAGCCACAAAATCTAAAATTTGTTATCTATGTGACTATATCAGTTGGAATGATCACGTTGTAAATTCTTGAAACTTCAACATGAAAATAATTGCATCCCGGTAAGATTGAACTGTTTTAAACACAGTAAGTCACTTTTAACTTTCCATCCTCCCAATGCACCTTTTCCATCTATATTCATGAATATTTCCATAGGGTGCTGTGGTTTCTGTAGGTGCTCTGCAACCATTCCATTTAGCTGAGAACATTTTTTGTCTTTCTAAAACTGAAAATAAGGTTTGCAACAAATGCAATCTCATTTTCTGCTTGCAGTATCTTTTCAGGAAGACAGCTATGTTGTCCGCCAACCAGACCATTCTAATATACTCCAGTGCATTTTTCACATGGATATTTATCATCCAAATGGGTGGGCAACTTTTGGTGGCTAGAATTCATATTAACATTGGCAGGAGGAATGATGAGAGAAACTGTTGCTTTAGCCTGGATGATGATTCAAAACCAGCATGCTTTGTTTTTCTTGACAGAATTTGGGAGTTTAGTGTTTTTCATTTTTCTTTTAAAGTGTATTACAATTATTTGAAGACTTGTTATCTCAGATAATGCCTTCATGTTCTTGCCTTAAATGTTTGGAAGGTATATGGCTGATCTTGGCAACTGTGATTAAACAGAGCTTCAGAACAGAAAAAAAAAGTTTCAAAATTATATTTCTTGTTATTTCAGCAAGCCTCAGAATTATCTTGTTCCTCAGTGTTATATTTTTATTTTTTTTCCATTTCTTAGTATGTTTCTATCTCAATTTTTGTCTGGCCCTTCAGTGGAGGCATCTTCTTTAATTTTATCCTAATAGTAATAAACTTGCAAAGGATAGTCAAGAAGGTAGATACTACCCTGAATTTAGCCATCTGCTCTATAAATATATATACACTTGATTTCTTTAATTTCCAATCCCATAGGTTAATTACTAGACCTTCCTGGATCTTGGTTCTATTTCATTCAATTGTTCAACCACAAAATGAGAGATGTTATGACTTTATATCTCTGACTCTTTTTGCAGCCAACATAAGAGTGATTCCACATATTATATTGGCAATCCTAGATTCCGTCTTTCATAAACAGCTTACAAAACCTTAGGGCACAACACACTTCTTAGACTTTACAGAGTGATATAGTTCTTTTTTCAATCTGGGAGAAAGAGAAAGAGGGAAAAAAGAGAAAGATTTTATATAGAAGATTCATAAAGAGTCCATTCCAATTCTGTGAGATAATGGTGGGATTGTCCTTCAAAAACTTCTTTTGATCAAATACATTTGTGCACCTGTAGTATGGAATATTTTTCCTGGTATCCCCAAATTTATTCTTGTTTGACTCAGTCTGAAGTATACACATATATAGAAAACAAAACACAAGAGATTAGATAGTTGGTGTTCTTTTCTGTGCTTTGCCTTATACTATACAATTTTTATATTTCTTTTCACTATAATGTTTGTGAGACTATTGTAACTTCTTCCATATTGCAGAGACAAATAAAAAATTAAACACAGAGAGACAAGCTTTGACAGTAAAATATTGATTGTTTCATCTTTCCTTCTTACTCATCTTCAATTCTTCAGTACCTTTGGTACTAAGTTTACTGTGCTGCTAGCTAATCATTAACTGCTTTCAAAATGTTTCATGACTGAATAAAAAGCATAAATTGTTTACTAACATAAGTATATTCTTAAAAAATCAAGTTGGATACAAATAAAAAAGAAATATATAAGAAATTGGACCCAAGGTATTGACCAGGAAAGAATTGTTTGGAAAGGAATGTCCTATGTAAAAATAAGAAAATTTCCAAGTCCTACAACTCTATAACTTTCATACCATTGTCATATGAAAATTATCTTGCAGGCAGGTAGAAAGAAAGGCCAGACTGACTTAAAATATTTAAATTACTTCAGGTGTGAGCCTGGTGGCGCAGCAGATTAAAGCAGTGCTGTTAAAGCACTGTTATTAACATTCAGCTGCCTGCAATTACTGCGAGTTCAATTCTCACCAGGCTCAAGGTTGACTCAGCCTTCCATCCTTTCTAAGGTAGGTAAAATGAGGACCCAGATTGTGGGGGCAATAAGATGACTTTGTATAAATATACAAAAGTATGAAGGTTATTGCTTAATGCCTTGTAAGCCGCCCTGAATCTCCAGAGAAGGGCGGCATATAAATCAAATTTAAAAAATTTTTTTTAAAATATTTAAATTACTTCAGGTGTGGGACTTCAATGTCACTTTAAAAAATCCCCACCGTTATATCTCAATATCTCCTTCCTTCCTTTTCTCAGTTTGGCAAAGGACAATCCAGAATAAAAATGAATGGAATTGAAGGATAATTCAGAGGGTTCGACTGGAAGCGTCACGGCAAGATAGTCGGGGAATTAGCAGGCTCTGATGAGTTTTGCAAAAACCCGGACTGACAAACTGCCGCCGAGGGGTCTTTGGACCGGAACCGTCCTGTAGGGACGGGGATGAAGGAGAGGCACCTTGGAAGACCAAGAGGAACAGGCAAGTTCCTCGAAGGTCAGAGGAAACTCTCTATGACTCTATGACTATGACTCTATGTCCCGAAACTGGGGCAACCGGACTAAGCATTGAGCAGGACTGGTGAATGGAACAGAGTTTTTTGAGGCCGGGTGAGTGACAGCCAACCCACAGGTGAAACAACAATAAGAAAAAAATCTTTAAACCTGAAGACCCCTAGCAAAAAAAAACAGCGGCTAATGATCATAGGGGGAGGAAAAGAGGATGTTGAAGCATAATTTTAAAGGGACAAAAACCCAAATAGAAAATTGACTTTTGAACAAAATTATTTGGAAAATAATTTGGAAAATTTTAAAAACTAGACAAATCACCCCAAGATTAGTTAAAGGACTGGAAAGAAATAAATAGATCTTTTTTTTTCCCCTTTCTTTTTCGAATTTTAAGAAAAACAAAAGAGAATGGACAATAAGCCCTGTAATAGAAGTGTTGTATAAACAAAAGGAAAAAGGAAAAAATAAGTGAAAAGAGCTGTTTAAATTTGGACTGGACTATAAAACTGATTTGGTATTTTTAAAGCCAAAAAGAAAAAGAGAAACTAGTTAATATTGTTAATGTAGATTGAAACAAAATGGATACTTGTTAGACAACCGGAAATTGTGGATTGCAGAGAGACACCTTCAGGAGCAAAAAGGAACATTGCAATTTGGTCTTTGTTTTGGAAAATTGTGAACTTTACAGATAGCAGCCGTGAGAACTTTTGGGGAGGATTTCTTTGTCTGCAAGCAGCTTGACTTTGGGGGGGCGGGAGAAGGAATACAATGGAACTTTTAAAATTGGAATAATATTAACTCAAAAAGAATAAAATGGCGCAGGAAATTAGAGAAATGATTAGATCGATGTACTTGTCATGGAAAATGGAAATAAGAGAAATAACTACAATGCTGCATGGAGAATTAAAATCTGAGGACATAAAAATTGAGATAGGGCATATGCAAGCTGATAAGGAAATAAAGACAGAGAAGCAAGACACAGAAGCTGAAAATAAAGACGATAAAGACAATGCAATTAAATATGAAAAAGTAACTGAACATGTGGATAACAATAATAAAAAGGAGGTTTTTAGAGATTACATTGGGATTAACAATGAAAAAATAGAGAGGATAGAAAGAGACAAATAAGGAAAGAAAAGTGGAACAGAAAGAATATAAACAACTTAAATGATTACACTGGGATTTACAGTGAAAAGATAAAAAATGCAGTCACTTAAATTGCGCATGCTCCAAGATGGCGGTGCTTGCCTGAATCGCGGCTTGAGGATGGGGTCTTTTTACCCCCATTGGTCTTCCAGGGGTCGTTTTGACATCTGAGACCTCGTGGCCCGGCTAGGGGAGCTCTCAGCCAGTCGGCCGGGGGGGGTTGCCCCCCAGGACAGCGCGGTCACAGCTGGGAGAAGAGCGTGGCGGTGGTGGTATCGGCAGCAGCGAGACTCCGGAGGGCGGATCCCACCGCCCGCATCAGCTGGGCGTCGGCAGCGACGGCGTTCCGAGCCGGAGGCTCTCTGAGGCTGGAGCGGCATCAGCCAATGGATCTGCTGGGGCCATTGCTGCTCGGCGTTCGCCTCAGGCTCCGGGGGTTTCTTCTGGATGCCTTGGGGATTGCTGAATTCCCTTGTGAGTTCTGGGACGCTGCCAGAACTTTTCAGTCTGGCAGCGGTAGCAGCAAAGGAAACGGCGATTTTTGGCTGCAGCTGCTACAGCCGAAATGGCGGCTGTCCGGCGAAGGTGGGGAGGGGAACACCCGCTCCTAGCTTTGTTAGCCTGGCTGCTGTGGACGATGGGATCACGAGGCAACGAGAAATGTGGCAGACAAACATCCACGGTCCGGGATTGGCTAGGACCTATAGGAGGGTTGCCCAGTGGATGGGACAGCCCCTCGTAAATTCTGGGAGGCCTCCATCATGATTATGGAGGCTGGGGGTGGGAGTTTACTTCTCCCCCCTATTTTCTATCGTTCCCCTTTGGGACTCTGTCCATCTCGGACCGGCTGCCGCCTTACCGACTCTCTGACATCAAAACTATGGCTCATTTCCATCTGAGCCTTTTGACTTGCTGATACCTAAACCATGGTTTGTTTCCACCTGAGCCACCACCACCACCACCCAGTCATTGGGGAATTGTCAATTATGCGGGGGTTGCTATGGGAGCCAATGTATCTTTCCATCTCACTACCAGAGGGGACTGACCAACAGACCAACCACTGTGAGAGGGCGGTTTTGGACTTTAATCCCCTTGGATTGTGCTCGATAGCCAGCACTGGTTTACTACTGCCTTTTCACCAGTGGAGGGGACTGACCATCTGACCAACCACTGTGAGAGGGCGGTTGGATTGTATCCCCCTTGAACTGTGTCAACTTGGCAAGAGACCCTGCCCACTGTTGTGAGGGGACAGTGGTCTGGGACTTGGATGTTGGATGCCCCCGTCCTATTTGCGTTCTCCTGGACCTTTTTATTCTCTATCTAGACCCGGGGACATGGTCACTTATCCTCTTGAGGCAATATGTATTCGGCAGCTGAACTTCTTGGCCTGCGAGATTCCCCCCTCTTGCAGGATTGGCCTCCTATTCTATCAAGGGCCTACCTTGATGATGGGTTTTGGAACCCCGAGAGGTGGCATGTGGCCAAGAGGGGGCTAAGGGGTTTTTTAAAATTGTCTTTAACTAAATTTTGAAGGGGTTCTGGGGAGGGGGGGAGGGGGGAGGGGAGGGGGAGGGCAGGCCTGGCAAGGAAACATAGCATGGGAGGAGGGGATCCTTGGGTCGAGAGGGGAGCCAGAGGTTGTCTGGATAGCACCTGGAACATCACTACCGTGAGTGGGAGGGGTAGATATGGCGGGAGCAGGGGGCCGTATCGAGTTAGGGGAGTGCACACCTGCTGTTTACGAGCAGTGGTACGCTCCGGCCCCCAAGGCTCCACCCATTCCCCAGGTTGCACAGGCCCTCAGGGCCTGGTCCTTCGGCTGATGTTATGCAATGCCAGGTCCGTAGTAAATAAAGCCCCCCTCATTTGTGATTTTATTTGCGAGGCGGGAGCGGACCTGGCAGGTATCACAGAGACCTGGTTGGGCCAGGAAGGGGGGTTCCCCTCATTGAAATTTGCCCACCAGGTTTCCTTGCATTCCATCGGCCAAGGCAACAGGCAGCGGCGGGGGAGTAGCGGTTGTTATCAAAGAAGGTCTGAGACCGAGGGAGGCCACAGTTCCTCAGACGCCCGGCTGTGAGTCCCTTCTTGTGAAGTGGGGTCATGGGGTTCAGATGGGTCTGCTGATCACGTACCTGGCTCCCTGCCACGTGGCAGCAGCCCTGCCCGAGCTCCTCGACGTTATCGCCGTGGTGGCAGTTGAAACCCCTAGATTTATGGTCATGGGGGATTTCAACCTTCCATCTGTGGGTGAGACGTCGGAGGTTGCTCGGGAGTTCATGGCTTCCATAACAGCTATGGACCTGACCCAGCTAATTCATGGCCCTACCCACATGGGGGGAAACATGCTGGATCTGATTTTCGTCTCTGGACAGTGGTTGAGTGATCTTGAGATAGGGGACTTAGTCATCGAGCCCTTGTCATGGTCAGATCACTCTCTCCTTCATCTTGACTTTCAAACCGCTGCACCCCGCCACAGGGAGGCGGAGCCTGTTAGTTGGTTCTACCCCAGGCGCCTGATGGAACCTGATAGATTCCAGATGGAGCTTGGGCCATTTCCTGAGGCTCTGGCACACGCCTCGACCGGAGACCTAGTGGCCGCCTGGGATAGGGCGGCTGTGGGTGCTCTGGATTGGGTCGTACCTTTGCGGCCTCTGACCCGGCGCCGATCTCAATTGGCTCCTTGGTTCTCCGAAGAGTTGAGGGAGTTGAAGCGCCGGAAAAGATGCCTAGAGAGTAGTTGGAGACCCAGTCGTTCTGAATCTGACTGGACACTAGTGAGATCCCATATTAGGAATTACTTAGTGGCGATAAAAGCAGCTAAATGTAACTATTTTGCTGCTCTTATTGCATCATCAGATAATCGCCCGGACGCCCTCTTCAGGGTGACCCACTCCCTACTTCACCAGGAAGCATGGGAGGACCCCTTGGAGGGTAGAGCTGAGGATTTTGTTCAGTATCTGCATGATAAAATCACTCAGATTTGGGAAGATCTGGACTCCGACTGGGTAGTCTCAGGGGGAGGGACAGGGGCAGGTCTTGTGAATGATATCAGGACTGAGTTTGATCCTGTGACCCCTGAGGACATGGACAGGATTCTGGGCAGGCTGAATGCAACCACTTGTTATTGGACCCGTGCCCCTCCTGGCTAGTACTGGCTTCCCGGGAGGTGACACGCGGCTGGCTCCAGGGGATTATAAATGCTTCGTTGTGTGAGGGTGACTTTCCTGCCGCCTTGAAAGAGGCGGTGGTGAGGCCTCTCCTCAAGAAGCCTTCCCTGGACCCGGCAATGTTGGTAAATTATCGTCCGGTCTCCAACCTTCACTTTCTGGTGAAGGTTGTTGAGAGTGTGGTTGTGCAACAGCTTCCCCAGCACCTGGATGAAACGACGTATCTGGATCCATTCCAGTCGGGTTTCAGACCCGGGTACAGCACAGAAACGGCATTGGTCGCGTTGGTTGATGATCTCTGGAGGGCTCGGGACAGGGGGTGCTCCTCTGTCCTGGTCCTGTTAGATCTCTCAGCGGCTTTTGATACCATCGACCATGGTATCATGCTGCACCGGTTGGAAGAGTTAGGGGTGGGAGGCACTGTGTTGAAATGGTTCTCCTCCTTTCTCTCCGACCGGTCGCAGTCAGTGTTGACAGGGGGGCAGAGGTCGACTCGGAGGCTCCTCATATGCGGGGTGCCACAAGGGTCGGTCCTCTCGCCCCTCCTGTTCAACATTTATGTGAAGCCGCTGGGCGAGATCATCCGTGGTTTTGGGGTGAGATATCATCAGCTGACGACACCCAGCTATACATCTCCACCCCAGACCACCCCAACGATGCCCTTGAAGTGATGTCCCGGTGCCTGGAGGCCGTGCGGATCTGGATGGGGAGGAACAGGCTCAGACTCAATCCATCCAAGACCGAGTGGCTGTGGTTTCCGACGTCCCGATATAGTCAGCTGGTGCCATCGCTGACTATCGGGGGCGAATCATTGGCCCCTGCAGAGAGGGCACGCAACTTGGGCATCCTCCTGGATTCACGGCTGTCTTTAGAAGAGCATTTGACGGCCGTGACTGGGAGGATTTTTCATCAGGTTCACCTGATTCGCCAGTTGCGTCCCTTTCTGGATCAGGACTCTTTACACACGGTCACTCACGCCCTCGTCACCTCTCGCCTGGACTATTGTAATGCTCTCTACATGGGGCTCCCCTTGAGGAGCACCCAGAGGCTCCAACTGGCGCAGACTGTGGCCGCGCAGGTGGTGATGGGAGCGACGTGACACTCCAATGTTACTCCTCTCCTGCGTGAGCTGCACTGGCTCCCGGTGGTCTTCCGGGTGCGCTTCAAGGTGTTGGTTACCACCTTTAAAGCGCTCCATGGCTTAGGACCCGGGTACTTATGGGACCGCCTACTACCACCAATAGCCTCCCACTGACCGGTACGCTCCCATAGAGAGGGGCTCCTCCGGGTGCCGTCAGCCAAACAATGTCGGCTGGCGGACCCCAGGGGGAGAGCCTTCTCTGTGGGGGCACCCACTATCTGGAACGAGCTCCCCCCGGAGTTACGGAGGATCCCGGATCTTCGTGCGCTAAAAACTTTCCTGTTCCACCAGGCGGGCCTGGCCTATTTCTTCCCTTTTTCCCTTCTTTTGTAAAAATAATTTAGAAATTTTAAATTGTAAATATTTTAATATTTGGGGTTTTAATATTTTATAATTGGGATTTTAAATATTGGGGCCATTGTTTAATTCGGTTTTATCTGGCTTTTAAATTTTGTATGTATGTTTTTTACTTTTGGCTGTTCACCGCCCTGCGTCCCCTCGGGGAGAAGGGCGGTATATAAATCTAAATAAATAAAATAAATAAATAAAATAAAAAAGAGAGAAAAGGGTGGAAAACAATAGGAAATATAGGGCAAAATAGAAGAATCCAGGACTTTGAAATACAGAATGATAATACTTGGCTAAACAGTGGGCTAAACGGTGGTGAAATAAAAAAAAGAGAAAAGAGAGAGGGAACAATGGGAAATATAAGGCAAAACAGGGGAGATCAGGATATTCAAGCACAAAAGGAAAAAAGGGGAAAGAAAAAGGTAAAAATAAAAAGGAGAAAAGGTAAAAATAAAGAGGAGAAAAGGAGAAGAAATGAAAGAGGAATATGATGTATATAACTAGAACTGAAATACGAATTGTAGTAAGAAATAATGGTATATCATATGATGGTGAAAATGAATTGAATAATAATTGGAATATTATCATTTATATTTCTGAAATTTAGATAATGTTGAGGGTTTTTTAGAAATATGAATGTTTAAATTGTAATAATTGAAATATTTTTAATGGTGGGGGGTATAGAAATGATTTGGAACAATACATGGGAAAGCTATATGATTAGAGGATAAAAGCTAGAATATTTTTAAATTTAACTAAGGAAATTGTACTAAATGAAATATCTTTAATTGTATATTGTGGTGAAAGTAGAAATGATTAATATCTATGTTTATATTCTTTTTATTTCCTGTTTGAATATATAAATGAAAAAGATATTTACATAATTAATTTATTTATATTAAAATGTTGTACTGTATTATTTAAGGAAATGTATGTTATAAAATAAGTGGGTTTACTATTCCTATAAGAATTGAACAACTGTAACACCACAAAATTAATTAATTTGATGATGGATGCAAAAGCAGATGACAATGGGAAGGGGTTTAATATAGAATAAAAGGGAAAAATGGAATTTGGTTAAAATTAGAGATGAAAATGAAGAGTAATATTGGTAAAAAATAGATGAAAATAAATACTATGGCAAAAAGGAGGTATATAAATTGTAATTTTAGTTGAAAGGTCTAAAAACTGTTTAAATTTGTTAACTGGCCAAATACTCTGTTTAACAAAAATACATTGTATATTTGTGTGTGTGTTTGTGTAAAAAATAAAAAAAAAACTTTATATATATATATATATAAAGGATAATTCAGTAGTATTAATGAGATAAAAATAGACTCAAAACTCTGGGACATGGTTACTTTTGCTGAACTGGTTGGAAATTCTAGAAGATACATTTTTAACTCACTTGATCTGGTAGATGTAACCAAATTAGAGAAATTGTGAATACTTTGGTGCTTCTTAAATTATTTGCTTTCAGACTAAACAGATTTACTCCCTGTTTCTATAGTAGTTTGTCCGTCCAGTATGAGTGGGGTTGTCTTTTTCTCCTTGGTAATTCCTTAGTTATGGTGTTTTCTGCTTCAGGATGCTTAGGGTGAATCTCCACTTATGTGGGCATTGGCTGCCTGATAAGGATGTCTACTGCTCTTTTTCTTTCCTTCTTTCCTTTTTTTATTCTTTCTTTGGAATATTGTGTAAATATAGTGTATTTCTGTATGTGTATTGATGGATGATTTGTCTGAGTGCCAAACTTCCAGGAATTCCCTACACCGAAAATAAGACCCTGTCTTATATTTTTTTGAACCCTGAAGTAAGTGCTTGGCCTTACTGCCATGCGCTCAAAAGCCCGATAGGGTTTATTGTCAGGGGATGTCTTATTTTGGGGAAACAGGGTAGCATTTTTGGATTTGGCTTGGTCTCAGATACTCATGGTTTCCCAATTGGCATTGCATACAAACTAGCACAAACTGTGAACATCCTAGAAATAAACCATATTTTCACACCATTCTAAAGGGGCAATAAAAAACTACACCTCCACTACAACAAGCAGGGCAAGCTACTATATATAAACATGGACTCACATTCAGTCTCACTGATAATATTATCTAGTTAGATAAGGGAATATCAGCAAGCAATCAACTAATCATATACAGCATAAGGATTCCACAGTTCAATCCTCAACAATACATAATCTCTTGTTTTGGAGATTAGAGAAAGCTGCCATAGCTCCAAATAATATTAAAATCCAGGATTTTTTTTTTTAAAAAAAAATACAAATTATGAAGTTCTAGGATCTAATCATTCTATTGCTGATTGATTTCTGGACAGTTTATGGTCGATGAATAAATGACACAACAGGTTGTGTCTCCAACGGATTCCAAGTATGAAATATCTCTTGAGAATCTCACCTTCTTACTTCAATCTCATGCAGTCTTCTCACTTGAACAGATATATATCCATTTACACTTCTGTAAGTGAGAGAAAGTAATATTTGTAGGCTTTTAGTGTCAAAGCCATCATCTCTCTAATCAAAGCTTGAACAGCATTGCTTTAATATAGCCTTCCTCAAGCTGATACTTTCTGAATGTGTTAAACTCTTATATTTTTAACCAAGTATTACAATATCTGTAGTCCAACTCAGCTGGAAAGCACCTGGTTAAAAAAAGTGACTATAATGTTCACTTGTTTTTCAAGCCAATAGCCAATGTGATTCTTACAAAATGTCAAAATATTATTTCCACTCAGTTTTTAAGATATCAGCTATTCATTTCACATTAAATTCAGGAGCAGAGTGCTTTATTACTACACTAATGGTCACCAAACCAACTCATAAGGAATTATAAGTTCTGCTCTGTTTTGCTGATCTTCCAGAAGATGTTGATGCTTAATCATATAAGGACTGATTTGGAACATAATAAAACACTGAGCTGGTTCACACATTCATTCACAATATTTGGTAGCTGTAGTCCATTATAAATGAACCACCGCAGATCAAATTGACCTGTGTCATTTCTAAACACAGTTTCTTCTAGTTGAGTCAGTTTACATGTTCAAATGACAATAATCACAGCAGTCATATAGTCATCTGTATAAATGTAGGCTCATGGTTGATTTATCAAAGCACTCGTCCAGAAGAAAAGGGTTTGATGAGCTTTGTGATGAAGTTCTATTTGAAATTGACAGAACATGCAAGCAAGATGTACTGTTTGTGATTGGAGACTGAATGCTCATGTTGGAAATATTAAAGGGGACAGTGTAGTACAACTATATGGCTTAGGAAAGTAAATGAATCAGGAAGCCAACGTCAATTTTTGCTATCCCAATTTCTCATAGCTAACAACTGTCTTCAAATAACCAAGACTATATTTGAATACATGAATATCACCAGATAGAATACATGGAGATGATATTATTGATAAAGGATGATGGAGGGGCTTAATTGTAGCATCAAAGACAGAGCTAGGTTCTCACTATAAAACAGATCATGAGCTGCTTGTGTGCACATTCCAAGAGAAAAGAAGAAGGAGTAGAAAGTCAACCAATTTCCATAATATAATCTTGAACATATAATTATCCTTTTCAAGAAGAACATCAGGAATCATTTTGAAGTCCTGAATTTAAATGATAGAGAACCAGAGGAATTATGGAATAAATTTAAATAAATCATTAATGATGAATATGAAAAGAGACTTGTCAAAATGAAAAAAACAGAAAAAATAAAACTAGATATCTGAACAAACTGTGGAATCGAAAGATCAAAGATAGAAAGATAGCAATACTGAAATATTGTACAATAGAAACATCAATATCCAAAAAACTTAAGAAATATTCCCTACTTACAAAAAAATACCTCCAATATTAGAAGATAATGTTAGAACAGCACTCAGGTTATTAACAAGCCAGAAGTCAACAGGAACTGATGAAATACCCATAGAAATACGGTAAGCAGCAGTAGAAGAGTTGGTTAAGGTGGTAATCAAGCTATATCCACAAAGCTGGAGAATGACACAATCACTAACATATTGGGAGAGATCAATCTACCTTGATCTGGAGGGAGAGGGAACGAAAAGAGAGATTTTGTAGAATATGAAAACTATTGTATAATATCTTTAATTTTACATGCTAGCAAACTGATTCTTAGGCTCATTCAACACAGATTAGAGCCTTACACAGAAAAAGAAATGCTAGAAGTTCAAAATAGCTTTAGAAGCATAAGACATTATATCTGAGGCATACTGGATAATTGAAAAAGCCAAAGAATAGAAAAAGAAGTCAATCTGTGCTCCATCAATTTAAAAAGGCCTCCATTTGGGTCAATCACATAAAGCTGTGGACTGTACCAGTGGTGAAATCCATTTTTTTTACTACTGGTTCTGTGGGCGTGGCTTGGTGGGCATGGTGTGGCTTGGTGGGCGTGGCAG
Source organism: Ptyas mucosa (assembly GCA_012654045.1). NCBI lineage: Eukaryota > Metazoa > Chordata > Lepidosauria > Squamata > Colubridae > Ptyas > Ptyas mucosa. The sequence goes on from WNWU01000016.1 coordinate 10,418,845, forward strand.
GGGAAGGATACTGCAAAATCTCCATTCCCACCCTACTCCAGGGAAAAGATATTGCAAAATCTTCATTCCCACCCCACTCTGGGGTAGTATTTGCCAATTTTCTAACTACTCAAAATTTCTGCTACTGGTTCTCCAGAACCTGTCAGAACCTGCTGGATTTCACCCCTGGACTGTGCTTATAAAAAGTGTCTCCTTTTTCTCATAAGCAACCTATATACAATTCAAGAAACCATTGCATGGTCAAACAGACTGACTTTGGATATAGAAAAGAAGTGTGGCTAGTCTGTATACTTCTCTCTTATTTATTAATTATTTATTTATCAAGAGAAACTGAATTGGAAAAAGATGGACATAGTTTTAAAACTGTAGGAATAAACATCAATAAAGTATCCTATGCTGGTGACACTATTCTGATAGCTAAAAATACAAACGAACTGCAAGTTCAAATAATAATAGTCAAGGACCACAGTAATGGGACTAAAATTCAATTCAAGGGAACCAAACTAATGATAACAGATGGAATAATCATCTTCCAAAATGACAGTGATGATATTGAACTGGTGGGTAGCTTTTGCCTTTTAAAATCAACCATCAGCAGTAAAAGAACAATCAGTTAAGAAATATGCCACAGGCTAGACTAGGTAGAACAGCCATGAAGGCCTTGGAAAAGATATTCAGATGCCTTGATGTGCCTACATCAACAAAGATCAGAATCATGCAAGCAGGGCTATTCCCTGTGGCACTGTATGCAAGCAAAATTTGGACTTTGAAGAAGCCCGTATACAAAGAGTATTGACACTTTTGAACTTTGCTGCTCAATCAATCATGGATGATTTCACAAATGAGCAGGAATCTTAAATGTTCCTCGGAAATTGATCATAATCAGTTTTTTTGAAACACATCTTGGGTATTGGAAAATTAAGCTTTATCACAATCAGGTGATGTTCATAGTTCTGTGTGTCAATATGTTATAAATAAGATGGTTAAAATATAAGGACACAACACTTTTTAGTGCTTTGCTTTGGCCATCTGTGGCAGTTATGGACACAAAAGCTGATTCTGATTCTGCAAGGGGCCATTACTTATGCCTGGGAATTCTTTGTAATAATAGGTACTTAAATTCCATGAAGGTCAGTGAAATAATGATATCAGGGAACACAAATATGGGGGGGGGGGGAGCAATTAATCTCCATTGCCTAATATTGGAGCTATTTGTCCTGGCTAGTTAAAGAGAATGAGAATATGGAATAGTTTGTCAATTTTATCTGGCACAACTTGCATTGATTATGCTACACTCTACAAATAGTCCTTCCTTTTCAGTAACCTTTCCAATGTTGATATTTCTGTTCATATTCTTCTTTTTTCTTAATAGTAATCATGCTTATTTCTGTCAATGCTATTAGCAAATCCACAATCACAGATCAATGGTTATTACTATCTTCATACAATACCCATGATTATGTGAATGAACGATAATTTTACTCCCCAATTACAAACCGAAAGATCATAAAAACTATTCTGTCTTGATCAAGAACAAATAATCAGCTAAAAGGTCATTGCTAGTAATGCGAGGCTGAAACAAAACATCAGCTTTTAAACAGATTGGAAGAAAAGTCAACTATGGAAGGTTGCCTAAACACTACAAATACATTCTGAATGTCTAGGATAAAAATAAATAAACTTAAACTTAATAAATAATAAATAAATAAACTTAAAAATAATTTTTAAAAAATGTCTATATACTTTAAATGTGATGAGTGTGATGAGAATTGAAACTTAATTTCTGTCCTTTATTTAATTAAAACTGTGTAAAAGCGTACTGCACAAAATTTGTATTTTTGCTGCCACATTTTGCCAGCACACTACAAGAATGTCCTTGAAGACATAAAATGGCTGTGGGCCACACAAATAGCAATAGTACTTAGACTTATATACCACCCCATAGTGCTTTACAGCTCACTCTGAGTGATTTATAATGTGAGTATATTGTTCCCAACAATCTGGGACCTCATTTTACTGACCTCGGAAGGACGGAAGGCTGAGGCAACCTTGAGCCCATCATGATCAAATTCCAGACTGTGGGCAGAATTAGCCTACAATACTCCATTGTAACCTCTGTGCTCAGGTCTCCTCCTGGGGGGTCAACAACCCCTGGATTAGTTTGATGCAGCTGTTTCATTGATTCCTACTACCAGGATTTCCCAGCATTGTTCATAGATGGTGGCCTGTGTTGGAATAAATAGCTGTTCATCATCTTTAGCTTTCTTTTATGAACAGGTGCCTTCCTTTAAAAACAATCATCCCAGAATATTGAGGGAGAGAAAACAAGGAAACAAATATAAATCAGATCTTAGTCAGCTACTCAATGAGATGTGAAATAGGTTCCAGGACAGATCATACCATACAACCAACTTGTTAGCTATGAAAATATATAGAGGGATATTGTGCTTGGGTAACTGAGCTATTATGCCTTTCTATCTAGTGAAAATGTAGAAGGTTTTTTGGATAGTTGATAGAAATTAAATGTTTCAGAGCTATCTTAATGAAAATTTTATCGTGCTAATACAGATTTCTCTCAATGCCTATGAATAGATACATTCTTTGTTTCAGTTCCTCACAATTGAAAACTAGCTGAATTTTTTCCATAACTTTTATTACAGTACCCACTTTTTTGCTATACAATAAGAAATTGTCTCTTCATTTCTACTGACATTTTTCACAATCACTATTCTTCTTATTTACATTCACTGGTTTCTTCTCTTCTGAAGCACGCAGCGATTTTTCCTCTTCCAACACGCAGCGATTTTTCCTCTTCTTCTTTGGGAACAATGCAGCAGAAACATAATTTTTGTTCCCAGATGAGATAGGACCAAAGTCGCATACAAGGATCACTGAAATAGTTTATCTGTAGCATTATTTCTGCACATATTTCCATGTGAATGGAAAGTGGGCTATTCAGAATTATAGAATCAAAGTTGGAAGGACCTTAGAAGTCTTCTACTTTAACCTCTTCTTCAGGACAGATATACTCAGAGGATCCAAGTAAAATAACTATTCAACCTTTGTTTGAAAACTTTCAGTGAAGGAGTACCTATAATTCAGGAGACAAGTTGTTCTACTGCTTAACAGATCCCATGGTTATAAAATTTCTCCAAGTATTGGAAGACTTGTGTCATCTTACCCCTCTTACCTCTCTTCTTTAGGCTAAATATATCCAGTACATTTAATAATCATTCTTTTATAGGATTGGCCCTCACACTGCATTTTTTCAGGTGTACACTATAAGTGACAATTGTATGAATAAATCAAGTGTCCTCTTACAGAGACTTGTATCTTTTGCCACTAGTGTACATCATTTCTTTCCCTGTTATTGTCTGTTAAGTGGCCAGTTTTGTAATAGTTGTTACCCTTAGTAGCTGTCATCCTGGACCTTGTCTGAGGCTGATGGATTGCTTTTCTGTTACCTGCTGCATGACATTTCTTATCTCTTTTGGCTTGGTATCCAAACTTGGTCTAATTGCTTCCTTTGTTTTTATCTTCCCCTGTATATCTTTATTTTTTATTGGGTTCAAATTCCATTCACCTATTTCTCTCTATATTTTATTTCTTGTAATAGAACCATGATTTCAGGAAACAAAGTTACATAATGAGCAAACTCAGCGACAAGATACTGACAAAGCAATTATTAATTGGGATCCCTCTTTTCCTTCCATTCCTAGTGTTGGAATATCTATCTAACACAGACCTTCAAGGACTAGAACTTGCACAAGTGCTAAATGTGCACAAGTTGCTAAAGAAAGGTGTGGCATCTCACTTGCCAAGTTGGACCTTTGAGATAGGCCAGTGAGGAAATAGACACCAACTAGAATTCTATAATTCGTTGTTAGGCAAAATAAAATTAATTGGGGTTAATATTTATTATTCTCATCGTTATTACAATAATAAATGTATTAAATTTGTATGTCACCCAACAATTCTAGGTGGCTCACAAATTATTATAATACAATTGTGATTTTTTTTTCACACTTCTTCCTCTTGGTCAAGATTGAGCTTAATAATTTCTTCTTCTTATCTCTATATTCCTGTACATTCCCCTCATATATAGAGTTTTCTCTTCAATCCAGAAATATTTATTTCTTCACTCCAGCAGCAAGTGGTACCTGTGCAATTAGTGCTCCCCTGTAGGACTTATGTGCAAATGTTGCATCTTGTGAATCTTTCTCCCTCTTTGATATGACAAGAAACCTCCAGAACTTTAGTTTACTTTGCCACCTTAAATGTTTCACTAACTTATAGAATAATATCATAGGTTATCACTACTCATCATTTTATTGCTTTCAGATTAGCTTTACATGTTTTGTCGTATTTTCCCATAAATAATCAACTGCTTATTATTAATAAATTGCTTGAACCATGGTGGCACAGTGGTTAGAATGCAGTATTGCAGGCTAATTCTGCCAACAGCTAGCAGTTTGATTCTCACCAGCTCAAGGTTGACTCAACCTTCCATCCTTCCAAAGTCAGTAAAATGAGGACCCAAATTGTTACAGGCAACATGCTGACTCTGTAGAGTGCTTAGAGAGGGCTGTAAAGCACTATGAAGCAATATATAAGACAAAGTACTATTACTATTGCTATTGAGCATTATTGTTAATATTTTTAGGTTATGAAATGCATAAGCCTCTTTAATTATATATAGTACAAATTCCCAACAGAACTGTGCCAGGATCACTTCATAACATTCTTCTGACCACATAATGGTGATCAGGAGATCCTCAAATGTCAATGATAACATATACAGTGATTCTCCTCCACTGCATTATATGAAATAAAGAGAATGGAATCAAATTCTTGTCTTTAATGGCTCTGACATCAGTAATATTAAACTTTCCAATAAAGATGGGTCTTTTCATTACTTATAAAGTTGACATAAAATGTATCCACAATTTACAGCACTACACTTGCCTTAAAAGAGTCAAATATTGATATCATGTAATGTTCAACCTCCAAATATAATTTAATGGCCTCTGGTATTTGTTGATTTGTATAGTTCTTGCTGCAGACTCACAAAAACAGCTCTAAGATCTCTTGATTGATTAAGATCCTTTTCCAACCATATATTAGAATAGACATATTCACAAGCAAATGCCTCAGCAAGACAAACAGAGAAGTAAAGATAGCTAGTGATAAGAAATGTGGAGGCTCAAATCCCATTTTGCTATAAGGGAATTTACTGTTTCTGTTTCCCATGTTTGAAATGAGAATAGCAGTACTGACCTTTCTGTCTTAAAGTGAGATTAGCTCATTTATTCTCAACATTTCTAGAATGAATGGGCTAATCTCACTGTAAGACACTCACAATTATTGAGATGAATTGCACAGAACTACCCTGTAGTATCCTACAGAGGTATGCTTATTCAGACCCTAAATTAGGTGCAACTTGAAATGTACGTTTTCTTCAGGCTACTTCAAATGAGGAGCCTCACTATAATCTCTAATGGGTGTATCAGCAGACAAAGTATACAGACCAAATTCCATAATGCATTTTGACTTGAAAGCATGAAGATCATTGGTTTCCTAGATCTTACCTCTTAGGTTCTATTAGAAAATCTTAATGTGTCTGCTATCTCTCATCAACTAATATGCTTATAAGGAGAATGTATAAACCTAATAATAGTGACATTTATTTCTTCTATTTCTGCTATAGTGTTCCCCTCATTTATTCATAGCTCTTAGCCCACTGTCCTATAGAGCAGGACTCCCCAACTCCCAGTCCGTGAACTGGAACTGGTCCGCGGCATGCCAGAAACCAGGCCGCGCAGACAAGCAAAGCTCCATCCATGGGATGCAGGCAGCACACAAAACCATGCCCCTTCTGGTCCACAGAAAAACCTCTCTCCACAGAACCGGTCCCTAGTGCCCAAAAGATTGGGGATCGCTACTATAGAGGATCAAGAAATAGATATATATGAAATTCATCAACTTAAAGTTGATGGACAAGAGTAAAATGAAAATTACCCTTCTGCCATTCAGCTCTTTCAACAAAGTATTACAAATAAAGTAGCATTCCTTCTTTTTCTCAAAAGAATTGGCAAGCACACTAACAAACAAATAGAAAATTGCAATATAAGCAAGCAAAACTTATTTATAATGAATTCTGTTGGGACTATGATTTTCAAGGGAGATGGGAAGGATAAGATGAGGAAATGAATAAAAATAGAAGCTTAAATAAAACAGAATTTACATATTAAATATAGAAACACAAGGTTTTTTGTTGGAAAAAGTAGCAATTTTCATCATATTTTATGTCTATAAATGAAAGGGAAGGAAAGAAAAGAACTGAAATTACTTTTGGCTCTCAGTTCCATTGATCGTGACTCTAGGTTTGGGAATATAGTCTATTTTAGTAGCAATGGAAAAGGGAGTTCCATCTGGAAATCAATAAAAAGAATATTATTGTCCTTCTAGGTTTTCAACAATTATGACTACATAGAACATCAGGTTTTACTGAGTAACCTATGGAATTGTTCTGAGTTTTCTCATTTAAACAGGAAAAGCGGAATATCATAAATTATATATGTATTTCAACCATATGTTTACTGTTCAGCTAACAGCCTGAAAACTTGTTTAGGATTTTAATTTAGTTTATGAGTTCTGGCCTAAGAGGTTATTAAAGTTCAATGCTCATTTTAGGAATTATCTCACCTAAGCATATTAGGAAGCCAGTGTTTTTCAGGTTCAAGGAGAATGGTATTTCAGGAGTAGATAATTTTCTACTGGCCCGTATGCTAAGAATTTTCAGATACACTGTTTTGGAAGATTCTTAATGTTGGCCAGCAAATCTGCGCCCAAAAATGATCAAGTAAAATATAGGAATGGCCCTAGTTCTCGTATCTATTTCTCTGCCATTCTTCTTCCATCTGGGGTTGTCTGTAGATGTTTTGCTTTCTTTTTTTTCCACTTTGGGGGTTATATTGTGCTAGTCAACTTATGGAGCTTATGTCAGGTACAATCAACTCGCAGGGACATGCAGAGTTCAAGATAACTACAGTATTATGTTTTGTTTATAATATAGGAACCTTCCAAGTCTGACAGTTTACTCCTGGGAATAATTAGATAAGACTCCAAGGAACTTTTGTGATTACCATACCTTTGTTTTTCAATCATGCCGCTATGGGTTGCTCTCCACAAATTCCAATATTTTCGTTTGAAGAAAACTGAACCAAAATTGGAGTTGAATAGCTGGGCTTTTTCTTGGTTAAGATCAATAACCTTAATACAATCAACATAATTTCTGCTTCTATTAAATTGATTTAGAGAAAAATCAAAGGAAGGAATGAAAATAAGAACTAGAGCTTAATTTAGTTTTAGGTGAGGAAGAAACATTGACTCAAGGTGGAACTCATATTATGCATGTGTTATTAGGTATTAAATTTATATTCAATTTCTTAACATATCTTATAAAGAAAGAATGGAGGTAGCAGGCAATATGGGTGGAAATGTGAAAGGAGAGCTACTAATATTGAGGTTAGATTATATTGATCTACCTAGACAAATTGTCTGATTTGACATATAGTACCATTTGAGATTGGTTTGGAATTAATGATCTTGGGGGTAGTTTCTGAGATTCCCAATATCAGGTATGCTTTGGAATGACTTCAGGAGTACATTAGTGCAATAGTAATCAACTGCTACTCAAGAGCATTTAATTCTGTCCAAGCCCATTCTTTTTCATTGTTGAGTTACAACACTTGTGCACAAACATCTCCTGTCTCCTGTTATTCTTCCTGTCTCTTTCTGCTTCTCTAAACACAGGGTCTTTGAGCTCTGCCCTTTCCATATAAACTGTGTTTTCCTATTTAATGACATAAACTAATGTGTGTTAACAGATGTCTGAGAGAAAATTAGCTGCAGTGTCTGGATCATTTAGAGTTGAGTTGCTGTTCAGAAACACTTTCATAACAGGCTGCAGAAGGTTTGAAGGAATGCATTTGTTCCCTACCAAGGTGAAATTGCACAGGCCCAGTTTGAGCTTGCTGCCTCCTGTGAATTCCTGTTTCAAACTATCCTGCTCTTGATTTTAATGCATCCTGATTTCTCTACCAGATGGCAACAACTCCAACAGTTTCAGCCTTGCAGGTGAACCTCAGCAACAGTCATGTCATAGCAAAGCAAACAAACTTGCAGGTGCACATTTTCTCTTTTAGGGAGGAACTAACGTTTATGGCATGTTGGGGTGGAAGAATTGTTCAGTTTTCTAAGGGCAACTGTGGTAAGATGTGAATTTGATTGGCGTAGTGGTACTGAAGGGAAGAGTAGCTAGAGAGCCATGGTGGTGCAGTGGTTAGAATGCAGTATTGCAGGCTAATTCTACCTACTGGCAGCAATTCAATTCTTATCTGCTCAAAGTTGACTCAGCCTTCCATCCAGATTGTTGGGGGCATTATGCTGACTCTGTAAACTGCTTAGAGAGGGGATGTAAAGCACTGTGAAGTGGTATATAAGTCTAAGTGGTATTGCTATTGCTAAGTGCTATCTTTTCCATTCTAAAACTATGCCCACTTTCTAATATTCCTCTGGAGCAATAGTAATGACATGGTTTCAAAGGAGCTTCTGGAAAACTGAAAAAATATATTTATTTCTTCTGAAAAGTACCTTTTTTAACATTTTAAAATATTATATATTTACTTTAAATATTCTAATAGTTTCTAGTTATTGCATCATATTTTTTTTCCTTTTTTGTACATTGCAGTTTTTATTTTTACATTGTTGTAATAGCATGACCATGTACATGCAGCAGTAGCTAAATAATACCATGAAGGATTTTAGGATTAATGGATAAAGAACTTGGGAAAAAAATCTGGAGTTTTACTGTTATATATGTTGACAGCAGCGTTCATTATGAATAAAAATGGAAAAGATACTTTAATTCCCACAATGAATGAATGGCTGGGAAAACTGCAACTATCAGAGATGGGTAAATTAACTGCTTTAATCCAAGAAAAGAGTGCATTCAACTTTGTTTCTAGTAAGAAAACCATTTCTGGATTTTTTGCTTGAGATGGAAAAAAAATGAAATGTTGACTTTGGGTTTTGCTGATTAAACAAGTTTATTGTTGTAGAAATGGCTAATATATATTAAGTATGTAAAAATAAAAAGCTGAAGCTGAAATAAGATTGTTATTCTACGGTGCTGAAAAGAATCAATGCTTTTTTTCCTCCTTTTTTCCCCCTCCTCCTACACTTCTTTCTTTCCTCCTTTCCCTCCCCATTTTCCTGCTATTTTCATTTTTGACTTGTATTCTACATTTGGAAAAGTTAAATAAGATAATTAAAGAAAAGAGCACCATGAAGGATAGCCATGAACGCTCAAATATATCCAACTTGGCTCCAGATCATTAAACTGGGAGGCACCCAGGACCAGAAATCAGGGGGATTCCAGAACCAGCCTGAGAATCAGTCAAGCAATGTGTGAAGAGATTTGACTAGACAGTAAAGAGGATGGTATGTTCTCACATTTCTCAGATGTAACCTAATCTATGGATATTTATATTCAGCTATGTTAGAAGCAAAATCTATAGTTAAGAGTAGAATTTATGATCAGAGGTTCTTTAAAGATCGACTCCATCCCTGGCAATGACACTGGCAATGAGATAAAGGACCTAAATAGGGAAAGCAGAACTCAGAGAGGTTGGGGGGAGGGAATCATCTTTGCTAATCCAGATCTTGATAATACATGTGTAGAAAGTTAGCACCCACCCTTCTCCTAGAAGAATGAAATATTCTAGGAAATATTAAAAAGGCAGAATATTTCTCCTAAAATAGAAATAAAAATCTTAAGGGAAACAGAAACCAAAGACCCCAGCTCCCTACCCCCAGCAGATATATTGGTGCCAGCTTATCTACAAGACAAAAGACTGAGCCAGTCTATTTACAAAACAAAAGACCTCAGCTCGAGGATGATGGGATTATCCTTCAGGGCAAAGCCATTCAGCCACAATAGGAAGTTGTCCTTCATTGCATTACCCAGCAAGATTCAACTAAGCCTGGGACATAGACAACTTCAGATATGACTGCATAGCCCCATGGGCGTCTGACAACCAAGAGGATACATTTCTTGCAAGGCTCAAGAGAGCGTATAAATATATCTCACTCTTCATTCCGTGTGTTCAACTGTACCAGGACCATGTGCTTAATTGTTCTGCTCAATTAAACCATCCTTCCAAGCAGTCTCCATGTTTCCGGTGTCTTTCTCCCCACTTGGAATTAAACCCAGATGGACATTTCTTCCAACACATGCCAGATAAGTAAGTCAGATTTTTGACCAACTAGATTTAGATATGAGTAAACTAAACCTGAATTAGAGACTAGCACAAATTTTGCTAGTTAACTTTCTCTTTTAAGGGTAAACTTGATGCCTCCTTGCATAACTTCCTCAAACCATTACAACTGGAATCTTTTTACCAAGCCATCTGTTGTATCCAAATCCCCAATCAATTTCACATGCATATATACTTTGTGAAATCATGATCCTACACCTGATCCCCACGTCAACAGCATAAAACATAAACCAAACAATTGGTAGGGGCCTCTTATACTTTTAAACATATATAAAGCCTTCCAATACCTGGGAAAAATGCATTGTTAAAGACAACTTCCCAATAATGTAGTAACTATGGATCCTTTCCCCTTCCCTGTCTCCTTCCTACCTATGCAGACAGCTACTAGCTATCTTATCTCCCACCTGAACTAGTCATCTGGTTTGATCCTAAAATTGATTCCAGCAAGACATTTACTAACTACTGGGACTACTGAAGCAGCAAAAATCTACACCCTGGTTGTCTTTTTCACTTCCACAGTATTGATTGTCCTTAGATAAATATTGTACTTAAATTGACTCTCCAACATTAATATCTTAATCCTAGTTTCATTAAAAATAATTTCATAAATTCATGCATAAATTTTCAAAAGTGCAAATGTTTGTGTAATTTTGAATATATGTACGAGCTTAATTCAAACACAAAAATTGAATTTATTAACTGTAGAATGTTTACTGATACAGAAATTTAACTCATTAGATCATGGTCTATAGGATAGTTGGATTTGTGCCTGAAGCAGTGAATTGGAAAAGGACCAAGGATTATTGTAGATAGCATCCTCCACAGGAACTCAGAGTTTAATGATGTGGCAAACAGGGCTAATATAAACACTGTGTGTATATAAAAAGGATATCAAGCAGAATTTATATTGCTTCAATACATAGCAGTGTGAGCCCAGCGCTCAAAATTGTGTTCAGCCCCAGTAGTTATGAATTTTAAAGGAGGACAAAAGCGTATCAGAAAGAATACATGGCCAGATCAAAAAATTCTTAGGATGTAAAATATAAGGGTAAGATTCAAGCCACTTTAACAGTATGTAGATATACACAAAAAAATGTACTGAAGGGCAGTGAATTGTAAATAGAATAATCACTAGAGAGGTTGTGAGAAAGAGGGCACATTTCTTAGCAACAATTATAGAACTAGAATGCATTATTTCAAAATCCTTCAAACAGTACTAAAAAATTAGTCAGTATGAGCCAAATGTAGCTTTTGGTAAGACCTACCGTATATGTAGTCCCTTCAAATGAAAAAAATGAGAGCCAAAGCTTATTGCAATATATATTACAATATATATGCCAGGAGAAAAATGGCAGCATATATAAGCCAAATGTGTTTTTCATCAAAGGCAAAATGTATTTTGTTATTATCCATCAGAATGTTTCTGGAATGTTTCTGAGAAACGTAGAAATAAAATTATTCCTTTTCAGTTTGGAAGTACTAAAATCAGTAGTTGATCACACACAAAGAAAGCTAACTCACATTCACTTACCGGTATTTGTCATTGGGAGGAGAAGGCAATTGGTTCGCTATTCCTGAAGTTACTTCAGAGTCAGAATAGAGCTGGAAGGGACCTTGGAGGTCTTCTAATCCAGATATCTATAGTACAGTACAAAAGAATCTATCAGGAGTAACTAAGAATTTAACACCTGTTCCAGCTCACAGCCAAGCACTGGGAATATCAATCTTCTCTAGTGAAGGCCAACTTAAATAATTACTGTAGCTTGTGTTCAATTTCTTTATTTCCTTGACGTTCTATAGCTCTCATTTCATCTTCCCTAATCAATTTTTATTGTTGATGCATTTAAATAATGTTTCATTATTATTTTTTTTATATGTAAGAAATTCTCAAGATGGTCCACACAATCCTTGCATTAAACAAATATTGCATTTTTGGGCTTGTGCATTTTTTTTGTTTGTTCTTCTACTTTCATGAAGGAAGGTTGCTTAGCTGCAAGTCATAGAGCAATACAAAATAATTAAGTTTCTCATGAAAATAGAACTTGAGCTGGGTAATTTAGGCTACTACATCTGGAGTGAAAACATCCAAATAATAATTACATGTCAGTGAAGACTTAATTTGGCATATCTTAACTGCTCTCTAATGATCATATGGATTTTTGCAGCCTTGGTATGGCAGATCTACTTAATTTGTACCATAGAAATTACTTTAGCACCAAGCAGCTAGGAACATTACATACATTATTTTTTATTCAGATGTGATATGATCTGTCAATGAAACCTCACATTGTTCTTAAGACTCTTGATCTTAAATTATCTGCACAATTGTATTTCATACTCATACCTTAGCAACTGATATTTTTCTTTATTCATAAGTGCAATGATCCTGCCATTTGCTCTCTCCTTTCTTGGCAGTGAATAGATATTAGAAATAGATATTACTCACAAACATGGAGTGTATGCATGTGTTTGCAGTTTTATTTAGTCATTGAAACAAAATAATTGCAACAGAGTTTAGATAATTAGAAGAAAGAAATACAATTCCTTTTCAGACTACACACATTTTGACATGGGTAGCCACTACTTTAATTATATAAATATATATTTTATAAATATATACTACCCTTTTGAGCAGGTACGGAGTTTAAAATTATTATATATTTAATTTGTAAAAGCACTTCATCTTTTTATTTGGCCAAAATATACAACTGTCTTTCCTTATAAACAATCGTATCCAGTGGTGGGATTCAAATAATTTAATAACCGGTTCTCTACCCTAATGATTTCTTCCAACAATCAGTTCACCAAACTGCTCAGAAAGTTAACAACCGGTTCTCCCGAAGTGGTGCGAACTGGCTGAATCCCACTGATCCTATTTTATAAGTTGTTTGTACATGCTTCTTCAAATATTAACAGCAGCATACAGTTGCCGGGAAATTCAAACAGGAAGATCTTGTTATCATTAAAATCTTTATTTTTGAGTTCCCAAAGATTCCTGATTAGGGATTAAATGCTGGGTTTTCTGGGTTCGTGATGTAGATAAGCACTTATTTTATTTTTAAGTAACTCTTATACTTCTGATGTTTACCATCTTTACCTCTAGATTAAACATTTTCAGTGTTTTGGAACTTTAAGTAATGAGCTTCATTGCCACTTAAAATAAAAACACGGGGACTGAAGTTAAGAACAAGATGGTGATGAAATGGTTGATGTGCATTGTAGGCTACATTATGATCAGATGCATTAGTATATTCTAGAGTGTGTTTGTATATTGCAGAAGGCTACAGAGCAGCTGATTCTTCATAGAACTATGTGGTTGGTTGATAAGTTTCTGCACTAACCTGGTTTACCACCTGGGGTGCAAATGTCAGACTCATTCTTGAGCTGTTTGCTATGAGGTAGCAGAGTGTCACATACACCTATCACTTCTCCGGGGCTATATCAACTCATGAAATAAGGAGGCTTGTCGAATTGATGTGCTGTATGACGACTGCTGTATGGGCATTATCCAGCTGCTAGAGCCATGGGTGATGATATTGGTAAGAAAGGCATTTTGCCTATCAGGATGGTTAGATAGTACACATCTGTGGGCAGCAGTGGGAGCAATGGCACTGGGGACAGCATTGGCTTCCTTGCCTATTTGCTAAAAAACAACTTTTTATAAATAATAGTTTAAAACAATCAGTTGTATGAATTTCAATACACAGTCTCAAAAAAATCATGCTTACTACTACAGTGTGAAAGAAATTGAAATACCATTATATATATATATAAACTGTGTGTGTATGTGTGTGTGTAATTTGTGAAATCCAAATGTTTAACTTTATAAACTCCCCATGGTGTTCACCATTTATATATGTTATTATTTCAGCTTTTAAAAAATATTTTTAATCTTACTGGTAATGTAAAATCATAAAATTCAGACTGCTATTTTGGGCATGTAGTTGTAAATGTGGAACCTAGAGAACTGGTATTTTAAAAAATAGTTTCCAATGTATAGTACTCTATGTATAAGTCAGCTAGAAATTTCTAGAGGCTATTTTGACCAATCAAACATAGGCTGGAATAGAGTAAGAAGGTCCCCACTGAGCTATTTCTCAGGAGCAGAAAATTTAATTGGAAAGTGAATTGGGGAGATCAGAATGGCAGTGGCTGAGGGCAAAAAGACAAGCATAATAGCAATAAATGTCCTTTATCAAGGGAAAGAAAATAAACCACTCAGACTGAAGACAAACTGGAAGGCATGATACTAAAAAGCACCACCTTTCATTTGAACCAGTCATTTCACCTGGTTTTCATTTAACTCTCCTACTCAAAGCTTTAGGGTTAGCCAAGTTGTGTCAGATATCTGAAACTTACTTCAGGTCATTAGTTACTGTTCATAAACAGAAGTTCATAAGACTTCTATCTGCAGAATTTTGGACTGAGTCAAGATGACTAAACTAAAAAATGGTAACAGAAAAATACAGACAGGAACTGGATGGTTTGTAACATGTCCTAGAGAATATCAAACTTTCTCAACCATGTTTCCTGCAAAAGAATGCAAGTATTTCAATCAGGACAAGGACTTGAGAACCTGAAGAAGAATCAAGATGAGGACTACAGTACCAATCATTCTCCTTTCTCAAGCACCATTTTTATGTCTTTTTAGAACTGAACCTAATATAATATAAATAAATTCATGAAAATGTTAGTATATTTATTATTTTATTATATATGGAATACAAGTTTAAATCACAAAGTGGACTTCAAAAAGCAGAATGTAAAAATGCATTTAATATCCTTCCTTCCCTCCTGTTAGAAATTCTACAGAACAAAGTGTACACTGTACAGTCCACATTGGCCTTTCTGCTTAACTACAACAGGAAACCGGAAACTTTACTCAGAACAAAAAGCCAGAGTATATAACATAGATGCAGATTTATAAACACTGCCATCTACCGAACGGCTGTAGTTGTTGCATAAAATACAAGAACATATATTCCAACACCTCTATCTAACCTTGCAGAAGGTCAGTGCTGTTATCTACAGGGACCAATGACACATAATCCCTTGAACATTTGTATATTCTTCCAAACAACAGCCTATTTCCAATTAAAAGCCAACCTGCTTATATTATTGAAGGTTATAGATATTTGGAGATGAACCTTTTCAGATAGGAGTAACATTCAGCGGTTTTTGGAGACTTGGATACTGCATTGCATATGACCAATATTTCCTAAAGATTTTTCTTCCTGGGTATTCTTGGCAATTTCTCTATAAATAATGTTAATCATATTTGATGGTATACATCAGGAGTCTCAAACTCCTGATCCATGGACCAGCACCAGTCCACAGCATGCCAGCAATCAGTCTGCACAAACAAGTGAAACGTCAAAAAACAGTTATGTATACCAGCAGCCCTCAACTTTTTGGGCACCAAGGACTGGTTCTGTGGAGAAAAGCAGCATGCAAAACCATACCCTTTCCGGTCCACAGAAAAACCTTTCTCCACAGAACTAGTCCTTGGTGCCCAAAAGGTTGAGGGCTACTGGTATATATTACTATTTTTTTAGTATTTTCCATTTTAAATGACAAAAAAAGATGCCATCAGTTTTCAACAGCTATATTTCTATTTCAGGGTAAGCATTTTGAGCCAACTGATTTTTGTCGTGCTACTCTCCAGAAATATTATTCTATGAAACAATAGTGGAAGATGAAATCAATGATTTCTAAGATTGGAAATTAATCCCTATGGACAACCTGGTGGGAAATGATTTTCGTACCCTATGGTCTAATTTTGTTTATTCATGGATGCTTGGAGGAGGTTTTTTTCCCCCCAAACTAAGTCTATCACTAGTGCATTTCTAATATTTAGGCATTTCTTCCAAGCTATTCTGCTGCTTGGAAGCTGGGACAGATAATTTTGCATATAAGGTATGAAATTTAAAAAAAAGGTTAAATGTACTTAAGCTCCATCAACAAATAAATGCTGCATTGTACATTTGATTCTGATAAAGTCTGAGTACATTTTTCTTCTGAATTATATCTCAAACTCTTCTTTCATTGATTATGTAGATAGGAGCACTTGCCAGGCTAGGGCTGATTTTTTTAATCATTCAGAAAAAAACATTTCTTCCAGCATTAATAGACAGTGATGTTCTGCTGTGAATTATGAACTGTTTTGCATTTAATTTGTCATGCTATTAGAGATTAAACTTTTTATATATCAATTCTGCAATATATTCTCTACATTAATGGATATGGACAGTTATGATTGGAAAAAGATAAAACTGAACATCATTGGAATAATCAGTAAAGTTTAGCATACTGGATTGAAATGGATGCCATTTTATCACCCCATCGACTTTTTTTTAAAAAAAAACTAAATAATAATATAATGCTAAAGTGCTTGTAGTCATAGTAAAAGGTTTTTATATATTACAATTTTAAAATTATTATTTTAGTAAAGTAACCTCTTGAAAAAGCTTGCTCTGTTCAAAACAGGATTAAAATATAGAGCTAAGGACATCTGCATTTTTCTGTCTAAATAAACCACTAAAATGGTTTTATATTGTATTAAGGCTATCTTCTATTCATTGTGTTAGAAAAGGACCATCATATGCAATCCTTTTGTCTAGCTTTTGTGTGTGTGAGTGTGTCTTCTAAAATTAAAGATAGATTTATATTTTGAAGGAGGAATCAACAAAATAGATTAAGAACCTAGTGGTTACTTCTTTTGCAACCATTCAGGGAAACATAATAGACTCACAAATGTTTTTGAAACAAACAATGTTTTAATGAATTGGATATTATCTCATAAAAATGTCAGAAAGATAGTGCCAAAACTTCATTTTGCTGACGATAGAAATAAGTCTCTCTGTTGAAAAGAAAGTATTGATTTGCTTATGTAGATCTGTTCATTGCTTTTAAAGTAGGTGCAGATGTTTCAAGGATCTGTCAATTGTGCACTTCAGCATTACCACCTTTCTTTATTGTTACAGGCACAGCATGTAGTTGCATTAGTAATATTTTCACTGATTTGACAGGATAGTGCTGATTTGCTCCTTTGGATTATAGATACCAGCACTTAAATTGGCCAGTTGCCTGAGATTCTTAAGCGATCACTGGGTCCAGACCTTTGAAAAGTTGTAGAAGTCTGTTCTATTTATACAGCTCTCTGAACCAAATGTCATCAATTTGATGAGCCTCTGGGAGTTTACAAACCCTATGGCAGGCTTCTTTCTAGAGAAAAACATCTCTGGAGGCACCTACTCCCTGAACACTCATAAAAAAAGCTTTCAGGCATGGTTGGAAAGGGACAGTCTCCATCCTCATTTTGTACATTCAGGTGGAATGAAATCAGTCATGAAGAATGATGCTCTGCTTCCCTCTTGACTCGCCTCTCATTTTTTGTTATCTTGTGGCATCATGTTGTTTACAAGAATCCAGGCATTTGCTTTTGTTCGCTTTTCACAGTGAAAGAAGGAACATATGAAGTGCAGAGCATAAGGCAGTTGTAACCCAGAGCACAACCTGCCTATGAGGAGATGGTGTAGCATACTAGGGAGGAATGCTGAGAGCAAAAGAGAAAGATTTGAAAAGTGAACTTTTTCTGAGAATAGACTTGGTCACTCAAAACAAATTGCTAGCTTGCCTTCAGGTAAGAAAGCATACCTGCCAATCCCACTGTAGCCAATTTACTGCTGTTCCTTTAATAAGTTCAATATTGTGGACTCAACATCTCTTGGCAACCTGAGATCCACAGGTTTTTCAACCTCTGGCATAGAACACTGAGACTCATTACTGAAGTTGGAGAAGAGTCTGAAAGCAATGTCACTTGTCAGGTGCTATCCATTCTCTTTGAGATTTTATGTCTGGCACTAAATGGCTTGTTGCATTTCCTGTGCCTTTGACATTGATGAAAAATTCAATGGGATTCAGTGTCATGTGATTTAAAGATTCATCCCTTCCATTTCTTATACCCATGTACTAATCAAGAAGAATAAAGCCAGGTGCAAAAAGAAAAGGAAAATCCTCTGCAGGCTTGTTCTAACTATGATGGCAAGAACTTTGTTGAGGTTACACAACTGGAGATATCAGAAAGTGATTAATATGAATTTATTTTGCAAAGGAATATAAACATAATTTAAATAATATCGCATAAATAAAGCACTTTTATTGATATTTGGAGCATTATTGTTGTTTTTCAATAAGGACATCCAGTGTTATAAATTCACTGCATTTTCAATCAGATGAGGAGTAACCTACAGACTGACTCCCACACTAAAATTAGACAACAATGCCATGTGGAAAGCTCATTGTGAAATAAGTAAAGTGTTATGAACCCTACATAAAACTTTTAAATATTAGTAACATACTGTAACAAAATGCTTAAATAAGGAGTCTTGTGGAAGTGCTTGAGAACCAGTTTGATGTAATAGTTAAACCATGAAGCTAGAAAATAGGAGACCTTGAGATGTGTTACTGTCTTAGGCACAGAGGTACCTGCAGGGTAACCTTAGGTTAAGTTTCTCTCAGTCCTAGGAAGGAGACAATGGCAAACTTTTCCAAGGATAGATGGAATGTGGCAAATGTGCAAGGACTTCTCCAGGCAGCCTGCAAAAATTGGACATAATTGAACAGAAGGTAAAAAAATAAAAGGCTTAAGGAGTACACAATGTGAACAAGGTATATTTTCAGAACTGGGACATACATATGTTAGATAAAATTAGTAACATCTGTGGAAGCCTATTGTCCCAAATCTCAGGAGCAAAAATGAGAGCTATTGAATCTGCAAAAATCTGGACAACTAGTTGATGGTAGCAAATAACTTGTAAACCTTTCAACATTCCTGTTGTACTTTTTAATAAATTAAAAGAATATTCAGATTATATGCTCTCCCCACAGAAATTACTGTGTTACTTCAGCAACCCTAGCCTTAGCAACTGGAAAGAACAAAGTATGGTCCAGTCTTAAAAAATGTTACACTTTTCATGAAAAATTAAAATGATCATGAACTCTAGAGAGCAGAAAGACTTTGAATTTTAGGCATGTCTTTACTGACATTCATACATTCATAGCTCTCAGGGCTTTTATAGCTCAGATATGCTTTGCCAAATCTCTAAATTTACCCCATAACTAATTATGTGATTCAAATAGACTTCTTCAAAAGACTTTCATGTCAGGATCTATTAAAAATGTTGTCTTTATACTTACTGTATGAGTCCTAAATTAGCCATATTAATTTGGAGTTTTATTGAAATCACAATTAAGCACTTTAAACTGCCATTAACATAAAACATAATATAAACAAATACATGGAAAGAAATTTATTTTACTGTAGAAAATGAGTATATACACTTTAAAAAATACTTAAATGAAATTGAATACAATTCCTAGGAAGTTGTCAAATTGAGGTGAATAATTATTTTCCCTTTACAGCAAACCCCCAAGGTACAATATTTGGAAGGGGAGATTTGAACCAAAAGATTTGTTTTGGGTTATTTAATTGAAAGAATGGTGAAAAATTCAGCATGTTATCACTTTATTATTGTCAAATTTAAAAAAAATCAGAAGAAAGGTAGTTTCTTTCTGAATACAAATTTATTGCTTTCTAACACTACTACTAATGGTCAAAACAAATGGCAGTAGACAAGAGTCAGTGGAATTCAAGGTGGGTTGGATTTATATCTCTTGTGGGCATGAAGGGACTTGAGAGTGATGGCGTGCTTGACCCCTCCCTCAGGCTCAACCTAGTTATCTCCTACACCTATTTATTCTCTAGAATGCATGGTTACATTAATAACAAATCCCTTTATTAATTAAAGTTCCAGGTTTTGCAGATTTATTTTACGGTATGTACAATTGTTACTAAGCGAACAGTATGATTCAGTTACTTGGAATGTGGCAAATATTGTTTTATTGTTTGTAAAATTTATTACCGTCAATTGCATTGATCATTTATATGCATAGTGATGGAATGATTCGACATTCTCCATGATGGAATATTATGACAGATTTTGTTGAAACAGATAAATTAACTTCTTTGACTGGAGAAAAGATATTGCTGACTGAAGCCTCTTAAGGACTTTTTACATAAAATTGGGGGGGAGGAATGAACTTGTGACATGATTTTGATGATTTTGATGATTAGACACAACAGATTACAGAAAGAAGAGTAATATAATGTAAACTTTAGAGAGGATCAAAATATATTTGTATTTATAACTGCTATAAAGACTACCCAAACTGACTTTTTATACTTTTTTCTTTCTTTTCAAATTTTCTTTATCTTTTTTCTTGTACTTTTTGCTTTTTCTTTAACTTCTTTCTTATTCTTTTTTCTTCATTACTTTCTGCTAGTTTGTATCAGCTTTTATTTTATTACTTTACTTTTTTTGACATTTTATTTTATATTTTGATTTTTTTAAAAAAAAAACTTTATGCATTTCTAAAATCTATTACACTATCATTAAATTACATGATGCTTTCTCTAAGTAGATTTACATAGGATTGTGTTGTAAAATACTTCCAAGCAAGACTGGTACGTACATTTATCACTGGAATACTTGAGCTAATGCTGCATGAAACTCCTACATTTTATGTGGGCTGAAATTGAAATTGCAGATTTTATTCCATCTTCAAAATAAATTCTCGGAATACACAAAACATTGGTTTAAGATGTTTTACACATTCTACTTGACTCCGCTATCAATTCAGAGATCAAAAATAAGAATTCCAATATTAAAGATAAATTATCTACTTTTGCTGAGGATCGAACACTAGAGTTTTTGCTACATAGTAGACTGTCTTTCCACTCCCTGAAGAACTGGGGAAGATTGGTACTTTACTTATGAGATGGGATTAGAAGTCTTCATTTTAGATCTTAGTTAAGTCACAAGTTCAATAAAGACCAAATGAAATGTGCTGGAGCCTTTCCAATGTTCCAGTCATGGGCTGCCTTCCTTTAAGTAACTAGGTAACATAATGAACTGACAGTGGCATATCTGAGGTTCTGTTATTAGGAAGGAGGCTATTATTCTCATTGATAAAATCACGTTGGAATGGCGAAAAGGCTCATGTGCAGTTGAAAATGGGAATTAGATACTGTTGCATGGGTCTGTTCAAAGGAAACAGTAGGTGGTTTGGCATAAGACATTAGGCTGAAATATGACTTGTTAATTTCCTGGTTCAATATATTACAAGAAGTTTAGTGATCTGGTTTGGAGAAGTGTAATGAATTATTTTAGTATCAATGAATTTTAGCTAAGTTTCTTTTTTTTTAATCTCATGCCTTTAATTTCAGCAACTATTTCCTACTTAAGTTATGCATTTTACATAATGGTGTTTACCATAGGAATGTGGTGGTCTACACAATATATATATGTATCTATGTATGCTATTCCATTTATTGCATTTTTGTTTATTGAGCATCTATTTTTAAATCACTGGACTCACTGAAGAAGAGCCTAATTCTGGGAAAGATTGAGGGCAAAAGAAGAAGGGGATGACAGAGACAAGATGGCTGGCTGGAGTCATTGAAGCAGTAGGTGTGAGCTTAAATGGTAGAGGACAGGAAGGCCTGGAGGAACATTGTCCATGGGGTCACGATAGGTCGGACATGACTTTGCAACTAACAACAACAAATTTTTAAATCCCTATGTCAGTCTAAAACTATAACTTTTGTACAACTAAATGCTGCCCATTTTAAATAATGGTATATTCTTTGTCTTAATTTATGTCACCCTCAACTCACATCTTAACCCAATTAACTCAAGGAGGTAATACATGTCCCAGGCACGCACATTTTCAGCAGCAATTCAAGGAGTGGGTAACCTAAACAAATCAGATAAACACCAAGATAGGAACTGGTGATTGTATTAAGTAAAACTAATACAATTTTTCTATTATTTCTCCTCCTCATAATGCAGTGATGGCAAACCTATGGCACTCGTGCCACAGGTGGCATGCGGAGCCATATCGGTGGGAACACGAGCTCAGCTCCAGCCCACATGTGCGCACCGACCAGCTGATTTTTGGGCCTTCTGAGCCCACCGGAAGTCAGGAAACACACTGTTTCTGGCCTCTTGAGAGCCTCCACGGGTGGGGAAGGACCGTTTTTCGCTCTCCCCAGGCTCCAGAGCTTTTCTAGGAGCCTGGGGAGGGCAGAAACGGCCTTCCCCACCCCCTGAAGGCCCTCCGGAGGCTGGAGACTGCCCATTTACTGACTTCCAGTGGGATTGGAAGGCCTGTTTTTTGCTCTTCCCAGGCTCCAGAGGCTCTCTAGGAGCCCGGGGAGGACAAAAATGGTCTCCCCCCCCACCCTCGGAGGCCCTCTGGAGGCCAGAAACAGCCCGTTTCCTGACTTCCGGTCTCACTTTCTCTTTTTGGGTTTACTTTCCCTTTATAAACCCAGTAAACCCATGGTAAATCCAATAAAATACCTCAGAAGAAAGAACGGATAAGCAGTGTTGCTGGTGATTACTTGTAATTACCGTCTACAGATTTTGGAGAGAGCTACAGAACATAGACAAATGACAAGAGAAAGATTAGCAACTTTAAAAATAATTAACCCTCTCCAAACAAAGATATGCTAATTTGCCAAGTTTATCATATTGAACTTTAGCAGAACTACACTATTTAGAGGTCTAAACCATGACATGCAGTAATTATGCTAACAGGAACAATGTGCATAAATTTTTACACACTTTCAATTATCCAGTTACCCATTGTGCTCAACTATAAGGTTGGTCATTTGATTTGAACTTAGTGCAACAGATATATTCATGCTTTAGGGCTTAATGTTATATGTGAAGCAAGTCACTGTGGTTTAAACAATGATACTGCAATCTGCTAACATGGATCACTTTTATCAGTAAGTAATTATTTCTTTTTCATCTCAGTTCCTTGCCTTTTTAAGATACCATTTTAGAAGAATGATTTTCTTCCCTGTACCAGAACTGTAAAAGTCAGTTGCCTGAGATGGAGACTATTACAAAATTGAATATCACAGACAAAATCAGCCTTTGGTAGTATATGATCAAACGTTGAGGAGTTTAGAAATAGCCTGCTTTTTTGACAATAGAGATAAGTCAAAGTTGCGTTTCCATATCTGAAAATGTTGAAGTGGATAAACAAATATTATAATAGAAATATGCTAAGAGTGTAGCTTACTATGATCAGCAATCTAAGATTTTACAATATGCAAAGCAAGAATCAAAGAAACCACATTTTGGATAGCTACAATGCATGTGATGGCATTGTACAGGCGTTGTCACATTTTAATGTGAACCCAACTACGTAGGCACCCTGTACAAGCCCCATTGCCATTACATACATCATTAAATCACACAAATGTCATGAGTTATGCAATATGCATCAGTCATCAATGATACAAATTACATAATTCATGTAATTTTGTGATGCCATCACAAATAACAATGTCTGTGTGAAAAAATAAGTATTATCTAGGAAAGTTCATATACTGTATACCTTTAGTCAAAATCTTTCAAATGGCCTTAGCCAAACCAATGGTCTCCTAGCCTCAATCTTCCATTTGTTGTATCAAACTGACCCTCAAGTATTGCAGATTTATTAATACAATTTTAGACATTTAATATATACCGTATTTTTCGGAGTATAAGACACACCGAGTTTAAGATGCAGCTTAGTTTTTGGGGAGAAAAATAGGAAAATAAAATCTGCCTACCAGGTATTCATCTGGCTAGCATGCTAAGTCTGCTCAGCTTCAGCATATTAGTTTGCTAATTTTGAGTGCGCGCACATGCTTTTTATCCCTGCTTGGGGATAAAAAACAGCTTCTAAAGCACAGCTGATCTTTGGAGGGAGAAGCAATGAGAAAAGCAGGTGAAGCATGTGGAAGATCGCTTCACTCGCTAGCGCCTCATTAGGGCTGAAAAAAGCTTCTAAAACACAGCTGAGAGTTAGACGGAGCAGGCAAAGCACACAGAAGTTCGCTTCACTCGCTAGTGCCTCATTAGGGCTGAAAAAAGCTTCTAAAACACAGCTGAGAGTTGGACGGAGCAGGCAAAGCACACAGAAGTTCGCTTCACTCACTAGCGCCTCATTAGGGCTGAAAAAGGAGCTTAAAAAAAGCTACATTCAGAGTATAAGACGCACCCAAATTTTCAGCCTCTTTTAGGGGAGGGAAAAGTGCATTTTATACTCTGAAAAATACAGTAATTTCTTATATAGGAATTATATAGATGCAATATAATATAATATAATATAATGTAATGTAATGTAATGTAATGTAATATAATAATATAATATAATATAATATAATATAATATAATATAATATAATATAATAT